>CM062805.1:42715667-43435153 GCA_031772625.1 Pinus tabuliformis
AAACATTTACCCTATGGCTCAGGGTTTTTTTGTTCTGACTTTTAATCATATAGAGGACAAGAAGGCCATATGTGAAGTTGGGCAATGGTTTTGTGGTAGTGTTGGTCTCTTCATGCACCCTGGACTTCCACTTTTGATCCGGCAACAACATCAATATCCATAGCCCCAGTTTGTGTAAGGATTCATGATGGACACTGAGATAAACTTCTAGTTGTTGCAACAAGTGGTTTAGCTTCAGAGCGTTGATCTCGATGTGGTAAGGCTTGATATCGACTTTTTCCTACACTTTAAATAGGGATTGGTTCACAACACTCGAATTGGGTTGATCTTTTCCGGGTTCTTTCTTCAGCTGGTTATCTGCGTCTTCCTGATCTCTTGATCCCCCTTCTGATTTTTCCTCTGCATTTGAACCCGCTTCTTCTCCAAATATCCCCAACTTATTTCTTAGGGCCACCATGAGGAGGTTGACATTGCGGTTTATGTCCGCAACTTTTTCTTCAAGCCGCAAAAACCTCAAGTCTACAGGATCACGAGGTTTGTTTACAGATTCATCACCCATGATTAGGGTTTTACGATTTTCAGCCTCACCGATCTAGATCCCTCCAATCTCTGCAAAATACCCAAAGAAACCTACTCTAATATGTCGTAGATATTCCACTAGACAGTTCATCACAACATATTTGATAATATTATATTAAAAATCTAAGATTCTACACTATTATAAATTTATTTAATTTCTAGAACTATAAAATTAATTGTAATTAGTACATGCATGTAAAAATAAATCAAGCAAAAAATTAGAGAACGAAAAAATAAGCTCACACACACATAATACACAAGATATGCTCTCTGGGAAACCCTTTTAGTAGAAAACCTAGCTGGAAGGTGAGGTCACTTCGCTCTCTTTCTCTATTTGGAAATATGGTTGCAATACAAAGAAGTAATGTATGTGTCCCATGGGCTACTACAGTGCACAAATCCTCTCTGTGTGCTCTACCTCATATCTCTCTTGGCTACCTTTTCTCAACTATGGAACAAAATTCTCTTGAAATAATGGAATGCCTCTTCCTCCTAGTGGTCCAGTTATAACACAGTCTGATAGCCTACTAGTCGTTAAGTTTGACTACATCAACTCTTAACAAGAGTTAAAAAATAGACTCTTCTATAGTATTTTATATCACAAACACAAGGCTATCCCCTTTTCCATGGATAATGGAGGATGACATGAGATCCTCCCGAACTATAGGTGTGCAAATAGGAAGGTCAACTTCTGAGTGACATTACTTTTGCATACGGACTCTGATTGATGTGATTCTTGCGCTGTTGGAAATCTCTCTATGTGTAGAATAGCATGAAAAGGTGATGCACTTAGATGGAAAATTTTTACCTACAAAAGAGTCATTTGATGCCTCAAAACACTCCCGAAAGGTTTCAGATCTCATTTTGCCAAACTGGGCCCCGTCGGTAAAAATGGTCCCATGAGATGATTCCTCCACTTTTTCCACTCCAAATGCATTGAAATGCATGAAAAACAATATAATGATCCAATTCGGATCACACCTTCCCATTTTGGGAGGATTTTAGTCCCCAAAAGCTTTTATTGAATGAGGTGAGGAAATTTTTCCTCCACCTTCTCTCTGGTGTACCATTTAGCTTTGCCTTGAAGTTGTCCCTTCAACCCAATCTGCCAAAGGTATTGTTGCCCTTGTATTGTAGTTCTGGACCTCTTCTGCAAAACTATATCTTATGTCAACTTTTCCTAAGTGTCTGGTGCCAAATCCTCCACATAAAGTAGGACCTATTGATCTTCTTGATCTAGCATGGATGGCTCATATAGTTTTAAATTCTCTACATTTACAACTAGGTAAATGCACATATATGGTGGTAAACTGAGTTGATAGGCACTATCACCACCTTTTCTAGTATCTCAAAGGGACCATACCTTAAAGCCTTTATTTTTTTACCAAGACCCCGCAGCCTCTCCTTGTTCAACTGTACCCGTACTTTGTCTCCCACCTTGAATGATTTCTCTATTATGTGTTGATCATGCATGGCCTTATACTTCACGTGTGACTTCTACAATGTTTCATGTACCTGTAGATGGATTTGCCTAATCTTCTTTATAAATTTTTCATCCCTCAAAGCATCTCCTGTAATGTCTTTCTCCACTCCTCCTTGCTTCCCATATGCAATATCCAAATGTGAAGGTGGAAAATATCCAAAACAAGTTTCAAATGGGAACTTTCCTATAGAAATGTGGACCGCTCTATTATAAAAATGTTGTATATATACCAGATTTTCATCCCAGGTCTTCAGATGCTTCTGGTTGTAACCCCTCAGAAGTTGCACCAAAGTCCTGTTGACTACTTCTATCTGCCCATCTATCTGTGGATGGAATGTTTTAGATCTCTTCAAATTCGTGTCCATCTTCTCCTACAATGTAGTCCATAATACACTGAGAAATTGAGTATCCCTGTCTAAAATGATGCTCCTTGGTATCCCAAAGTGTACCCAGACCTGTCCAAAGAATAATTTTGTTGCTTCTTATCCGCTTGTGGTAAATTTAACATGGCATCAGAACACACATCTTGCTGAACTTGTCAACTACCAATAATAGGTAGTCATGTCCCTTCCTGGTTGTTGATAAACCTCCCACAAAGTCCATGGAAATTCTTTCCCAAGGACGAGTAGGTACAGGTAAGGGATGATACATACCTTGTTTCCTGTTGCTAAGCTTGCTGGTACAACAAAGCATGCATCCTCTTATGAACCTAGCTACTTGTTCTTGCATCTTGGGCCAATACACATACCTCTACAAGTTAGCCACGGTCTTCCCTACACCAAAGTTCCCTACAACCTTGGAGGTGTGAAACTCTCTAATCAGCTGCAAACGCTCACCTTTAGGAACACATAACTTATCCAACCTATAAATTAACCCATCCTAGAGATGGTAGTGAATAGTCTTGTCGCCATCGCGCACATGACTCTGACTCTGCAACTGCTGATACACCTCCTTGAAGTTCTCATCTTCTAAATATGCCTCTCTGTATGCATCATGGGTGAATGGATCCATGTGCATAAGAGTCCCCAAAGCTGTAATCTTTCATGTGGGTGGCCTTGAAATCATATCGGCCAACTTGTTTGTGCTTCCCTTCTTATACTTGATCACCAAATGAAACTATTGTAAAAGCCCCATCCACTTGTAATGCCTAGTCCATTGTAGCTTATTCTGGGCCTGTAGGTATTGTAACGGTTAGTGATCCGTGTGGATTATTGTATCCTTTCCCATCAGATAGTGCTTCCACTTCTACATAGCTTGCACCATGGCATAGAGCTCCTTATCGTAGGTAGGGCAGTTAAGAATTCCCCCATGACATACTTCAGAATGGTAGCAAATGGGCATTCCTCCTTGCATCACGACAGCTCCCATAGCACACCCACTCGTATCCATCTCCACTTCAAAGATTCATTGCAATTTTCGTAATTCCAAAACTAGTTCTTCATTGATCTTCTTCTTTAACTAATCGAAAGCCTTTTACTGCCCTTTCCCCACTGGAAACTCTTGCCACTTGTTTTTATGGAGTGGAGCAGTGTTGTTAATGCTGAAAACGAGGCTATGAATTTCCTCAGGTACTGTGTTGCTCCAATGAAACTCCTAACCTCAGTAACATTAGTAGGCATTGGCCATTTCATGATGGCCTCCATCTTGGAAGGATCTATCTTCAATTCTCCTCCACAAATCACATATCCCAAATACACCAAAGACTATTGCGCAAACTCGCACTTCTTGAGATTTTCTAGCAGTTGGTGCTGCTTCAATGTTTCTAGCACCTGCATCAAATGTGAAATATTCTCCTTCTAGGTAGCACTATATACCAGTATATCATCCAAATAAACAATAACAAATGAATCTATAAAGGGACGCAGTACATCATTCATTAATCTCATAAATGTAGCTAGTGCATTACATAGGCCAAATGGCATAACTAACCAATCATACAAACCTTGCCTGGTTTTGAAGGCAGTATTCCATGTATCTTCTTCTTTGACTCGAACCTGGTGATATCCAGACTTCAAGTCCAGCTTGGTGAAATACTTTGCTTGTTGCAACTGATCTAGAAGATCGTCTATCTTGGGTAGGGGGTATATGTTCTTGACCGTGATTTTATTCAATGCCCTGTAATCTATACACATACGCCAAGTCCCATCCTTCTTTGGCACAATGATGATGGGTGACCCACATGGTGATGTACTTGGTCGAATGACACCCTGTTCTAGCAATTGCTGCAATTGTTTCTTCACCTCACTTGCTTCTATAATAGACTTCTTGTACAACCCAATATTTGGCAATGGGGAGTCTGGAAATAATTGGATCTTGTGCTCCACTTCTCTCTTAGGGGGTAGCCCTTTAGGCTCTCAGAACACGTCCTTTTATGCATGTAACAACTCCTCCAATTATTGTTTTTTTTTCTTAGTACACCCCTCTAGGGATGCCTTGCCTCTTATTGACTCCTCTACAGACTGATTTTCTCTTAAAAACAATAAAACATACTTCTTGCTAGAACTGATCAATTTATTGGCTTGGTTGACACTTACCAGTGAAACTTTTGACTTGCCTTTGTGCGTGTTGATGATGAATTATTTTCCATCCTTGACGAGTCAGTACCGGTTATCTCTCCTTGTGAATATTGCGTCACACATGTACATGTATGGACTCCCAAACACGACTCCACATATATCAAAGGGAACCACATCCAGATCTACTTCATCAATAAAATTAACATTGGTAGAAAATCTAATTTTACACTATTTTTTGACCTTCAGCTCTGCATCCTTATGTACCCATCCCAGTGGATATGGGTTTAGATGATCACAAAATTAGAGCCCCAACTTCTTGACTAGATCTGCTGCAATGAGATTTGCCTGTGATCTTGAGTCAAACAAAGTGTTAATCTTTGTCTTCTTGACCTGTATCTTTACTTGGAATAGTTTGGTCATTTATTTCTCTTCCTCTTGCTGAAGGCTACTCAGATTCACCTCCTTCTGCACTGAAGTACAAATGATCTTCTCATCCACATCTGAGTTTATTTCAACTTGGTTGCTTGAATCAATGGCCATGAGATTCTTCTTCTTATTACCTTTCTTCTTGTTCTTAGGGTTTAGCTCGGGATGCAACTTCCAACACTTCTCCTTTGTATTGTCATCAATGTTGCAGTGGTTGCTAGGATCATTGCACTGGTGTGATGTGGTTGTCGTATTTTTATCTTTTCGCCCTTTTTGCTTCTTCTTCCTGTTAGAGCCTAGATTTGTCTCAGGCTGAAAAGACAAGGTTCTAGGTCCACATCAAACCACGCTCAGCCTCGTAGCTAGCCCTACGAGGACAAGAGAGGGCTCTCTCCGAGTCAATCTCAGCGAAAGATACTCAATGGGGTTGGAGATGACTGATTTAGCAACTGATTTTAGGCTAGGTATTAAGTGCAAAGGATTTGATTTGAGTTTTTTAGGGTTTTGTTGAAAAAATGGGAAAGGCAAATTTGGGCTTGGGGATGAGGCACAGTTTCTGCAGAGTTCTGATTGGGGCAAGGAAGGCAATAGTTTCGATGCTTTAAAGTGAGTGAGATGGATAGATCAGACTGGTGAGGAGCTAGGGAGAGCAAGAGAATCTCAAGAATTCTCCTTAAACAGATGAAAACATTAAAATTTAAACAAATTCAAAGGCAGAGCATAACAGTTATGGATTCTACCTTAATCACTCATTTGTTCAAATTCAGAAGAAGAAGCTTAAAAATGATACACATAACACTAGATAAACTTACAATTACTCAAAGAAGCACACCATCAAAACATAAAGCCACATGGATCCCAAACAGTGCTGCAAAACCCTGGTCTTTCCTTAGCCAAAAATGCAGAGATAGAATGTACAATGATATGCCAAAGAAATCCGGGGTGTCCAACCCTGAAAATGACTTAGAAATTACATAATATAGGAAAGCCAACCAATTCCCTTGCCTCTAGGAGTCAAGCTCATCATTCTAGGAGCTGTTTCAACCAATTCTAAACAAAGCACAAAAATATAGGCAGTCAAAACAAATTGCCTCTATAAGGTAGGAAACTGATTCATTCATTAAATTTTCACTTTTTGATGAATGAATCCTCTAGAACAAGTAAATGAGTACCAAAATTACATCATGTTCACCCAATTACATCAAGATAAGTCAAAAATTACATCACAAAGCAAAACTAGTCAAACTAGCTGAATTTCTGAGCTGGAAGGTGGAAAATTGGTCAAAAAACCTTTGTGCGCCGTGCCAATTTCTGTATGCGTCGCACCACTTTGATGCTGATTTTGAGGCACTTGATGAAGTCCAAATTGAGCCCAAGTGTGCTTGTTGGAAAGCCCTGCCTGTCTACCTTCCAACCCAAGTGGAATTTCTGAATTTGATACCCATTTGCCCCTCCAAAACCTCAATCTCCCAAGACTGCTTTCTGTGTGTGAAATTAGGGGCAGAGAGGTTATTTTTAGGGTGTTTTTGACCTCCTGAGGACTCAAAACTTGCCCAAACTTCTTGGCCATGCACCAACAGTCATGATTTTTCATGAAAAATCCAAAACTATAAACTTTTTTGCATTGGGAGCCTCCTATCCTAAGTGCGCACCATGTGGCGCAGCGCACATGGAGAAAAACCCTGTTTTTTGCACAAAAATTTACAAAAAAAAACCAAAAATGCCCCAAATTTCTTGAAATTTGGGCTAGAGTTTCTTCACCAAGTGTTATATTGGGCTAAAGAGGCCTTGGCCAATATCTAAAGATGATTGAGCTCCCTTTGCCTCTTTTGCTTCTTGATTGCCTTCCTCAATTTCGCCTTCAAATTCCTGATTCGGGCCTTGCACACCTTGTTTCGCGCCATGTAGTGGAAAGCCATGTGTCTCAGCAATGCATGGTCTTTGTCAGCCTTGTCCAACAGCCTCTCTAAGTGCATGTTAAATCTCTTGAGATTGGCCTCCCGATCCTCATTAATTTCTTGCTCCAATGACGTGAGCTCAACTCTTCTCCTTTGTGCAGCTTGGCGATGCTCACGAATGTTCTGTAGCTCCATGATTGCTTGCTGATCCTCAAGCTATTTGTTCCTCTGCTCCAAGTACTTCATGGTCCACTTAGCCCTTTCCAAGTCAAGGGATAAGGCTTTGATCTCTGTTTGCTGCTCCTGGATGATCTCTCTAAGTTTGGCGCTTTGTGGACCCGTATCTGTATCATCATCATGAACGAGAATGAATTCGGTTTCTCGTTCACCTGATGGCTCACTTGAAGGCCCCTCATCCTGCATTGGCCTCTTGCCTTTGTCCTGTACCTGTGATGATGATGGAGGAAACGAGGCCCCTTCCACCCGGGTGGAGATAACACTTGCTTTGCCGCTGCAAACAAATGTCTGGTGCCTCTCTGATATGTGATGAATACCGGCACACTACCAGTCTCATGGCGCTCATACTGATGAGAAGGTTCACCTTCATGCTTAATCTCTGATAATCCCCGTGAAGCTCTGAAGAAGTCACGAGAGATGAAATTATCCCAAGTGATGCTCTGCAATCCTAGTTGATGAACCACCAAAATCTTAATAAGAGCAAAATGATAGACACTATTAAGTTGTTGCTGAGGGGTTTTATGCTATATAAAGGTGGTCATCCTCTCTATGTTCCGGCAAATGAAATACGGAATGTTCATCATCCGTACCCTGGTGAAATGCATGAGCAACCTGATGTGATAAGCATAAAGATGAGAGAACCGTCCCGCATAGCTGAAATATTTCATGATCAATCTCATTAGTGGAGCATATTCATCTTTCAGATACTGTAACAGGAACACTCTCTTGAGCTGCCTCAAGAAACTAGTTTTGATGTATGGCTCATAATGCTGCCGGTCAATCTTCTGTTTCTTGTGCCATGGTTCACCAATGTTCGGTATACCGGTTGCTAATGAGACAGATTCTGGTGTAAGTGTGAAGGTGACACCAGCCAAGATAGCTTGATCTCCGTGCAAGTGTAGAACAAAAAGACGAGCCAGCTCATGATGAAATTGGACACTAGCCACCTTTTGAAAAAACTCATATCATGATTGATGCTAAAAACATTGCATAGCAAGAGGGTAAGCCTGCAATTCTGTAAGGGTGATCGGTTCTTCCCTAACATGTCTGCCACTTTTATGAGGCCTTCGAGGTGCCTGTTCTTCCAAGGGAGAGTCACTTTGGGTTTCCACCTCATAGTCCGATGAATGCTCAGATGCCATGACTGCTGTACAATATACCTTGAAGAAAAGATGCTACTGTATATAAACTGTGATGGGACTGCTCTTTAATGATGTATGAAACTGCTGCGTTGTAATGCAATATAGTTGGATTCTTCCACCAAGGGGAAAAAACAAATGCAAGCAGGGAATGTTAGGAAGGGGATTAGGGAATGTTGAAATAAATTTTATTAGGGAGAGGAGGGGAATTTTATGTATGGGAATAGGGTTTAGGGTTTTGGATTGTTGAATAGGGTTGAGGATATTTTTATAAGGGCTAGGGTTTTGGGGTTTTGGGATTTGAATGAAATGTAGGATTGATGAGCTTAGTGGGGGGGGTAGGAAATGAGGAAATAAGGGAGAAATGGGGAAAAAGGAGAATCCTTGGTGACAAATCAAAGATTAAAGAACCTACAGCAAACTTCCTTTGAAGGCACTTTAGAGGGAGGGTTTGGATTTTTGTTTCGACCACTACCACCCATAAACCACCAACACTTATCACAAAATTTGAAGCAATTTCAAAATAGCAACCCTACCTGACAAATTCATGCAAGGAATGAGCAATTTGGAGAAGTTTGAAACAATTTCGGGCTTTGGGCTATATGCACTACGCCAAGAACCCAGTGCGTCGCACGCTCCCTGTGCACCGTGCCCGTTCAAAATAACACTGGGCGAAAACTCCCTGTGCACTGCGCGCTTCCAGTGCGCCACACCACCTATTATGTGCGCCGCGCCGGCTAGCTGCAAGCTCTTTCGGCCCAAAACACACACTTGCTCACCCAATTCGTTTTGAAATGGTTTTCCTCGACCTTGGCATGCAAAATGGCATTCATCTTCATAGAAAAAGCTTATAAAGACATTGATTTGATTTTTGGTTCTCCAAAACCCATTTTTGTAATGTTTTGCAATTGGCACTTTTTCACAATTAATAGAACTCTGACTTTTTGTTTCCTCCTTGATTTTTTGGTTGAAATGATGATTTTTTTGGCAATTTTTTGCATGAAGAGCTGACATGGAATTTGGCAAAGGAGACCAGGGCTACGCCTGAAGAATTCAAGAACTGAAAATTTTTGAAAATTATTACAAACAACAAAATGTCGACTTGTCTTCAAAACAGAGTTTTGAAGAAAAGTCATAATCCACCCATATGACGATAAAAATCTTTGAAATAATAACTTATCAAGAAACTCCCTATGGCCTGCTGGCTTTATTTGACCTTGTTTGTAGACCAAATTGACTAACCCTAGACCTAATGACTAAAATGATTGTTATGACCTAGAAACTGAAACAGGACTGCAAATGACTTTTAAGACTTCATTTTGATGAACAGACCTGAGCCAGCAGTGCAAAGCATGAGGGGGATGAATGACCAAAATCCCTTCCGACAGATTTATGGCATGATCCTAACGAAATGCAACTGATCAAGCGAGATGGGACACCTAAACATGAAATGCAAAAATATTTTTGATCTCTGATGGAGGGATGACTAGACCGACTCTAACATTGGCTCCAATGGGGTGGTAGCTCCTTGGAGGTGCCAAGAATGATAGATCTCTGGAAGAGCTAGACAGTGCCTTCGTCCATTGGGCTATGGAGTCAATTTATTTGACTGAAACTTGACTTAAAATGACTCGATAATAAAACTAAAATGACTGAAAAATTGACTCGACAAACTGAACTCAAAACTGAAATCTTTCTTCAGAATTTTAGCCTTCACTTTGGGCCCCAGACTGAAGAAAATATCACAGCACACACTTGCAACGAAACTGAAATAAAATGGCATTTACAATTACAATGATGACAGCAGAAATAACTCAGAAAAGGTACTACTTGAGCAGCCGACCATTGACCGGCCCTCCTGGACAATCTTCCCCGTTCATCTCCTTCAAAAGAAAGGCATTCTGACCCCGATATGCTGCAATGTTAAAAGGACCTTTCCAAAGATTGTCAAACTTGCCGTGCTTGCCCTTTTCCTCATTCCTTGCATCCCACTTTAACACCACATCATCCAACTGAAATGTATCCGCCTTTGCTTTTTTGTCGTAAATCTTTTTAATTCTCTCCTGCAACTTGAATGTGTTTTGAAAAACATACTCCTGTGTCTGCTGCAAGTGGATCATTTGATTTAGTCTTCGCTGCATTGGATCCTCTTCACTACCAGCCTCTTGAAGAATTTTGACTACCGGAGCTGCAAGAGAGGTAGGGAACACTATATCAACTCCATAAACTAACTCAAATGGGGACATACCAATGGATTTCTTCTGACTCACACGATCTGCCCAAAGTGCATGGACCAGCTTCTTATGCCAACTTTTCTTGTTTATTTCCAGCATATTCTTAAGGATATTAACCAAATATTTGTTGGAAGACTCCGCCAATCCATTGCCTTGTGGATGATAGGCGGTTGAGTGCCCCAAAGTAATGTGATATTTACTACAAAACTCAACCATCCTTTTTGACTTGAAAGCTACTGCGTTATCAGTGATTAACTTATTTGGGCAACCAAAATGAGACAAAATATTATTTTCAAGGAATGAAATTATTACCGCATTTGTATCTTGCCTAGTGGGAATTGCTTCGATCCACTTCGTGAAGTAATGTGTCGCTGTGAGGATCCATCTATGTTGACCTGAAGAAGAAGGATGAATTTCACCAATGCCCACTGCTGAAAAGGGGCACTCACCTCAATGGGCTTAAGCGGCAAAGGCTGTAATTTCTGTTTTCCTTCAAAAATCTGGTAGTTATGACAGCTCTTGACAGTCTTGAACACATCAGCAAACAATGTTGGCCAATAGTATCCAGCCCTCAGAATTTTGTTTGCCGTTGTTTTCCAAAAAAGGTGACCGCCACAATCTCCTTTATGGAAATCCTTTATGACCTGCTTCGCTTCTTCCTCCACCAAACAATTCAACAAAACACCACCGGGATCTTTCCAATAAAGTGCAGAATTCAAAATACAAAACTTAGCAGCCTTTAACTTAAGAGTTCTAGCTTTGTTTCTAGCCATACCAGGCAGCGCAGACAAATTCTGAAGGATATATACGATATATGGATACCATGGAGAAAGAAAAAACATTTCTAATACCTGAAGTGACGAACTTTCCTCATTTTCATCGGACATAGCAACGATCAGATTTATGTCTAAGACGTGCAGATTTGATTCAGTCATCAACTTCGCCAATCCCTGACCTTTAACAAGCTTTGTGGGCCTTATCTCCACATCATACTCCAGCAAAGCTGCTATCCACTTGCCATGTCTTCCTTCAGGATCGGTCTGGACCAAAACATCTTTGACAGTAGCGTTAGGAACATAAGCTAAAATATGGGAATGAAGAATGTACACACGGAAATATTTCAGTGCTTTTACAAGTGCAAGGGATTGCTTCTCAATAATGTTGTATTTCAAAGCAGCATCCCTTATAGTCCGGCTGAAGAAAGCAATGGGTCTCTCATGCTCATCTTTTTTCTACATTAATACAGCTGCCATAGTATGCTCCGAAGCAAGCAAAAACAATATAAAATCCTGAGTATAATCTAGGCTAATTAGAACCGGAGCTGAAGAAAGAGCCAATTTTACTAAATTGAAAGATTTTACAGCCTCTTCTGTCCACGACACTTGGCTGTCCTTCTTAAGCATGTTTGTAATCTCTCTAAGATGTTCAACAAGATTAGGAACAAAGCGGCGCAAAAAATTCATCTTACCATTAAATGATTGAATCTCCTTCTTATTCCAGGGTAGGTTAATTTGCTGAATTGCTTCCACATGTGCTGGATCAATACGGATGCCATCCTTTGAAATAATGTGCCCAAGTAGTTTGCCTTCATCCATGGCAAACAAGCTCTTCTTTGGATTTAGCGACACACCATATTTTCTGCACTTTTCAAAGACAATTTTCAAATGATACAAGTGTTCTTCATCTAATTTGGAAAACACGGTCAAATCATCAAGGTACACAACCAAGAAAATATCCTTCTCATTTGCGAAAGCAAAGTCCATTGCCCGCTGAAAAGTGGCACCCGCGTTCTTCAAACCGAAATGAATTTTGGCGTAATGAAAGGTTCCCCACGGAGTGGTGAACGCTATTTTGTCTTGGTCATCTTCATGGACTAAAATTTGGTTATATTCGTGTTATCGGGAATAGTGTCTATGCAAAGCTGCTAATCCCACTAAGGCTGGTAGCTACCTTAGAAACAAACAAACTAAAACCACTTTCGTTTTCCTTTATGAGAAGTAGATGAGAGAAGAATAAAGGAGACCAACCTCTGTCTTGCGCTTGGCTCCTTGCTTGATTCTTTTCCCTTCTGGTAGATCTTTGCCACTCGCTTCCTCGTCTACCCAGCTTCAAAGAGCACCTGTAGAATCAAAGCAGCATAATACTATCCAAGAACAGAGATCTACTATCATAAACAATATAGGACCAGATATATATTGACCACACAAATGCATAAATCATCAATCATACAAGAATGTGGAGGAAAACTTGAATAGCTTTATTGATAATCAAGAAAGAGCAAAGAGGATTACAACCAATTGTTATGACCCAACGTCATCCTCTCAGCAAGAAAGCCCTTCTTTACCTCATGAAAAGCTTAGATCACCCAACACTATGATGTTACACCAAGAAACCAGCAGCACTTCCTTACAAGATACAAAATTCCAACCTCCTGGATCTCTGCGATGAGGGATCCATATATAGATGTTTGCAAGGGGAGTGAGTCAACTTTTGAGATTTGATTAGTGTCCTCCCTCTGGTAGTTCTTGATTCCACTTGGAGATTGATGATCTCTTACTCATCCCTGGGCGAATGCAGAGAGGCAAGTGTCACAGGAGAAGTTTCTGGAAGATTCCATGATTCTCCACCTTGCAGACTGACCCTGCCATTTGTCCACTCTCGCCCATCGCACCCCATAGAAGGGCTTTTCAACATGCATCGCACCTACTGTGTGTCAGTAGGTGGGATGCAACGCACTTTGACCATGGAGCAGGTGAAATGGTCCAGTTTTGACCAGTTCTTAGTAGTTTTTCATGGAGAACTTCTGGGAGATGCTGTAATCAGCTGACCTTGTTCTTTTATGGGTCGGAACAACACCTTTAGGGACTTAGGAGCCCTTGTTTTATTGACATTTATGATTGGGGTTGCAGTGCCCAAAAATGTCTATAACAGTTGCCCCCTAAAGCATGAGGTCGTTAATTTTTGATGTCAGGTGAAATGCTTTATCATGAGGATCCGAAGTTTTTTCAAGCTAGATGGCGACCTGTAATAAGATACAATACAATACATTATCTTCATAATATTTTCATGATCTAGCTGAGGCGGGCATTTCCCATGCTCACCTTTATAAATTCATTTTCATGTACATAGGACAGACAATCGTCTGAGTGTAGACTGATGATTCTGGTAGAGCCATCATCCCTTAGATTGGATGATTATCTGTGCAGCAATGATGTACATTTGATGTCTTTATTTTCCTGAATATATATCGCATCCCGGATGGATGAAACTAGATCCGAGGTCTTCAATCTCGTTCGATCTTTACTCAAAGCACAAGTCGATCCATGTGAGAGATGTTCTGGAGTCGAATACGGAATGACATCGCCTGGTTACCAACCAATGATGTAAGCTGTTAACAGGCGCGAGAGGAATCACCGATAATGATGATGACCCTCAAGGTACTATAGTACAATTCACGTGGTGTGAATAAGGGACTTTGCGTTGAACACCACGCAAAATCTTTCGGTCGAAGGCCATTGATGTAAACTTGTCGCCGGAAGTGAGAAACTTGCCATTGAGGCATGCAAGCTTCAAAGTACTGAAAGGGTTGTTCCTAGATCAACTTCTTGGATAATGAGTTGATGTCGACAAGAAGCGATCCGTCATAGGAGGGCCTTAGTGAATCCCACATCAATGACACGGAACGGAGCAAATAACTTTAATGGAGGTGAAAACAATCTGATGACATAAGGTTCAAGATGGCGAACATGAAAGAATGGAGCATGAATGTATTGCAGCGGATGAGACACAGGTGAATTCTCTGAGCGACTTCTCTTGAACATATCGGTGACACTGACATGATGGATTGGTAGCATTAACCCCAAATATGGATGGTGTGATGGAACCATGGTGATGTGACTAGTGAATGGAACAACCCAACCCGACTCGGACGCGGAGTGAAAGTGTCATGTTCAAGAGCGACTTGCTACCAATGAAGTTTCTTCAAGTTTTCTTCCCAATTTTTCCCCAGTCATTGCTGACCAGTACCTCTTTATTTTTTTCAAGCTTGAGGAGGATAACATATGCTTGTTCTATAATCTGCCCTTCGGGCAAACCCATCGCTATGTTTTAATGAGCCTAGCGATAGTGAAACTCGTTCTTGTCTGTTATGGACAAGTTTGTCGCTATTCGGATTTAACGAGTTAAACGACAAAGATAACTCGGTCCTTTTCAGTTTTAGAGACTCTGAAAAGGGACGTAAAGAAGACTCCAACAATCCTTTTTCGTCATATAATCCCTTAAGTCTGAAAAAGTATAAAATGATACAAAAGGGATGAATTTTCGGTAATTTTAACGAGCCGAACAAAGCAAGCGATTGATCTTTTTTTGTAATAATCCCTCAGGTCCAAAAATATTAAAATCTAAAGGAGGGATATCACTTCCGGTCACTTTAATGAGCTGGAGAGGCCAATCGCTCGACAATATTTTCATATTTTACGAGTCACTTGAAAAGAGCTTAAAGGAGACTCACCTTTTGAGGAACGAGTGATAAATTTGGGTAGCAGCTAATTCCAGGTGAGGTTTGGAATTTTCCAGTCACGGCAGTGTCACAAGGATGGCTAACAGGATCACTCTTCACAGCTGTTCCTCAAAAAGGGTAAACAATCAAGTGTAGGTGAATGATCGGCCAATACAGAGTGGAGGTGATGATGAGAACACGACCAAGGCTTCAAAGGCTGATGATAATACATTCACGATGGTTATTTACCAGAAATTGGTTCATTTTTTATTTTAAAATGAGCTTAAACTCTGGAGGAACATTTTCTCATTGCTTATGTTTATTTTTTAACGAGCTTGAAGTCCGCGTTAAAACTGCTCAATCCAATCATATAATAAGGATGTCTCATCTAAAAACGGAATTTTTTCAAAGCTTTGCCCCGCATCCTTTCTTTATGCAAGTTAGGAAACGACCAATCCTACGAGTTTAAAGGGTTAGAGGACCTATAAATTTAAAAAATAAATGGTCGCTCTTCGCTTGCATGCCAAAAGGTTTGCATGCCCCCAGGTATAGTGAAGTAGAGTTTCGAGGTTACCCCTCAATTTGCAGACAAAACATTCGTTTTATCGGGAAAGGCCTACCTTTTCAGGTTACCAAAGATTGTTCTATCTGTACCACAAACAAAAAACTTCTTCGGCGATGTCTACTGAAATAGACAAAGGTGAGTGGCGTAGACACCTCCACTCACATAACTTTGACGAGGGAATCTTATTCTAGCCCAATCCCATTTTCCTAAACGGACGGGTGTGTCAGACTAGTCATATATCCTTCGCGGAAACCTACCCTATACCTGAAGTTTTCCTGCCGAAGCAGACCAGGGTGCATTCCCCCTGGGTTTCAGTCATGTCCCCTGAATCACTCGCGCTCATCAGGTGGATGGACTGGGGATTTATGAGACATTCCTTGTGTAAAAAGACCATTCAGGGTTGGTGTATGACTATTTGCTATGTGTGAACCGGAGAATGAAAGCTGGTCTACGAGCTTGACCATTCTTCCTTCGTGCGGAAAACACATTACTCTAAAGAGTGAGGAGACAATGGCTCCCATGCAATAAATATAGTCTTGTCCAAGGAGTAGATTATAATCCAGGGGTCCTTGGACTACCATTACGTTCATGTGAACGGTTTTCCCTCTCAATGTTATCGGCACATTAGGAAGGATCCCTAACGGTTGACTGGTTCCTTTGTCAAAGCCTGTTAGATTTCTCATTTCAGGCAAAAGCGATGGCGAACCAAGTGCTTTCCAAGCAGTTGAGGAAAGGATACTCACAGAAGCCCCTTCATCTATGATGGTACCGGCCATGACCATTCTATATATTTGAGTAATGATTCGAAATGGTACACTAGCCGGTAAACGAGGTCTGCCTAGTAGATTCCAGTCGAAGGAAACAACTAGGTTGCTTGGAGGTGGGACCGAATAGACGGGTGGATATGACTCTGAAGAACTTCCTTCCTGCGGTAAAGGAATGGGTAGACTTCCCCCATGTTCGTCGGAGTCTGTGCTTATGAAGAGAATTTGAATGATGTCGTTCTTGTTCTCTTCGGTGATTGTATCATCTAAAGATGGATCCTCTGAAGGCAAGACCGAGTCAACTGCCGCCTCGACCTTTTGACTTTCGTCTGGTATGGATTCAGATGGTTTTTCTTCAATGATAGATGCTTCGGTCGACCACAAGGGCGTGTTAGCCGGATTTTCAACTAGTGATGGACTAGGCAAGAGTTTCTTATATCCAGGAGGAAGCCGTAACGGTGAAACCGGACGGTCGTCCAAAACTCTTTTAGCTTCGTCTAAGAAGGGACAACGGTGGATGGCATGATCGCCTTCACACAATTTACAAGGAAATTTATATTTTCCTTTTTTTCCAGGGGCTTCACTTTCACTAGTTGACGGTGTACTTTCAACATGATCATCAGAGGTTGATGACACCGGATTGTGCAAACGAGGAGACCAATCCCTTAAGATCCGAGGGATGCAAGGACAATCTCGATGAAAGTGGTCTCCTTTGCAAATGACACATGGCGATTTAGGCCTGGATGGTGCAGTGTGTGGATTTTTGCTAGACGATGCCTGGTCACCCCTTTTCGCCTTTGGCTCCTTCTTCTTCTTCTCTTTCTTCTTCTTGTCCTTCTTCTTCTCAGTTACTTGATTTTTGGCTTTACCAGCTTCATCAAGTGAAGAGGAAGGAGGAGAGGAAGAGTTGGATGAAGTAGAGGGTTGGGGGGTAACTTTGGCATCGTTTAGTTGCTGACTTGATTGTTCAGGAATCACGGGGTTCTGAACAACAGAAGTTGAGAAGAGCCATATGGGTAAGCCGATTGTCAATCCTGGAAGCGACAATGTGGCCATATGGGGTGCACCAACATCTCCCCAAGAGGAGAAGGGACTAGGATTTCCTCCAAGGGGAATTCCTTGGTTGGTGGACTCCATTTTTCTCAACCTAAGACCAACGTAAGAAAGGTGATATTTATTCCGATTAAAATAAATTTTAGACGCTTTGACACAACTTGTTTTTTCAATTTTTAAGAGTCGAGAAAAAACAAAAGATGACTCTAGTCGCCTTCAATTTTTAATGAGCTTGAAGTGACAAGTGCTCAGATGGACCTTTTCCTTTAAGGAGTCTAAAAAGGAACGAAAGAGACTGCTCTGGAAATCTAGATAGAGGGATTACCAAACCAATCGCAAAACTGCAGAATACTTTTTACGGTACGACAGTCAATCTTCCCGAATGTTGTGTTCAATGCATTGCGATCGATAGGGCGGTAGACACGGCTTCCTATGGATAAAGGATAAAGCCTATTGTGGTCACCCAAAATATACTCAACGGTACGTGGGAGCACAAGTTCGTACTGACACTTGTTGTCTCAAAGTGGAGGAATCACCCAACCAATAGTGAAAACAACAGTTATCAGGCTTTACGACGCCGGAATACGTCTCTAGCCTAGACTTCTAGATATTGTGTGTTAGGTTCCAAAGCGTTTTTAGATTCATTAAATTTATTTTATAGTTGATCTTGCTTAAGAAATTTTCCTTTCAGGTTCACCGCGTGATGTAGATGTACAATTCCTAAAATGCAATCTAAGATGACAAACAATCATTTTATCTTCTTTGTGCAATGAAAATCCTAGCTACTAAGGAAAGAGAGATGATCATTCTTTCAACATAGAGCAGAGAGCACACACTATATGCACTGTCCTAAATCAAACCAACAAATAGTCTAAATGCAAATGCACATGCATGTATTTGTTTTCAGCCTTCTTAATGTGTGAATGATAAAAAGAAAGCTAATGCACAAATCTGAATTATTTTTCAAAGCGACAATTACTAACAAGTTTCTTTTCAAAACAAAATGAAGACAATGACGACACTTTGCGATTTGGAATTGAAAACTTGCTTTCGACACTAGAAAAACTACTAATTCAGATCAAATACAAGAGTAACAGTGTAATCGACTATCAAGAACAATCAGATTCTCTTCTATGACTGAAAACGACACTTGCGACACTTTCAAATCAAGAAACGACAGTTCAATTACGCTACTTCTTTGTAAAAGAGAACTGATAATGACTCAAAATACATAAAAACATTTACAGTTCTTTGCACAATGGAGGCAGAATAATGGCAAGGAAGGGGGTTTCAACAGAGGTGTACTGGCTACTAACAACAAAAATCCTGAATAGAACTGAAAGGAGTAAACACAGAAGTCAAAATCTAAGAGCAGAAGAGGTCTGATCAGCGCACCTGCAGCACTGGGAAAATGAAATGCAACGCACTTATCACACTCGGGAAGTGCGATGCATTCAGGATCCAAAGAAGAGACAGTGCGATGGACCAGGGACGAGACTTTGACTGGGTTCTGGGTCACAGTTTGTAGTTCAGTTCAGGGATTTAGGCCGAGCAAGTGGTAATCAGTAAATCAATCACAGAGGTAGATCTAAAGAGGTTACTAGAGCTACCACAAGGGCAATTAGAGAGCTTGTAAATCAATTTTTTGATTCATAAACAAAACCTGGAGATAGACTGAAGCAGCGTTGATCTACTTTGCACTTTCATAGCAAATGCAGTTCGAAGGCTAGCTGGCTTGACTTCAGGCTCCGTCTGTAAGTTTATAAAGTAAACAAATGCAGATAAACAAACAATATATTCGCTCCCCAGCGAAGTCGCCATTTTGTTATCGAGAATAGTGTCTATGCAGAGCTGCTAATCCCACTAAGGCTGGTAGCTACCTTAGAACAAACAAACTAAAACCACTTTCGTTTTCCTTTATGAGAAGTAGATGAGAGAAGAATAAAGGAGACCAACCTCTATCTTGCGCTTGGCTCCTTGCTTGATTCTTTTCCCTTCTGGTAGATCTTTGCCACTCGCTTCCTCGTATGCCCAACTTCAAAGAGCACCTATAGAATTAGAGCAGCATAATACTATCCAAGAACAGAGATCTACTATCATAAAAAATATAGGACCAGATATATATTGACCACACAAATGCATAAATCATCAATCATACAAGAATGTGGAGGAAAACTTGAACAACTTTATTGATAATCAAGAAAGAGCAAAGAGGATTACAACCAATTGTTCTGACCCAGCGTCATCCTCTCAGCAAGAAAGCCCTTCTTCACCTCATGAAAAGCTTAGATCACCCAACACTATGATGTTACACCAAGAAACCAGCAGCACTTCCTTACAAGATACAAAATTCCAACCTCCTGGATCTCTGGGATGAGGGATCCATATATAGATGTTTGCAAGGGGAGTGAGTAAGCTTTTGAGATTTGATTAGTGTCCTCCCTCTGGTAGTTCTTGATTCCACTTGGAGATTGATGATCTCTTACTCATCCCTGGGAGAATGCAGAGAGGCAAGTGTCACAGGAGAAGTTTCTGGAAGATTACATGATTCTCCACCTTGCAGACTGACCCTGCCATTTGTCCACTCTCCCCCATCGCACACCATAGAAGGGCTTTTCAACATGTATTGCACCTACTGTGTGTCGATAGGTGGGATGCAATGAACTTTGACCATGGAGCAGGTGAAATGGTCCAGTTTTGACGAGTTCTGAGTATTTTTTCATGGAGAACTTCTGGGAGATGCTGTAATCAACTGACCTTGTTCTTTTAGGGGTCGGAACAACACCTTTAGGGACTAGAGGAGCCCTTGGTTTATGGACATTTATGATTGGGGTTGCAGTGCCCAAAAATGTCTATAACAATCTGGAATAACCATCGAGTAGTGACATGTGAGATGCTCCAACTACTCGCTGAAGTATGTGATCCATTTTTGGCAACGGATAATTATCCTTCAATGAAACTTTGTTGAGATTCCGAAAATCAATGCACAAATGAATCTCACCGGTCTTCTTTCGCACGGGCACCAAATTAGATATCCAATCAGAAAAACGGATGGGAACAATGATTCCAGATTTTTACAACCTGTTTGTCTCCTTCTCAATTGATGGCAACAATTTTGGATTAAGCCTTCTTAACTTCTATCTGAAAGGTTTTTGATTAGGCTTAATAGGAATAGTGTGCTGAATTATATTGGTATCATATGTCTTCAAATCAGAATAGTCCCAAGCAAACACATCGGCAAAAGATGACAACAAACTGATATATTTGGCCTTTACCTTCGGTGGCAATGTTTTGGACAGCTTTACCATCTTCAGATGCTCAGCTGTTCCAATATTCACGTCTTCAACTCCCTTTTCTGTTGGCTGCAATGTTGGTTTGCGGGCTACATCATCGTGATCAAAGAGTTCTTCTAAAGGTATCAAGCCTTTCAGAATCACATTATCCTTGAGCTGCAACACTTCCATTTGATTGATCTGCACATCATCTTTTCCATCATCATGTTGTACATCAATTGAGGTATCTTTGAATTTACCTTTGTTTTGCAGAAAATCATTAATCTCCTCATCATCTTGGAAAACTTGCCAATATCGTTGATTGTCCGGGACAGTCGGATGATGCTTCACATGGATTTCAAATTTATTGCTTGAGTTCTTAGGAATCTTCAAATTACTTGCTGCCTTAGCAAGTGCATCAGCAATACTATTCTGAATACGAGGCACACACGTCAAAGTGTAATTTGAAAACAGCTTCAAAATGTCTAAAACAGCATTTCGGTATGCCTGCATCCGAGGATGCTTTGCTTGATATTCGCCTTTAACTTGCTTAATCACCAATTCAGAGTCGCCATATACAGAAATCCTCTTAGCATTCAGCTTTCTTAGGATCTTTAGGCCAGCAATCAAAGCCTCATACTCAGCTTCATTGTTTGAGTAATCAAAAGCAAGTTTATAAGAACATACCCGAACATTACTCGAAACTTTGTTTGGAGCAGAAAAAGGACTACGTACCCAAATTCCAATTCCAGCACCATCATTTCCCACTACTCCATCAAAATTCATGGTCCATAGGCCATCTTCCTCTTCTTCTAAGTGCTGAAACTCTTTTTCCTCTGTTTTTCTGCTTGTTGTCCATCATCTTTTTCTGATTGCTGAATGGTATTTCCATGTTCTTGTCCTTCTCTCTTCAAAACTTCTCTAAAATTTTCTGCTATTTCTGGAATATCATCTGCTACAACTAACTGACTATCAATATCATTAAAACTATCTGAATACAAAACAAAAGACTCTAGATCTGTATGTACATAATTAATCGGATGATTAATTGGTTTCTCCTTGCTTGTAATCATGTATTTCATTTTCTGTTCACGATACAATTTTCTCATTTGGCCAAACACTGGAATCGTTGCATAGGAGAAATCAAGCTGCATAGTTCCTTTGATCTTTTCTCCCCAAGACCTTGAGAGAAGCATACCGAATCGGGGAGGAATGTCTGCCACAACAACATCCATCAAAATATTCTTAGTCGGAATCTGATCCAAACTGACCACCAAGTCTTTAATAAGCCCAATACATCTCACCCTGTTGGAATCAAATGAATACAGATCATGATACTTCCTGGTAACGTCCAAACCCAACTTCTCCATGATAGCTTTTGGCATAAGATTGTGGGAAGCGTCGGAATCAAACATAGCATTGTGCAACACAAACTCATGCACCCTCAAATTGATATAAAAATGAGGCACATCGTTGTCGGGAGATTCACCATTCAATGCCGGTCCAAAAATCAGTTCAGGTTTATCATCTTCCACACTCACCATATCAGACATTGGATCAAAATTCAGAATTTTGGAAACCTGACATCTATAACTGTTGTTCTTCATCAGCTCTGTCAAGGGAATAGATACCTTCAATTTAGAAATTTCATTTTCTAAACTAAAAGTGGATGTCTTCTCTACCTCTTTGGCTGGAACCTCTTTCTTCTCAGATTTATCTTTCGGTACAATGGGCTGATTGACTCGTTCATTTGCTGATGGAGATTTGTTAGGCATAGGATCAACAACTTCTTTGCCTTTATTTGGTGCAACTGGTGACTCATTCTTGGATGCTGGACCTTCCTTTCTGTTTTGGATTGGATTGATGGGGACATTTCTGTTTCTTAATGAATACTGATGCTGCTGGGCGGACAAGGCATGCATATACCCTCTTTGATACTCATCCGACTCCTCTTCAAGAGCTGTGTCATTTGACAAGATAAAATCTGCATCATGTTGTATAGCTTAACTTTCTGCATACTCATCATCTTCAGTGATAAATGTGGGCATATCATCAGGAGCAAAGAAGTGATTTTCTTCTCCTATTACATGGTCTTCATCATCAGATTCGGGGCCAACAAAATTATACTGAAGAGGTATCTTTACTTGCTGCTATTGTGATGTCGTTTCTTGTGCTCACTACTCATGCTATTTGATCCTGAATTGTGGCTGCTGCTGGCCACGGAAATTGGGATTCCGAATCTGCGGTTCAGGCTTATCAAGTGTCAACCTTTCAATCATCTTTTCTACCTTGCGTAGCACCTAATCTGAGGTAGAATCTTCTTCCTTTATTGAGACTTTCTTTTCAGCTTTCATTCTAGCTCTCTTGTCATTCAAATTTGCCTCAACACTAACGGCAATTTTCTGCATTTCTTCTAAGGTAGCTGGATCTCTCTCCCTTAACTGATAAGCCATGTCCGGATCAAAACCATCTGGGAACTTAAGCAAAGCTGATCTTCTAGTTGGCTTTAAATCATCCGGAATTGCATTATAAACCGCATTGAATCTAATACAATAGTCTTGAACGGACTCACCAGCATTTCGCTTGATCTTGGTATATTCAGAAGTGATTTGCAGAGGATCTTTCTTTACTTCCCAGCGTTCCAAAAACTATCTTTTAAGCTCTTCTAACATAGGAATAATTCTGGCCGGCAAAGCTCTGAACCATTTTCTTACCTTGCCACCAAAAGTCTGCACGAATAACCTCATGGTCACATTTTCTGCATCGATCTCATGGAGATCGAAGAAATCTATCATTTTGTCCACATGTTGCTGAGCTGTGATACCCTGAGGCATACCATCAAATAAAGGAATTTTGCTCTGATAATATGCGGGCATGTCATTCAAAACTTGAGGCAGTGCGAGAGGTGCAAACCGATCAGCCATTGCTCTTGGTGGACTTGGTCTGGGGGATGTTGGAGGAGTAGGAGCGGCTGATGTATGAGGTGTATGAGGAGGTGTATGTGGAGGTGAAGCAATTTTGGATGTAGAAGGAGTAGATGGAGGTGAATTTACAGCAGACTTTTTATCAGCAATATTAGGTTGCAGGGGAAGCGTGGGAATGAAGGGAGGTTCGGTAGGAACCCTTGAGCTAGATGGGGTTGCAACAGCTCCAAGAGCTGCAGATGAAACTTCTAGGAAATCAATGATATTTGCAGCCTCAATGTCAGTTTGGAGTTGTCTTAGAATGAAATTTTCAATAGACTTATTAGACTTTTCAATATCTAGAGCAGCAAGAAAGTCCGGATTTGGGACGATAGACTCAAGAGCGTTTTCAGACTTGGTTTTAAACAATGAAAATTCAAAATTTTCATCAAAATCAACCTCTTCAAGATACTTAAAAATTGTCGGGCATGAACGAGATCTAAACACGGGAGTGACAGAGCTCTCTTGGCGAAAAATTCTTGAAATCAGATTAGGATTTTCGTAGAAAGGGGGAGGATTTGGATCTGGGTTAGCTTTGGAAGCCAGCGTGTTATTTTCAAGAAATCAAAGGAACATAGACAACTTATTCAGCCTGTCAAATTCTAAACTTATCATCCAAAAGCGTAGAATTCTCAAAAGTACTGGGGTGATTCGCAAATCAAGTGTCACGATTACAAGCTAGACCGAAGATTGACTGAAGCAGCGTTTATCTACTTGCACTAATGCAAAGCAAAAGCGTTTCGAAGGCTACCTGGCATAACTTCAGGCTCCGTCTATAGCTTAGAAAACCAATGACATCAACAAGCAAACCATTTTCTTCCCCAGTATGGTCGCCACTATGTTAGAGCCTAGATTTGTCTCAGGCTGAAAAGACAAGGTTCTAGGTCCACATCAAACCACGCTCAGCCTCGTAGCTAGCCCTACGAGGACAGGAGAGGGCTCTCTCCGAGTCAATCTCAGTGAAATATACTCAATGGGGTTGGAGATGACTGATTTAGCAACTGATTTTAGGATAGGTATTAAGTGCAAAGGATTTGATTTGAGTTTTTAAGGGTTTTGTTGAAAAAATGGGAAAGGCAAATTTGGGCTTGGGGATGAGGCACAGTTTCTGCAGAGTTCCGATTGGGGCAAGGAAGGCAATCATTTCGATGCTTTAAAGTGAGTGAGATGGATAGATCAGACTGGTGAGGAGCTAAGGAGAGCAAGAGAATCTCAAGAATTCTCCTTAAACAGATGAAAACACGAAATTTAAACAAATTCAAAGGCAGAGCATAACAGTTATGGATTCTACCTTAATCACTCATTTGTTCAAATTTAGAAGAAGAAGCTTGAAAATGATACACATAACACTAGATAAAATTACAATTACTCAGAGAAGCACACCATCGAAACATAAAGCCACATGGATCCCAAACAGTGCTGCAAAACCTTGGTCTTTCCTTAGCCAAAAATGCAGAGGTAGAATGTACAATGATATGCCAAAGCAATCCTAGGTGTCCAACCCTGAAAATGACTTAGAAATTACATAATATAGGAAAGCCAACCATTTCCCTTGCCAATAGGAGTCGAGCTCATCATTCTAGGAGCTGTTTCAACCAATTCTAAACAAAGCACTAAAATCTAGGCAGTCAAAACAACTTGCCTCTATAAGGTAGGAAACTGATTCATTCATTAAATTTTCACTTTTTGATGAATGAATCCTCTAGAACAAGTAAATGAGTACCAAAATTACATAATGTTCACCCAATTACATCAAGATAAGTCAAAAATTACATCACAAAGCAAAACTAGTCAAACTGGCTGAATTTCTGAGCTGGAAGGTGGAAAATTAGTCAAAAAACCTCTGTGCGTCGTGCCAATTTCTGTATGCGTTGTGCCACTTTTATGCTGATTTTGAGGCACTTTCTGAAGTCCAAATTGAGCCCAAGTGTGCTTGTTGGAAATCCCTGCCTGTCTACTTTCCAACCCAAGTGGAATTTCTGAATTTGATGCCCATTTGCCCCTCCAAAACCTCAATCTCCCAAGACTGCTTTCTGTGTGTGAAATTAGGGGCAGAGAGGACATTTTTAGGGTGTTTTTGACCTCCTGAGGACTCAAAACTTGCCCAAAATTCTTGGCCATGCACCAGAAGTCATGATTTTTCATGAAAAATCCAAAACTATAAACGTTTTTGCATTTGGATCCTCCTATTGTAAGCACGCGCCACGTGGCGTGGCGCACAGGGAGAAAAACCCTGTTTTTTGCACAAAAATTTACAAAAGAAACCAAAAATGCCCCAAATTTCTTGAAATTTGGGCTGGAGTTTCTTCACCAAGTGTTATATTGGGCTAAAGAGGCCTTGGCCAATATCTGAAGACGATCGAGCTCCCTTTGCCTCTTTTGCTTCTTGATTGCCTTCCTCAATTTCGCCTTCAAATTCCTGATTCGGGCCTTGCACACCTTGTTTCGTGCCATGTAGTGGAAAGCCATGTGTCTCAGAAATGCATGGTCTTTGTCAGCCTTGTCCAAAAGCCTCTCTAAGTGCATGTTAACTCTCTCTAGATTGGCCTCCCGATCCTCATTAATTTCTTGCTCCAATGACGTGAGCTCAACTCTTCTCCTTGGTGCAGCTTGGCGATGCTCACGAATGTTCTGTAGCTCCATGATTGCTTGTTGATCCTCAAGCTATTTGCTCCTCTGCTCCAAGTACTTCATGGTCCACTTAGCCCTTTCCAAGTCAAGGGATAAGGCTTCGATCTCTGTTTGCTGCTCCTGGATGATCTCTCTAGGTTTGGCGCTTTGTGGACCCTTATCTGTATCATCATCATGAACGAGAATGAATTCAGTTTCTCATTCACCTGATGGCTCACCTAAAGGCCCCTCATCCTGCATTGGCCTCTTGCCTTTGTCCTGTACCTGTGATGCTGATGGAGGAAACGAGGCCCCTTCCACCCGGGTGGAGATAACACTCGCTTTGCCACTACAAACAAATGTCTGGTGCCTCTCTGATATGTGATGAATACCGGCACACTAGCAGTCTCATGGCGCTCATACTAATGAGAAGGTTCACCTTCATGCTTAACCTCTAATAATCCCTGTGAAGCTTTGAAGAAGTCACGAGAGATGAAATCATCCCAAGAGATGCCCTGCAATCCCAGTAGATGAACCACCAAAATCTTAATAAGAGCAAAATGATAGACACTGTTAAGTTGCTGCTAAGGGGTTTTATGCTATATAAAGGTGGTCATCCTCTCTATGTTCCAGCAAATGAAATACGGAATGTTCATCATCCGTACCCTGGTGAAATGCATGAGCAACCTAATGTGATAAGCATAAAGATGAGAGAACCATCCCGCACAGTTGAAATATTTCATGATCAATCTCATTAGTGGAGCATATTCATCTTTCAGATACCGGAACGGGAACACTCTCTTGAGCTGCCTCAAGAAACTAGTTTTGATGTATGGCTCATAATGCTGCTGGTCAATCTTCTGTTTCTTGTGCCATGGTTCACCAAAGTTCGGTATACCGGTTGCTAATGAGACAAATTCTGATGTAAGTGTGAAGGTGACACTAGCCAAGATAGCTTGATCTCCATGCAAGTGTAGCACAAAAAGACGAGCCAGCTCATGATGAAATTGGACACTAGCCACCTTTTGACAAAACTCATAACATGACTGATGCTGAAAACACTGCATAGCAAGAGGGCAGGCCTGCAATTCTGTAAGGGTGATCGGTTCTTCCTTAACATGTCTGCCACTTTTATGAGGCTTCCAAGGTGCCTGTTCTTCCAAGGGAGAGTCAGTTTGGGTTTCCACCTCATAGTCCGATGAATGCTCATATGCCATGACTGCTGTACAATATACCTTGAAGAAAAGATGCTGCTGTATATAAACTGTGATGGGATTGCTCTTTAATGATGTATGAAACTGTTGTGTTGTAATGCAATATAGTTGGATTCTGCCACCAAGGGGAAAAAACAAATGCAACTAGGGAATGTTAGGAAGGGGAAAACAGTAGGGGATTATGGAATGTTGAAATAAATTTTATTAGGGAGAGGAGGGGAATTTTATGTATGGGAATAGGGTTTGGGATTGTTGAATAGGGTTGAGGAGATTTTTATAAGGGCTAGGGTTTTGGGATTTGAATGTAATGTAGGATTGATGAGCTTAGTGGGGGGGGGTAGGAAATGAGGAAATAAGGGAGAAATGGGGAAAAAGGAGAATCCTTGGTGACAAATCAAAGATTAAAGAACCTACAGCAAACTTCCTTTGAAGGCACTTTAGAGGGAGGGTTTGGATTTTTGTTTCGACCGCTACCACCCATAAACCACCAACACTTATCACAAAATTTGAAGCAATGTCAAAATAGCAACCCTACCTGACAAATTCACGCAAGGAATGAGCAATTTGGAGAAGTTTGAAACAATTTTGGGCTTTGGGCTATATGCGTCGCGCCAAGAACCCAGTGCGCCGCGTGCTCCCTATGCGCCGCACCTATTCAAAATAACACTGGGCGAAAACTCCCAGTGCGCCGCGCGCTTCCAGTGCCTCGCGCCACCTGTTATGTGCGCCGCGCCGGCTAGCTGCAAGCTCTTTCGCCCCAAAACACACACTTGCTCACCCAATTCGTTTTGAAATGCTTTTCCTTGACCTTGGCATGCAGAATGACATTCATCTTCATAGCAAAAGCTTATAAAGACATTGATTTGATTTTTGGTTCTCCAAAACCCATTTTTGTAATGTTTTGCAATTGGCACTTTTTCACAATTAATAGAACTCTGACTTTTTGTTTCCTCCTTGATTTTTTGGTTGAAATGATGAATTTTTTGGCAATTTTTTGCAGGAATAGCTAAAATGGAATTTGGAAAAGGAGACCAAGGCTACGCCTGAAGAATTCAAGAACTGAAAATTTTTGAAAATTATTACAAACAACAAAATGTCGACTTGTCTTCAAAACAGAGTTTTGAAGAAAGTCATAATCCATCCATATGACGATAAAAATATTTGAAATAATAACTTATCAAGAAACTCCCTCTAGCCTGCTGGCTTTATTAGACCTTGTTTGAAGACCAAATTGACTAACCCTAGACCTAATGACTAAGATGACTGTTATGACCTAGAAACTGAAACAGGACTGCAAATGACTTTTAAGACTTGATTTTGATGAACAGACCTGAGCCAGCAGTGCAAAGCATGAGGGGGATGAATGACCAAAAGCCCTTCCAACAGATTTATGGCATGCTCCTAACGGAATGCAACTGATCGAGCGAGATCGGACACCTAAACATGAAATGCAAAAAGAGTTTTGATCTCTGACGGAGGGATGACCAGACCGACTCTAACACTTCCCATCCTTAGAAGCGTCTTGTTGCTCCTTTTTCTTTGATCCACTTGATTGTGCTCATTTCAAGCATATGTTCTCCAGGTATTGTGCCTGTACAGAAGCCTCGTCCACTGTTTTGGGCTTGAACAACATCACTTGCTCACACACATGGCGATGTAGACCCCCCAAATACTTGAGGATTACATCTGGGTTCTTTGGAGAGATACCCAACATTATAGCCATATTTTTGAATTATGTGGTGTACTCCTACATGCTTTTCCCTGGCTTTTTCCTGAAGTAATGCCACTGGATCCGTTGGTATTCCATTTACCCAATGGGATAAAATTGTGAATTACTGAGGGTTTTGAAATCCTCCCACTTAATCATTGGAGGTTCTCCCTCCAACCTCAATATTTCCGTGTGGATCTCCCACTAAGTCAGTGCATTGCCCTCCAATTTCATCAGTGCGAATGAGATCTTCTTCCCTTCCTCGATCTGATGGGCACTGAAATAAACTTTCTGTTGTTGCAACCAATGGTTCAGCTTTAGAGTGTCGATCTCGCCATGTTATGGCTTGATAGTGACATTTTCTTCCACATTAAATAGAGATTGGTTCATGACAATTGAACTGGGTTGATCTTTTCCAGGTTCTTTCTTCAGTTGGTTATCTGCATCTTCCTGATCTCCCAATCCCCCTTCCAATTTTTTCTCTGCATTCAAACCTCCTTCTTCTCCAAATATCACCATCTTATTGCTTAGGGCCTCCATGAGGAGGTTGACATTGTGGTTTATATCCGCAACTTGTTCTTCGAGCCACGAAAATCTCACCTCTGTAGGATCACGAGGTTCATTTACAGATTCATCACCCATGATTAGAGTTTTACGATTTTCTGCCTCGTCGATCTAGATCCCTGCAATCTCCACAAAATACCCAAAGAAACCCGCTCTGATACCAAATTATCCATAAACTGTCGTGCATATTCCACTGGACAGATCGTCACAATAGATATGATAATATTATATTAAAAAAATGAGATTCTACACTATTACAACTTTATTAGTGCATGCATGTAAAAGTAAATCAAGCAGAAAAGTAGAGAACAGAAAAATAAGCTCACACACACAGAATACACAAGATATGCTCTCTAGGAAACCTTTTTAGGAGAAAACCCAACTAGAAGTTTAGGTCGCTTCACTCTCTTTCTCAGTCTGGAAATATGGCTACAGATACAAAGAAGTAATGTATGTGGCCCCTGGGCTGCTACAATGCACAAATCTCTCTATGTACTCTACCTCCTATCTCTCTTGGCTATCTTTTCTCAACTATGGAACAAAATTATCTCGAAAGAATGGAATGTCTCTTCCTCCTCGTGACTCGGTTATAACACAACCTGATAGCCTACTAATCGTTAACTTTGACTACATCAAATCTTAACTAGAGTTACAAAATATACTCTTATATAGTCTTTTACATCACAAACATGTGGCTAGCCCCATTTCCATGAATAATGGGGGCTGACGTGGCATCCTCCCGAACTATAGGTGTGAAAATAGGAAGGTCAGCTTCTGAGTGGCATAACTGTTTCATACGGACTCTGATTGATGTGATTCTTGTGTCGTTGGAAATCCTTCTGTGTGTAGAATAGAATGAAAATGTTTTTCACTTTAGTGGAAAAGTTTTACGCCCCAAAAAATATTGTTTGATGCCTCAAAACGCTCCTGGAAGGTTTTTGACCCCATTTTGCCAATTTGGGTCCCGCTGGTAAAAACAGTCCCTTGAGTTGATCCTCCACTTTATTCCACTCCAAATGCATTGAAATGGATGGAAAACAATATAATTATCCAATTCGGATTACTCATGGGAACTTGCTTGAGGATTTGGATTGAGCCTTTGTGCCCAAATTTTAATATAAGTCTTAAATAAATTATTTGAATATCCATATTAAGTAATATATTTTAATATCCACTTCATATATATTAAATATTATTGGTGTATGAGACCTCATTGTTAGTGGGACAAGGGACCCACCTCCGCGCATTGATTTGATTGCTAATTCTACGAAGGCATACGTACTTTACCCCTTTGGTTTTGAACCTGTGACCTCTTAGGAGGAAACACGTCCTCTTAACCATTAGGTCCACTCAAGTTTTATAAAGAAATTGAATATATATATATATATATATATATATATATATATATATATATATATATATATATATATATATAATGCAAAAAAAGGGCAATTGAAAGTAAAATAACTTCCTTTTTTTTTCTTACAAATTCGGCTGTTGGTTGTATTCAAAAAAAGATAGGGAGGCTAAGCTCCAGTATTACATGAGTAGAGCTCGCAGGATGAGCTTGGAACTGGATTGCATTAAAGCATTCCGTTAAATTGCTTTCATTTTCAACTTGACAAGTACTGACACCAGAATAGATTCGGACAAACTGAAAAAGAAGTAAACAAAATTTACAAAACATCTAATCTATGCTTATGTGACTGATCTGTCGAGCAGTGGACTCTTCAGGTTTGTCATCGGCGCCGACTTGCTTCAAGCTTGACGACCTTGTCGGAGCTGCGTTTTTCTTTTCAGTTTTTCCTTTTCCGTTGTTTCGTTTTCTTGTTGTTCCTTTTCCGTTGTTCCATTTTTCCTGTTGTTCCTTTTATGTTGTCCCTTTTCTGCTGTATTTTTTGCTGTTCCTTTTCCGCTATTCCGTTTTTTTTGTTGTTCCTTTTCTGTTGTTCTTTTAGATCGGTTGTTCCTTTAGTAGTGATTATCCTGGTAGCAGAATCAATTTTCTCATCCAAGAGGCGCTGATTCGTTTTGATTTGCTCAAATTCTTCCTACAAGTCTCGACAGTGAAGGTAATCTTCACTGCGGGCCATCTGGAGGTCCTCGACTCTGTCCTGAAGAAACGCTGAAATACTGCTCCAGCAAGATATAACAGATGAGACTGTGAAAACCAAACAAGGAATCTGAAGAGCAACGAAGAGGGAGGAAATAGGGCTCAGAGAATCGAGAGGAGAGCAATAAGAAATTTCAGAAAAAATAAAGTCTGATGCTAAAGAAAATAGGTGGTCACGGATTCTGCACGGGCAACATAGATTCAAAAATTCTGAGGAGACTGCAGGGAGAAAAGGGAGGATTTTCGGCGGCGTGGAACATATAGCCTCGGGATTGTTTTTGATTTGGTCAAGGTATGCCCTGAGCAAGATGTGAGTTTTTAGATATGAAATTTTTTTACAAGTCATGGGAGTCATGGAAGAAATTGTAATTGTTCCTCGTTGTTACAGAGGATATTTCCTTTTTGTCTTATACAAGCTTGGTTGGCGCTTTTATTAGCTTCCCGATTGATGGTCCAAAGGATATGGTAAAATTGGAAATCCTGAGTTTGATTGATCATGACTTGGCATCTGCTGATGGTTTGTTGTAAGAAGATGTTGGAGGCTTTTCGTTTGTTAGTCATTACACTGATAATGATAGCAGAATTGCCGAAGATCATAGCTTTCTTGATTCCATGAATTTGTAGTTGAAGAATTCCTTGATAGAGCGCCAGAGCCTTTGCTCTGTTGTTTGAGAGGATCCCTAATCCCCACTCAAAGGTGACTAAGGGCTCACCATTGGGATTGTAGATAACTCCCCCTGCTCCCGCTGCTCCTGGATTTGATTTGGAGGCACCGTCAAAGAACAAGGAGTGGGTGTTGCTAGTGTGGAGCCACTTGTTGAAGTCATCCTGCTTTAGTCGGATTTTCTAGTTGTGACTGTGGTTGCTCTTGAAGTTGTTGTTGATTTTCACTGCTGGAAGGATACTGATCTTATCTATCAGACTCCTTATGAAATATTTTTCTTCAACCCAAAGACTTGTCATGTCCATTTTTTTGTGCTCTTAGAAGCGATGGTTTCTATCGCAAGGCTTTTAGCCTTGCTGCAAAGATGCCTGATTGTGGTCTCTTTATCTTTAAAGATCTTTTTGTTCCTAGCAATACAGATCCTCCATAAGTGGGCAAATGGGAGGGCATCCCACACTCTCTTGGCAATGTTGTTTTTCATGGATTTCCAGGGGTAGTTTTTTTTCCAGTTGTTAAGGACTTCCCCAACGGATTTTTGAGAGTTCTAGGTGAAGGGAACTATTGGGGTAATATTGTTCCAACAAGAAAAAGCAAAAGGACACGAAATGAAGAGGTGCTGGATGGAATCCTCCACTTCTTGGCAATTAGGGCATCTGGAGGGTCCAGCAATGCCTTTTTTTTAAGATTTTCTGCAGTGAGAGATTTTTCTTTTAAGAGGGTCCACATAAAAAATTTCACCTTAGGGATGGCTTCTGATTTCCACATTGTTTTCCAATGTGTCCATGTTGGTGTCGGGTAGTCCTTGTTGCATAGATAATTGTATTCTACCTGTATTGAGTAGCTGGTGCCAGTGGGGTCCCATCGAAATCCATCCTTGCCATTTTTTATTGTAGGAGCAATGGTGTGGAGGTGTATCTGAAAGTTGTCAAGATTCTCTTTGAGTCGTTGAGGGATGGGAGGAAGGCTCCATCTCTTCCAAGGTTGGGTATTTGTATCCCATTGCGAAATTTGATCTAAACTGTATATTCCTTTACTTTGAAGAAAAAGAATTATTGGAGCTATACCTGGAAGACTGCTAATTGGCTGATTCCCCATAATTTTATCAGTGCCAATGTTGATTTTGCTGCCGCCTTTGGGAACCTTGGAGACATTTTGAGCCATAAAGGAGATGGCTTTTTTACAGAGTTTCCAGATCCTTGTGTTGTTCCTGTTGGGTATTTCAGTTGTAAGCAGATGCTGCCTTGGGTGGCTGAGATATTTGGCCTCCAAAACTTTTTTCCACCAAGCTGATTGGTCTTCAATAAGCCTCCAGACTATCTTGCCGCCAAAGGCTGAATTGGTGAGAGATGGGGATCTAATTCCAAGACCTCCTTTTTCTTGGTTTTGAATTACTTGTTTCCATCCAACCAAGTTATATTTTCTCTTTTCATTTTTCCCTTCCTGCGAAAGGAAAAACCTGAGAACACTGTCCATTTTGTGGAGAAAAGAGGCTGGAGCCTGGGCAAGGGAGAATTGGTAAAGAGGAAGAGAGGAAAGGCCCGATTTGAGAAGTACCAATCGTCCAGTTGGGTTGAGCCAAGAGGCTCCCCACTTTTGAACTTTTCTTTTCATTTTATCTAAGGTTTTTTCCCAAACATCAACTCTTGTGTTTCCTATATTCACTGGCATTCCCAAATAACTGAAATGGTGCCAATTTAACTTGCAAGGCACACCGAAGATGTTGGCTATGTTTTGAAGCGTTTGAGCTAAGGCATTCCATCCATAAATACAACTTTTGAAGTGATTAATCATTCCCCCTGAATATCTCATGAATTTGTCTAATAAAGATTTGAATCTTCGAGCTATGATTGCGGATGCCCCTCCAATCAGCAAGGTATCATCAGCAAATTGGGAGTGATTGATGTTTTTCACTCCATCTTCAAATTTGATTCCAGTGATGAGGCATGTCTGCTGCTTATGGTCAAGGGTGCAATTGAAGGACTCAACCATTAAAAGGAAAAGGTAGGGGGACAGAGGACAACCTTGCCTTAATCCTCTTGAAGATTGAAAGGCAGGGCCAGGTCTGCCATTGATAAGGGGAGCTATCCAAGGGCCAGAGATACAGGCTCTTATGAGATCAATAAAGAAGGATGAGAAGCCCATTTTTTGAAGAACAACAAATAGAAAGGAGTGTTTAACCCTGTCAAAAGCATTTGCCAAGTCCAATTTCAGGATGAAGCCCTTTTCATTTCTAGAATGGCTTGAGTGAATGGCTTCCTGGACTAAGAGAATAGAATCTGAAATGTGCCTATTTTTCATAAAGCCACCTTGGTTTTCAGAGATTAACATAGGCAATAGAGGTTTGAGACGGGAAGCAAGGATTTTTGTGAGAATTTTGTAGGAAGAATTACATAAGGATATGGGCCGGAAACAGGAGAAATTTGAAGGTCGGTTCTCCTTTAGAATGAAGGCCAGATGTGTTGAATTTGTGTAGCCTCCTAATTTATTTTTCCTCTGAATCCACTTAAAGTATTTGATGAGATCCTTTTTTATCATTTCCCAATACTCCCTATAAAAACAAATAGGAAAGTCGTCTGGCCCTGCTGCCTTGTCTGGCTGGAGGCCCCAAATTTCTTCCTTGATTTCTTCTTCTTTTATATCCTCTGTCAGCCTTTCATTTGCTTCTGTTGCAATCTTTTTTGGCAAATGCTGTAGGAAGTCAGCATAGTTTTCGTCCTCCCCTCATTCAGTTAGCAACTCTTTAAAATGTTCCGAGGCAGCGTTTTCGATGGCAGTTTGATCATTGTGTTGGGTGCCTGCGTTATCTGTGATAGCTATTATATTGTTCCTGATTTTCCAAACAGTGGCTTGCTTATGGAAAAACGTTATGTTCCTGTCTCCGCTCTTCAACCAAGTCTGCCTTGATTTAATTCGCCATTTTTCTTCCTCTTCTCTTCTGATACTATATAGCTGACTGTAAAGATTTTCTTCTTGATTTTTTTCAGCCTGATAATATTCTTGCTTTTCTAGTGCATAGTGAAGTTCTTCAATTTTGGCTTTCACTTCTCTTTTCTTTGCTTTTGGCTCTTTATATTGGGTTTTTGCCCAATTCTTGAGAGCATTCTTTACATTTCTAAGTTTGCTTTCCCAAATAAAACTTGGGGATCCTTCGACATGTTGGCACCAAGTTTGCTAGACCAACACTTTGGCTGCTTCAATGTCATTCCATAAAGGACTGTATTTAAAAGGGAGAGGGCCCAGGGGGCAGAGAGATTCAAGGGTTAAAGCAGTTGGATAATGATCTGAAGCAGCAAAAGGAAGGATGGAAGCGTTGACAGCTGAAAAGTTGGAGAGAAGGGAAACATTTACCAGGATTCGGTCGAGCCTTTCCATAATATTATTTCTCCCCAATCTGCGATTACTCAAGGTGCATTTGTGATTCTTTGGAATGATATCGACAAGATCACCATGTTGCATAACATTTTCCAAATGATTTCTAAAAGGATCTGGATTGAAGCTGCCTCCACGTTTTTCATTAGCATGTAAAATGAGGTTTAAGTCACCTCCTAAAATGATGTTGTTGTTGTTTTCTTCTGCTATATTATTGCTGAGAGAGTCCCAACAAACTTCTTTATCCCTATAATGATTTGGGACATAAACATTGTAAATTACTATCTGTTGACTACTGATAATATTCTGCAATACAATCTTGACCCAATGTTGTTCTACTATTTCTGCTGTGCTGTTCCATTCATCTTGAAGCCAAAGTGTAGCAATTCCTCCTGAGGCTCCTCTGGAATCACATATACATCCTTTGTAGCGCTTATGTTGTTCAATAATATTGTTCATCTCTGGCTGTCTCTGCTTTGTTTATTGGAGTAAAACAATGGTTGGTTTCTCTTGGTTAATAAGATCCTTTAAGGCATTTGTTTTGGAAGGGTGCCCTAGTCCGCTATTGTTCCATGAGATGATTTTAATCATTTTAGGTGAGAGGTGCGAGGAGTTTCTCTCCCTCCCTTGTCTTTGTTTTCTATGTATTTCTCTTTTGGTCCTTAAATATATGATTCAATGGGGTTCGGGAGCCCCAATGCTATGTCTTTTTGCGCATTTTCATCCCTGTGCTGTTTGGAAAACTTTCTTCCAGGCTTCTTTTGATTGTCTAGAATGGATCCATGCTCCTTGGAATTGCTTCTGGTGATTCTGAGAGGGGGAGGATCAGACGGGAGGGAAGAGGAAATGACCTGGGGAAGGGGAGAAGAGGTAGGATCAGATTGAATCAAGGGAGGGGATTCCTTGGGAAGAGAGAGGATGTGAAAGGGATTGGAAGAGGGAGAAGAGGTAAGGGGATCTAGCTGGCGATCAGAAGATAGGGGAGGTTGTGGGGAAGAAGGGGGAGGAAATGAAGGCGGGGGAGAAGAGGGAGGGGAAATTGAGGGAGGTCAAGAGGAAGGTCCTGCTTCATGGGATTGTTTACAATTAGGGGCTATCTTTTTCTTTTTAACGGTTTCCCATTGCTCTTCTTGAGGATTATTTTCTACATTAGAAAGTTTAGTGCAACGATTAGCAAAGTGACCGTACTCATGACATACCTTGCACTTGAAGGGGATCTGTTCATAGTCAAGCTGCTGAATGTGCGTCCAGTCGTCAACCTTGAGCTTGATGGCTTCTGGCAGGCCTTTACCCAAATCAACTTCTACACAGATGTGGGCACAGGCCTACATGTTATCTTTCGGTTCACTCCGATCAATGTATTTCCCAACAACATTCCCAATAGCATGCACAGATTCGTCTCCCCAGCAATGCAAGGGGAGGTGAGGAAGCCGGACCCAAACAGGGACCGCATTAGGAATATCAAGCTCCGGGTCAAAATCCGGAGTCCATTTGTTTAAATATAAACCTCTGGAATCCATGAAATAAGGTCCATTACGGAAGATTAGAAAGTAAAATAACTTCTTAATAAAAAGAAAACATGTGAAATTTATTCAATCCTTAATATAAAAGTAATGTAGCATTTAAAAAATATTAATAATAATAAAAATTTCAATATGGGTTATAAATAAATTATTTCAACATGTAGGATTAAGTAATGTTGACGTGTATTTAAAAATATATTAATAATAGAAAAATAATTAATCCATAAACAAGATATTTCATCCATATCAAACATGTATATATTATATATGGTTTTAAAAATAAAAAACTAGCCATTATAAATAAAATTATGGTTAAAACATTTTAAGTAATCTTATTATTTTAGGTTTTGCAATATATATATATATATATATATATATATAGTGAGAGAGAGAGAGAGAGAGAGAGAGCGCAAAGATTTGATTGAATTGGAGGTTTATGTCCATAGGGGATTTTCAAGGTATTGAATTCACTTATACATTCAAAAATGCATTTTAAACACACATGGTATCTATCTAGATCTATCTATCTATATAGCTATTATAGATCCATCTTAACTGTATACACGGGGGCTTCACCCAATGAACCTCTGACATATCACGTGCGTTCGTGGCATACTAAAAAATAACCCTAATTTGACTACATATTGGAAAATACCTCTAAAAATCATATTATTTAACCCCCTACCAATATTAACCCAATACACCTTTGCAATTTAAAAAACCCCTACTTTCACCAGATATTGTAGGTATCCATTTTTTCATTAAAATCTTTATACCCTTTTATATTTTTTCATTACCTTTGAGCTCCATTTTTTATATTTTCCAATATAAAAACTCTTTAACCCCTATATATCCCCCAATATATTATGTCATTTTTACCTCAATATATATCCCCCAATCTGAATGCACATGGTATGGTATTGCTCTCATAATGAAGCCTCCGGAACTATATATTTATCCGCAACCTAAAGGGATCAAATTTCTTGAGGTGCAAACTTTTTTTCAAGTTTTGCTCTCAAAAAGGGTTGCATATTAACATATTTGATCACTATCAACCCTTGCTAGATCCTTGTTAAAATGGATCTACATTGGTATTTATGGCATTGAACGCTTATTAGTCTTTGCCAAGGCAAGAATTAGAAATTGAATTTCTTGTTGACTACTAAAAGTTATGGCATTGAACTCTTATTAGTATGTGCCAAGGCAAGCATTTAGAAATTGAATTTCTTGTTGGCCACTATTATTTTAGCATTGACCAATGCAACTTATAATGTTTAACTTCAAAAATTAAATATTTATTTTTCGACATCGTTAAAAAAACATTTCCCAAACCTTTGAGGATCATAAGTTCTCGAATGTCTTATGGTAGCTCATGCATGAATTTTAGATGTTTGTGTAGAGATTTTTTATTCTTAAGCTTTGTAGGAAAACCATCCAAAAGTAAAATCTTTGAAAATAGCTCATACTAAGTTATTTAGCATCAATGACTTCCCACCATAATTAAGAAAGTCTTTACATAAAAAAATGGATAGGAATAAGATGTAAGTAAATGTACTTATGAGGACTTAATTCCTACAATCAATTAATTTATCCACTTCACATCTCAATTTATTAGTTCTTGCAAGATTCGATTTCGATGTGTATTAATTTAGCATTGACCAATATAGGTTATAATGTTTTATGCAATTTAATTTATAACTTTAGTGCCGGGTACTAAGTTGTTGTGCAACACTTCTTACATATTGTTGCTTTACCATATTTTTCTAATTACATGTTTTTTAAAATGTATATATGTTTAACTCGTATGATAACTCTTTTTGTAATTAATAATAATAATAATAATAATAATTATTATAAATAGTATAATTTAAATAATTTTTATGTTTTTTGTTTTTTTGGCAATATGAGATGTATCATAAGATGAGTGTTTTGATGTCTATTATGGATTGATGTTTATGGATGTTTACCAAACATTTGATTATATGAATGCTCTAATATATATAATGTTAATTGGGTTTATTTTAGGCGGTTGGGAAGAATAATTTTTATCCTACCCAATCATATTCCATTCCCTTAATTATTGAGCTTATTGTTATAATGACTTCAAACCTTATATCATTATATTGGACGTTCATTCAATAATATATGAATAATAAATTTAAAGAGATTTCATTCAATAATATATAAATTATAACCCCCAAGACGGTTTGGTGTTCAAATCCCCCTGATTCACCTTGTTTGGGTGGAATGAGGCTATGTATGTTAGGGTCTTATCATTTTTACGTCAAATGTATTTGCTTTATTCATTCATTTTCAGTTTTTGAGAAGCAGTTTAGCCTATGACTATTGTTGTTGTCATAGCCTCAAAGTTATTGTTTGACATCATTGGAGTTGTGAAGGGTCTAAGTCAATGGGAGTCATGAGGTCACACGTGTTTATACAGTTAGTCAGAGTTGAAAGCAGTTTTGTGCCAGTCTTCATTGATCATAATCATCCAAAATGAGTTTGATTCAATCAAGGTTTTGTTGGTCATGAGGTCTAGTCTTTAAATTTTGCAACGCCTATGATATATACTTTTATTCCCTATTTCTATCTACCCCATGCTTCCCTATTTCATACCCTATTTCCCCATTTCCCTTTATACATACCCCTTCATATATCATTTGCATACATTGTTTTAAATATATTCTTATAATGCTACTACCACTTTCCCACATTCACCACCATGGTACACCCTCATCCCTAATGTCTCACATCATTCACATCATACCCCTAAACCTTAATCATTTCTTATACTCCCTACACTCATGCCAAGCATGGAGGTCTTCTACACTTTGCAATGTAATTTCCTCTGAAATTGATTGTTTTAGTCACCATTTTTCAAAACGGTTTTTGACCACATGGAGGAGGATTTTGGAAAACAAAAAGAGGTTTTTCTCAAGCACAGACCAAAGCACAATAAAATCTTCCATATTTTTCACAGGTGTCACAGATTGGGATATTTGATTGCATCTTCAAAGCCTATTTTTTGGACTGCACAAATACTATGTTTTAGTCATGGTTTTGTAGAGAAGCTTTGGAGGCTCTAGTGAATAATTTAAATACACTGAGAGAGGTTTTTCTTAAAAACAATCTCATATTTTATACAGGTGCTATATTATGGGAGCTACAGGCGTCAATTGGTGGCCTATTTTCACAGTTTCTGCTGACAAAATTAGGCAATTTTTGGAAAAAAAAAATGGCAAGGAAGGTTCAATATGAAACAAAGCCTACTCCACCAGTACCCACTGAGCACAAAGAGCTCACACCTCAAGCTTCAAAAGTTCAAACCTCCACTAGCAAAACCTCCAGCAAAAGAAAAAGGAGGTAAATTGTTCTTTGCTCAGAATTTTGAAGTTTTGTTTTTGTCTAAAAATACCTACATTGCACAGCAAGGGTTCTTCCTTTTGCTTTTAAGTTGCATTTGATGTATTTGGAGCAGCCTATATGTCTATGGTTTTGTTTTGATAAGACCTGAAGCTGTAAAGGAAGGCAGTCTTGGAAAGTTTGATATGCAGTCGCTACGCAACTGTTGCACAGGCCTTGCCTACAAATTTGTACAAGCATTTTGAAAAAGCCAGCTGTCAGGGTTTAAAGGGGTGAACATGTGGCAAATTTTCTAGCCAACTCAGAGCATCAGTCGCCAACCACATGTCAATTTTGAAAGGAAAGAGCACCAACACAGTCGCTGCTCAGTCAGTGGCCAGTTGTCCCTGCTTTTACTATTTTATTTGGCTCATGAAGATATGTTTCGAAGATAAACTTGTTTTATACAGACATTTAGATTTTTTTTATTTAGATAAAGTCATGAATGCTTTATGTTTTTTGTTTTTTATCATAAGAGGAAAAGGACTTAAAAACAACAAAAAGCTTTCCTCTTTTTAAATTTGATTCGATCCACTGTTGGATCAATGATGCGATGAATCTAGACAGTTAGTTTTTCTTGTTATATGTCTATATAAACTCGAAAATATATGAAGTAAAGGTTGTTGTTGGTTCAACATTATTGTGAATTGGTTATCAGAGATTATGTGAGTGTGATCAATTTTATGAATGCAATGCTTATGACTTGAGGGTGTTCCAATTATTGTCTGCAAGGATTCTTATGGTATGACACTTTGGAGTTATTTCTGTCTATTTATCAGTTATTCGGTTAGTCCTTCTCTATAGTTTCTTGTTTCATGGGTATAGTGATTTCAGTTGGATTGGAATTCAGTTTAAACTGCTCTAAAACAACTGTATCCATATTTCAGTTGCAAATGGAATATTTCATACCCATACATGTTGTTACTTATGTTCAATTTATTTCTTATGTATAAGCAGTATTGTTATGTGCAAGGAAAGAATCTGTGTTATTGTTTTCTCCTCTATACTACAACTCATTTCTCTTGTCCAAAGTTTATGCTTGATAAGCCTTTGTGGATGATATTGGTTTTTACTTGCATAAGTAAAATGGGTAGAAAATCAAATTGATCACATATTTCCATCCTCTTCAGCCATTCATACTTCAACCAAATATTTCAGAATTCCCTTTTCAGATCTGGTCTCTGCAAGAAACTTGTGCTTTAAAGTCTTTAAACTTTATATTTTTCAAGTGAGGGAGCCCCCTCCGGTTGGAGAAGACTAGTCTCTCAATTCAAAGCGGTTTGTGGTTACCTTTGTGAGTCTACTTTCAGCCTAGTAGTATTCATGGTGTGCTAACAATGTACACGCCTAGAGTTTATACTGGTAGCGGTTGGAATTGGCCCCATGTCATGTGAGTACGAGATTGGTCTAGTTGCATATTCCTCTAGTCACATTATCTCTCTCTCTCTCTCTCTCTATATATATATATATATATAAGGTGTAACATGAGTTAATATTGATGCATATACATATACTATAATACTTAAATAGTAAATTAATAATATCATAATATAATATTAAATAATACTTTAGTAGTAAATTAATAATAATATAATAGAATATTGACTAAAGTGTAACCTGACATAATGTTTGTGAATACAAATATACTTTAGTTGTAAATTTATAATAATGTAATAGGATATTGATTTAATACCAGCTTAAATCCATCTTAATTCTTGATCTACCAAACTCTGAGGGATCAAAACTATTTTCATTTTAAAAGAGGTTTACACCTCAAGAGATTTGATTCTACTCCACCCTTGGTACTTCCCGAGTTATGATGAATCTAGGCTAGTTTAATTATTAATTGTAAGTAATTATAATTATTGATTTTATTATTTTATTTTATTTTATTTATTTTATTATTATGTGATTTAATTTAGTCAAAATGTTTACATAACATAATAAGACAAGACATTAATATCATATGAATTATAAATTTTATATTTATATTTATTTAATATTTTGAGAAATTAAATGTATGGACGTGTAAATGTTTAGTTTCCACTAGTCCAAAAATAATTTGCACTTTGAAATATTTCATCTCATTTATTGTTAATATTATTATTAGTGATTAAATTGAATTTAGGTTGGGTCTAGTTTTTTTATTAGACACAAATTTTATGAGATGAAAGCAGAATTATTAGACACAAATTTTATGAGATGAAAGCAGAATGATCCACCTACAAGGAAATACCTTTAAAAAATTTAATTTCCCCAATTAACTTCTATCCTCAATTCCTCCCCATAAAATTTGAAATTATAATTAACAAAAACTAAATAAATTAAATAATAATATCAAATAAATCAATTGAAAAATAAAATAAACTATATATTTGAAAAATAAAATAAATCTCAAAAAACATATTCAAGAGTGTATATATTTAAAAAGCTTTGTTTTAAAATTTGATGAGAGGTAACACTCATTTAAAGCTTAAGTTTGTTTTGTGGTATGGATATTAACCACAAAAATGCTTCATTTATAATTTCATTTATTAATACTTGTAGTTTATATTATTTGAAGTCAAACATTGATGCAGTCACAAATATCTATATTTCATGTATTATTTTGTTGAGATATCTCTTAGGGAATGATCAATGTATTTTCAATATTGATGTCAGCACTATTGGATTATGGTCTTAAAAGTAGTTTTTATTATTTTTCATAATGTAAATCTCACTGGTAATAATAGTTTATGAAACCACTACATTAATATATTTCACAATGCTTTAAGTATATTTGTTTTATTTCCCAGTTTTTGAACGAATCAAATTTAATCTATGTTTACGAACACCCAATCTCTGGAGAACGATGAAAGGCTTCTGCACTCAAATGCTTCATATAAATATTTTTTAATTAAATTACAGTAATTATTGAGTTAGCCTTAAATATGGTCAATACCAATATCACAAATTATGAATTTTATTATAACTCATGATTTTTCTTAGCAATGAGATCAAATTAGGCCTAACTAATTTTGATCTGCAAACACACACGCTTTATATAAATATTCGTTTAATTAAATTACAGTAATTATTTAAGTCAGCTTTAAATATTGCCAATACCAAGATCATAACTTATGAATTTTCTCAGTCATGAGATCATAACTTGTGAAATTAGGCTTAACTTGATTTAATGGATAATGGGTTTTTATGTATTTTTGAGTTTGAGCCAACATTTAGCATATTAGTTCTTTGTTTTGTTTTTCACTATATTAGTTCGGGTTTTTTTTAGCTATTTAATTTTTATTTATTAAGATTTTAATTTGGTAATTATTTTGGAATTTTTAATATAATGTTTTCTTGTAAACAAATAATTTAAAAACACTAGTTTATTAATAAGATTGTTTTCTTTTATTTGTAACGAATAACTAATTTATCCAAAATAAGTGTTGCTGTAAAATAGATATGGTATATAATTTATTTATTTTTAATTCTAATGGGTATTTTTCCAAATTTAACCATATTTTTAATAATTTTAGCAAAAAGAAAAGAGATCTTGATGTGTTTCTTGTTAAGATTTTTTACAATTTGGTCTATTTTTCCTCTCATATAAAGAATTGCCACTCTTGGAACTTTTAAGTTATCTCTTTTTCAATCTCCTTAGTGTGTGTTTTTGGGCTCTTTAGAATTCTTTTGAAATTTGATTTTCATCCTATCCATTCACTTTGAACACCTCACTAATATTGTTTATTTCATTTTCAACATCGAAGATCGTAAATTCATAGGTTTCAAACGTGTTGAAAATGCCCATTTTTTAGTTGGATAATTGTATGATTCAACGCATTGTGTGTGTACGTTTCATGTACACCTATTGCACCAATGTCTCATCTCCCTTTTTAATGATTTACACTTCAATAAATTTTAAATATTTTTCATTTTCTATCAAACTCTATGGTGAATTTAATATGCTCTAATGTCTTACTTAGATGTACCAAGAATCCTCCAACCTATCTTTCCCATGCGCATTGTTAATGCTTAAATGTCATCAACAAACCTTACCCACATAAATGTGTATGAGAGAGAATTTATTGATTACAACCTTTTCAAAGTTTCCAAACAAAGATTTTCCACAACTCACAATAATAGGGACACCATAGCCATACCATTGATTTGTTTATAAATTGTACCTCTAGAATTGAAATATCTCAATTTCAAACAAATTCTTACTCGAAGTTGTTCCATTCATATATTCATATATGGCAGAAACTAAACCTGTGTGTGAGTAGGAGTGTGAGCAAAGGCATTGCGGGGAGAGTGTGCTTTATGATATGGACCCTACTCTAAATATGATACGCATTATGATCCAAAAATATATATGAGACAAGGGCATTGTATGGAGGGGAGTGTAAACTCTATTATTTTCACATCATTAAATGAGTTCTTTCATGACATAATAATTGCATAATCACATTTTGTATTGACATTTCAAGCTACTAAGTTAAGCTCATATATAGGATAGTTTTAAAATTTTATTGTCAAGATGAATTTAGTGGCATGTTTTTGTAGAACATAAAATTTAGTTCAACACTTTTTCTATGGGTTAGTCAATTTATAAAAATATAAAAAACACTCCTATAACTTGAAAGGTAAATATTGGTTTCTTTTTTCTAATTATCTACTTTGATATAATCAAATAATTTTAAGTACTCAACTTTTGAATGTTTTCTTGATTAATTATCATATATTTTAATTAGATTACTTTTAATTTTCCTTAATAATGTGTATCTTTATTTTTAGCATTCTAATTGGATACTTTTAACCCTTCTAAAAGCCTATAGTTCCTTTTAATCACCATTAGGGCTCACTTTTGAACCATTTTTCGAACTTTTTCCTTTATTTTATAGTCTTTAAATTTGTTCCCCATATCCCATTCATATTTTTCATTTTTCCTTTCTTCCACTATTGTTATAGATTGGTGTTCCTTCTTACAAATTTCTCTTGTTATACTAATGAATTCTAAAGTATAGAGAAATGTTTTCCCCCTCTTCACAGTAGTAAACTATAACTAATACCTACACAGTATCATAATGATGAAGTTTGAAAGATTGAAAACTATATTGCCCATGAGGTGCAAAGGTTATTGCTAGAGTTGTTAATTTACAATTACAACCTCAAGTATAATTCAATCCCATCCCAATAAGCACATTGATTTTTTTAGAGTGGTATAGGCTCTAGGTGATGCAATTACTACTTAAAGTCCAATCACGGAATGGTTTGTTTATACCCTCCTTATTTATCACATTTATGTAGAAGTGACAAAGGATTTTCCAAGTTTATTACATAACTCTTGTCCCTATTGAGTATGAGCCTCCTGCAAAAGAATGGTTTGGTTAAAGTTTAATTATTTATTGAGTGCATATAGAAACAACGAAGGATTTCCCAAGTTAATTCTAGTGCTCTTGCTCTTATTAAATAAGACCCTCCAAAAGTAAGCCCCAAGTAATGTGTTTTTGGGGGACTTATATGTATTGGATGATAAAAGAGTCATGGAGAATTACATTATCATTTCCTTTAAGATAGAAACTAAATTACATAATAATAATATATGTGCTAATTACTTTTAGAAAAAAACTATAAAGTGGAAGAATAAATGTATGATATTGAAAAATCATTAAAGAACATCCATAGGGACTCAATACCTTTGTACTTGTATGCATGAATAATTACCAAAAAAACACCTTATAATGCCTAAACCTAAACTCTTGAATGTTGGATTGGAGTGTGTCAAAGTAGTTATTGATCATGTCATTGCCAATTATAAAATTTTTGATGTTGAGGTTGAAAGTTTGTGCTCATTTATCTCCAAAAGTCGTCTAGTTATTGAGTAATGTTAAAATGAGTAGCTGAAGTTTTTTAGGATAATGTTTGGTGACTTTTAACATCAATTTCTATGAGACAGTTTTTTACATTAGAAAGTCATTATGATTAAGCAGAAATTGACTATTAAATAATTAGAAAAATAAAAGGAAAAAAAGTTAAGCCAAAATTGATAAAAAGATAGATGAGACCACAAATTTAAATTATTAATTAGATTCAAAACAAACACAATACAAATATTAACCATGCTAAAATTACAATTAACAATAGTTTCTATTCTTACTTTTCCAATAAATATTCTTACTTATCAAATAAATAGAAGTTTAATAAAAATATTAACCATGCTAAATTTAGAATTAACAATATAAAACATTTATATTCTTACTTGTCAAGTAAATAGAAGTTTAATGAATTATTTTAAGAAAACATTTTTAAAGATAAAACTGACTTACAATGAATTGTTTTGTTTGGTTCAATTTGATATATTAAAATATTAATAATTTTATTATTATTAAATTATAACATATTTTAAAAATATGAGTTGGCTCGAGGCAAGGCTGGAGTTTGTTTGTACCATCTATAGAGCTTGAACAATTACTTAAGTTATATTAAATTGTATTGAATTACTCAATTTCATATTTATTATTAAATATATTTAATAAAAAATTATTTAAAATATTATTTAATAAATTTATTATAAATTTTAAAAATTTATTTTAAAATATCTTAAAGTAAATTATTTAATTTAATTTTTCTTATTAAATATATTTAATTATTTAATAATAATAATAATAATAATTTTATATTTATTATTAAAAATATTTTATAATAAATTATTTAAGCTGTTTAACAACTTTGCTCAATTCAAGAAGTTTACTGCAGCTTTTGTTTAATTGCAGCATATTTTTAACGTTGTGAATTGGCTTGAGGCAAGCCAAACCTTTATAATTAGCACTTGTTCATACGTATCTTAAAATTGTGCTCGGTGGTAGAAGTACTGGTCTAGTATTATGTTTTAGGATGTAGCATTATAAGTTAGGAGGTTGTAGGTACATAAATTGTATGTGAGATTTTTTTTTCTTTTTATTATATAAAATTATTAAAGTTGATTATCGTTTTGATTTAATAAATTAAGATGTTTGTAAATTTTAAATATAATTTAATTTATTAGGTGTAAATTAATTTGTTTATGAGAGGTTTAGTTTTTATTAATTTCAATTTTTATGGAAAGAAGGGTTGATGGTGTGGATATATGTTGGGATAAAAATTGTCTCTTGGTGACAATATGTGGTAGGTGGGTGGATTATTTTTCATCTAACATTGAAGTAAGCTTAAGTAAGCTTAAGCATAAATATAGCCATAGTATTTTAAAGATGGGTGGATCATTTTTTCGTTCAATATTAGCTTCAGCGTTACACAAATTTAGTGATAACATCCCACATGTAAATAGATCATTCTTCCATCTAACATTAAAAATAACCTTATACAAATTTAGTAACAATATCCTATAAATAAACATATCATTTTTCTATCCAACACTAAACCTAACTTCAATTTAAATTCACCTTCTATATATATAATTAAATTTGAATTTTAATATTATGGCATACCATTATATTAGAGTCCAGATTTTAGCACATGGATAAGGACACATTGTATGGACATTGATTGATTTAAGATGATGGTACTTCGGGGGACACAGTGAAATCATCTTATCTTTCATCTGCTTGAACATAATGCCCTCTAATAACCAGATCACGTTGATGATTCTAGAAACTATAGCTTGTCACCTAAATCTCTACCTTGGATTATTGTACATGGGACCATTAGAGGTTCTGAGAGGAGTTGACTTATGTTTTAGTGTTGGGAGGACTTTGAGGACTTTTCCTTCTATAATTTAGGTTGTTGGGACATTATGACTTATGCTACTCATATATTTCGTTAATTTTTTAATCATTCATGGGAGCATTGAAGGTTCTGAGGGGAGTTGACTTATGTTTTAGTGTTGAGAGGACTTTGAGGACTTTGGGACATTATGAATTATGACTTATGCTACTCATATACTTCTTTAATTTTTTAATCATTGGATTTTAATTAGTTGGCACTTAATGACTTGTTAGGATTTTGATTTGGATGGTGTTTCTAATGATCAGAGATAAATTGAACTGTAATTGGATGGTGTTTCCAGTGATCAAAGCTGAATTGAACTGTAAACTGTATTGGTGAGACAGTGGAATTCATTCTTATTGCTATTTAATGCATTCATCTCGTTAAGCCATTAAATTTAATTTTTCTCTGCATTCTTAAACTGCAAAGATGGATATCATAGAAATTTTTATTTTAAAATTCATGGAGTGGGAATTTGGATTTTTTAAGTTTTAAATGTGAAGGGAGTTGCATCATAAAAAAACCAAAACAGCTTTGACAAACACATATGGGAAAACTGAGTTAAGCATAAAATGATCAAAATCTCCTGTAGTGTGCAGCAAAATTGTTCAATATTATTGCAGAAGGCCAAACAAGAAGATAATAGAACTGTATCATACAACGTCTCCTTGCTGAGTTACATGGTGGCAAACTTAGCAAATTTAAGTAAACCATATTACCAACGTTTTGTGATATCTGAAGTACCTAAATGAATGGTATATACCAATGTGTGCAAATGCTTCCCTGAATCCCTCAAATGATAGAGTTCAGCCTTATTCATTCCCTCAGGCGTTCAGTCTTTCAATTTAATTTTGTTTTGCTTCGCTGAACTGATTGATTGAACTTGGTAGGAGCTTTGAAATGTTGTTTGAGGTTTGAATTCCAGAGAACCAAAAAGAGGAGAGAATAAACACAGGCATTGAAAATCCAGGAGGCCATGCCATTGCATCCCTCCCTCGTGAAATGCAATCTCAACATCCAAACAGACCCTGCAACCATTATGAAGGACTCAACCAATTGAAACATGGCTGCCAGATTTGGTCGATAGGCCGGACGCCAAAATTCCTAACTGCACACAATTGCCTTCATTAAGGTGCTGGTCAGAATCCCTAAAACCTGAAGAGATTGCGAGAATTCCAGCCAGGAAAAGCACACAAAAACCCTAATCAAGTGGTCGAAAATGTGAACAAAACCAACGGGCTCATCACTCAGAATTCTGATAAAAGTATTTATGAATTCACAGTATTTGGTGAGATAGAAGAGATATGACCAGAAGAATACTCGCCCAGTAGAACGAGTTCCGAGAGGAAAACAGAGCACCCACTCTGCAGAATTCATGGATTTCCTCCATATCCACCTCGTCTCCTTTATTTCCACAGTAGTTGCCACCAAGCAGCCCACAAAAATGGCGACTCGAATCACCAGAAGTGCCAAATTATAAATTGCTGGGATTGGGCCCAAAGGCAAGGGCCTCTTCTTAAATATGAGAAGAACGGATTTGAGGAAGAAAACAGAGAAGATATATGCAGAAACAGAGGCCAGCAAGAACAGCCATGATGATCCCCAAGCATTGTGATCCCATCTAAAATGGGCAATTATGGGATGCTCTGCTACCCAATATCTCAGATCCAATTTTACCAGAGGAGAAGAATAAGCTTTAATTCCCATGATCTAACATTAATTTCAGGCATTTGATTAGGGATTTGAAAATCCAGGCAGGGTTGTTATGGGGTATTGAAATGGGGATCCCTAGAAAATCAAAGTGAGAAACGTGCCAACTACATATTTGAAAATGAGGCACACAACAGAAGCTTCTTTCTATACTATCATGGCGGAGCAGACATGTGTGATTCACAAATGGTCGACCTCTATCTGTATTGGCAGCCAAGTCAAAGGTAATCATCCGCTATCTGCGAGTTTTTCAATCTCCCTCGCGCTATATTTCGCCGATAACAATCATGTCATGCATATCTGTAATATCTGTGAAATGTCAAATGCGGAATCTCGAGTTTTCTACCGAAGTTCCTGCAAATCCAGGCATCATTGTTTTGTCCACACGAGGCCAATGACTTTGGCCTAGTCAAAGAAGGTGGGAAATCTATCTGTCAAACTAATTGTGAAAACAACCATCTGCTAAGTTGTCAAGCCAGTGGTCTGCTAAGTTGTCAAGTCAGTGGTGAAGACAACCATCTCTGGTTGCTAACTATATAAATGCAGATTGACTCATCACCATTATTTAAGGAAAACCATGCCCCTGGAATAGCCTGCGGTTATTCAAGGAAAACCAAACCACCTGGAATAACTCACTGGTGGTGTGTAAGGGGACAGGCTTTCGCTCGTGCCAGATGCCTTTGACTCTTGAGCCATAAAACTATTTCCTTATATCCCAAAAAATGAACTCTTAGTCAAACAAAAATAATTTTAAAGCATACTCCAAAAACTCACCTAACAAATTCGATTATTTATAAATTTCATAATATTATAAAAATATGAACCCATCAAAATTGTAAAATATTTCAAAATCTCCAAACTCAATAACCTAACTTCCTCATAATTCTATAATTCTAAACTTAGATAACCTTACCCTACCAGCGTATTTGAAAATAATAAATTATAAATCAAAATTGATTTTAAATTCGAATTACATTATTTTAATAAATTACTATAAGATATATGTATATTAGAAAAATTATTATAAATCAAACTAAGCTATATATATTGGTTTATAGTCATATAAGTCAAACTAAGTTATAGTAATGATTTATATTTGCACTCATAGATGTTAGTTGTTTACATTCATTCCAATCAATTACTAGTTCTGATGATTTAAAATACATTATATGATTCTAACAGAAATTAAAAATTATGAATCTAACCGAACGATGGCAATGATCCATATTCACACTCATATATGTTAGTGACTCGCATTCAAACCCTATATCCACCAATATAGGTTAGTGATCCACATTCAAACCCTATCTCCCTTATGAATAGAAAATGATAAATTATAAGTTAATAAAGTTCGATGGTATTTATATATAACTTATATAATGCATTTATTGGGTTTATTTTCTTTTATAAATTTTAATGTGAAGTGACCAACATTGGACAGAAAAAAAAAAAAAAAAAAAATGTATAAATATGGATAACAATATACTCATGATATTCAAACATCGAGTTGAATAGATTTTTATGATCAATATAATCATGACATAAGGTTACATGGATTCTTATTTTTGGAAGAGTTTAAGAGTTTATTGATTTTTATTTTTGGAAGAGTTTAAGAGTTTTAAAGGGTTAGATAAATTTTTATTTTTTCAAGAGTTTAGGAGATAAATAAGGTTGTATAGTTAGTATTCCATGTCACTTAGTTTAATTATTGAATTTTGAAAGGTATGAACCAATTGTCACATTTGAATAAGGGTTATATTGTAGAAATTCTCGTTAGTTTAAATATAGTTAAATTAGAGTAAAAAATAAGACTTTCATTGAAGGTGATTGAGAGAAATGTAATCATAATAATGGACAAAGTATAAGATTTAATTATTGAACTTTGAAAGGTATGAACCAGTTGTCACATTTGAACATGGGTTACATTGTAGAAACTCTTGTTTAGTTTAAATATAGTTAAATTAGAGTAAAAAATGAAACTTTCATTGAAGGTGATTGAGAGAGATGTAACCATAATAATGGACAAAGTATAAGATTTAGTTTTAAATTTTATGTGTCTAAAGGCTTGAGTTTGATTGTATTAACCTTCAGTGAATCATCTTTTTTAAGTTCGTTGTTTCATAGCTAACATTCTTTTGACCAAATATTTTTACAAAATCACAAAGCTTTTGAAATGTAACAATCCTAATGTAAAATTATGACCCAGTTGAATTAAAACATTTTCATACTTGTATTTAATGTAGTAAAACCAAGTGTCTTGCATAACCACACAAATTTCTAAGTTGGAACATCCAGATGTTAGTTATAATATACCAATACACTCATCACATTATTTTTCATATTTTTTTGTAATTTAATTTATATAATTATAAAAATTAAAAAAACTTGAAACAATAATGACTTAAAAAACTTGAATCAAAATAACTACTTTTACCGTAAATTTCAAACAATAAAAATTAATTATAAAACAGGGAAAATAATAATAATGATACGTCAATGGGCATTTTGTAATTATCATCGTGAGTAATAATTAATCTCATTTTAAATTGTAATAACTAAATAAAGGGTAATTGTAATGAAATAGTCGAGGACTCTTTTTGTCAATGAATATTAATAATGAGGCAAGAATGATAATAATGATCGAGCAAATGGTGATACAACTATTTTTAGAAATACTAGAGAAAATGAAAAGACACATCATTTAAAGAACCATATAAGCAATAATACAATTGCAAGTCATTCAAATCGTGTCTATCTTTACTTTACAACATAAAATTAAATTTAGCTAACTAATCAAAATTGTATTGTTATTGCTTTTGTTTTTGTTTTAATTACTATGAGCATATCCACAACATCTTTATCGTCTTGTCTACTTATATAAGTAAACCCAACTGTGACTCCTAACACAATGTGATGGCACACAACTCTTTCAATACTAGAGACATCACTTTAAATTTGTGTCTTGTTACTATCATATGCATTAGTAGTCTAAGTATGCTTAAATCTGATGCAGGAGCATCCAACCAAGGGTGAACAATAGGGAGTGTTTGTCTCACAAGTTAACAGGTTCACAGGTCATTATACCTGAGTTGTTTTTTTCATTAATTTTATTTTCTTAGTTATTAGCAGTTGGGACACGACAGCAAGTTCTGTTTTATTTTTCTGTTAAGATGTTTTTTTAGAAGAAACAAAGAAAACAAAAACTCTGTTTTTTTTAATTAATTCCAAAATTTAGGAAAATAGGAAATTAACAGTTACTCACGGTAACTACCTGTAACTGTTGACAGTTTTGAAACTGTTCAACAAATCATACAAAAAGAGAAGAACGAAACATTGTAAAGGTTGATTTCCATCATAACATAAGAGTAATAGAAAATATACAAGTAACTTTTGAAAATCATCTGAATCCAATTTGCAACTAGATAAATTCCTTTTCTGTTCTAAGATAAATTGAGTGCATTTCCAAGCAGAAACAAGTATTGGCATATTAAAATCTTTTAACAGACATCGAGAATATCAGAGACAACAAGACCAAGAGCGTGGAGGTGTTGCTACAGTCACACGAAGAGAATAACCATCGAAGAGCCAACAAACCTCACAACAACTACCTATAGTTCCTGAAGAGCATCGAGCATACAACAAAGAAAACAGGCAGAGGGTTTCATAATAAGCATAACCAGATTTCCAGCTCGAAGACAGCATCAAAGACCAGGTACCACATGAATTAACACGCCCATTCTTTTCATTGCAAATATTGTTTGAAGGAACATTATAGAAGTCCTTTAAATTCATTTACAGTCTAAAATTAAGACCAGTTCATATTACAAATAGACAGAGTAACCTGGGTTCGAAACCCTGAACATACATTGACTTTAGAAACCCCAAATTAAAACAAACCAAGCGACCTGCCTATATTCTACGAGACCAAAATATGGACTGAGTGACTGACAGAGAGGTCGAAGCCTGAGACCAAGACTCAGCAATATCAACAGATGTCAAGCACGAGATACATGGAAAGACCCTACCCGATCTAACGAGTCGCAAGAGGAGCCGGAGCCACAGTTGCTCGCTCGACATCCATCTGCAACCACCGCACAAAAAAAATTAATAGCGGGAAGAAAGAAAATCTCAACCGAATGAAGAAAATAGGGTAAGGGTTTATCACTTACCAGAGGAAGGGTCGACAAATTGCAGGAGGAGAGGCCTCAACAGGCCGCGAACCAACAAGGAACCCTGCTCACAAGGAGCACCGACTGTCAGAACCGGTAGGAAAAGCATAGCAGACACTGAATCAATGAAGGAAAGCATACTTGAGTTAGCCACGCGCCGAGGTTGAGTACTGGGTCACCTCGTGGCCGCAACATGGATGCACAGTGACCAATGACAAGTTAAACAACGAAACCACTGAACCAGTAATCAAACAAAATACAATAACAGTGTTGCCAGATACATTCAAGGGGAAGCTACCCTTCACCGTGCCATATTAATTTCCGAGCAGAGTTGCAGAACGCCAATAGATAAGCCGAAAACCCTCAGACAAACCAGCAAACAAAACAACAAGCCATTGGCAGTGACAAAATACTAGTAGAGCTCCGCCACTGATCAAAGCTGTGGCCGAAGAAATCATGCAAAGCGCCATAGGGAAAACCAACAAATCCTGCAAGTGTAAACCAGAGAACACATCCCCCTCAGCGCAAAATGGAATGAAAATCAAAATGACAGAACAAGCGAGAAGTTAGGGTTTCAAGTGTAGCGTAAGGCGGGAGGACGGAACTGAGGTAGAGACAGGTGTCTCCCTCACAACCTGAACCGTATCAAAACATTAACCACAGCAAAATATCCAAACACCCTCGAAATTCACAAAAATCATTTCATTAATAATTTCATTTTATCAAATCTTTGTATTCGGTCAAAGGACAAGGGTTGGTCCCATCAAATTTGGTATTAGAGCAGGAACAATTAACTGATTTTCTTATAAAATTGAAGTTGGGAGAAGAGGTTGTTGCAGAGCTATTCGAAGAGTAGTAGATGAGGGATTGAGGGAAGAGATTAGGATCCTGAATGCCCGTTTGGAGGCAGTAGAAGCAGGAAGGAGAAGGGATCTGGAAGTAGGAGATGATAGTGAGGAAGAGGCTGTAGTTACAACAGATGGATCAGATGAAGAAGGACCTAAGATTAAATTGTTAAGGTCAGTTTTGTTTGCTAGCAGTGAGCCAAAACCTAAAATTCCAAACTATGATGGCAGTTTGTCCACAGAAGTGTTGTTGGATTGGATTAGTGAGCTGGACAAGTATTTTGAATGTGAGGAGGCCGACGAAGATAGGAGAGTTAAATTCGTTGCTACCAAGCTGAAAGGACACACAACCTTATGGTGGGACAGTGTCCAGGTAGAAAGGACAAGATTGAATAAGTTACCAATTAAAAAGTGGACCAGAATGGTCGCCAAGATGAAGGGAGGGCTTTTGCCCAAAGATTACCATATTGCTTTGCATCGACAGGTACAAAATTTGAAGTAGAGAGGAATGATGGTGGAATAATATACTAAAGAATTCTATCGGGTGAATTTGAGAGCTGGTTATACTAAAGACACCCCGGAAAAGATAGCAAGGTTTGTGAATGGCCTAAGGTTGGAGATATTGGATGAGATAAGTATTCTTTCTCCAAAAACCATAGAGGAAGCATACCAAAGTGCCTTAAAGGCAGAAGAAAAAATCACAAGGAAGCAGAATGCCAGGAGGGGACGAGGAACTGGCAGAGGGAAAGGGCAATCCTTTGGCAAAGGAAGAGTTGTCAACAACAATGAAGAGGGAAACAGTTCCAAAACTTCAGGAGTAGCAGAAAAGGAAGGCAGCACTAGGGGAGGAAGGCCATACCTGAGAGGCAGGGGAAATGGCAGAGGCAGAGGAGATGCCTACCAGTGCTACAAGTTCCACAAGTGGGGACACAAATCCTTTGAGTGTACTGAAGGAGAACAGGCTCGTAAAAGAGGATCATATGTTGCTCAGACAGAAAAAGCAGAGGCACTGCCTCAGGAGGTAGAAAATGCACCAGAGACAGGAAAGGACTTAGTCTTGAATAAGGTATTGTTGAAACGAGAAAAAGAAACAGTTGAACAAACCCAAAGGAAGGCATTATTCCGGACTGTGTGCAAGTCACATGGAAAATGTTGCAAGTTGATTATAGATAGTGGAAGCAATGATAATCTGGTTGCAACAGAGATGGTGGAGAAATTGGGTCTAAAATTACTGAAGCATCCAACCCCCTATAAGGTGTCGTGGTTACAGAAGGGTCACCAACTGCTAGTTGATGAGCAGTGTGAGGTGGAATTCCATATTGGCAAATATAGGGACAAGTTATTTGTGACATCATGCCCATGGATGTGTGTCATATTCTACTAGGTAGACCGTGGCAGTATGACCGAAAAGTTGTTCATGATGGGAAGACAAACTATTACAAGTTTGTTAAGGATGGGATTAAGCATATGCTAGTGCCCATCAAGGAGGAGGAAACAATAGAAACTAGTGGAACAAAAGTACTATTGGTGGGTGGAAAACAATTTTTAAAGCAAATTGAAGATGATGAAGTGAAATATGTTGTTGTAAGGAGACCAAGAACAGTGTTGTTGCACACTGAAATTTCTAATTTACCTGCAGAAATCCAGGAAATGTTGTAGGAACTGTCGGAATTGCACATGGGCTTCAACCCATGTGCAGTTCCGACAGTTCTTGCTCCCAAGAAAGGAGGCGAATGGCGGATGTGCACGGATTCGCGAGCAATAAACAAGATTACGATCAGGTACAGGTTTCCATTGCCACGAATGGACGATATGATGGACTGTTTGAGCGGGGCAGCATATTTTTCGAAGATAGATTTGAAGAGTGGATACCACCAGATTAGAATCTGGGAAGGGGATGAATGGAAAACAGCTTTCAAGACTAATGAAGGGCTGTATGAATGGTTGGTGATGCCATTTGGGTTAAGTAATGCACCTAGTACTTTTATGTGCCTAATGAACGAAATGTTGAAGGAGTTCATTAGGAAATTTGTGATTGTGTATCTTGACGATATATTGATTTTCAGCAAAACCAGGGAGGAGCATTTTTGACATGTTCGATATGTTTTGGAGAAATTGCAGCAAAACAAGTTGCTGATAAATCTGAAGAAATGCACTTTCTTTCAGAAGGAGTTGGTCTATTTGGGTTTCGTGATTGCAGAGAATGAGCTGAAAATGGACCTAGAAAAAGTTGCAGCTATACTTAGCTGGCCATCCCCTAAGAGTCTGTTCGAAGTTTGAAGTTTTCATGGGTTGGCAAGTTTTTATTGATAGTTTATAAGGGACTTTAGTGGAATCTGCGCACTTATGTTGGATACAATCAAGAAGGCAAGTCAACCTTTTCAGTGGACTGAAGCTGTGGAAAAGAGCTTCTAGATATTGAAAAAGAAGATCATTGAGAGGCCAATTTTGAGACTACCTGACTTCAACAAACTTTTTCAAGTTCATTATGATGCCAGTGGTACAGCCATTGGGGCCGTGCTCAGCTAGGAAGACAAACCTGTTTCTTATTTCAGTGAAAAGTTGAATGAAAGCAGGCAGAAGTACTCGTCTTATGTCAAGGAGTTCTATGCTGTCATCCAAGCATTGAAGCATTGGAGACACTATTTGTTGGGTAATGAGTTTGTTCTATTTTCTGATAATTCTGCATTGCAATACGTTATGCAGCAGCACAAGCTGAACCACAAGCATGCAAAGTGGGTTGAATACTTGCAGAGTTACAAGTTTTTGTTGAAACATATTAGTGGACAGGCCAACAAGGTAGCAGATGCATTGAGTAGGAGGGTTTTGCTCTTGCAGGAGAGCATGATACAAGTGTTGGGTTTTGAACACCTGAAAGACTTGTATCAAACAGATGCAGATTTTAAGGAGGCTTATGAAGCCTGCCAAAACCCTTTGATGAGGAATAATAGTCCATGGTTGGACTATAACCTACAAGAGAAGCTATTGTTTAAGGGAGGACAATTGTGTATTCCTGACTGTTCGATGAGGGAGAACATCATCCGGGAGAAACACAGTGGAGGTCTTGCCGGACATTTCAGCATTGATAAGACCTTAGATCAGCTCAGTCACTTTTATTATTGGTCGAGGATGCGAAGGGATGTGCAGCGATTTGTAACCAGGTGTAAAGTGTGTCAGTTGGCAAAAGGACACAGTCAAAATACGGGACTCTACACACCACTACCTATTCTAGGTAGACCATGGGACTCAGTCAGCTTGGACTTTGTCTTGGGTTTGCCAAGAACACAGCATAGTCATGACTCTGTGATGGTGGTAGTGGATCGGTTCTCAAAAATGGCACACTTTATTCCTTGCAGGGAAACTAATGATGCCACTCACATAGCACACTTGTTTTTCACAGAGATTGTTAGGTTGCACGGCTTACCTAAGTCCATTGTCTCTGACAGGGATGTGAAATTCACAGGACATTTCTGGCGCACCCCATGGAAGAAGTTGGACACACAGTTGAACTTCAGCTCCGCTTATCACCCACAGACGAATGGACAAACGAAGGTGGTGAACAAAAGTTTAGGAAACTTGTTGAGGAGTCTAGTGGGGGAAATTCATGTATGTGGGATCATGTACTTTCTCAAGCAGAATTCGCTTACAACGATTCACCAAACCGAAGCACAGGAAGCAGTCCTTTTCAGATTGTGTACGAAATGCATCCCCGAGGAGTGCATGAACTGTGGGATTTGGGACAACTAGAGAAAAGAAGTGCTAATGGGGAAGACTTTGCAAGAGCATTTAACGACCTACATGAGAAGGTGAAGATGAAATTACAAGACATCAGTCAGAGGTACAAACAAAAAGCTAATTTGAAATGATGTGAGGTACAATTTAATGTGGGGGATCAGGTCCTAGCACACCTGTGCAAGGAACAATTTCCTAGGGGTGAATATAATAAGCTGAAATTAAAAAAAAATGGACCTTGTAAGATTTTGTGTAAGTTTTTTGCAGATGCCTATGAACCGCAATTGCCTCCAGGTATAGGAATATCGCCCATTTTTAATGTGGTAGATTTATTCCCATACACTACTAATCTGGAAGAGGAAAGTTCGGCACAGCCAAAGCGGGACACCCAGGAGAAGAGTAGTTCATGGATGAGACAAATGCCTTCAACTGAGCCGCTCGAAATCAAGGGAATCCTCGACACACTAGTGGCCAGGCGGACATGGAAAAAGGAGTACCTACAGTACCTCCTCAAGTGGAAGAACCACCCTATAGAGGACAGTTCGTGGCTTGATGCGAGGCAGATACAACGTGTAGGGTACTCTATCAAGGAGCTCATGGACTAGAGCCATGACTTTTTGTTACCCCGGAGCCTGATGCAGGAGCATCCAACTAGGGGTGAACAAGAGGGAGTGTTTGTCTCACAAGTTAACAGGTTCACAGGGCATTATACCTGAGTTGTTTTTTTCATTTATTTTATTTTCTTAGTTATTAGCAGTTGGGACACGACAACAAGTTCTGTTTTATTTTATGTTAAGATGTTTTTTTTAGAAGAAACAAAGAAAACAAAAACTCTGTTTTTTTTAATTAATTCTAGAATTTAGGAAAATAGGAAATTAACAGTTACTCATGGTAACTACATGTAACTATTGACAGTTTTAAAACTGTTCAACAAATCATACAAAAAGAGAAGAACGAAACATTGTAAAGGTTGATTTCCATCATAACAAAAGAGTAATAGAAAATATACAAGTAACTTTCGAAAATCATCTGAATCCAATTCGCATCTAGATAAATTCCTTTTCTATTCTAAGATAAATTGAGTGCATTTCCAAGCAGAAACAAGTATTGGCAGATTAAAATATTTTAACAGACATCGAGAATATCAGAGACAGCGAGACCGAGAGCGTGGAGGTGTTGCTACAGTCACATGGAGAGAATAACTGTCGAAGAGCCAACAAACCTCACAACAACTACCTACAATTCATGAAGAGCATCGAGTGTACAACAAAGAAAACAGGCAGAGGGTTTCATAATAAGCATAACCAGATTTCCAGCACGAAGGCAACATCAATGACTAGGTACCACATGAATTAACACGCCCATTCTTTTCATTGCAAATATTGTTTGAAGGAAAAATTACAAAACTCCTTGAAATTCATTTACAGTCTAAAATTAAGACCAGTTCATATCACAAATAAACAGAGTAACTTGGGTTCGAAACCCTAAACATACATTGACTTTAGAAACCCCAAATTAAAACGAACCAAGTGACCTGCCTGTATTCTACAAGATCAAAATATGGACTAAGTGACTGACAGAGAGGCCGAAACCTGAGACCAAGACTCAGTGGTATCAATAGATGTCAAGCACGAGATACATGGAAAGACACTACCTGGTCTAACGAGTTGCAAGAGGAGCCGAAGTCATAGTTTCTCGCTCACCATCCATCTGCAACCACCGCACACAGAAAATCAATAGCGGGAAGCAAGAAAATCTCAATCAAATGAAGAAAATAGGGTAAGGGTTTGTCACTTACCAGAGGAAGGGTCGACAAATTGCAGGAGGAGAGGCCTCAATAGGCCGTGAACCGGTAAGGAACCCTGCTCACAAGGAGCACCGACTGTCAGAACCGGCAGGAAAATCATAGCAGACACTGAATCAACGAAGGAAAGCATACGTGAGTTAGCCACGCGTCGAGGTCAATCACTAGGTCACCTCGTGGCCGCAACCTGGATGCACAGTGACCAGTGACAAGTTAAAAAACGAAACCACCGAACCAGAAATCAAACAAAATACAATAAAAATGTTGTTAGATACATTCAAGGGGAAGCCACCCTTCACCGTGCCATAGTAATTTCCAAGCAGAGTTGCAAAATGCCAAGAGACAAGCCCAAAACCCTCAGACAGACCAGTAAACAAAACAACAAGCCATTGGCAGTGACAAAATACTAGCAGAGCTCCGCCACTGAGCAAAGTTGTGGCCGAAGAAACCAAGCAGAGCGCCACAGAGAAAACCAACGAATCTCGCAAGTGTAAACCAAAGAGCAGACCCCCCTCAGCGCAAAATGGAATGAAAGTCGAAATGACAGAACAAGCAAGTTAGGGTTTCAAGCGCAGCGTAAGGCGGGAGGACGGAACCGAGGTAGAGACAGGTGTCTGCCTCACAGCCTGAACCGTATCAAAACATTAACCACAACAAAATATCCAAACACCGTCGAAATCCACAAAAATCATTTCATTAATAATTTCATTTAATCAAATCTTTGTATTCGAACAAAGGACGAGGGCCGGTCCCATCAAAATCAAGTTATTGTCACTTTTTGTTTCTACCTTGTTAGTGTTACTAGATAATGATAATCCAGATTTGTTATATATATATATATATATATATATATATATATATATATATAATGTACTGAAAATACTATTAATTCACTTTTAAGCCAAAAGAACAATAATAAATCCATTTAAATCTAATAAAAAGCTAGAGGCTCCAAAATATGCACTCAAACAAAATCAAGCAAGATATCCATTAAATTAATAGTTACTTTCAAAAGAATAAAATAAATGAGAACATCTAAGCTTCTTTAGAAGAAAAAAAAATTACATTACATAAAAAAATTATATCTTAGTTATATAGAATATCATTTTTTATAGATAAATCGCTAAATTATGTCAATCCATCACCAAATTAAATAATGCAAAAAACAAAAGCAAGAATCAAACCCATTTTCAGCTTAAAAATAGTTCCAAACCTATTTCACGTACAAATAATTCAAAAAAACACTAAAATTCCATACTAACATTTCTAATAATTTAGAGCATTATGTAAAAAAACTGCAATGGACTTGTAAAAACTATCCCACAATCAAATATAAAGCTAATTTTTGCATATAAATATAAAGTTAATTTTTGCATAGGTAAAAAGTGGAATGCTAGTAAATTGGAGATAAATTGGCTATCCTTACTTTTTAGATTATCTGGCTCTCAATTTTCTGGAAAGAAAAAACACAAATACTTCATAAATAAAATTAGAAAACTAAAAAACCTCTTTGTTTAAGGAGTTGATTATTAGGCAAAATTCATATAGATTTGAATTAAACTTTATATCAATGAACACACTTACACAATGCAAATATCGACTAACGCATTGTAGTGGTCAACATTACAAAGAGTGTGAGATAAGACAAATCAAATGCATTGTCACGATTTACACATAAATTGGATGTGTTTGTTAAATGAGCAAACATAAATTGCATGTGTTTGTTAAATGACCAATAATGAGGCAAGAAGCTTGTCATTGGCTATACAAAATCCCAATAAAATCTATAATTAAGGTTAATGTTACTATCTTCAAAATTAATATTTTGATCGATAATTGTGTTGGATATTTCCTCAAAGATTAGCATCTTGTAAAAATTTTCTAAACCATTTTTAGAAAATTACACGATTAAAAATGTTGATTTTAAATATTAAACTGATAATATGTTAAACACTAACTAATAGATAATGGAAACTTTTATTATATCTATGGTGTTAACAAGACTATATAGCTTAATATGTTAAACACTAACTAATAGATATTGGAAATTTTTATTATATCTATGGTGTTAACAAGACTATATAGCTAAATATTTACCGTAGAGTTAAAATTTGGAAGTGCATGGATAGTACATGAGAACAATATGCAACCAAACTCATAATATAAGGGTGTCAAAATCATATCTGTCATTCGTTGAGAGTGGAGACAATGATAAAATCGGCCTGGTCACATCACATAAAGGTGGGTGGTCATGATTTGAAAATGGGGCACTAAAGGCTTCTTGTGAGCTTACAAGAACCTCTCCCACTTCCAAAGCTTATATATTCCCAAGACCTTATGATTAACCAATTGCGGAATTAAAAAGTGCTTGAAAATAGGTGTATGCTTGTGTTTGTCTTTAAACTGTTTATGTGCCTTAAGTTTATTTGCTTGAATTGATATAAAACATATAACAGTAAATAAAGCAGCAAATACAATGCAGCAACAAGCAATCACACATAACAACAATATAATATGGAGTTCACCCAAAACTCTTGGGCTACGTCTCCTTGAGCTCTAGTCAACTCGACTAGGCTCTCTGGGATTATGGCAAAGTCCTTTTACAAGCTCCATGCTCAACTCCACTGGTTTACATTGAACACAATGGGCTTAGAACACCATCTTATCCTTGGCTCTGAAGCTCTCCAGCTTTCTGGCTTTGGCTCTGGCTCTGGCTCTTCGGATCTGGCTTCTTTGAGTTCTCTCTCTTGGCCTCTATGTGCCTCTGTAGTTTTCTTGACCTCCAAGCGACTCTTAGCAACCTTCCAGCAACCTTTTTCAGTCCTCCAGCTCCCTCAGTATCCTTCAGCTCCCTTTCCGCCACCTTCAGCTCTCGTGCTCTCTGTTTTTTTATCATGCATCAGTTATAGTCCTCCATCATTGAAGAACCTGACTGTTTCCTCACAAGAATCCATTTACAAATGGAAAAGAACAAGTGGGCAGGAAAACTCGGTCATTTTGCCTTCCTTTGGCCATGTCAGCCAAATAACGGAAATACACAGGAAACACACGCAAAACACCTCATGGTCCTTTAGCCCGGACTTCAAAAATTATGGAATCAGCTTTGTAAACCTATAAGGTCTGTCCAAATGTCGCTTATCGCTATCGCTTAGGTGGGAGGTCTAAAAACCTCAATACACAGGAAATACAAAGAAATCCTGAATTCCTGGATTTCAAAATCTATGAAATCAGGCCTATAATCCCTTTCAGGTCTGCCATCCATTGCAATATTGCAATCGCATTGTTGCATGGCAAAATGGCCAAAAACCCATTTACACGGGAAATGCATTGAAAATCTGAATTTCTGGATTTCAAATATTATGCAATCGGGCTTATAATTCCCATCGGGTCTGGCCCTTAATCGCTTCTTGCAATCGCAATCATATCGACCCTAGCATCGGGGATCACTGATTAAATATGGATCGTCCATTCCTTTCCCGATCCGATGGCTGATATCGCACGTCGCATATCGCTATCGCATTGGCCCGGGGGTCTTCCCTTTGGTCATGTTGATCGTCGATTCGCCGATCAGATCCTAACCGTTGATCTGCTACTGCTAACTGACGGCTGACAAAACATTTCGGGCGCATAACTTACGCGGGGTTTAACTCCCTGAAAGAGCAGTTTCCTCTCTCCTCTGTCGTGCCATGTGTTAGTTAATGTATGGAATCGGGCGGAGCCCGTCCAATACCGCTTACCGCTTGAGGACCGCCTGAAATACCGCTTATTGCCCGTTTTCTTTCGGAACTCAAAAGGTTCTCTGTTTAATTTATAAATCCGTCGAGTCTGCCGAAGGCCTTTGCACTTGTTTTAAGTCCTTTCCCTTTGTTTATTGCGATGCGATAAAATAATGCGATGTGATGGGTTTTAAGGGTTTTTATGTTAAAAAACACATTTTTCCCTTAAGTCCCATTTATATAAGAATTTGCCTCCTTTTCAAAGGACAAAGGCAAACTTCTTTTTGCGATAACTTCTTCATCCGAAGTCCATTTTAGCCCATTCAAGTTGTAGTAGATTCAGAATGAAAAGATCTACTAAATGGGGCTATTTCCAAGAGCATCCTTGGATTTTCATTTTCCTCTGTGAGGAACACTTTAGACTTAGAAGTATATCCAAGATCCATTTTGGATCACGCCTTCCCACTAAAGAACTTTTGGTCTCCAAAACACTGACATACTGATTTGAACAGTAAATGAGAGTAACATTACCCTCTTCTTTCAGCCTCCATACACTTGCCTTGCATAGTGCCTTTGAACCAAAGCCTTTGACCACTCTCCTTCCTGGATGTGTTGGTCCTCTTAGGGAAGAACTATTTTCCTCCTTGACTTCATGCAGAACTCCTGCTGAGATGGTCACAGAAGGTAGTTTTAACTTCTCTTCCCTGATCATTGATCCAAGGTGGCTCAGACCAATGTGAAGTACATCTGCTCCACAAAATTTCCATTTGTACCTGTTTTAAAAGCTGTCAACAAGAACTGTTAACAACAACAGAAATACAGACAACAACTGGATGGACTAAACTCTTGCTTCAACAAAAGAAACATATTTCACATCTTGTGAACACCTCCATGTCTTACATCTGCATACAAATGATGGACTAGATAACAAGCCCACAAAACATGCCTTTAAAACAAATGACCCTTCAAGTCAAGCATGTAGAAAAAGACCATTAGGACTCTTTTTCAAAAGATGAAACACTTCATCATTATCTCCATCTTGGAGACCAAGTTAACTTCTCCCAAGTCAACATTGCATCACATGCATGTCAAAGCAATCAACCCTTCAATTTAATTACACATACATGTTCAAATACAAGGAAATCATCAACATCCCTGTGTTCATGCATATCATGCTCATGCATGCATTTCATCTTTCAACTTTCGCTTAAGCACACTGTACTTTCGAAGCTGAAATGAAATATAATGTTGCAGCAACAAAGTGAGTCTCCTACTCAACTTCTCCATTCACCTTCTTGGTAAAATCCTGCAACTTGCATTCCATTAACAAAGAAATGCAAATAGATGCAAAAAGACATGCAATCTTAATTGGATAAGAACTCTAACCATTTCTCACTAATCCCTTTACTACCTTTACTACCTTTGTCTGCATATCAGCATCAACATGTGAATCATCTTGAAACACATCATTCATGGAATCTTCCTTTCCATTTTTGCCATCTTCTCTTTCCACCTTCTTCAACTTCCGTGGAAGCATAGCTGGATTCAGAGTCCAACATCTTTCAGCAAGATGCCCTTGCTTATGGAAGTAAGTGCATTGCATGTGCATCCTCTTGATAGCATGATTTGCCTTGTCCAATGGACCATTGGCTTTTTGCTTCCTTTCCTTCAAAAGTTTCCTGTATGTGGCCATTCTCTTCCAACATCTAGAAACATTATGGTTATCCAAACCACAAAAGGAACATGCAATTCTTTTCCCATATCTATGTGGAAATTTATCATGCTTTGCACAATCAAAAGTTTCCTGTATGTGGCCATTCTCTTCCAACATTTAGAAACATTATGGTTATCCAAACCACAAAAGGAACATGCAATTCTTTTCCCATATCTATGTGGAAACTTATCATGCTTTGCACAACCTTAATTATGTGTTTGTTAACTGACCAATAATGAGGCAAGAAGCCTATCATTGGCTATACCCTACAACTATTTATTCAAACCTCCGTAAAAAAATTCCAATAAAACCTATAATTAAGGTTAATGTTACTATCTTCAAAATTAATATTGTGATCGATAATTGTGTTGGATATTTCTTCAAAGATTAGCATCATGTAAAAAATTTCTAAGCCAGTTTTAGAAAATTACACGATTAAAAATGTTGATTGTAAATATTAAACTGATAATATGTTAAACACTAACTAATAGATAATGGAAATTTGTATTATATCTATGGTGTTAACAAGATTATATAGCTTAATATTTACTGTAGAGTTAAAATTTGGAAGTGCATGGATAGTACATGAGAACAATATGCAACCAAACTCATAATATAAGGGTGTTAAAATCACATTCGTCATTCGTTGAGAGTGGAGACAAGGATAAAATCAGCCTAGTCACATTACATAAAGGTGTGTGGTCATGATCTGAAATTGGGGCACTAAAGGCTTCTTGTGAGCTTACAAGAACCTCTCCTACTTCCAAAGCTTATATATTCCCAAGACCTTATGATTAACCAATTGCGGAATTAAAAAGTGCTTGAAAATAGGTGGAAGCTTTTGTTTGTCTTTAAACTGTTTATATGCCTTAAGTTTATTTGTTCAAACTGATATAAAACATATAACAGCAAATAAAGCAACAAATATAATGCAGCGATAAGCAATCACGCATAAGAGCAATATAATATGGAGTTCACCCAAAACTCTTGGGCTACATCTCCTTGAGCTCTAGTCAACTCGACTAGGCTCTCTAGGATTATGGCAAAGTCCTTTTACAAGCTCCACACTCAACTCCACTGGTTTACACTGAACACAATGGGCTTAGAACACCATCTTATCCCTGGCTCTAAAGCTCTCCGGCTTTCTGGCTCTAGCTCTCGGCTCTGGCTCTGGATTTGGCTCTGGCTCTTTGGCTTTGGCTTCTCTGAGCTCTCTCTCTCTCGGCCTCTGCGTGCCTCTGTAGTCTGCTTGACCTCCAAGCGACTCTTAGCAACCTTCCAGTGACCTTTTTTAGTCCTCTAGCTCCCTCGACAACCTTCAACTCCCTTCTGGCCACCTTCAGTGCTCGTGCTCTCTGTGTTTTTATCATGCATCAGTTACAGTCCTCCATCATTGAAGAACCCGACTGTTTCCTCACAAGAATCCGTTTACAAATGGAAAAGAACAGGTGGGCAGGAAAACCTAGTCATTTTGCCTTCCTCTGGCCGTGTCAGCCAAATAACGGAAATACACAGGAAACACACGCAAAACACATCATGGGCCTTTAGCTGGACTTCAAATATTATGGAATCAGCCCTATAAACCTATCGAGTCCATCCAAATATCGCTTATCACTATCGCTTAGGCGAGAGGTCCAAAAACCTCAATACACAGGAAATACAAAGAAATCCTAAATTCCCAGATTTCAAAATCTATGAAATCAGGCCTATAATCCCTTTCGAGTCTGCCATCCATCGCAATATCGGAATCGCATCGTTGCATGGCCAAATGGCCAAAAACCCATTTACACGGGAAATGCATTGAAAACCTGAATTTCCAGATTTTAAATATTATGTAATTGGGCTTATAATTCCCATCGAGTCCGGCCCTTAATCACTTATTGCAATCGCAATCATATCGACCCTGGCATCGGGGATCGCTGATCATCAATTAAATATGGACCATTCATTCCTTTCCCGATCTGACGGCTAATATCGCACATCGCATTGGCCCTGGGGTCTTACCTTTGGTCATGTCGATTGCCGATCCACGGATCAAATCCTGACCGTTGATCCACGGCCTCTAATCCGACGGCTGACAGTCCATTTCGGGCGCATAACTTACGCGGGGTTTAACTGCCCGAAAGAGCGGTTTCATCTCTCCTCTGTCGTGCCACGCATCACTAAATGTATGGAATCAGGCGGAGCCCGTCCAATACTGCTTACCGCTTGAGGGCTGTCTGAAATATCGCTTACTGCCCCTTTTCTTTCGGAACTCAAAAGGTTCACTGTTTAATTTATAAATCCGTCGGGTCCGCCGAAGGCCTTTGTGCCTGTTTTAAGTCCTTTCCCTTTGTTTATTTTGATGCGATAAAATAATGCGATGTGATGGGTTTTAAGGGTTTTTATGTTAAAAAACACATTTTTCCCTTAAGTCCCATTTATATAAGAATTTGCCTCATTTTCAAAGGACAAAGGCAAACTTCGTTTTGCGATAACTTCTTCATCCGAAGTCCATTTTAGCCCATTCAAGTTGCAGTAGATTCAAAATGAAAAGATCTATGCAATGGAGCTATTTCCAAGAGCATCCTTGTACTTTCATTTTCCTCTGTGAGGAACACTTTAGACTTAGAAGTATATCCAAGATCCATTTTGGATCACGCATTCCCACTAAAGAACTTTTGGTCTCCAAAAGAGTGACATACTGATCTGAACAGTAAATGAGAGTAATAGCACCCTCTTCTTTCAGCCTCCATACATTTTCCTTGCAAAGTGCCTTTGAACCAAAGCCTTTGACCACTCTCCTTCCTAGATGTGCTAGTCCTCTTGGGGAAGAATTGTTTTACTCCTTGACTTCATACAGAACTCCTGCTGAGATGGTCACAGAAGGTAGTTTGAACTTCTCTACCCTGATCATTGATCCAAGGTGGCTTAAAACAATGTGAAGTACATCTGCTCCACAAAATTTTCATTTGTACCTGTTTGAAAATTTTTCAACAAGAACTGTTAACAACAACAGAAATACATACAACAACTGGACGGACTAAACTCCTGCTTTAACAAAAGAAACAGATTTCACATCTTGTGAACACCTTTATGTCTTACATCTGCATAAAAATGATGGACTAGATAACAAGCCCACAAAACATGTCTTTAAAACAAATGACCCTTCAAGTCAAGCATGTAGAAAAAGACCATTAGGACTCTTTTTCAAAACATGAAACACTTCATCATTATTTCCATCTTGGAGACCAAGTTAACTTCTCCCAAGTCAACATTCCATCACATGCATGTCAAAGCAATCAACCCTTCAAGTTAATTACACATACATGTTCAAATACAAGGAAATCATCAACATCCCTATGTTCATGCATATCATTCTCATCCATGCATTTCATCTTTCAACTTTCACTTAAGCACACCCTACTTTTGAAGCTGAAATGAAATATAATGTTGCAGCAACAAAGTGAATCTCATACTCAACTTCTCCATTCACCTTCTTGGTAGAATCCTGCAACTTGCATTCCATTAACAAAGAAATGCAAAGAGATGCAAAAAGACATGCAATCTTAATTGGATAAGAACTATAACCATTTCTCACCAATCCCTTTACTACCTTTACTACCTTTGTCTGCATATCAGCATCAACATGTGAATCATCTTGAAACACATCATTCATGGAATCTTCCTTTCCATTTTTTCCATATTCTCTTTCCACCTTCTTCAGCTTTCGTGGAAGCATTGCTGGATTCAGAGTCCAACATCTTTCAGCAAGATGCCCTTGCTTATGGCAGTAAGTGCATTGCATGTGCATCCTCTTGATAGCATGATTTGCCTTGTCCAATGGACCATTGGCTTTTTGCTTCCTTTCCTTCAAAAGTTTCCTGTATGTGGCCATTCTCTTCCAACATCTAGAAACATTATGGTTATCCAAACCACAAAAGGAACATGCAATTCTTTTCCCATATCTATGTGGAAATTTTTCATGCTTTGCACAATCAAAAGGAAAATGTTTAGAACCATATTTATACCTTTCTCTTTCACCTTTATTGCCTTCATGAGGAGGTGATGCAAATGAAGAAGTGGCTCCCTTTGGAACACCATCAATCTCTTCAAGGCTATTAGAGTTCCCATAACTCTCTAGTTCAAGTGTGTGCTTTTGAACACCTGCATCTTGCAAATGATGTTTCAAGCTATTGCATTCCTCCTTAATACAATCTTCACACTTCTGAGGTAGAGGACCTAAAATGAAACTCCTTCTTGGAATTGTTTCAATGATCTTCATGGCAGCTTTAGAACTTTCTCCATAAGACTGTCCATAGCCAAGACCAAAATACTTAGGCCTTTCCTCAACCATTATTGGATCAACAATACCTTGTGCACGTTTACTCAAGCCTTTTCCTTCATAGCCCATCTTGGACATTAGCTTGGAACCTATGCCTTTGGTATGCGTTTCAAAAGAACCAATATAAGCATTCTTAGAAGAATTTGAAGACAAACTAGAATGGTTTACCTCTTCTTCATGCTGATACTTGACCAAGGCTTCTTTGGAAACAAAGAGTTGGGACTCCAATTCATGCATCCTTTTCAGGTTCATATTTGCAATATGAAGTTGCCTCTCCATTTCCTGCAGTTTTTCAGAAAGAAACTGCTTCTCTTCCTCCATGAAATTCAACCGCTCTCTAAGTATGCTGCTCCTCCTTCCATCCTCATACATTTTTCTCACTTTATCCATCATGATGAACAAGTCTTGCTTCATGTCTTCATCAAAGACTCTTGTGAAGAAAGAAGAATTTGAGAATTCACTTGTAGAAGTTGTCACTATGCCAATGAACAAAAGAACTTCAAACAAGATTAACAAAGATCTTATTCAGCAACCTTTTACAACAAACCTCGTGTGTTTCAATGATTGCCTTGAGGTCCTTTGGGATAAGAAGAATGCCTTCAACCCTTCTTCCTTTTTTCCTTCCTGGACTGAGCTATCAATAGCGTTCCCTTCACCTCCACAAACTCAAACAATAGTCAGTCTGCAACAAGCATAGATCAATCAGCCAATCAACCCTTGACTACCCAAACACCTTTCAGACAAGTAATCTTTGCTCTATCAATCAAGCATTTTGATATAACCTTCTTTGAAGGTGGGGTTAATCAATCTCAGGCTCTGATACCACCTAATATGAAAATGGGGCACTAAAGGCTTCTTGTGACTGAAGGTTGCCGAGGGAGCTGGAGGACTAAAAAAGGTTGCTGGAAGGTTGCTGAGAGTCACTTGGAGGTCAAGTGGACTACAGAGGTACGCAGAGGCCGAGAGAGAGAGAGAGAGAGAGATCAAAGAAGCTAGAGCCAAAGAACCAGATCCAGAGCCAGAGCCAGAGCCACAAGCCAAGACCCAAGAGCTAGAGCCATAAACATGCCCTCGGAATATAAAAATAAATAAAAAGAAAGAAAGAAAGAAGTTCGATGTCACATCAACATTTTTCAAAATTTGCATGAAAATCACAAACATTTAAAAAAATGTCCATAATACATAAGAAAATTTAAAGTGTCAAGAATATGTTTATAAAAAAAAGGAATGTTTTTACATCATCGCTTTTCAAAACCAGCATGAAAATCAACTAAAACAATTGGGAGAAAAATCAAATTGAGAATGAAACTCACAGCTCTCAGGTGAGGAGCACTTGAGCCTGCCACAATGTTGCATTCATTAATTAGAGCAATCACACATACACAAATATAATGGTTACATTATGTTCAGGAGATCACAACAATCTCCTAGAAAATAGGATCTAAAACTAAACTTAGAAAACAATCAAAACAATCGAAACAACCTTTCTCCATTATTTCTAAGTTTCCCCCTTAATGGAGAAAGGATTAACCTCCACACCTAAGATCTCCCTAAACAATTCAAATTTCATCTTCCCAAGGGGCTTTGTGAAAATATCAACAACATTTTCACAAGTATTACAATATTCAATAAAAAATTCCTTAGACTGTATCTTCTCTCTAATAAAATGAAACTGAGCATCAACATGCTTTGTCCTTGCATGAAAAATTGGATTATTTTCCAACTTGATTGAGCTTTGGTTGTCACATTTGATAATTGTAGCCTTCTTTTTTTCTTCTCCAACATCTTGAAGAATTCTCCTCAACCAAACAACTTCACAAGTTGTTGCACACAAAGCTTTATACTCTACCTCTGTAGATGAAAAAGATACAATAGGTTGCTTCTTGCTGCTCCATGAAATAATCCTAGATCCAATACTGAATGCATAACCTGTAGTAGATCTTCTATCATCTGGATTACCAACCTAATCTGAATCTGAGTAACCTGTCAGCTCAACATCAAATGAATCAGTATATTTAATACCAAAATCAATTGTTCCTTTAAGATACCTGAGTACTCCTTTTGTTGCTCTCCAATGGCTTTCTAGAGGTCTCGCCATAAATTGACTTAACATACTAACAGAGTATGCTAAATCAGGTCTGGTTGTAGTAATATAATTCAAACTTCCCACCAGTTGTCTATACAATGTACCATCTACCTCCTTTGAGCCATCATCAACATTCAGTTTCACATTTTGTTGCATTGGAACAAAATCATTTTTGCACTGATCCATATTAAACCTTTTAAGTACTTCTCTGACATACTTACCCTGAGTAACAAAAGTCTGGCCTGCATCTCTCCACACTTCAAGACCTAGACAGTAATGTAACTCACCAAGATATTTCATTTCAAATACTTGTGACATCTGCACCTTAACTTCATCAATCCGTTTAATTGAATTTCCTGTAATAATTAGGCCATCAACATACAAAGTGTTGGGTGTGTGTTATATTATTTCCATGACTACTTGCACACATGGACGGGGGGTCACATGGGGGAAGATAGCCCCCCCCCCGTTCATTGCATCGGGCGCAGCAGGGGGTCACAATGGGGGCGTAACCCCCCTTGTTGGGAGGTTTTATGGGGGTGGTAGTCCCCATGCACGGGGTCCAGGATAGCACCATGGGAAAAAAAAATTGCACCCTATATTAGGTGGGCGACCTACCTATGGTTTTGTGCATGGGTTTCACACATGGTTTTGGGCATGATGGTTTTCTGCCCATGTTATTTTGTAGATCCGATCAAGGGAATGACAATTGTGTTCTAACCCAAGGTTAATGGATTGGGGTTTATGGATGCTTCGGCATGTATATATATGTATTGTAACATTGAAAGGAACATAATGAAAAATCAATCTAGTAGTCCTGGGTTTGCGATCTGGGGGAAAATATTTGTGTATATTTGTTTTATGTTTTACGTTTTATGTTCTCGTCATTGTTTTATGTTTTTAGAAATCATATGCAGGTAATTTGTGTACATGGTTAAAACCTACACAAAGTAATCAATACTATATGCCCCTTTTCATCAAAATTGGTATACAGATTTGGATCGCTTTGACTCCTCATAAAACCTTGCTAAAGAAATAAGGAATCAATCTTCTCATACCATGACCTAGGTGTTTTCTTTAGCCCATACAAAGCTATGTTTAATATGCAAACTAAATGTTCCTGCCCCTTTTTCACAAACCCTTAAGGTTGTGTCAAATACACTTCCTCATTTAAATCACCATTCAGAAAAGCAGATTTTACATGTAATTGGTGCAAATTCCAATGGTGCTTTGTAGCTAATGCAATTAACAATCTAATGATATTTAATTTAGCTACAGGTCCAGTTGTTTCTGCATAATCAATGCCCTCCTTTTGTGTGTACCCTTTTGACACCAATCTAGCTTTATATTTATCTATACTACCATTTGCTTTAAACTTGGGTTTGTACAACCATTTACATCCTATTGGCTCTTTCCTTTGGGTAGTTCAATAAATTCCCAGGTTTTATTTTTAATTATAGATTCATATTCTTCCTCCATTGCTTTTCTCCACTCTTCATGTTCATTAGCTTCATTAGAAATTATGGGTTCTATGACATTCAAAACACTACTCATTAGGGCATAGTTCTTATACATTTCAAGTAGTCGAATTTGTCGAGTATATATCCTTCTCACTTCACTATTTTCACCTCTATTCTCTAAAATTACTTCTCCACATCTGATTTGGCTCTGACTGCTGGTGATGCCCATATCGTTGAATTCTTCCTCAAGATTTTACTGCTCATTGTCTTTTGCTTTTGCTCCTAGTTTGTTGTCTTCAACTTTAGGAAGAATGTACCATCTTTCATAGTAGTTATCCTTGCTTCCTTTATCTACCTACTCATGGAAAATTACATCTGTACTTGAAAACACTTTGTGAGTAGAGAGATCAAACATTTTATAAGCTTTAAATTCTGAATAGTATCATACAAAAAATACATTTGATACCTTTAGCATCAAGTTTCTTTCTGTTCTCCTTCAGAATATGTGCAAAGGCCTTACTCACAAATACCCTCAAATGATGAATTGTTGGTTTAAAACCATACAAGGCTTCGAATGAGGTCTTAATATCAAGATAACTTATTGGACTTTTGTTCTTTAAATAAATAGCAGTACTAATGGCTTCTTCCCAAAAAGAATTTGAAAGGTTCTTACCTTTCATCATACTCCATTTACACTCCACAAATATTTTGAGTTTCCTTTTTGCAACATTGTTTTGTTGTGGAGTGTAGGGTACTGTAAATTGTTTCACTAGACCATGATCCTTGCAATACTTGATGAATTTCCCCGACCTGTATTCTCCCCATTGATCTAAACGTGGGATCTTTATAAACTTCCCTGTCTTCTTCTTTGTCGTGTTTTGAATTCTTTGAAATACTAAAAAACATCACACTTTTTCCTGAGGAAGTACACCCAAGTGTACCTTGTGCAATCATCAATAAACAACATAAAATAATAGCCACCCCCTAGGGATTTGGTCTGCATGGGTCCACAAACATCAGAATGCACAAGTTCTAATACATATCTTTTTCTCCTATCAGAATTAGAGGGAAATTCATCTATGTGAATTTTTCCTAATGCACAACCTTGACATGCACCATATTCATTATTCAACATAGGAAGTCCTTCAACCATACTTTGTTTTTGCAGCAACAATAAATGATGATAATTGATGTGACCATACCTCTAGTCCCAAAGACTTTCTATTGAAATAGTTGTAGAAGTCAGTGTTTGATGACTTTTTCTAGTGACTTCTAGCGTGTACAAGTCTCCAACTCGAACTCCTGAAGCAACAGGTTTACAGTGATCTAGCAAATCTTTTGCTATGCAATGTATTTTGAAGAATTCAACCTTCATATTCTGATCTGTAATTGTAGACACAGAGATCATTTTTTCTTGATCCCAAGCACATATGTAACATTATGGATGCACCTGATACTGCCATTTGGTAAAGTCACAGATATATCTCCATATCCCATGATCTTATATGCACAATCATCTCCAAGGTAGATGTTTCCTCCATTGCTTATTTCCTTGAAGTTTTCGTACCAACCCTTATTGCATGTCATATGAAGCGAAGCTCCAGAGTCCACAAACCATGTATTAGCATCATCTGTTTTAGTATCCAGGGTGGCATTAGACAAAAACAATTTAAGATTTCTTGGATCAAAATTCAGGGCTTCTCCTGCAAAATGTCCTAATTGTCTTCTATGTTTATGCCTAGATTCATCACTTTTCTTCTTATAACAGTCTCTGGCAAGATGCCCACTTCTACCACAATAGAAACTTTTTATTTCATAATCATTTCTGACAGATGACATACCTTGATTTGGTTTTGGAAATGGCCTTTTCTGAGATAGACTTCCACCTTTAATTCCTCCTCCTTGTTTCCCTTTGAAGAAATTCTTCTTTGCCATAAGTGCCAAGTCTGGATTCTGAGGCCTCAAATTCTTGCGCCTCTCTTCTTCTTGCATCAATATATCTATCAATTCCTCAAAATTTGGTGCTTTCTCCCTTGCTACAAGACCTATAATAAACATATGATAGTCCTCTGACATTCCATTTAACGTAATTATTACCAGATCAATACTAGGTATTGATTCTCCTATATCTCCCAACTTATCTTTCAAATCTTTGATTCTTGAAACAAAGGCACCAAAAAATTCATTTTCTTCCATTTTAATATACAAGAGCTTACTTTTCAAAAAGAGGACTCGATTTGTATTTTTGGTTTCATATAATTCCTTCAGTGCATTCCAGGTTTCACTAGATGTCTTGCAGTCACGAATATGAGGGATTATATTATCTTTAACAGACATTCTTAGTAATACCTTTGCTTTGTTCTCCTACTTCTCCCAGTCTTGAATTGATGCAGTTGTCACACCTACAGCAGGTTTTGCTTCTTCTCCCTTTGTGATGGTCCAAGTGCCATAGCCTTCTAGCAATGTCTGCAACTTGAATTTCCAATTAACATAATTGGATCCGTCCAATTTATTGGCCTCATTCAAGTATGTCTCTGCAAGGGGATTAGCCATCTTGACAAAAAATCCCAATTTCCAACAACGCCCAGCTTCTTACTTCATGAGCACCACTAGTAGTTCCACGAATCCCTGATATACAAATCCACGACTCCAACAATGGCCAGGCTCCACAGCTTCAAACAAAAAACCAAATGAAGCTCAACCAATTTATAAATTCCACAAAAATGGATTTGTGCACTTTTCCTTAATAAAAGATGCACAAATCTGTGCACTTTTTCTTCATGCACAAATATGTGCACTTTATCTTCATAAAAATTTCATAATTGCGCACTTTTTCTTAATAGAACTTGTGCATATTTGCTCACTTTTTCTTAAGAAAAGTTGCACAATCTACCAAATATGTGCACTGTATAATTAACTAAGGGCATTGTAGGTTGGCTCTGAACTTTATTTTCCTAAAAAATCCCAACTCGGCTCGCCTCCACTGATCCACACCAAGATCCACTATGCTCCTGACTCGATCCTCAAATAGACAATGCAGCCTTCCAATGTGATCATGCTGGTCCACGCATAAATATGGTGGATCTTGATTCTACCAACAAATCTTCACACTTGCACTCACTAGCAAAGGAGGCTCCATGCTCACCAATCTCTCTCAGCCACAAAGGCTCACTGTGTCAATATCAGCCACAAGGGATCAACTCAACCCTAATGCTCTGATACCAACTAAAACAATAGGAAGACAAATCGAATTGAGAATGAAACCCGCAGCTCTCAGGTAAGGAGCACCTAAGGCTACCATAGTGTTGCATTCATTAATTATAGCAATCACACATACACAAATATAATGGTTACATTTTGTTCGGGAGATCACAACAATATCCTAGAAAATAGGATCTAAATCTAAACTTAGAAAACAATCAAAACAATTGAAACAACCTTTCTCCATTATTTCTAAGTAATCATGACCTCTAAAAAAATGAGAACTCAATATAGTTCTCATTAAGTTGGTAACTTTGTTTTTAGAGAAGACATATGAAATCAAATTTCCATGCTGAATGCAGAACAAAGAAATGTGCTAAAAAGCTATTTTTCAAAAGCCCAATATTTATAGGGTGTGCATTGTTCTCCAAGGAAAAACCCAAATACAAAAGAATACAGGTTTGGATTCCTTCCTTGTGTTCTCTGTCTTATTTAATGGATAATGTGATTCTCTCCAAATTATGGACTCTACATCCAATGGTGATTAAACATTTAATTCTTTAATGTAGACATCCTTCTTTTCAAGTCTCCTAAACCATTGCATTCATACATTAAAGTTTGAAGTTAGGAGGAAACGATGGCAAGTTTCATTTAAAGTGTCAAGGCCTTGTATCTCACAATCTACAAATGTGTACCCTTCATAAGCCAATATTCAATTAAATAAGGAAAATGCATAGAATTTCCATGCATATTGCACCCATGAAGAATCAAAGTTTGAATTCACAGAAAGGAATATATTAATATGAAAATTGCACAGGTTAAGCTTTGAATTTCCTTTGCCTATGTAACGCTTTAAAGGCATACTAAATTTGAGGATGAATTAGTGCAATGTATGGATAATAATATAATATGTTTAACTTATCAACCTTGTAGAGTATAAATATAAACATATTGGTCTCTCAAGAGGGAGGGTTTATTCTTTATTAATATTCATGGAAGAAAACTCAAAAGGGTTGAAATCCAGAATCCATAATCGTTAGATTGCTAGTTTCTAGAATATCACAAAGTTCGACATAACATCTTTATAAGTTGTCTTTACTTATTGATGAATTGGAGTGTGTGTGGGCACTTTTCAGTTTACGAGGTAGTTACATCCATGTCCTATAATATGATATTATTGGATGAATATATTGTAAAGCATGGCTTTACCCTTTTTCAACAAACTTCTTGTGTAATGCCTTAGTACATATATTAATGTGTTTTATTTCATAACATGGTATCAAAGCATTTTTAGTCTTAAATATTTGATAATTTTAATTGTATTTATAAATTAAATTCATTGTGAATAATGAAGTATTCAATCTCAACCGGTTAAGGCTAAAGCCACCAATTTTGTAAGATTATAGATATTATTTTAATGGTATGTATGTGTTCTAAATTTCTATATAAGCAAAAGGATTTGTAAGAGGCGAGAGTTGAAGCCTTCTCTTCAAAGATATGATACATTTGGTCTGGGAATCCATATAAGCAAAAGCATTTATAAGAGCTTTTTGTTCAAAGATATGATACATTTGGTCTTGGAAAAAGAGATGTTGAAATTAATGAGTTATAAGTTCTAAAATTTAAACTCCAATATTGGTTTAGGTATATCTATTTAAGTTTCAGTCATATGTGGATTGTAAATTTGTTTGAAAAGTGATTTGCATATCTTGTAACAAAATTCAAGTAAATAAATCTAAAATTTAATGAAGGAAAGTGTTTTATTGGTATCCCACATGCATTGCAACACGGGGTTATTAGCATAGAATTACTTATGATCTTAGATCTGCTAAAGTGTTATGTTTGTTTGTTATGTGCATGTGTATTTCCCTTTTTCTTGGCTTTTAATTCGATTTCAATGAAGTGTATTTAAAATTCTATAGATCTACATTGTAAAGGTATAATGACAAGCCAAAAAAATTAAAATTTTTGAGAGAGGGAAATGGGCTTAGCCGCACATCTGAAATGGATTGTAATTTAGACCTTGTAGTTCACTTCACAATAAACATATCTTCCATCACCATATCTCTACAACAATGATTCAATTCATGCCCTATGTACCATTTCACACAGCGATTCAAGGTTCCCTCTAAACAATCTACTTAGCTAAACTCAATTCTAGTAGCCAAATCTAGCCTAAATCTAGTCTTTTGAAGATTACAGCTTCTTCTTCTACCATTTTACCATTAGTTCACATATCTATTATGATGACACACATTGAATGGGTCATGAGTTCTAAGTGGCTTGAAGGTGGGGACTGCCATACCATTATGTATGTTAGACTTAGTGTTTCCATTGATGACAAACAATGTCATTAATGTCAACGGGGATGTCTTGGGAAGCAACAATGGCATTGATGAATCCAAGGAAGCACTATGATAGTTCAATATCTTGCATGCTCTCATCACATGAAGCCAAAAGGTTTTAATTTTGTTGAGTTTTTTGTGAAATTTATGATCCTCAATGGAATCTACGAGTCGTATTTTTAGATAGTACTCTCTGAGACCTTTCTAGCAGTGTATCACACTTGGAAAAACACCACCCAGATGAGAAAGTTATGACCAATTGAAATTTGAAGTTTAAATGAGAACAAAAACACCAAATTCATTTGAAAATCACCAAATTTGTTGAACATCATGCATCTCCTGAGAAAATCTATGAACTTATGGTGAAATATGTGGTGGATGTCAAACAAACTTGTGCAGTGTTTAGTCTATTAAAGTTCAAGCAACTTTTGGAGAATCTGACTGTTGAAATTCTCATGAACGATGGATAATGTGTCAACATGCCCAAAGTTTAATAAGGTCCACACTTTCGCGCTAGTCCAACCCCATCACAACACATGGCATTGATATGTTTGACTTTTCAATCGAGTGCCATGTGGATCCCCCTTGCATAGTCATTAATGACATGGCAGCCTCGATGTACCTATTGAAGTGATGAATCACATGTGGACAAATGGGGAAAATAATACATGGCCATTGGTGGTTGGCCCGAGATGGTGACATGGTAGTGAAGGATGGTGTGGCTAGTAACGATGACATAGAATGATGAGGATGACGTGGCATCCTATGATGGTGCCACATGGAATGCCAATATGGCACTTTTAGCTAGCCAATAAGTGAAAATCTCGGTGACACATGGCCCACTTAGAATGCACCATGTGGCAAGGATGATATCATAGGATGTCAATAATCAAGTGACTAATATCCCTTAAATCCTAGTCATTTTATATGGTTTCATGACTTGGCTCGGTTCCTTAAAAAGGCTCCTATTATGTATAGATTAGCAACATGGTTTGATACTTAGTGGCATCAGGGGAGTGGTAGAACAACGTAAAGGCGTGGCCTTTGTGGCTACTTTGAGGCATTGCAACATGGTTGTTGTGGGGTAGAAACCTTGCAGAGTTCTATGGTCTGACGTGGAGAGTGACCAGTTCATTTGATTGCTTGTTCATTTGGTCTTGCGCCGGTCTATGGAAAAACAAATATTTTTGATCTATCGAAGGGTGGGCATTTCATTTAATGGTTGTTCATTTTTTTTGTCCCTATTCTATGGTAAAACAATATTTTGATCTAACATGGAGTGACTAGTGCATTTGATTGGTCGATTTATTTAGTTGATTGGTCCATGGGAAAATAATGGTTCGATTGGATTTCGAGAGAATAATGCATTTGATTGGTTGTTCGTTTGATTAGTTTTTTTGGCATAGTTTGTATGATTGACTAGTGTGACCCTGATTCGTGGTAACAAAAAAATATTGATCTAATGCAGAGCGAGCAGTTTATTCAATTGGTTTTTCATTTGATTGGTTGGATCTCACGTAGAACGAGAAATTCATTTGATTGGTTGGACCTGGTGTAGAGTGGGAAATTCATTTGATTGGTTTGACCTAACGTGGATTCGTCTAGCACCAAGCACTTGTGTCCTAACATAAAGAGCTCAATTTATTGGTTATTAGCATCGGACATGGGTTGTCATGGAAAGTGCAGGTTTGGTCCTAGTCTCGGCAGTCTGAAATGACAAGAATCTTGAGGTAGGAATTAGTATGTTCTATATTTTAGTCCTACATGAAGAGCCCTGTAGCACAGTTGGTTTGTGTATGGTTGCGTCCCTGTGAGGTCAAGGGTTTGATCTCATTTGTAAGTTGGTTATTTTTCATTATTTTTATTTGGAAACAGAGAGCCATTCAGTCGAACACTTAATCCAATCGAAGGTAACCATTTCATAGAATGTGTATTGGAACTTTTTCATTTTGTAGAATGTGCACTGGAAAGAATTGTTTTGTAGAACAGTTAATTTTTTCTAATGTTTTTGGGGTCAAATTGAGTGCAAATTGATATTAAAAAAGGATTATTGGTTGGATTTCTTTGTAATTTGATAAAGAAAAGCTGGAAATAGTTGTTGAGATTTGGGAGGTCACGATTAGTGGAAATATAAGCATGTGAATAGGTTTCTAACATATGAACATAAGGCAAGTTGATTTAGTTATGATTTGAGCTTATGGATCTAGTCTAAAATATTGTGAAAAGTGGTCCACACCAAGTTGAAGAAGGAGGTGGGTGCCTCCACTAGGGTTGGTGCCTCAATCAAGTTAAATCCTACAATAATTCGAAGCTTTTACATTTTCTAGGTTGGTGCCTTAATCAGGTTGTAGCTTATTGTAAGTGGGTTCTTGCACATTTTAGGGGTTAGTGCCTCAAGCAGGTTGGTGCCAACAAATTTTCTTTTGGGGGTTGGTGCCTCCAACAGGTTATTGCATGTAAATATATGTAAACAAATTAAAGAAGAAGACAAAATAATTTGTATTTTTCTCTCAGAAGGGTTTCCACGTAAAAGTTGGTGTTCTTATGTGTTGATGTGATGATGGTTTCTTGATGCATAGATTCATTCATTTTTATGATGCACATTATTTTTTGATGTATTTCTATTATTGATGAAATGTTTTGAAATGATGAATTTGCTATTACATTGATTCACCCCGTCCCGCCCATCTCAGTGTGATCTTTGGTCTAACAAGTGCAATCAGAGCAGGTTCCTTCAGGAATAGTTAATCATAATTGGAAGGTTGATCTCAAGTAAAATGCACTCTATCAGATGCATAGGAAAGCCTCCTTAGTTTGAGGGATCCAACTATGCTTTCTGGAAGATAAGAACAGAAACCTACCTCATGTCCTTGGGATTTGATGCTTGGGTAGTTGTAGAGAATAAGTATCAAGTCCTCGATTCTCCTCCTATTGATATAGTTGGTAAGGCCCTCTATACATCCAATGCATTAGCTAAGCATTCCATTTTTTTTATTTTATTTTTGTATCCCAGAGAAACCTAGAATTCCGCTTGACATGTAACTACTTGTAAACCTCTAGGGTTCCACAACATGTCCTCCTCTCCATAAACCAGGTCACAAACAGGGGGATTTTAACCTTAGATCTCTTTGTTTTCATAAATTTCACATTACTTCGATCATTAATTAAGCCACAATGGAACAAGAGTCAGAAAAAAAAAGAAGGGATGAATATATTCCAAGGAACAACCTCATAAGGTATGTCACAACAATACAACCTTATGCCACTAAGTATCAAATAAGTTCTTTGGTCGTTGTTTTTCATGCGCAAAAGTTGGACACAAAGCACGATATTGCATAACCTATGATAATACTAGGTATAGAGGATATGATCAACTCCCTAAGCTAAAATATGTGGAACAAATTAGAAGATCATGTGGGTCATTTCCGCCAATATTCAAGCCCAATGTAGAATGATACATGTGTCATAATGAAGGACACATAGCACATGACTGTGGGATCAATTTAAGATGGCACAAGGGAGAGGGACTCTCTAAATCAATAATGTAAAATAAGGGATGGGGAATGAAATAGGAAGAACCAAGGTTATATCTGGCCCCTCAGATCTACCCCATTGGTGAATGTTTCTTCAAGAATATAATCATGTGAAGTGAAACCTTGAAGAAGAATGATTATGTATGCATGATGATTAATTGCATGAAAGCATCCATTGATAAAAGAAGATCAAGGAAACTCATTTGCTAGTAATGTATGTTGGAAACAACATGATAACAAGTATGTAGAGATATTATGCACAAATGGAGTAGGTCCACCATCAAAAACAGGTTCATAACGAAAGCATGCAATCAAAGGAGCTGTTGAAAAGCACTTGATCTAGCAACCATAAAGAAATCAAGCGATTCAAGGATAGATATTGGGACACTTGTAGCTTATGTGGGAGAGAGAGCTTCACATATTGGGAAGCATGGTCTTGGGAGGGATTACATTTACAACAAGATCAGGTCCATGTTGGCCCTCAATTTTGGTAATTTTTTCGTATTCTAAATCCATTTATTTACCACCATATTCCATCCTATTTCACCCATATATGTCTCATTTTAGTCATATTTTGCATATTTTGGTAACTAAATTAAGTTTTTCAATTTTTGGAAATTTTTGTAAAAACTGGGTTTGAAGAGTAAATTTGGATTGCATTAAAAATTCTCGTAATAGCTCCATTGAATTCATATGTGCAGGACACCTGGGTGAGATCTGAGTGCATATTTGGAAATATTGGGAACCATGGATGAAGAAACACCTATTGGTTTAGCCAAATTGAGCAAAAACAGGCCCGGTCAACGCTGGTCAAACTTGACTTGTCATTTAGGAATCCCTAGTAAAAAGGAGAAGATTTATTATTTTGTGGGATTTTTCCTGATTTTGTGAACCAGACTTGATGAGTTCGACCTGTATGGATGGATTAGGATTGATAAGGCTGTTAGAGCCATTATAGCAAAGTTTGTTTATGATTTTCTTATTTAAACAAAGTTTATGGACCATTCAAATAAGAAAGAGTAGAAGTGGTGTAATTTGTATTGAGATTATTGGAGAATTTTGAGATAATTTGAAGAATAATTTCCACTGTTCTATTTGTTGTTCATGTTGTGGATATTTTATTAAGTTATTTGTAGCTGAAGAGTTCTTCAGGTGTACAAAGCAAGGGTGGAGGGCCCCCATACCAAGCTAAGTACACTTTGGTTGAATTTTGTATAAATTAGCATGGTTTTGATTCAATATTTCTTATTTCAGTTTTATGATTCAGTTACTTAAATGTGTTATGATTTATGTATGGTCTTTGGATGATTTTGGTTTAAAATATAATTTGTGTACTGTTATAGCCTAGATTTGCCTCAGGCTGAAAAGGCAAGGTTCTAGGTCCACAACAAACCACGCTCAGCCTCGTAGCTAGCCCTACGAGGACAGGAGAGGGCTCTCTCCAGGTCAATCTCGGCAAAAGATAATCGATGGGGCTCGAGATGACTGTAATAAAAGCTAATCTTAGGCTAGGTATCAAGTGCAAGGATTAGATTTGAGTTTTTGGGGTTTTTGGGGTTTTGTTGGAAAAAAGGGACAAGCAAATTTTGGGTCCGGGGATGAGGCCAGATTTTTGCAGAGGTCAGGTAGGGGCAAGGTAGGCAGTAGTTTTGATGCTTTGGATTTGAATGAATGGGTGGATCATACCGGTGAGGGGCCAAGGAGGGAAAGAAGGTCTCAAGAGTCCTCCTCAAACAGATGAAAACATGAAGAATTAAACAAAATATCCAGGCAGAGCATAGCAGTCCATGAATTCTACCTTAATCACTCTTTTGTTTAATTGTAGAAGACAAGAGAAGGGAAAATGATACAAAATAACATCAATGAACTTACAAATACATAGAGAAACACACCATCAAAACATAAAGCCACATGGATCCCAACAAGTGCTGCAAAACCCTGGTCTTTCCTTTGCCAAAATTGCAGAAATGAAATGTACAATAGAGTGCTAAGCAATCCCAAGTGTCCAACCCTGAAAATGACTTAGAAATTACATAATATAGACAAGCCAAACCTATTCCCTTGCCTCTAGGGGTCGAGCTCATCATTCTAGGAGCTGTTTGAACTAATTCTAAACAAGGAACTGAAATCTAGGTAGTCAAACAACTTACCCCTATATGCTAGGAAACTGATTCATTCATTCAATTTTCACCTTTTAGTGAATGAATCCTCTAGAAAAAGTAAAAATGTGCCAATATTACATCATGGTTATCAAATTACATCATTCAAGGTCAAGAGTAAGATCAAAAAACAAAACTTATCAAAACTGGGTGAATTTCTGAGTTGAACAATGAAAAATAGGCAAAAATCCTCAATGCGCCACCACTGATTCTCTATGTGTCGCGCCACTTTGGAGCTGATTTTGAGGCACTTCCTGAAGTCCCAATTGAGCCCAAGTGTACTTTATGGAAAGGTCTACCTGTCTACTTTCCAACCCAAGTGGAATTTCTGGATTTGGATGTCATTTACCCCTCCAAAACTTCAATCTCCCAAGACTTCTTTCTGTGTGTCAAAATAGGGGTAGTGAGGTCATTTTTTGAGTGTTTTGATGTCCTGAGGACTCAAAAATTGCCCAAATTTCTTGGCCATGCACTAGAAACCATGATTTTTCATGAAAAATCCATAAATATAAAATTTTTGCAATTTGGAGCTCCCTAGCAAAAGCGCATGCCACGTGGTGTGATGCATAGGGAGAAAAACCCTGTTTTTGTGCCAAAATTTGTCAAAATGCCCCAAATTTCTTGAAATTTGGGCTGGAGCTTCTCCATCAAGTGTCATGCTAGGCTAAAGAGGCTTTGGCCAATATTTGAAGACGATCAAACTCCCTTTGCCTCTTTTGCTTCCTTATTGCCTTCTTTAATTTTGCCTTTAGATTCCTTATTCGTGCCTTGCAAACCTTGTTCAGCGCCATGTAGTGGAAAGCCATGTGTCTCAGCAATGCTTTGTCTCTGTCAGCCTTGTCTAGTAGTCCCTCCAAGTGGATTTTGACTCTCTTGAGCCAAGATTCTCGATCATCATTAATCTCTTGCTCCAATGAAGTAAGCTCAACCCTTCTCCTTTGTGCAGCTTGGCGATTCTCGCGGATGTTTTGTAACTCCATTATTGCTTGCTGATCTTCAAGTTTTTTGTTCCTCTGCTCCAAGTATTTCATAGTCCACTTAGCCCTCTCCAAGTCAAGGGATAAATCTTTGATCTCTGTTTGCTACTCCTGGATGATCTCTCTAAGATGTGCACTTTGTGGGCCCGTATCTGTATCATCATCATGAATGAGAATGAAGTTGGTCTCTTGTTCACCTGAAGGCCCCTCATCCTACATTGGCCTCTTGCCTCTATCATGTACCTGTGGTGTTGATGTCGGAAGCGAGGCCCCTTCCACACCGGGTGGAGATAACACTCGCTTTGCTGCTGCAAACAAATGTCTAGTGCCCCTCTGATATGTGATGAATACTGGCACACTAGCAGTCTCATGGCACTCATACTGATGAGAAGGTCCACCTGTCTCATGCTTAACCTCTGATAATCCCTGTGAAGCTCTAAAGAAGTCACGAGAGATGAAATCATCCCAAGTGATGCCCTGTAATCCAAGCTGATGAACCACCAAAATCTTTATAAGAGAAAAATGATAAACATTGTTAAGTTGCTGCTGAGGGGTTTTGTGTTGCACAAGGGTGGTCATCCTCTCTCTGTTCCGGCAAATGAAATACGGAATTTTCATCATCCGTACCCTGGTGAAATGCATGAGCAAATTGATGTGATAAGCATATAAACGAGAGAACCGTCCTTCACAGCTGAAATACTTCATGATTAATTTCATTAGTGGAGCATATTCATCTTTATGATATCGGAATGGAAACACTCTCTTGAGCTTCCTCAAGAAACCGGTTTTAATGTATGGCTCATAATGCTGTCGGTCAATCTTCTTCCTCTTGGTCCATGGTTCCCCAATGTTTGGTATGTCGGTTGCCAGTGAGACAGATTCTGGTGTAAGTGTGAAGGTGACACCAGCTAGGGTAGCATGATCTCCATGTAAATGTAGCACAAATAGATGAGCCAACTCATTATGAAATTGAACATTAGCAAATTTTTGACAAAACCCATAACATGATTGATGCTGGAAACAAAACATGGCAAGAGGGCAGGCCTGTAATTCAGTGAGGGTGATTGGTTCTTCTCTGATATGTCTACCACCTCTATGAGGCCTCCAGGGTGCATGCTCCTCCATGGGTGAGTCACTTTGGGTTTCCATTTCATAATCAGATGAATGCTCAGATGCCATGACTGCTGTTATTCAAACTGCCTTGGAGAAATAGATGTTGGTGTATGAAAACTGTGCTGAACTGCTCTTTTAGTGATGTGCCTAAACTCTGCCACCAAGGGGAAAACAAATGAAACAAGGGACTGTTAGGAAGGGGAAAGAAATATGGGATTAGGGACTATTGGGACAGATTTGTTAGGGAAATATGGGAGAGGGTTTGGGATTTATATGTGAGAATAGGGTTTAGGGTTTCACATTTAAAAGTTTGGGAAAGGGAATTTTGGGATAGAGGTTTTAGTAATTTTAGGGGATAGGGAACAATGACATCAAGGGAAAAAATGGAATCAAGGAGAAAAGAAAGTGATGGAAAAAAGAATAAACTTGGTGGCAAACAATTTTTGAAACCCTAAACAACACTTTTCATATGAAGATTTTGACATGGTGGGGTTTGAGATTTTGTTTTGGAATTCACCACATCAAACATAATATACACCATAAACTTGGATGGATGAGCAGTGAAGGAGGAGCCCAACCTACTTGAAATCAAGAGAAATTTGCAAGTTTTGGGCGTTTGGAGGCCGTTCTCGAACTTTTCAGGCTAGTCAGCTGAGTGCGCCGCGCAGCTTTCCCAACGCGCTGGGCCTTCCCGGTGCGCCGCGCCTGTTCAAAAATACACTGGATGATCGCACCCAATGCGTCGCGCCTCCCCAGTGCGCCACACCACCTGCTCTATGCGTCGCGCCGGCTTTGAACGCAGCTTTGGCTTGAAACTTTGCAAGTTTGCCCTCTCAACACTAAACTTCAACCCTCTTTGACCTCTTAGATGAAAATGAATGTTTTAAAACCATGAGAACATCTTATAGTGATGGATTTGATTTTTGCTTCTCACAAACCCACTTTGTAATGTTTTGACTTGGCACTTTTTTCACAATTAATAAAACTCTGTCTTTTTGTTTCCCTTTTGATTTTTTGGCTTGAGTGATGAATCTTTTGTCAATTTTTTGCAGGGATAGTGGCATGTCTTGACAAAGGAAGACCAGGGCTGCGCCTGGAGATTTCAACAACTAAAAAACTTTTTGAAAATTACATGACAATTTATTACAAAGCGAAATGACGAATTTTCAAAGTCATAGTCGAGCATATGATGATGAAAATATTAAAAATGAAAACTTATTATGGACCTCCCTCAGGAGTCTGCTGGCATTATTAGACATTGTTGAAGACCAGATTGACTAACCCTAGACCTAACGACTGAAATGACTCTTGCTGACCTAGAAACTGAAACAGGACTGTAAGTGACTTTAAAGCTTGATTTTGATGAATAGACCTGAGCCAGCATGGATAAGGAATGAGGGGTAATGAATGACAAGACCCTTCTGTCAGATTATGGCATGCCCCTAGCGAAATGCAACTCAGTGAATTGAGCGAGACAACTAAAAATGACATGCAATAAGAGAAATGATCTCTGACAGAGGGATGTAAAGACCGACTCTAACATGTACGAAAGGACAACCAAGGATTTAAGTTAAATTCTCTTTCTATCAAATTAAGAATCACAACTAAAAATCATCATTTTACATTTCTTGAATTGTTTCTTGAATTCCAGTTTATGATTTGATGCAATGGTAATGTTGTTGGAGTAGAACTGTGAGGAAGTACAACCAGGACCTCTTAAGTTAGGAGCCTCTTCTCTTGCTTTCTACACATCACAAACTATTGCTCTTTAGTTTCTCTTCTTGAGGAAAATATTGTGGAGAAGGACAACCCTTGACCTCCTAAGTTAGGAGCCTCTTCATTCGCTTACTACATCTTGAATCAAAGACTTTTTAGTTTCTTTAAACTTAGAATTTATTTGTAATATGCATTTCGTTTAACCTTTGAGCCTTGCCTTCTGAAATTGACTTTACCTTAAAGCCATATACATTGAACGTGCTTCCAAGTCTACAAACCCAGATTGACAAGTAAAACACATGCGTTAGTTTACTTAGTAAATTGACCTGACATTTTTGGAGTCGTTGTCGGGGAAGCACACTTAGATAGAGTTGGTTAGGAAGATTGTTCAAAAAGGATATTAAAAACAAAACAAAACATAAAAACAAAAACACTTTTCATTATGGTTATTCATGCTTAGATATAGAAATTAGAAAGGTAGATCCCCAAAACAAAACCCCAAACCCATTAATAAAAACTCACTAACTACAAAATCCATTTGCAAAACAAAGATCTACAAATCAAGATGTTAAAGAATTCATTTAGAGAAGGAGGTTATGCCACCACAAGGATCTTCTTAAACCCTTGTCCACAATTTAGAATAATAACTAGGGATGAATCTTAATTTCAAAAGATAGAAGAGGAACAAAGCATCCATGAAGATGATCCACAAGAAGAGAACCTGGAAGCTTCTTCTAGTTATCTTTGTAAGGAGATTAATAAGTTATGGATCACATGTGATAAAGTGCAAACAATAGATCTAGAAATTCAATAATATCTAGCATATGATCCCTTGTGCATTCATGATTTTGAACACATTCCACAAGAAGAACTTTGTGATATGACAATTAAGGAGAACCAAACAAACAAATATCATTTCAAAACTTGGTTTCAACTAGTCATTAGGCCACAACACCACTCCATTTTTCAACATTCTTTAACATCAAATATTTATGATCAACTAATTTTTTTAAGTCCAAGCATTCATTAAGGTATATTTTTCAAATTTAGATGTGAGTCTACTTATGATCTTGTTACACAAATGGATGCATTGTAAATTCTCTTATACTTGAGAGAATGAATTATTTTTTATACAATAGAGTAGGATAGAATAGAATAAATAAATAAATAGGTAGAACGAGTTCACAATAAGACTTTTGGTTCAAACTCTCATGAATAAATTCTTCAAATCATTGTTCAATATTCATTTGGAAGGATTTCATGGAAAAATGCAGGATCATTTTCAAAGCATGTTTTTAAACAAGGTATCTCTTGAAATATATTTTTAAAATCCATTTTGAAATTTTCAATTTGGATCACAAATAAATAAAAAAATATGATCAAAATAAAAACTAGGTCTCAAGTGAAATTTTGAGGACAGAGTTAGTACAACCTTGATTTGAGGGGTCTAATGGAAACATTTTAACATGATATTTATAGGGAATATATCCATTGGAATCTAGTTTCCAAATCAATTTGAATCACCTCAATCCGATATCATATGAAAAAGTTATGCTCAAAATACTAACTGCTTGTTGAAAAATCTGCATGGTGACAATTATAAGTCTTGACTGTTCATTGGAATATTTAACATACCAAATAATATTATTTTAAAAACATATTTATATGGGAGATATATATTCAAGTCTAGATAAATACACAAATTGAATCATCCAATTTGGAGGACCAATGAAAAATATATCCCACATTTAGTGACTACATGTCTTCAAATCAGCATAGCAACTTTGCCTCCTAGGTCTGTTCATCAGTAATTTTGTGATATAAAACCTAAGGATTTTAAAAACCTGTTTCTAATGAATATACACAAATGAATCTAATTTAATCTCCAAGTGGAATCACATCAATTCGATCTTTAACGAAAACGTTACACTCCAAATAGTGACTGTTGGTCTAGTAAAACATTCACAATCAACTCTATCAAACATGGTACTTCTCATCATTTTTATCATATCATTTTAATCCATTTTGAAAACTTGTTTATAATGGAAATATTTATATGAATTTAATTTAACTTGGCTTTTGAATCACTCCAATTGGAAATAAAACGAATATTTTGTGAACAAAATACGCTAGGAGGTTTAGCTTGGCCACCATTCCTCAAGGGGTAAACAAATGCATCTTCTTTGTATATCGTCTTTGGTATTGTTTTCTAAGCAATGCTTGAAATTATTTTACATATTTCTTGTACGAAGAGATATTGTACACCTCTCTTCATCCATCATCTAATATTGTATTGCAGACAAATGTTATGTTTTTGCAAGTCATAAGAAGAATTAAGGAGTGAACTCTATGGATGAAGGATTTTCAAAACCAATCTTTAAAAATTCATATATGATAATGTGAAATGAAAATATCCTAGCCAACTAAAAGTGGAATTCACCTAATTTTTAGTTCATTCAAAGAAACTCAAAACTCTTGAAGCTTTCTTTCAGTTGCTGACCAATAACACCAACAACCCTACAACATGAATTGAGATAGAGGAAAAATACATGAAGCTAATCATCAGAAGAAGTCATCAAGTTGTGTACCATGAAAATTAATAGCCATTGCCAAAGAAGCCTTTCATTCATGATTTCATTCATTTACCATATTGTATGTTAAGCTTCACAATCATTCAGATCTACCATATTGAATTCCAGATCTATTATTTATCTATCCATCTACTTTTGAATCATGACTTCAACCTAGCTTACTTTCATAAGCTTTCCATACTTCCCTACACCATTATACCCCACCTCCATCAAAAAAAAAAAAATATGAGTTTGGTTGTGAAAATCCAGGATACTGGCACAATACAAACTCGAATTCATATCGGAAAACCAACTTGTTTGGCCAATATGAATTCTCTTTTATGTTTTCCAATTTCATTTTCAGAATAATCCTCCAAAATTCAAAGACTTGAGGACAAGTCTCAATATCAGCAAGGGGGAAGATTCATAATAAACCAACAAACTATGCAACTCGTTTAATGTCAAACAATTGTATTGAAGAGGGGACCTCAGACATCATAATCAATATTTATCAGTAAGGGACTTGAACAAGATCAATGTCATATGTTTTTGCAGAAGGGACCTGATTATTCATCTTAAAATTAGCATCAAAGAGACCTGAGAAGCAGCTACAAGCATCTACAATCCAACAAAATCATTCAATAGAATTCATTTTGAGGTCAAAGTATCGTCATCATTAGCAAAAGGTCAAGTGTTGAAAAAAGAGCTAAGGTCATCATCAATAGAAGAAAAGCATTGACAATGAGCTATCAAGCGAAAGGAAAGGACTGTAAGTTTAAAGTATTCTTAATGCCTTCAATTTTGAAAAATTTTCTAAGATTGATAAACTAGTTTAAACTTGAATATGCATTACCCCTATCCATGTATATAGCATCCTACATTATCCTACATCACCATACATTATATACATTTACCTCTTACATTATTCATTCACCCTATTACATTCATTAACCTTATTATAACATTATATTCATCAATTCATCATTCACTTAACCACATTCATTTGAATTTTTGACCAAACTTTTTGGCCACATCTCCTTTTTGGGCCAAAAAAAAATTGCCTCATGAAAAATTGCCTACAAAACAAGGACAAAGAGGAGAAATCAATTATGATAAAAAGGACTTTGAAAAAATCGAAGTAATTAATAAATGGAATGCAATGCAAAGTGTAAGGATCAAAGTAATTACTAAATGAAATGCAATGTAAGGTGCATGAAATGCAAGGTGTATGCAATGCAAGATGCATGAATGAAACTAAAATCCATACAAAGCAATGGTGAAATATGAAATGGTGGCACATAAACATAAAATCGATTTTATTTTATCTTTAACTTTGAAAAGACATGTATAAAAGGCAAGTTTGGCACATAAAATCGATTTTTTTTGCATATGTATAAACCATTGTTGGAAATAATACTGAGAAGGGGGGGGGTGAATCAGTATTATTAAGTCAAATATTTTTTTATTTCACACCCAAATCATATACGCTACTTCAGTTAGAGAAAACTGTGTTTATACACAACTTCAGATAAGGAAACCAACGTATACCATGCAGACTTATAATTTAATGTATTCTACAGATGTTGATCATTAATCTGTGCATCAGAGTCATATAAACAGTAACCAAGAACAGTAAAAATAGAGTATAAGACAATCATACACAAGAACACAAGATATAAGGTGGAAACCCAATGTGGGTGAAAACCACCTGTTGCAATTCATCTCTATCTTCTTTTAATTAGAAACTTCTTTTTACAATGATTCCGTACTCGTGCAGACTTATACCAGTACGCAGGTTGCAACCTGCAGAGAGCTACAACCCTCTTAGCTCTTGTACTAGCTGAGATAGTAGTATGTAGGTGCTGACCTACAGAAGGCTACAACCTTCTCTTCTCTTCCAGGGACCACATTTCATCAATTTTTAGATTGGATCCATGAATAACAAACAAACATCAAGTATATGTGCATCAACCAATCTCCTTTCCACAAACAACTAGTGAATCAACCAATAACTGCTCAGAATGCTGTAACCAGAAAAACAATACTAGTAACTAGACACCAATGCTGAACCCAGAACACTACAGTAATCCACAGAAGCAGCTAGAACATATTTCAAGAGACGTACGCTACTTCACTATGTATAAACCTGCATACATACGCAGCTGAATCAAGGTCAACCAGTGTATACGCTTTCTTCTCTTGCTGAACTTGCGTGTATACGCGCCTTTTCAGAGTCGAACCTGCGTATATATCTATAAAAGACAATTCACCCTTTACACTTAAACAGACTTTAGTTATACTCAGATTATCAGATTTATACATCTAATTATGCGCTGACTATAACAAATCAAATCACAAAAAGATATTACTATTCAAGCCTTGAGATCTCGACCCATCAATAGAACTTATCTATCTTGTAGTGCTCAGGTTCCTCCTTGATTCAGATCTAGCCACACAAACCAATCACTTGCACGTCTTCAGATATTCAATACATCAGATGATCCTTGCCTAATGATCTCCTTCCTCTTTTATAGTCTTAGACCTTTCACAATACCACAGTCCAAAACCATAACAAACCAATACCATGGATCCAATACTCGGAATCAACACATCTGACGAGATACTATGGTCCAAAACCATAGGTTCAAATACCAAGGACTAAATACCATGGACCAAAAATGAGTGCTCCCATATGTACGCGCTTTTCCTTGCGTGAAAGTGTGTGTATACGCATACGCGTCTTTGGAATGTCTAACTCGCAAGTATACGCGGCTTGGTCACGATGAACCCGCGTATATATATTTTTCCTTCATTCTGAGAGCCTGAACTGAGATCTGTCACTAGAGTGAGTTGCCATTAAGGACAACACCTATGCCATAGCACCAAACCTGTGTCATAATGCCAACAATCTCCCCCTTTGGACTTGATGGCAACCCCAAGATCCTCAAAGCCATTATCATCCTTTGTCATAAAGGGCAAAGGGTTATGCTCCCCCTGAGTACATGCTGGAATCTCTGCTCTACTGTGCTGACCATGCTCCCCCTGACTGTAGGCAAGATCTACAAAAAGATGTTCTTCAAGAACCATGACTTATACATCATAAAAGACCTTCCTATCATCAAAAGACTCTATACAAACATCCTTCACCAACCAAGTGGGGATACATCAGAAGTTTTACATATGACAGCCAAGTACATTACATCATTCATCCCAGGCATAGTGGGGAAACCAAAAATAGGTCGTTACATGACCTTGATAATAAAATATATACACGACATAGAGACGAAAAATTTAGAGCAAGACTATGAAGGTCACCAATAACTAATATCAGCAGCACTATTCAGATCAGCAACCATGTTCTCCTTCTGCAGCTGATCCACCTGAACCCAAAACAGCTTGTGTACTCGAACCAAGAGATTCTAATGTAATGCCAACAATGCATTATTAGAAGATTATCTACTCCCCTTGAACCTGTGCCAGATGGTCTCTCGTCAGACCCATATCAGACTCTCTTCACCAGAGTCTGTCCCCATTGATTTACTTCAAACCACCATATAAGCGACTTTATCTGCATAAATCGGCGTATGTACGCGGATCCTCCTCATGCAACTCGCGTACAACCACATTTCTCTGAAACAGACAGGTTTCAACAGCAAGATGATGCATCAACTACCCCCAGCTTCTGTCTGAGGTATTCAAATGTCTCCCTGGGCAGTGGTTTGGTGAGAATATCAGCAACTTGTTCCTTAGAGGGAACGTACTCCAACTTGACCTTTTGTTCAAGCACTTGTTCCCGAAGAAAATGGTATTTGATAGGTATGTGCTTGGTCTTTGAATGCATGACATGATTTTTTGAAATGCTGATTGCACTTGTATTATCACAAAAAAAGGAAATAGGTGGATTACAAGTGATTTGAAGATTTTGCAATGTTTGCATCATCCAAAGGAGTTGTGTGTAGCAAGATGCAGCAGCTACATACTTTGCTTCAGCTGTAGATAATGCAATGGAACTTTGTTTCTTGTTGAACCATGATACTAATCTAGGACCCATGAAGAATGCACCACCACTAGTGCTTTTCCTATCATCCACGCTACCTGCCCAATCTGCATCTGTATATGCATGAAGTGTGATATCTGTATCTCTAGGATACCATAAACCATAGTTTTGAGTCCCTTGAAGGTATTTGAAAATTCTCTTGACTGCCTGAAGATGAGTTTCCTTTGGATTTGCCTGAAACCTTCCAACTATCCCTACTGCATGCATAATGTCTGGTCGGGTACCTGTTAGATAGAGTAGACTACCAACCATGGATCTATAGGTAGGTTGATGTACAGCTATTGATTCATCATTTGTGCTGAGACTGCATCCTATAATCATAGGAGTACATACTGGTTTTGAATCCTCCATCCCATATTTCTTCAAGATCTTCTTGAGATACTTGGTTTGTGATAAAAAAATGCTGTCTTTGTTTTGTTGGACTTGTAAACCAAGAAAATATGTGAGCTCACCAAGCATGGACATTTCAAACTCCTTTTGCATTACCAAGGCAAAATTTTGACTCATGTCTTCTTCATTGCTGCCAAAGATGATATCATCAACATACACAACAAGTATTAGCAACTTTTCATTGTCAACCTTTATATATAGATTATTGTCTGTTGATCCTTTTGCAAAACCTTGTTGATTAAGGTACTCATCCAACCGAAAATACCAAGCCCTTGGAGCTTGTTTAAGACCATAGAGAGCCTTTTTGAGTCTGCATAGAAGATTTGGATCATTTCCAAGGATGAACCCATCTGGTTGTTCAATGTACACTTCTTCATTCAAGTCTCCATTCAGAAAGGCAGATTTTATGTCCATCTGAAATACTTTGAACTTTTGAAAGCTAGAGAGTGCAAGGAACATTCTTATAGCCTCAAGTCTAGCCACTAGTGCAAAGGTTTCATCAAAGTCTATGCCTTCTTGTTGCGCATATCCTTTACAAACAAGTCTTGCCTTGTTTCTAACCATATCTCCATTTTCATTCAGCTTATTTTTGAATATCCACTTTGTCCCTATGACATTCTTATCTTTTGGTCTAGGAACCAACTCCCAAGTGTTATTCCTTTCAATCTGCTCAAGTTCTTCATTCATTGCCTTGACCCAGCATTCATCTTTGCATGCTTCTCTTACATTTTGTGGTTCGGTGGAGGAGAGCAATGCTAGATAGCTTGAAGCTTCTAAAATAGTTCTCATTGTTTGTACACCTGCCTCTTTCTGCCCCAAAATTTGAGATTCTGGATGATTCTTCTGAACGTATCTGGATGGAGTCTTTTCTTCTATTCTTATTTGTCCTTCTGGTGCCTCATGAGTTTCTTCATCATGAATCTGATTTTACGTTGAGGGATAGTCCTCATCATCTTCGAAAACTTCAGATCTTTCCTGCCTAGAGGTATTTCCTTCTTCATCAATCACTACATCAATACTTTCAACAATTTTTCCAAGTCTTTTATTGTAACACTTATATGCTTTGCTATGGGGAGAGTAACCAAGGAGAATGCCTTCATCTGCTCTAGGTTCAAACTTTCCAAGATTTTCATCAGTCCTTTTAATGTAGCATTTGCTTCCAAAATTTTTGAAGTATTTCAGCATGGGATTCTTACCATACCAAAGTTCATGAGGAGTCTGAGTGTCGTTTACCCAAACATTTGTCTTGTTAAGAATAGTTACTGCAGCAAATGCGGCTTCACCCCAGAAGGTTGCGAGAGTTCCAGATTCATCGAGCATAGCACGAGCCATTTGTTGAACCGTTCTGTTCATCCTTTCAACTACTCCATTTTGTTGAGGTGTCCTTGCAGCAGAAAATTCCCTTCTTATGCCATGTTCTTCACAAAAATCGAAAAATCCATCTGAGGTAAATTCTCCTCCTCGATCAGATCTGAGACATTTGATTTATCGATCTGATTCGTTTTCAACTAAGGCTTTGAATGATTTGAACTTTTCGAAAGCTTCATCTTTATACTTCATGAGTCCTAACCAACACATCCTTGAAAAGTCGTCAATAAACAATATGAAGTACTCTTCACCTCGAGGTGACTTCTTCCTAGTTGGACCACATATATCAGTATGGACAAGTTCAAGTGGCCTGCTAGCTGATCCTTCCTTCTCAGGGAAATTAGTTCTGGTTTGCTTACCAAACTGACATGATTTGCATATTGTATTGTCTGGAATTCTGATGTCAGGAAGATCACGAACCGCCTGATATTTGCATGCTTTCCTTATCTGAGAGAAGCTAAGATGCCCCAATCTTCTGTGCCATAGCCAATGTTCATCATTCTTGCTTAGATAGCATTGATGTTGTCCTTCTTTGAATATGTATAAATTATTTGGAGTTCTTATGCCTTTGATAATTGTTTTTCCTATATCAAGATCACGAACACTACATCCATTTGATCGAAATATTACCTCAGTTCCTTGATCGCACATCTGACTAACACTCAATAGATTATGCTTTAAGCCATCAACATACATAACATTTCCAGCTTTGACCTTTTCTTTCAACTGAACAGAACCTTTACCTTTTATGAACGCAGGGGTGTCATTTCCAAATGAGACCTTCTTTGCCTTTTCTAAGGCACTAGATGATTTAAGTTTTTCTTTATCACCTGTCATATGTTTCAAACATCCACTATTGATATACCATTGATTTTCCTGACCTTCTGCATATAAGGCTATGCCACATCTTTCCGGTTGCGGTTATTTCATTCTCCATGTTTTGGCACTTGAGACTTGTTCCTTTTGAGTTGTCTGGCAAAACCTGCTCCTACATTCAGAATCTTCACGACCGAAGTTGTTACAAATAGAACATTATATTTCATTTTCAAGAGCAGAAAAGTTATTGTAGGTCCTTTTCATGATCCCAGTCATACTTCTTTGTTTTTGAGCTTCTCTAGTCATGATTGTCTTATAGGCAACACATTGAGCCGCTTTGTGACCAAAGTTATGACAAGAGAAACATTGGCCATTGAAGAAACTCTTGCGATTATCAAATCTACCAATCGAATGATTGTAGTTTCTATTGACATCCATTCTTGAGGCAAATTGAGAATGTTTTACCTGTGGCTAGTTGTAGCTTATGTTTATCCTTAAAGTAGATTGCCCCCGATTTACCTGGTAGTCTCTGTTCATTCTTGAGGTAAATTGTCCCTGATTTACCTGGTGATCTCCATTGTGCCTTTGTTGTTGATTGTCAATTTGTTCACTCCTCCTTACTGCATCAAGATAACTTTTGGAGGTGGATGGCTCCTGTGCCTGAGACGCTTATTCATTATATCCCAGACCTGTCTTGATTAGTGGAGAACGCTGCACTTTGATAATCTCATCTAAAGTTTTAGATCCTTTAGCAAATCTGAGATTAAGGGCTTTTGTTTTCTCAATTTCTTTTCTAAGTCCCACAATTTCACATTCTAACTTTTCATTGTATTTATCTTTTTTGGCAAGTTGGAATGTTAGAGTATCTATAATCATATTCTTTTCCTCTAAACAAACTTTAAGTCTAGAAATTTCTTCATAAAGACCTTCTTCATTTATAGCATCCAAGAAATCCTCATCTTCAAAAGCCATCAAAAGTCTATCATCATTACCTCGTTCATCTTCATCACTATTTGACAATCCATCACTGTCTTCATGCGTGTAATAGCTCTTCTTATTCTGCTTTCTGTTCCATCTAGCAGTTTCTTTACCTTTGTCTAGTTTATCTTTATGAGGACATTTTGCAGCATAATGACCGACTCTTCCACAAGCAAAGCATTTGAAAGGCAGCTTACCTCTGAATCTTCCAGTTCCCCGTTGGAGGTTCTTGACAAAATTTGATTCTTCCTCTTCTTCTGACATATGTCCTAACTCATAGTAATCTCCTTTGCCTGAAGCCTTGAATGCAGCTTCTCTCCTGTCTGATGGTCCTCCTTTTCTCATTTCGTAAGCAGTTAGAATTTCGTGCAGCTGTGACATGGTAAGGCTCTGTAGGTTCTGCTTTTCTTCTATGGCAGAAACTTTTGATTCAAACTTAGAAGACAAAGATCTTAGCACCTTTTCAACCAAAACAACCTCTTTTATTTCTTCACCCAAGTTTTTCATACAATTAACAATCTCATCTATACGAAGGAAATAGTTAGCCACACTTTCTTCATTGTGCATTCTGAGATTTTCATACTGAATTCTGAGGGTTTAAAGTTTTGCTCGTTTTACCTGTTCATCTACTTCATAGCTTAGAACGATCTTGTCCCATATTTCTTTTGCAGTTTTGAGCTACATAACCTTGACGAATTCTGTTTGAGATAGAATCCCTAATAGAGTATTGAAAGCCTTTGCATTTGTTTCATACTGCTTCTTCCCAGCCAGATCTATAGGCATTGCTGATGGAAAAGTGTACGCTGTATCTATGATATCCCAGACTTTTGTACCAAGAGATTGAAGATAGGCTGTAATTCTTACCTTCCAATAGACAAAGTTGGTCCCATCAAAAATTGGTGGCTTGATCGAGGCTTCTCTCTCGTAGTTTCTCATGATGATAGATCTTCCTTCAAGCGATCAAGCTTCTTCTGAAGGACATGCTCTGATTCCAATTGTTGGAAATAATACTGAGAGGGGGGGTGAAGCAGTATTATTAAGTCAAATATTTTTTTATTTCACGCCCAGATCATATACGCTACTTCAGTTAGAGAAAACCGCGTATATACGCAACTTCAGATAAGGAAACTAGCGTATACCATGCAGACTTATAATTTAATGTATTCTATAGATGTTGATCATTAATCTGTGCATCAGAGTCATATAAACAGTAACCAGGAACAGTAAAAATAGAGTAGAAGACAATCATACACAAGAACACAAGATATAAGGTGGAAACCCAATGTGGGTGAAAACCACCTGCTACAATTCGTCTCTATCTTCGTTTAATTAGAAACTTCTTTTTACAATGATTCTGTACTGGTGCAGACTTATACCAGTACGCAGGCTGCAACCTGCAGAGAGCTACAACCCTCTTAGCTCTTGTACTAGCTGAGATAGTAGTACGTAGGTGCTGACCTACAGAAGGCTACAACCTTCTATTCTCTTCCGAGGACCACGTTTCATCAATTTTCAGACTGGATCCATGAATATCAAACAAACATCAAGTATATGTGCATCAACCAATATCCTTTCCACAAACAGCTAGTGAATCAACCAATAACTGCTCAGAATGCTATAACCAGAAAAACAATACTAGTAACCAGACACCAATGCTGAACCCAGAACACTACAGTAATCCACAGAAGCAGCTAGAACATATTTCAAGAGACGTACGCTACTTCACTATGTATAAACCGGCATACATACGCAGCTGAATCAAGGTCAACCAGTGTATACGCTTTCTTCTCTTGCCGAACTTGCGTGTATACACGCCTTTTCAGAGCCGAACATGCGTATATATCTATAAAAGACAATTCACACTTTACACTTAAACAGACTTCAGTTATACTCAAATTATCAGATTTATACATCTAATTATGCGCCGATTATAACAAATCAAATCACAAAAAGATATTACTATTCAAGCCTTGAGATCTCGACCCATCAATAGAACTTATCTATCTTGTAGTGCTCAGGTTCCTCCTTGATTCAGATCTAGCCACACAAACCAATCACTTGCACGTCTTCAGATATTCAATACATCAGATGATCCTTACCTAATGATCTCCTTCCACTTTCATAGTCTTAGGCCTTTCATAATACCACGGTCCAAAACCATAACAAACCAATACCATGGACCCAATACTTGGAATCAACACATCTGACGAGATACTATGGTCCAAAACCATAGGTTCAAATACCAAGGACTAAATACCACGGACCAAAAATGAGTGCTCCCATATGTACGCGCTTTTCCTTGCGTGAAAGTGCGTGTATACGCATACGCGTCTTTGGAATGTCTAACCCACGTGTATACGCGGCTTGGTCACGATGAACCCGCGTATATATATTTTTCCTTCATTCTGAGAGCCTGAACTGAGATCTGTCACCAGAGTGAGTTGCCATCAAGGACAACACTTGTGCCATAGCGCCAAACCTGTGTCATAATGCCAACAACCATAGCAAAGTTGGCTTATAAATTTGATTTTGATAATCGATGAGTGGTGAATGGTCATACAAAACAACAAAACGGAGAAGGGATAAGTGTGCCACGATGGAAAATCGTTTTTAAAATCAGTAAATGATGTAAAGGAATGTTTATAGAAAACAAAAAAAAGGATAAGAAATAGGTGTGCCACGGTGGAGGATAATTCAAAACGTTGCCCGGTCAAACACCTACGCAACAAATTTCATGAAAACAAAAAAGAGAAAATAGTCTAGCACCTTCACGTAGATAGAAGAAGGGAATTCATCACCTAAGCAGAGCAGACACAGAGGGAACCTTCACATAGGGAAAAGAAGGAACTCAATAAGAGTATTGCTCCTCAGCTCAGGTAGGAAATGCAACCTAGAAAGAAAGAAAAAAACAAGAAGCGGATTTTGAAATAAAAATAGAGAATGATTTCTTTAGGGAATGCATAGGTTTCTAATACAAAAAATCTCGAAAAAGAGCCAGAAGATAACGTTTTGTTCCATTAATGATAACCCCTCCAACTAAAACATTGAAATCTCCATTCAAATCCCGTGAAATTCGCAGAGACAGCAAGTCGAGTTTGAATAGGAATGAAATGCAATTAGTTCGGAAGTCTAAAGATTTGCATTTAAATAACTGGCAGTATAGGTAACAAACAAACTCCAGTTAACAACGTGACAAACTCCAAGCAAGGAAAATGTTGGTGGCAAATTTAGTTTTCAACTGTGTAGTGGCATCAAAAATCTATGTTCAAGCTAGAAGTGTGTGAAACAAGTCCAGTTAAAGTTCGAAATGCATGGTGACCATTGTAGAGGCACCCAGAAAATTGATTTCCTTCTAAAAATCGATTTCTGAATAGGCATTGAATGGATGAGTGCATGCAGTGGTTAATTTGAGCATTCTCCAGAATTTCGATTTCTCTAGATAAGTACATCTCCAGCATTTCGATTTCTCTATATAAGTACATCTCCAGCATTTTGATTTCTCCAGATGAGTACATCTCCAGAATTTCGATTTCTCCAACATGACTAAATCTCTAGCATTAGATTTATGAGGAAATAGAGAGGGTTAATAAATAAATAAAAAATCATTTCCAAAAGTTTGATTTCGATTTCTGAAAAGACAGAAGACCTATATGTTGATTTACATTTCCAGAATTCGATTTTATATTCTGAGGAGATAGATGAAAATCGATTTTAATTCCTGAGGAAATAGAGAAGGTTATTTTCATTGCTAAAAACAATTTCTCTAGAAAGATAGACAGTGCATCTTAAAATCATTTCTCCAGGTCAGAGACTCTTTTCCAAAATCGATTTTAAAGACAGAGAATTTTGTATTTCTAAAATTGATTTTGAAGAACAGAGATTCATTACTAAAGTCAATTTTGATAATAGAGAAGAGTTTATTCAATATATATATATATATATATATATATATATATATATATATATATATATATATATATATATATATCAAAATCGATTTTTGAGGATAGAGAGCAGTATTATCCAAAATCGATTTTCTTTTAAAAAAAAACATAGAAGATTGTTTATTTCAGAATTTAAGGATCTTTGAAGGCAAAGTAAGATTTGATTTGCAAGTATGGTGTTGATTAAAAGAAAAGAAGGTTAAAAACAAACTTGAAGGTGTCCAGAACTCGATTCTAAAAGGAATTTTTTGACATAGTATCTTCCAGAAAGGGTATAATTTTCAAAAACAAACTCAGAATAATTTTCCTTTCTCTCATCACAAAAAGTATTCAAAAGTCCAGATCAAGTCTTGAAACCAAAAGGAACAAAGACACCCAGATTTCGCCATGGGAAGTAGGATTGAACCAAATGGGTTTCAATTGGAAAAATGGAGCAGACAAACAATAGAAAGACTCTACCAAGCAGGGCTATTAGAATTCCTAAGAAAATTTAATGGGCACTGTGGAAAGGTAACAAAGGAATTTGACACCAATTTTGACAATAAAAAAAATCCAGAGTTGGAGACATTTTTGTTCCCATCACTCCATATACATAGCCCAAGCCACAATTTTTCCACTAATAGGTGAAGAATACTACAAAGGGAAGCACTTTAGAGAGAAAGGATCTAATCTCTTTTTAGAAAAATAGAGAAAAGGAAGGAGAAAAAGTAAAGAATGCCATCTACAAAGAAGAAAAACATGAGGGTATTGACATTCTCCTTCAAGATACACAGGAAGAAGCTATAGGATCAGGAACACCAGGGGCATCATCACTCAAGAGATCCAAATGGAGAAGGCAAGCATGAGGATATGCTTGAACATCAGCGAGGGGGAGATGTTGACCCTCAATTTTGGTCATTTTTGCCTATCCTAAATCCATTTATTTACCACCATATTCCATCCTATTTCATCCATATATGCCTCATTTTGGTCATATTTTTCATATTTAGGTAATTAAATTAAGTTTTCCATTTTTTGGAAATTTTTGTAAAAATTGGATTTTAAGAGTAAATTTGGACTGCATTAAAAATTCTCGTAATAGTTCCATTGAAGTCGTTTGTGCAGGACACCTGTGCGAGATCTGAGTGCATCTTTGGAAATATTGGGAACTACAGATGAAGAATGTAGGTTTTAACCCCGTACATAAATTACCTACATACAAATTCTAAAACACAAAAAATAAACAATGCGAGGGCATAACACATAAAACACATATACACAGAGATTTCCCCTAGATCCCAAAACCGGGACTACCAGCTTGATTTTTCATTATGTTCCTTTCAATGTTACAATACATATTTATACATGCTGAAGCATCCAATACCATGGACCGAAAACCATCACGTCGAAAACCATGGACCAAAAACCATCGCGTCCAAAAACATGTGCGAAAATCATGCACAAAACCATAGGTGGGTTCGCCCAACCTAACATAGGTTCCAAAACCAAAATTTTCTGGGGCACTACCTTGGACCCCATAGAGTGGGGTTACCTGCACCCCTCAAACCCCTTGTGACCCCCCCGCTACGTAGTCAGCGCAACGAACTGGGGACTCTGCACCACCCCCCCCCCCCCCTCTAACTCACCGGTTAACTACGTGGGCTAGTCATGGAAAGAATATAACACAACCCAACATTATCCCACTTGTTGTTTTCTTTCTACATGGGGCCACAAGAGTTCTTAATCATTTATCTAGCCATGAAACACCCATTGTTTCTCTACACCAAGAGAACTTCTCAAAGCTCACAGATTTTGTCAATGCATCTACGGTATTCTTCAAAGTGTCCACCTTTACCAGCAACACCTTTTTTTCTTCTATCATATACCTCACAATGTGATACTGCATTAACGTGCTTTGTCTTTGAATCATATGCAGAGTTCTTTGCCAAGAAAATTGCACTTTGGGTGTCACAGTCTATCCTTATAGCTCCCTGTACTAACCGCATACTTGAACACAATCTTTGCAACCAAACTGCTTCCTTGCTTGCATGAGTGGCTGCCCTGTATTCTACCTCTGTAGTTGATAGTGCCACTACAGATTGTTTCTTACTCATCCAACTGACTGCACCTGCAAATAGGTTAAACACATACCCACTTGTAGATCTTCTCTGATCCAGATCTCCAGCCCAATCTACATCAACAAAGCCACGAATATCCAACACTCTGTCCAATCCTGGTCTTCCTTGGTAGCACAAACCATAATCACTGGTGCCATGCAAATACCTGAAAACCCGCTTCACTGTTGTCCAATGCTCCTTTCCTAGTTTTGACATAAACCTGCTCAATAGTCCCATTGCAAGTGCAATGTCTAGTCTAGTACAGACCATTGCATACATCAGGCTACCAATTTCACTTGCATATGGAACATGGGACATGTCCTCTTCCTCTTCTTGTGTCTTGGGACATTGTTCAGCAAATAACTTTACACCTATAGGAATAGGAACCTTCGCCGGTTTACTATCCTGCATATTAAACCTTTGCAATATTGTCTCAACATACTTCCTCTGGTTTAACCAGAGCTTCCTCTTTGCCCGGTCTCTTTTAATTTCCATGCCCAAAATATAGTTTGCAGCACCAAGATCTTTCATGTCGAATTTGGAGGATAATTGGGTCTTCAAATCCTAGATAATTTCATTGTCATTTCCAACTAGCAACATATTATCCACATATAAGACCAAATAAATAACACAGTCACCAATTAATTTAAAATACACACAGTGATCTGCTTTTCTTCTGGTGAAGCCAAGTCCCCGTATAAATGTATCAAATTTCTGATACCACATCCTTGTTGACTGTTTTAACCCATACAGAGACTTCTTTAACTTGCATACCAGTTCTTTCTTAGCCTTCACCACAAAGCCTTCAAGTTGCTTCATGTAGATCTCCTCTTCCAGATCACCATGAAGAAATGTTGTCTTCACATCCATCTATTCTACCTCAAAATAAAAGCAGTAGCAATAGATAAAAGTAATCTAATAGAAGTTACCTTGGCAACAAGAGAAAAAATATCACAAAAATCAATTCCCGACACCTGGGAATAACCTTTTGCTACCAACCGATCTTTGTATTTCTCCACTTTTCCTTCTGCATTTGTCATCTTCTTGAACACCCATTTGCTGCCAATGGGTTTCCTTCCAGTCGACAACTCCACCAGATCCCAAGCCTCATTTTTGTGCAAAGATTCCATTTCATCAACCATGGCCTCTTTCCAGAGTTTTCCATCCTCTGAATCTACTGCTTCCTTCATAGTTTTGGGATCATCATCAGTAATAGATAAAGCAAAATTTGAATAGAAAGCAGATTGACTATACCTTTTTGGCTGCCTTCTTTCTCGAACTGATCTTCTCACACCCGAGTTTGTGGCTCTTCATCTTCTGATTCCTCCTCTACTGTAGAGTCTGATTCTTCCTCCTTAAGCTCAAACTCTATCTTCTCAGGTTCCATTGGTTGGACTTCACGTTTAATAACATCTTTCACCTCTCTGAACACCACATCTCGGCTATACACAATCGTCCTTGTTATTGGGTTCCAAAGCTTATAACCCTTTAAACCATTCTTATACCCAATAAAGATGCACTTTTCAGATTTACTATCCAACTTGGTTCATTTCTCCTTTGGAACATGTACATATGCATCACATCCAAATACCCTCAGATGTGAAAGAGAGGGTTTCTTACTAGTCCATACCTCTTTTATCCTCCAACGCTGATGAAGGTGATCTGTTGACTAGGTAACATGCAGTCTCCACCACCTCTACCGAGAATTCCTGTCCTAACCCGACACCACTGAGCATGATTCTTGCCCTTTCCATCAACGTCTTGTTCATTCTTTCTGCAACTCCATTTTTTTGAGGTGTATATGGAGTAGTCTTCTACCATGCTATACCACACTTCTTACAGAATTCTTCAATTTCCTTACTGCAAAACCCTCCATTGTTATCTGTCCTCATCACCTTTATCTTCTTCTCTGTCTAGTTTTCCACCAGAGCCTTAAATTCTTTAAACCTGTCAAAGACTTCAGATTTCTTCTAAAGGAAATATATCCATGTATTCCTTGAGAAGTCATCTATAAATGATACATAGTTTACAGACTTACCCAGTGATGGAACCTTCATAGGTCCAAAACATCACTGTGCACAAGCTCTAATATTTGGTTTGCCCTCTTACCACTAGAGGGGAAACTCACTCGATTCTACTTCCCATATACACAATTTTCGCAGAAATCAAAATCCAAAGAGCTATTACTCATACCTTCTACCATACCTTTACCATGAAGTATTTGAATGCCCTTCTCTCCAATATGTCCAAGCCTTTGATGCCACAACATGGTCTTCTCTCCAGAGACTACTAGATTTTCTACTCCACTTTCAGGAACCACAGAACTATTGCACCCATCAACAACAGTGCTACTTTGCAGCTTGTCTAGAGTTTCAATCCAAACTCCCTGCATCAATACCAATGCCCCCCGAACCATCTTGTAGGTATCCTTCTCGAACACTGTTTTTACACCTGCATCATCCAACTTGCTTACAGAAATCATATTTCTGGCTAATGCAGGAATATGTAGAACACCCGGAAGTGTTCTAACCCTTCCACCTTGCAAATTCAACTTTACTTTTCCACGACCAACGATTCTAGCCTTCCTATCATTCCCCAAGAAGACATCACCATAATCATATTTCTCATACTCGCAAAACCACTCTCTATGGGGAGTGAAGTGAAAGGATGCACCTGAGTCAATCAACCATGCCTCATGATCTACATGTATACTTGAAGAAGCCAAGTACACATCCCCACCTTCATCTAAGGTGGTTTTCGCCTCTGCAGAAGGAGCATCATCAGATCCCTTTCATTTATCAAGAGCTTTAGATTTACAGTCCCTTTTGTATTGCCCTTCCTTTCCACATTTCCATCACACCACCTTTGCAGGTTTTACTAGAGATTTAGATCTCCCACTCGATAACTTATTTTTGTTTCTAAACTGGGACCGTCCTCATACAAACAAGGCATCACCATTCTAGCTCTCCATATTTTTCTGTCTCATGTCCTCCGTCAACAAGGATGAGACTATTTCATCAAACTGCAAGGTAGTCGCATTGCTACCTATTGCAATAACCAGACTATCCCATGAATCTGGTAGAGAACAAAACAAACTAATGCACTTATCTTCATCTAAAATTTTGATATCAACAGAGGATAACTGACTTACCACAGTATTCAACGCATTCAGATGCTCTGTCACCAAGTCTCCATATTTCATCCTCAGGTTAGACAGCTTTTTCTCTAGGAATAGTTTATTCACCAGAGACTTAGATTGGTACAAAGTCCCTAACTTGTCCCACAAAGCCTTCATCATAGCTTCCTTTGATACATTCAGCAATATTGAATTTGAGACACACAATCGTATTGTGCTCTTTGCCTTCTGATCCAACTTCTTCCATTCTTCATCAGACACTCACGTTGGTTTAGTACCCAGATCTACCGTGATCCACTGATCTCTATCCACCAACAGATCTTCCATCTTGAGTTTCCAAAACTCAAAACTCCGACCATTAAATTTCTCGATCTCTATCTTTCCACTGCTCACCATCTTCTTTCACCACCAGAATCGATCTCGCAGATCTCCCACTAAACAGGTTCTACCACATGCCCAAGAGAAACCCCTCAGCAACAAAGGCATCCCCTTGAGGCCAAAACAGCTTTGATACCAAATGTAGGTTTCAACCCCGTACAGAAATTACCTACATACGAATTCTAAAACACAGAAAATAAACAATGCAAGAGGATAACACATAAAACACGTATACACAGAGATTTTCCCCTGGATCCCAAAACCAGGACTACCAGCTTGATTTTTCATTATGTTCCTTTCAATCTTACAATACATATTTATACATGCCGAAGCATCCAATAACATGGACAGAAAACCATCGCGTCCAAAAACATGTGCGAAAATCATGCACAAAACCATAGGTGGGTCCGCCCAACCTAACATAGGTTCCAAAACCAAAATTTTCTAGGGTGTTGCCCCGAACCCCATAGAGTGGGGTTACTTGCACCCCTCAAACCCGTTATGACCCCCCCACTACGCAATCGGTGCAACGAACGGGGGGCTCCGCCCCCCTCGAACTCCCCGGTTAACTATGTGAGCTAGTCATGGAAAGAATATAAGACAACCCAATAAAGAAACACCTATTAGTTCAGTCAAACTAAGAAAAAACAGGCCCAGTCAACGCTAGTCAAACTTGAACTGTCATTTAGGAATCCCTAGTAAAAAGGAGCAGATTTATTATTTTGTGGGATTTTTCCTGATTTTGTGAACCAGAATTGATGAGTTCGACCTATATGGATGGATTAGGATTGATAAGGCTATTAGAGCCATTATAGCAAAGTTTTTTTATGATTTTCTTATTTAAACAGAGTTTATGGACCATTCAAATAAGAAAGAGGAGAAGTAGTGTAATTTGTATTGAGATTATTGGAGATTTTTTAGATAATTTGTAGAATCATTTCTACTGTTCTATTTTTTGTTCGTGTTTTGGATGTTTTATTAAGTTAGTTGTAGCTGAAGAGTTCTTCAGGTGTATAGAGAAAGGGTGGAGGGCTCCCATACCAAGCTAAGTACACTTTGATTAAATTTTGTATAAATTAGCATAGTTTTGATTAAGTATTGCGTGTTTCAACTTTATGATTAAGTTACTTAGATGTGTTATGATTTGTATATGGTTTTTGGATGATTTTGGTTTAAAATCTAATTTTTGTATGAAAGGAAAACCAAGGATTTAAGTTAGATTATCTTTCTATCAAATTATGAATCACAACTAAAAATCATCCTTTTGCATTTCTTGAATTCCAGTTTATGATTTGATGCAATGGTAATGTTGTTGGAGTAGAATTGTGAGGAAGGACAACCAGGACCTCCTAAGTTAGGAGCCTCTTCTCTTGCTTTCTACACATCACAAAATGTTTCTCTTTAGTTTCTCTTCTTGAGGACAGTATTGTGGGGAAGGACAACTAGGACCTCCTAAGTTAGGAGCCTCTTCTTTCACTTACTGCATCTTGAATCAGAGACTTTTTAGTTTCTTTAAACTTAGAATTTATTTGTAATATGCATTTCCTTTAACCTTTGAGCCTTGCCTTCCGAAATTGACTTTACCTTAAATCCATATACTTTGGATGGGCTTCCAAGTCTACAAACCTGAATTGACAAGTAAAATACCTGCTTTAGTTTACTTAGTAAATTGACCTGACAGCCCACAAGAAGGCTCAGGAACATTTATGGAGCATTGGTAAGAAACCATGTCCATTCTCCATTGATGTCAAGGAGCGAGAGAAAATAGACATTCAAAGTAGACATTGAAGTCGTAAGATGAATTTGAAGACAAAGTAGATATTGAAGGAGATAAGTTAGGATTAAGCAGGAAGAATTTTCGTAGCTAGTCGGGGGGGTTCCTAGCAACATGTCAAGGGGATTTCAATCCATTTTCATCAATTATTATCAATGTCTAGTAAGGTTTCCATCAATGATAAATGGTGATATTGTTGGACATGGTGATTTTAGTGATGACAATCGGTGTCATTGACGTCAAAGGGGATTTCTAAGGAAGCAACATTGTAATTCATGAATCCAAGGAAGTAGTATGATAGTTTGATCTCTTGCATGCTCTCATCACATGAAGCTAAAATGATCTAAATTTTTTTAAGTTTTTGTTGAAGTTATGGTTCTAAAATGAATATATGAATGGTATGATTAGATAGTCCTCTCTGACACTTATCCAACAGTATATCACACTTGGAAAAACTCCTCTCGGATGAGAATTTAAGATCAATTAAAGTTGGCAGATACAATGAGGACCAGAAACACCAAATTCATTTGAAAAAAACAACATTTGTTAAACATCATGCATCTCTTGAGTAGATCTATGAACTTGTGGTTAAATATAAAGCAGATGTAAAACAAACTTGTGCACTATTTAGTCTTTTAAAGTTTGAGCAGCTTCTAGAGAATCTAGTCATTGAAATTTTCATGAATGGTGAATAATGTGTCAACATGCCCAAAGTTTCAAAATGGTTTCACTTTCACATTAGCCCAGTCCCATTGAACCATATGGAATGGATATATTTGACCCCTTAGTCAAGTTCCATGTGGACCCCCCTTACACAGTTATCAATGATGTGGCAGCCTTGATGTAGCTATTGAATTGATGAATTAGATGTGGACAAATGATGACAGTGACACATGGCCATTAGTGTTTTTCCCATGATGGTGACATGGAAATGAATGATGATGTGGCATCTTATCATGATGCCACATGTCATGCCAATATAACATTTTTAGCCAACCAATAAGTGAAAGTCTTGGTGACACATGGCCCACTTAGAATTCACCACGTGGCAAGTATAACATCAAGTGACATTAGAAATTGGGTGAATAATATCCCTTAAATCATAGTCATTTGGTATGGTCACATAGTTTTTCCTAATTCCTTAATTGATATCCCATCATGTATAAATTAGTAGAATTGTTTGATACTTAATGGCATCGGTGGAGTGGTAGAACAATGTGAAGGTGTAACCTTCATGGCTAGTCTGAGGCATTGCAATTTGATGGTTGCAGGGTCGAAACCCTGTGAGTTATTTGGTCTAAAATGGAGAGTGAGCAGCTCATTTGATTGGTTTTTCATTTGGTCTAACCCTATTTCATGGAAAAAAAAACAATCTAATGAAGAGTGGGCATCTCATTTGATTGATTGTTCACTTGGTTTGGCCCTGGTCTATGGAAAAACAATATTTTGATCTAACATGGAGTGGGAAATGCATTTGATTGGTTGATAAGTGTGTAGAAAAATAATATTTTGATATGACATGGAATGACCAATTCATTTTATTCGTTGGTTGTTTCAACCTCGTTCGTATGGTTGACTGGTTTGACCTTGATTTGCGACAACACAAATATATTGATTTGACATGCAAAGAGCGGTTTTATTTGATTGGTTGGATCTAATGTAGAGTGATCAGTTAGTTTGACTCATTGGATCTAATGTGGATTCGTCTCGTGCCCCTTGCCCATGTCCTAACATAGAGAGGTTGATTTATTAGTTATTGGCTTGGGACATGGGTTGACATGGAAAGTGTACATTTAGTCATGATCCCGACAGTTTGACGTGGCAAGAATCTATGGGTAAGCATTAATAACTACTATATTTTAGTCTTGCATGAAGAGCCCTTTAGCATAGTTGGTTGGTGTATGGTTGCATCCCCATGAGGTTAAGGGTTTGATCTCATTGGTAGGCTGGTTATTTTTCATTATTTTTATTTGGAAACAAAGATCCATTTTGTTGAACACTTAAGTCATACGAATGTAACCATTTTTTAAAACATCTGTTGGACCTTATGCATTTTGTAGAGCACGCGCTAGAAAGAACTATTTTGTAGAATCGTTAATGTTTTCTTATGTTTTGGGAGTTAAATTGAGTACAAATTTATTTTAAAAAAGGATTATTGGTTGGATTTATTTGTAGTTTGATAAAGGGAAGTTGGAAATAGTTGTTGAGATCAAGGAGGTTATGATTATTGGAAATATGAGCATGTGAATAGGTTTTTGACATATGAACAGAAGGAAAATTGATTTGGTTATGATTTGAGCTTGTGGATCTAGTCTAAAATATTTTTGAAAAGTGATCCACTCTAGGTTGAGGAAGGAGGTGGGTTCCTCCACTGAGATTGGTTACTCAATTAGGTTGAAGCATACATCAAGTCGAAGCTTGCACATGTTCGAGGTTGTGCTTCAATCATATTGTATCCTATTTCAAGTGGGTGCTTGCACATTTTAGGGTTTGTGCCTCCAGCAGGTTGGTGCCTGCAAATTTTCTTTTGGGGGTTGGCCCCCTCCAACAGGTTGGTGTCTGCAAATCTATGTAAACAAATTGAAGAAGAAGGGAAAATAATTTGTGGTTTTCTCTCACAAGGGTTCCACGTAAAAGTTGGTGTTCTCATGCGTTGATATGATGGTGGTTTCTTCACGCATAGTTTCATTCATTGTTTTGATGCACATTATTTTCTGACGTATTTCTATTATTAATGAAATGTTGAATTTTTTATTACATTTTTTCAACCCCCCCGCCCTGCCCCCACTGTGATATTTAGTCTAACAATTTGTTGTGCTTTTTCCCTACCTGGTGACCTTTAAACAAGAGACATGGATAATTTATGCCACATTTGTGCCTATTGTAGTCAAATTCAAGAGTCCCAATGTAAGAGAAACAAAGTTTCGATTTGAATGGATTCATTATGTTTATAGGGACAACAGTTGCATAGGCTCGAAAACCTAAACTCCAAGGCATATTTCTTTCCTCTGAAGGGGAGAAATTGAACTCCACGAATCTATTGTTGTATATGAACCTTTTTCACAAACTCTCATGTAACTCTGACATGATCATCATGAGAACAATCTCTCTAAAATGTTACAAATACAATATATATACTTCCAAAAATGCCTATCCAAGGTTCAGTAAATTGCACAATTTAAAATTTGCCATATCCACAATTTTTAGAAAGGTGGAATCCCCAATGCGTCAACAATCTAGAGCCAAATAGTTGATTGGAAGAGCCATCACAAAAAGTTATGCAAAGAAACAAGGAGGTTTCACGCATCCACTAGAAGAAGATCAAAACAAAATTTCAAGTTCCCCAATCTCAATCCACAAGACACAAATATATTTTGGAAAGAAAATCCTATGCTTTTGATTGAAATAACATGCTTTTTATTTTGCATTAAAAATATTTTTTGGACTCTAACACATGGACATTATTATCACTGAAACTCTTACCTAGGAGGAAAAGTGTTAACTTCAACACGAGAACCTAAAAGTAACTTTCATGCGCACGCCATCCATTGTCACCTACGGTAGCCTTAGCCCACTCTTTAAACCAAAGGAAATGAAATTACTGTAGTATAGAGGGATGCCCCTAAAAAAAAATCAACCCTATTGTTTTAGTCTGGAAGTAAAATTAACTTGAACTAATTAGTTAATTATGTGACCACATAATTTATTTTTAGCCTCAAAATTCATGAATTAAGGGTGTGATCCAGGTGGATCTTCAAACACCATGGCATGGAAACATTCAAAAATCAAAGTGTTTGGAATGATGTCGACATAGGACCAGAGCATAGATCTCGTCTTCCTGATTGCATAGGTGCAAACAGTTCGTCAATCCGAGTCCAGATGATGAAGTTATCGCGAAAAGAGTTGCCTTGGTTCCTTTGAAAAAAGGAGGTTTTTTCATAAAAATGGACTTAAAGCCTTTATAAGGCAAATCGCATCAGGAATCATGCCAAGGGCGGACTTAAGGCGGGCCTTTGGAACCCCCAATCAGCGATCTCTGATTAATCGGGATCGTGGGCAGGAAATTGGTGATGACATGACTTTAGAACCAACAATGGAGTGATTGCCGATATCAGCGATTGGAATAATCGGTGTCGACAAAACCCAAAGGCCGAGGACCAGGACCCTGTGCCGCAGTGATTGCGATATGTGATGTGATCTCAGCCATCGAATCGAAAACCGATTAACGGCCACAATTAAATCGGCGATCAAGAGATTGGCGATCCCGATAACAAGGGGCGAAGCAATATGCGATTCCAACTTGCGATATAACACGGACCTGATGGGAATTATAAGCTTGATTTGATAAAATTTGAGATCCGGGAATTTCGACTTTTCAGTGTATTCCTGTGTATGTTGGTTTTGACCAAATCCATTAGGTGATGCGATAAGTGTCTAAAGGCAGACCCGATAGGGTTTGTAGGGCTAATTTAAAATATTTTGAAGTCCGATATTTTGTGATTTTGGTCGAAATTTACAATGTTTAATGTATTTCTGTTTTAAACAGAAATAAGGCTATTCCAAGGTTTTGTTGCAAAAACCAATGCTTATATGCAAATGGCTTCCATTATAAACAAAACATGCACCCCAATTTCTAAGCGGCCTTGTCCCCAAACGTGTTATAAAACACGATGGATGCAGAGAGCCGAGAGGAGGAGGCGAAAGGATGCAAAACAGAGGGCGAGAGTAGTGTAACAGAGAGCCCAAGAGGCTATGTGGAGAGACTACGTGGAGAGAGGCCTGAGAGCCTGAGTATGCAGAGAACATGAAATCCACATAGCGGCGCTTGAAATCCGCAAAGCCGTAGGGTTATAGAGAAGCATGAAGCCAGAGAGTGCTTGATCAAGGTTGATCCGGATTTAAACAGGAACGCAACCAATTACAGAGATAACCATATACACAAAGATTCAGTGGAAATAATACTTCATTTAATCAATGGAAAATACTGAAATATGCTTACAAACAGTAATGGAAATAAACCAGCTAGGGCGATGGTAACTTATCTCTGAGAAGAGATGTGGTGGCTACATGCCTCTGAACTGTTCTGAACTGTGTTACAATGAGGCTCGAAGGCCTATCTATTGTTAAGAAACAATGGAAAACCCTTAAAATTCCAAAACCTAACCCTAGAAGATGAAACGCCAAATTGTGGGCCCCGTTTGGGTAAATTGGTACATCAATTTCCAGGGGTCGTAACTTTGGCATATGATCTCCGTTTGACGCGTACAATAGCTCGTTAGAAATGTCTATCCGAGCACTACCACTTTGGGAGGCAACATCTGTCCATGGACCCATGTTGACCCAGATTTCCCACAAAATGTCGTTGAGGGCCTCAAAACGGCTCCGGAATTTCAAGACCTGAAAAACTGCTAAAATAGTAACTGTGCTACAATTTAGGAAACTGAAAAAGCTGAAAGAGACAGTTGTGGGGTCCAAATGGGATAGGTGGGTGGCCACCAACATCCACCTGGATCATTCGTTCCCCCTTAGGAAGCAATGGTCCCCATTGCGTTGAGTTCCTCCATCTGCTGAACTTGTCCTGCAATCTCTGATGTGTCCAGTAATGGTGGGAAGCATGGTCGACGATGGTCCATATTGAACACTTGGTGCAGGCAAAGGAATGGAGGAATCATGTGCTCCAAAGAATTGTTCCCCACAGCCTTGGTATTGCTGTAAGGACCATGTTTGAGTGGTCTGAGCTTTTGATGGGTTCTGGTAAGGCATTCTTTCTGTCGATGCAACCAGACTTTGTTGCCCACCAGAAACTTGTGTGGTACCCCTGTGGGTGAGGAGAAGTTGTTCCTGTGTTCTGTCATGACCGTATCCCTTTGCTGCTGCTGTTGCGTGGAGGAACCCTTTGCAGGGGTCATGGATGTAGCAACGATCTTCCCCTTACTTTGGGAATGAACCAGACATATGAATTTCCTGGTCTGGGAGATGAGCTTTCCGCCTTTCTTAGTAGTGATCAAAGAGGTGGTAGTAGGTGGGGCTACCTCTGGTATCCTGTATAATGAATTATTCAAAGAAATAATGACAGCCCGAGGCCTTGACTCATACACAGAATGTCGCCTCCACAAGTATGGCTGGCCTAATAGTACATCACAAACATCCAAAGGTGTAACATCACACAATACCTTGTCTACGAAGGGCTTGATGTTGTAGGGAAGGCGGCACTGTTGGCGAACTTTGAGATACCGTCCTTCATGAAGCCACCCGATACTGTATGGATGTGGGTGTGGTGTAGTCGGTAGGCCCAACCACTTCATGACCTCTGCTGAAATGAGGTTCTTTTGACTGCCACTGTCAACAATGAATTGCAGTGGCGAACCCTTCACCCACATCTGTGAGTGGAAAAGGTGCTCCCCCTCTTCTGGATCTGTAGGTTCATCCTTATGGATCTTGGCAATGGCAACAGTGGCGCTGGGATCCGCATCAATGATCTGCTTCCCTTTGCCATTCCCCTTGTTAGGTTCTGGCTCAGGGTCGGAACATGCATCTGATTCGGAAGCCTTCAACTCGGCCACCAACGACTGCTTGGTCCGACACTCGTGTTATGAGTGGGACTCTTGTGGAACTCACACCACTTTCCTGTGTCCTTCTTCAGCTTCGTGGTATTGTTCTTTTCTTGTGGCTTCGACGGGTTGTCTTGGGTCACCCCGCGTTGGCTTTGTCCTTTGGGCTTCGGATTTGCAGATCTAAAGTCTCGCTTCTTCTGTTTGAACTTTTGCTCGATTTTGACAGCATATCGGTATGCTGTGCCGAGTGAGGAGATGTTCAAGAACCCCATCTCTTCCTGGATGTATCTGTGTAGGAAGCCGCGGTATTTGAGTACCAGATGCAGCTCAGAATCTTTTATATGAAAAATGTTTGTGAACTCCGGCACATCTTGGTCTCATCCCTGTCGCAGTGTGGTCCATTTGATGTATTTGTCCTCATAGCTTCCGACAGGGTAGTACTACTCCTTGATGGCATCTCAGAAGTCATTCCAAGTGGGTGCGACTGAAAATAGTGAGCCTGTACTTTCATCCTTTTGCTCGCAGTAGGTTTCCCACCAGTCCTTGACGTGGGGGCTACTTTGAGAAGAGCGAAAACAATCTTTTCCCAACTTCAAAATTCGTGAATAGAAAAATACCCATCTAGCAGATTTAACCATTTATCTACGGCATCTGCATCTATTTGACCCTCGAAGATGGGGATTTAAAAATTAACTTGTACCTTAAACGGTGTGGTGTTTCCAGAGTAGCTGTTGGAAGCCGATGTGTCGCCTCTGGGTAGCCGCTGAAGGATCTGCGCAAAGCTATCCATCATCGCGTTCCTTTGCCGCTCGAGCACTTCTTCGAGCAAGATTTTGATAGGATCTCCTACCCCCTCGTCTTTCTTCTCATCCGCCATGGGAGGCCGTCGGGATTTGTGAGGCTGGTCTTGCAAAGGTTCGACCAGTTCAAGCCCTAACTCCTTATATCCCAACCTCGTTGGGGACATGCAAAGAAAAACAGAGAAAAAGCAGACCGCTCTGATACCACTGATATGGATTTAAACAGGAACGCAACCAATTATAGAGATAACCATATACACAAAGATGCAGCGGAAATAATACTTCATTTCATTAATGGAAAATACTGAAATATGCTTACAAACAGTAATGGAAATAAACCAGCTAGGGCGATGGTAGCTTATCTCTGAGAAGAGATGTGGTGGCTACATGCCTCTGAACTGTTCTGAACTGTGTTACAATGAGGCTCGAAGGCCTATTTATTGTTGAGAAACAATGGAAAACCCTTAACATTCCAAAACCTAACCCTAGAAGATGAAACGCCAAATTGTGGGCCCCGTTTGGGTAAATTGGTACATCAATTTCCCGGGGTCGTAACTTTGGCATATGATCTCCGTTTGACACGTACAATAGCTCGTTAGAAAGATCTATCCGAGCACTACCACTTTGGGAGTCAACATCGGTCCATGGACCCATGTTTCCCCAGATTTCCCAAAAAACGTTGTTTAGGACCTCAAAACGGCTCCGGAAGTTCAGGACCCGAAAAACTGCTAAAAATAGTAACTGTGCTACAATTTAGGAAATTGAAAAAGCTGAAAGAGACAGTTGTGGGGGTCCAAATGGGATAGGTGGGTGGCCACCAACATCCACCTAGATCAAAGGTAGATCACAGAGTTGTAGTGACATAAGCTAGAGCACTATAGAGCCGATAGCCAACGAGCTATAAAGCCGAGAGTCCAAAGCAGTTCTTCTCTTTTATGATCGATTCTTCTCTTCATGATCGATTCTGCTTCTTTTGATCGATTATTCTATGTGATCGATTCTTCTTTGATCAGTTCTTCTTCTTGCAATCGATGCTGTGAAATTGATGTTTAAGCAAGTTTCAGCACTTTGACAGTTCGATTCATATGTCCACATTCTTATTCGAGCATTCATCTTCTTTCATCGATTCCGAGATCGATGGTCTAAGCAGCTTCATCAGTGAGACATCCACTTCTTCATATGGCCCTTGGTGTGAGGTATATGCTTATTGTTCATGTATTTCTTCTTTAGCATTATGCTGCATGGATCCTTGATTGATATTGATGTAGGATCTTCTTTATTACATGTTGTCATGATTCCTTGCTTCATGTTATGTGAAATCTTCTATATGATGTACTTGTTGTCATAACTATTTATGTTATGCTTTCAGATCCCTTGTTGTATGTTGTTTGGATACTCTTTTTGTCGTCATGCATGTGTTTTGCTTTGACATCCCTTTTGTGCCATGTTGACGGGATGTGCACCATGCTTGTTTTTGTGTCATACTGATAGGAGTCTTTTGATTGAGAGTTCTAGTTGTGGAACATCTCTTATAGCCACTCCTGCGTGAGGGCATTCTTCCTTGTATGATTGAGACATCATCTCTTGTGTACATCACCTTTATTGACAACACTTAATGCAGTGGCCTACACCATCTTGAGACCGGGGCCCAAAGACGTAGTCCCTCCTGGACGAACTTTGTTATCAACGTCTTGTTATTTCATGTGTTGATGATTGATATGTTCCTCTTCTTTATAGCATGTAGATGTATTCATTAATGTTCCTTTAAAATCAATTTTAACACATCATGAAAGTAAAAGGTCTTGGAAAGGTCCTTCTTCACACCCAGACCTGGATCAGGGTGATGTAAAAGTGTGAAACAATCCAAATATACCAAATTGAAAGTGCCACAACTGAAGAGATATTACCAACTATTGAATGTGAGAAAAGAAGTGTTATAAATGATCAAATATGCACAACTTATGTTGGAAAAGAAATTCTTATGATTAAACTCTACAATGCTTGGAAAAAAATGAGCAAACTAAAAACCTTAGATTATCTGGAAATAAAAAAATGAAAGAAGAAAAATAAAAGTGATGGTTGGAAAAGTATAAAATTAGACCATTGCATACCTTATTTTGGAAATGAAACCACTTGATTAGCTTGAAGGGGTTCACTCGCTTACTTAGGTATTGAAGTCGCATTAGCCAAGCAAGATTGCACTACGAGAAATGATTTAAAATATTTGAAAATATAAAACACATTAGATGGATTAATCTTAATCCATGCCCAACTACTACAAGATAAACTCTATGTTATCCCTAAATCAAAAACCTAGTATCTTTGAATGTCCAATATTAATGCTCTAAATCTTAAGCATAGGTGATCAAAGAGGGTAAGGCAAAGTCACTTATATCTTACTATACTCCTCCAATGTAGCATGGTGCACTTCTATGGTCTTGTAGCAAGGCCTTCCTCAAAGATACCTCAAATAGAAATAATTTTATAATATACAACCTTATATTAAACCCTCAAGATGAATAAGAATACACAAAAGCTTTTGCAAGGCAAGACTAGCTTCTTCTCATTATTCCCCAAAAAATACAAATGAGGAGGAGCCCACATTTTATAGATAAAGTGATTCATGAAACCATGTGATGAGCCCCAGTATTGCAGCAAGAATGCTGGAACTCCCAAGACTACCATATTTACTTTATCAACCCGGGGTTTCGTACAAACTTGGATGTGAGAATGCTATATACACATCAGATGCATCATTCTACTCATGTCACTTCTCAACTGGGGCACTTGACCATTAGGGTTCCAACCCATTCCTCTATTGAACTAAAAGAAGTCTGTCTACTAAAAGCAACATGTAAAGGCTAGTTCTAGTGTAGAAAAAGTAAATGCTTGTCAATTCAAGAAATGAGCGTTGCCAACTTGTAAATGTTATGAAATGACATAAATCATCTAGCTATGAAATGACACAAATCACATGCAGAAAGGAAACTATGCTAATCTTGGACTTGATCATTTAGCTACCAGGGTTTCTTGAAAATAGAAGGTTATTCTATCATTTCAGAATTCAAACATGCATGCATTAAGTATCTCATTCACACTTGCAGCATAGATAAAAGTTCTAATTGCTAAATGCAGAAATATAAAAGCTAATAATATCTGATCTTGCAGGAGAGAAGGGAGTGAAGGGACTACTCTAGGTGGAACTTATGGTCATGGAGCCAGAGATGAGGGGTTAACCTACTCCTACACTAGGTTATGCTATCATTTCAGGTCAAAACAGGTTGCTACAGGTTTTCTACAAGAAACTGCTATAGGATGTCTTAAACTGCTACAGGATGTCTTGAACTGCTATAGGATTCGCTGAACCTCTACAAGAAGTTGGCTACGAGGTTTTGGAGGGTAATAATGGTGAGATGAAGTGTTGGAAGGGTGTATGATAGTTGTGAAAGGTATAGGGAAGGTGAACATCACCCAAGGCCAAGCCCAACAATCCAGAAAGGTCGAATTTTCTTAAGACAACTTGCTCACGGTGGCTGGAAAACAAAGCTTCATAATATGGGTTGGCATGCATTAGAAGAAGGTAGAGAAGGACTAGATGGAGTTGGTAGGATGAATCCCTGCCTGTAGATCAACAACCCTGCAATCAAACCCGATTCTCTTTTCATTTAAAAATAATTACATTTCTATGTGGAAAATATGAGTTGAATTTGGAAAATCTGATCTAGCTATTACTAAGAACTAGATGTATGAAATGGACTACCTCCTAAGCTACAACAATCTTAAGAAGCAGAATGACAACTACAGATATTTCCAAGAAATCATAAGCAACTATCTAACTAATACTGAAACTTAATCTATGCAAGAACAAAAGGTAAACTATGTTTTTGGGTTGTGAGAGTGGGGTCCTCTAATCATGATCCCATGAGGGATGAGATAGGGGTCACTGTTTCAAGCTTTTTGATGTATTTTCCTTCACTAGACTACAACATTAATCTACTCTTCAAGCTAATGGAAGCATGGATAAGCAACAACTTAATCAATTGTCTAAGCTAAATAAAATTCATCAGTTAATCAGCATTCTAAGCTAAGAATACAGATACAAGAGAGGAACTTCTGCTACTAGGGTTGAGCCTTAACCCAAGAGCTTTAGCCCTTTGAGTCAACTCAGTGCTGGATCAAATCAAGGTTTCTCATTATCAATCAAAAAGTGTCAAATACATCATAACAATAACAACCAAATGTGCTTAAGCTTAATGGCATCTTGGCTACAATAAAACTTCAAATCCTGATGAGTCCCTTAGCTTGCTTATTTATACAAAATTGGAGCTGACAACAACTCCCTAGAAGATAGGGATACTTGGCTCCCTAACTCGAGAATAAGTCTTCCTTGATTGGCACTGGCTTATCTTCCAATGAACTCAGCTTGCTTGGTTTCTAGTAACACCGAAATGATGAGATAGAGTGGGGGAATCTTCCACTGATTTGAGGAGTTAAGGAGGGAGACCACCTCCTAGAATCTCTCTTGCTTGCCTACTCTGAGTTCCTGTACTCAATTCAACACAAAACTGATCCAATTATTGCATTTAACAAACATTATGACACATGACATATTAACTCATCTTTACTCTTCTCACCAAGCATAATATAACCAAATTTGTAAATAAATGTGAGAAAAGACAATTTAATAAGCTAGAGATTAACATTGTGATCCATATCGTTTACCTATTGATGAGCTTGATCATCACCCCCCTACTGAAGTTGTTGCTCATCCTCTTAGAAACCTAAGCATCTGTGTCCATATCCTTCATAGCCCTAGTGGTCTCTCTGACATCCCAAGCATTTGTAGTTGGTGTCTCTTCCTGAGGGTAGAAGCCTGCATTTTTCTCTATCTCTTCCCACTACTTCCTTTCCTCTTCTTCCTTCCTTCCTTATTGTAGACCCAACAACAAAGGTGGACTGAGATTCAATCTAATCCAGTTGATTTTCAATCTTTTCATGGCCCCCTTGTACATAGGTGTTGTAGCCAATGCATTTTTCAATCTCTCAAGAGTGTGATATTCTCTAATCTAGAGATTGTGTGGCAGGGTATTCCACCTTCTCTAACATGCATGGTGGCTCTCTATCTCACATGTCCTGAGAGTGTCCACAAATTTACAGATGGCTTGTTCTTGGGTGGCAAGGCATCGAGGTTCTAGCTTAGCATCAATGGAAATGATGTTGTGATTCCCGATTACAGCCACATAACTTATCTTCTCTCCCATGATGTAGAGGGGTTCCATTTCTTCCTTTTCCAATACTCTTTTCACCTCCTTGTTATAGACATTTTTGTGCCTTACAACTATAAGCATGAAATGTCCATAATCCAAGGGATCCAAAGTCCCTAAAAGTGTTGTTCCTGCCCCTAAAGGAGCAAGGTCAACCAATGACAACTTCTCCCAGAATTTCTCCACCAGAAACTGCTCAAAACTAGTCAAATCAGGATCAATTCAGAAGCTCCACTAGTTGCCTGCGTTGCAAAGCACCCAAATACACTGTCTAGGTGCGTTGCAACGCACTTGAATGCACTACCCAGGTGCGTTGAGCGGGAAATGACAAGTGGCAGAGTCATTCAACGAGGTGGAGAGACAATGGAAGCTTCCAGAATCTTCTCCAATGACACTTGCCTCACTGAATTCGACCAGTGATGAGTAAGAGGCTCTCAGTCTCCAAGTAGAAGCAAGAACTGACAGAGAGAAGCCACAAGTCAAAACATAAGCTGACTCATCCTCTCTGCTTACATCTATATATGGATCCCTCATCCCAGAGATCCAGGGGCTGGAATTTTGTACTTTGCAGAGAATTGTTGTTGGTTTGAGATTGAGATTAGTACATTGGGTGATTTATGCTTTGTTGGAGGTGAGGAATGGATTCCTTTGCTGGGAGGTAGATGCTGGATCGGGACTCACTTGGTTGTATCTCCTCTTGGACTTTCTTATCATATCAATAAAATTATTTGAGTTTCTCCTACATGTTGTGTATCAATGATGTTTTGTTATATTTGCATGTTTAGCTTAATCTGATCCTAAGCTTTTTATGAATGTAAATCTATATCTTCGTGTAGTTTCTCTCTTCTGTGATCTTGCAGGAATTCGGTGAAGCTGGGCCGGTAAGGGAGCAGGGAGCTGGGAGCTATTGAAGAGAGGAGCGATTGGATCAACAAACTAGCGCAAGACACAGGTTAGTTTATCCTTCCTTTTACATTTCATAAAGAAGAATACTCAAGTAGTTTTCCTTGTTTGTTGCTAAGGCACTGTCACACCTTAGAGTGGGATAGGGGCGTTCTGAATAGATACTTTTCCCAACAACAAATTGGCGACTCCGCTGGGGATCGTATCTAGTTAGTTTATTTGTGTTTCTATTGTTGTTCTTCTCATAAACTTAGGAGTGGCGAATCGAACTGCATTTGCCATTTACAAATGAAAAGTAGAGATCTGCTACTCTAGTCCATTCACTGGGCCTGTTTATGATCTGAACAGCTGATCCACAAATGCTCTAACTACCCTTTGTGATAGCTCTTAGTCCTCCTTTAAATCATCCCTCTAATTGTACCTTACTGATAGCTTTTATCCGGCCAAAAACCATAGATTAAACTGCAAACCGTGACCCAGAACCCAGAGAAAATTCTCGTTTCTGCTTCAGCGCAGGCTCTGTGAAGAGGTTCTGCATTTCAACGCGGGTCCTGAGAGGGCTACCTGCGCTGAAATTCAGTTTCTCTGTGCAACAGGTGCGCTGATCAGCCTTTGCCCTGTGCAGCTGTGGTTCTTTGCTTCATTTTGTTCAGTTTTATCTCTGATTTTTGCAGCCTGTTATCAGTGTGTGTACCTATCTGAAAACCCCTTTTCTTTGCCTTAATTCCGCCTCAGTTGTATAAAAGAAACTGTATTTGTTTTTTTGTATTTGTTACATCATTTGCAGTTTCCCAATACAAAAGTAAACTAATCATACTATCGCCCTTAGATCTAGACCTATCGTAAGTGTCGTTTTGATCTTAGGAGAAAGTTTGTTTGCTGTTGACAGTTGATTGCGCTTTTACTTTTGTCTTTTGGTTTGAATTTGTGAATTTCTAGTGTCGAAACAAGTGTTTACTTCAAAATCATAAAGTGTCGTAATCGTCTTTTTGATTTCCAAAAGAAACTTGTTTGTGTTTTCACTTGAAATCGAATTCAAATTTGTACAACAACTTTCTTTTTAGGCATCAATATTAAGAAAGTGAAAAACAAATGCATGCACAAGTGCATTTTCATTTTGACAGTTTGTATGGTTTGATTTAGGAAAAGTGCATTTACAGTGTGCTCTATGCTCTTTGAGAAAAGATTGTGTCTTTCTTTTCCCCTTGTAGCTAGGATTTTCATTGTTGAAAAGAGATAAAAGCTTGCTTATCATCTTTAGACTGCATTTAGGAATTGTATCTACATCTCGTGGTGATCCAAAAAGGCAAACTTCTAAGAAAGATCAACCTAAAATAAATTGAATTAACTTAACAACGCTTTGTAACTTAACGCACAACATAGAGGTCTAGGCTAGAGACGTGTTCTGGCGTCGTAAAACCTGGTGACTGTCGGCCTCACTGATGGTTGGGTGATTCCTCCTGAGAGACGATAAGTGCCAGTACGGATTGTGCTCCCACGTACCGTCGAGTATATATTGGGATACCCCTATAGGCATAAAACCTTTATCCATAGGAAGCCGTGTCGGCCGCCCTACTGATCGCAATGCACTGAACACAGCATTTGGGAAGATTGACCGCCCGTACCTTAAAAATTATTCTGCGGTTTTGCGATTGGTTTGGCACACCCTCTACCTAGAACTCTAGAGCAGTCCCTTTCGTTCCTTTTCAGACTCCTTAACGGAAAAGGTCCATCTGAGCACTTGTCACTTCAGGCTCATTAAAAATCGAAGGAGACTAGAGTCATCTTTTGCTTTTTCTCGACTCTTTAAAATTGAAAAAGCAAGTTGTGTCTAAGCGTCGTTAAAATTTATTTTAAACGGAATATTCATACCCTTTTTCCCGCGTTGATCTTTAGGTTGAGAAAATGGAGCCTACCAACCAAGGAATTCCCCTTGGTGGAAATCCTAGTCCCTTCTCCTCTTGGGGAGATGTTGGTGCGCCCCATATGGCCACATTGTCGTTTCCAGGACTGACAGTTGGCTTGCCGGTCTGGCTCTTCTCAACCAATGTCATTCAGAACACCACTATTCCTGAACAATCAAATCAGCAGTTAGACCAGTCCAGAGTTACCCACCAACCTTCCACTTCCTCTAATTCTTCCTCTCCTCCTTCCTCTTCGCTTGATGGGGCTGGCAAAGCCAAAAGTCAAGTTCCTAAGGAGAAGAAGGAAAAGGAGAAGAAAGAGAAGAAGAAGAAGGAGCCAAAAGCGACTGGGCGCAAACGAGTGTCGTCTAACGAAAATCCACACACTGCACTGACCAGGCCTAAATCGCCATGTGTCATTTGCAAGGGAGACCACTTTCACAGAGATTGTCCCTGTATCCCTCGGATACTAAGGGACTGGTCTCCCCGTTTGCACAATCCGGTGGCGTCAACCTCTGATAGCCATGTTGAGAGCACACCGTCAACTAGCGAAAGTGAAGTCCCAAGACAAAAAGGGAGAGCTAGATCTCCCTGTAAACTGTGCGAAGGCAATCACGCCATCCACCGTTGTCCCTTATTAGATGAAGCTAAAAGAGTTTTGGATGATCGTCCGGTTTCACCGTTACGACTTCCTCCTGGACATAAAAAACTCTTGCCGAGTCCTTCGTTAGTTGAAAATCCAGCTGGCCCGATCAAGTGGTCAGCTGAAGCACCGGTCATTGAAGATGAACCAGCTGAATCCATACCCAACGAAAGTCAAAAGGTCGAGGCGGCAGTTGACCCGGTCTTTCCTTCAGAGGATTTATCTTTGAATGACACAGTCACTGAGGAGAACAAGGATGACACCGTCCAAATTCTCTTCATCAACACAGACTCCGATGAACACGGGGGCAACCTACCCATTCCTTTATCGCAGGAAGGAATTTCGTCAGAGCTGTACCCGGCCGTCTACTCGGTCCCACCACCAAGCAACCTAGTTGTATCCTTCGACTGGAACCAACTAGGCAGACCCCGTTTGCCAGCAAGCATACCATTCCGAATTATCGTTCAAATATACAGAATGGTCATGGCTGGCACCATCATTGATGAGGGGGCATCTGTGAGTATCCTTTCCTCTATTGCTTGGAAAGCGCTTGGTTCTCCATTGCTTTTGCCTGAGATGAGAAATCTGACAGGCTTTGATAAAGGAACCAGTCGACCTTTGGGGATCCTCCCCAATGTGCCCATAACATTGAAAGGGAAGACCGTTCAAATGAACGTGATGGTCGTTCAAGGAACCTTGGATTATAACCTACTCCTTGGACGAGACTATATATATTGCATGGGAGCCATCGTCTCCTCACTCTTTAGAGTAATGTGTTTTCCGCACGAAGGAAGAGTGGTCAAGCTCGTAGACCAGCTTTCATTTCCCGGATCACGCATCGCAAATAGTCATATACCATCCCTAAATGGTCTCTTCACACAAGAAATGTCTCAACCCACGGTTCGTCCTCCCGATGAGAGCGAGTGATTCGGAAGGATATGACTGGAACCTAGGGGGCATGCGTCCTGGTCTGCTTCGGCAGGAAAACTTCGGGTATAGGGTAGGTTTCCGCGGGAGAATATGACTAGTCTGTACCCCGTCCGTGATTGAGATAGGGGTTATTCTAGAATAAGATTCTTCTGTCAAAGTTATGTGAGTTGGCGGGCATCGTCGCTCACCTTTGTTTATCTCGGTAGACATCGCCGAAGAAGTGTTTTGTTTGAAAGATTAATGGAACAATCTTTGGGTGACCTGTAAGAGGTAGGCCTCTCTCGGTAAAACAAATGTTTTGGCGGAAGTGAAGTAGAGGTAACCTTGAAACTCTGTTTTATACCTGGGGGCATGCAAACCTTGTTGGAGTGCAAGCAAAGAGCGATTATTTATCTATTTTTTGGATTAGTCGTTTCCTAACTTGCATAAAGAAAGGAAGTGGGGCAAAAATCTAAATGTTGTCGTTTTATATGAGACATTCTTATCATATGACTGGATAATCGAGCAGTTTTAGCACATAGTTCATGCTCGTTAAAAAATAAACATAAGATCGAGCAAGTGTTTCAACCCGTGTTTAAGCTCGTTAAAAAATGAACTATCCTCCGGTAAATAACCACCGTGAATGTAACATTATCAGCCATTAAAGCCTTGGTCGTGTTTGCACCGTCATCTCCACTTTTCCATTGGCCGATCATTCACCTCCATTTGATTGTTTACCCATTTTGAGGAACAGCTGTGAAGAGTGATTTCACTAGCCATCCTTGTGACACTGCCGTGCTTGGAAAATTCCAACCCTTACCTGGAATCAGCTGCTACCCATTTTATCACTCGTTCCTCAAAAGACGAGTCTTCTTTAAGCTCTTTTCATTTGACTCGTAAAATATGAAAAGATTGCCGAGTTTTGGCCTTCCAGCTCGTTAAAGCGACCGGAAGAGCTATCCCTCCTCTAGATTTTAATCTTTTTGGACCTGAGGGATTATTGCACAAAAAGATCGAGCGCTTGTTTTGTTCGGCTCGTTAAAACTATCGAAAATTCATCCCTTCTGTATTGTTTTATACTTTTTCGGACTTAAGGGATTAGATGACGAAAAAGGACTTCCGGAGTTAACTTTATGTACCTTTTCAGACTCTCTAAAAATGAAAAGGACCGAGTTATCTTTGTCGTTAGACTTGTTAAAAAGATTAATAGCGGCAAACTTGTCTTTAGACGAGAACGAGTTTCACTATCGCTAGGCTCATTAAAACATAGCGATGGGTTTGCCCGAAGGGCAAATTATAGAACAAGCATATGTTATCCTCCTCAAGCTTGACAAAAATAAAGAGGTACTGGTCAGCAATGACTGGGGAAAAATTGGGAAGAAAATCAAAGAACCTTTATTGGTAGCAAGTCGCTCTTGAACATGACACTTCCACTCCGTGCCTGAGTCGGGTTGGGTTGTTTCATTCACCGGTCACACCACCATGGTCTCGCCATACCATCCACCTTTGGGGTAAATGCTACCAATCCATCATATAAGTTTCGCCGATATGTTCAAGAGAAGTCATCCAGATAAGTCACCCGTGTCCCATCCACTACCATACATCATACTTCATTCTTTCATGACCACCACCCTGAACCATATATCATCAGATCGTTTTCACCTCCATCAAAGTCATTTGCTCCGTTCCGTGTCATTGATGTGGGATTCATTAAGGCCCTCCTTTGATGGATCGCTTCTTGTCGACATCAGCTCATTATCCAAGAAGTTGATCTAGGAACACCCCCTTCAGTACTTTGAAGCTTGCATGCCTCAATGGCAAGTTTCTCACTTCCGGCGACAGGTATACATCAATGACCTTCGACCGAAAGATTTTGCGTGGTGTTCGACGCCAGGTCCTTTATTCACACCACGTGAATTGTACTGCAGTACCTTGAGGGTCATTATCATTATCGGTGATTCCTCTCGCGCTTGTTAACAGTTTACATCATTGACTGGTAATCAAGCGATGTCTTTCCATGTTCGACTTCAAAACATTTCTCACATGGATCGACTTGTACTTAGAGTGAAGATCGGACGAGATTGAAGACCCCGGATCTAGTTTCATCCATCCGGGATGCGATATATATTCTGGAAAAATAAAGACATTGACATGTACAGCATTGCAGCACAGATAATCATCCTACCAAAAGGATGATGACTTCATCAAAATCATCAGTCTACCATCAGACGATTGTCTGTCCTGTGTACATAAAAAATGAATTTATAAAGCTGAGCATGGGAATGCCCGCCTTAGCTAGATCATGAAAACAGTATGAAAATAATGTATTGTATTGTATCTTATTACAGGTCTCCTCCCAGCATTGAAAGAACTTCGGATCCTCCTAATAAAGCATTTCACCCGATAAATGGCCTCATACTTTAGGGGGCAACTGTTATAGACATTTTTGTGCCTTACAGCTATAAGCATGAAATGTCCATAATCCAAGGGATCCAAAGTCCCTAAAAGTGTTGTTCCTACCCCTAAAGGAACAAGTCAACCAATGACAGCTTCTCCCAGAAGTTCTCCACCAGAAATTGCTCAAAACTAGTCAAATCAGGATCAATTCAGAAGCTCCACTAGCTGCCTACGTTGCAAAGCACCCAAATACACTGTCTAGGTGTGTTGCAATGCACTACCCAGGTGCGTTGAGTGGGAAATGACAAGTGGCATAGTCATTCAACGAGGTGGAGAGACAATGGAAGCTTCCAGAATCTTCTCCAATGACACTTGCCTCACTGAATTCGACCAGTGATGAGTAAGAGGCTCTCAGTCTCCAAGTGGAAGCAAGAACTGACAGAGAGAAGCCACAAGTCAAAACATAAGCTGACTCATCCTCTCTGCTTACATCTATATATGGATCCCTCATCCCAGAGATCCAGGGGCTGGAATTTTGTACTTTGCAGAGAATTGTTGTTGGTTTGAGATTGAGATTAGTACATTGGGTGATTTATGCTTTGTTGGAGGTGAGGAAGGGATTCCTTTGCTGGGAGGTAGATGCTGGATCGGGACTCACTTGGTTGTATCTCCTCTTGGACTTTCTTATCATATCAATAAAATTATTTGAGTTTCTCCTACATGTTGTGTATCAATGATGTTTTGTTATATTTGCATGTTTAGCTTAATCTGATCCTAAGCTTTTTATGAATGTAAATCTATATCTTCGTGTAGTTTCTCTCTTCTGTGATCTTGCAGGAATTCGGTGAAGCTGGGCCGGTAAGGGAGCAGGGAGATGGGAGCTATTGAAGAGAGGAGCGATTGGATCAACAAACTAGCGCAAGACACAGGTTAGTTTATCCTTCCTCTTCGTTTACATTTCATAAAGAAGAATACTCAAGTAGTTTTCCTTGTTTGTTGCTAAGGCACTGTCACACCTTAGAGTGGGATAGGGGCGTTCTGAATAGATACTTTTCCCAACAACACTCCTCAACCCTATCTTCCTCATGCCTTATCCATGAGGCAAGTACCATCAGCTGTAAGTCTCCCAATTTTGCATTGGGGTCCCAAACATTCATGTTAGTTAGGGTGAAGTTATGTAGGTAGAACGCAGCCAATTTGGCTTTGTCTTCCATTCAACTTTTGTCACACAAATCAATGAATTTTTTATAGTCCTAGAATGGAATGGACCCATGCTCTGCTAGTATCTTTATATGGAACTACATCCATTTGTATTTTAGGAAAAGTGCATAGGATTTGGATGTCAGTCTACATTGAAGTGCCTCCATGGAGAGGCTTTCCATGGTGGCCAATTGAGTCTCCTTCTCTTGTAATTTCTTCCTCAACCATTGATTTTATGCATGCAGTTGTGTTCTCATGTTGTATTCTTTATCCCTCAACTCACCCAACTCCTTGCCCATTTCTATGAGCCTTTCTTCCATAAGGCCCACATCTTCCACTTTCTTAGATTTGGCAATTTGCATCCACCTATGTGTCCTTCATCTCTCTACTTCAAGCTCAAAGAAGAGAGGGATTGCAAATTTTTGTGGGATCACTCTTCCTCCTTCAATGAAATTTTAATAGGAGCTTGGATTTGGCTATGGGCTAGGCTCCTAGATTTTCTATAAAATCTCTTTCCTCCTATACATGTTATGTTGCCTCCTTGCCTTCCTTCTGCCCCATTTTCTCCTCATGTAGCATTTTTTTTCTTTCCTATAGCACTACCTGTGCTTCTTGTAGCAAGCCTTTTCCTTTCTGTTAGAGTGTGACAGGTGCCTTGGGATATTTAGAGGAGGTTTCCCTGGTGACAGGCTTCCTTACATAGGTTATGGGAGTCTTTGAGATGGCTCCAGGAGATGTGGTTTCCTCAACCTTCCTTTCAATATGTTCCAGCTCCTCTCTCTTGTTGGGTGATTCTTCAATCAGAATAGGGGTCCTTGTGGGTGTTTGAGGCTTCCCCTATCTAATCCTAGTTTTTTTCCTTATTTTAAAATATAGGGGAGTTTGCCTCTAACTTTTCTTCTTGGATTTGATGAGTGTTCTCAAGGAAGCCAGGGCAGCAATTGCCTCCTTTTCAGTGGGTTCAGGAGACAACCTTTTCTTCTCTAGAGACATCTCCCCTTCTTCTTCCTTTTTTTCTTCCTCCACCTTTTCCTCTTTTTGTGGTTCTCCCTCTGTTTTCTCTGCCTCTTCATTTCCTCCATATTATACTTTTGCCTCTTCTTTTTTTGCTTCTTCCTCTTCTTCTCCTGCCTCTTCTTATCCTTCCTTTTCTTCTCCTTCTTCTTCTTTAGCACTTAAGGTTGGTGTTGGGTCCCTATAATACTAGTGATTACCCCATTACTATTGTAGTTATACCCCTTATTTATATTTTTGTGCCCCTATTACCCCCATTTTGTTATTTCTGTGCCCCATAGAATCCCTCTATTGTTATTTTTGTGGCTTTATATTATTATTGTTAGGTCGGCTGGATTACATTGTGACTCCTTAGACTCCTATATATAGAAAGGAGGTTTTGTCATTTGTATCATCCAAGAATTGTTCATTTATGTAATGTAAAGGAGGTTTCCCCATCGAAGAGGCTGAATTCTAAGGCGTTGATCTATCTTTTCTATCTTTTCTTGAGCTGGTTTCATAACATTTGGTATTAGAGCTTTGGATTCTAGGGTTTCGCTGCTCCAAACAGGTCATCGTGGAATTTTCGCTATAACTTTTTTTCTGACACATTTCAGAAGTCGCAAAAAAAACCCATTTGACAAGACATCGCACTGAACCTTGGGTCCAAATTTTAGAGCTTTTCACGCGATATTTGCAGAGATATGATCTGGGGAAGTTGGTCTTTTTGCAGACTCCTGAATTACATTCAAAACAAGTGACCTGTGGAAAATCGTCATAACTTTCTCTTTGGGGATTGGATTGAAATTTCGTAAGAAGGTACAGAAAGAGGATGGACTATAGTTTCTTGTATGAATGTTTTAGATCCAAAGGTTGAAATAGTGACTCGTGGCACGTAGTACAAGTTCGCTCTACTGAATTAGTCTAAAAGCAAGTCACTGTGGGAGATTTCACATAACTCTTCCTTGGAGAGTCCAATGTGGGTCAGACTTGTGGCATTGGAAAGAGGACGCAGAAGGCTACTACAGGTGCAATTTCAGAACTGGATGATCTGAAATTACAGAGATACGTCAGATTCAATCTGAGGCTTCTATAAAGTGAGAAAAGGTGTGTAGTTTTTTTTAAATTTTTGTGTAAGCTTGGTTTAATGGAATTCAAAGGGCATAGTAAAGCATTATTATCGGTAACTGATGCCCCGAGGAAAGAAAATTCAAACACCCAGTAAGGAACCTAAAATCTCTAGCATGACTCATGAAGAAGAGGAAGAAATGCTACATGATATATCAAAATTACAAGAACAAGTGCAACAAATGTCACGCTCACAAAAGCTAACAGAAGCTAAGATAAATGGCGTGGAATCTAAGATAAATGGCATGGAATCTAAGATAAAGGGCATGGAAGCTAAGATGGATGATTCGAAGACAGATTTGAAGAGAGACATGGCAGATTTGAAGACAGACGTGGCAGATTTGAAGACAGATTTAACACATTTTCTACAAGAAATACTTACTAATGGTGAAAAGGTTGTAAAGGAAACTCATGATGTGAACAAAAGTAATGTTAATCATGATTCCATAGACTCTAATGTTGGATCGAAGACCCACCATATTCCAAAAATCGATATGAGGAAGTTTGATGGCAAGGATCCCGCCACATGGATATTACAGATGGAGCAGTTCTTCGATCTCAATAATGTGAAAAACACAAAAGGTACGTATGGCAACTGTATATTTGGAACCAAATCAGTTTGTATGGTATCAATGGCTTTGCTCTCGTAAACAATTTATCACTTGGGAAATTTTTACGGAAGAATTGATAGCACATTATGAAGATACAAAAAGCAACACTTTTTTTAGCCAATTGATAAGTCTCAAACAAAAGGGTTCAGTAATGGAGCACATTGAGGAGTTCCAAAAATTGAACATAAGGGTAAAAGATATTCCAGAGGAGCATAGGATTGATGTGTTCATAGGGTCTTTAAAGGATAATATCCAACATGATGTTCGCCTTTGGGAACCTGATTCATTAGAGAAGGCATTCAGGTTAGCAAGAAAAATGGAAAGCAAAATTATGGCAACCAGGAAGCATACCACTCACAACTATAAAGATGGAAGTGTTTCCCCTAGTCTTCCACAACCTATAAGGTTGACACCACAACAATTGGAAGAAAAAAGAGCAAAAGGGCTTTGTTACAGTTGTGATAGCAAATACACTAAAGGTCATAAGTGTGCTGAGAAGAAATTATTCTACATAGATTGTGAAGAGGAAGAAGAAAAGGAGCAAGAAAGGTCAAAAGAAGAAGATATACTCCAGAACAAAGCCTAGATGAAGAACAAATAAATCCGACCATATCTTGTAATGCATTGGCAGGAATTACCACTCCTCAAACCATCAAGATAGAAGGACAAATCAAGAAGAAAAAGGTAATAGTGTTGATTGATTCAGGAAGCACCCACAATTTTATTCATTGTAGGGTAGCAAAAGAATTGAATTGCTTCCTATATCCAGCACCAGAGTGTCAAGTGATGATTGCAAATGGAGGAACAATAAATTTCTCTGGAAAGTGCCATAATATCAAGCTATCCATGGGAGAATATGTATTGACTAGCCCAATGCTTTCCATTCCAATGGGAGGTGTTGATGTTGTACTAGGAGTCCAATGGCTACAATCCTTGGGTACAATAGCTTTTAATTTTCAAGAACTTTTCATCAAATTTTCTACTGAAGGAAAGGAAGTTGAATTAAGGGGTATTGCAGGGAAACCAGGAAAGATAATCAGCTCTAATGGTATGACAAAGCTTCTAAAAAAGGAGCAAAGAGGTGTAATTGCACAATTATGTTCGCTAGATGTTTCCACATCGGAATCATCTATTTCTCCAGATCTCCAAAAAGTCCTGGACAATCATTCCAAGGTATTTGAGACTCCCAAAGGTCTCCCACCTATGCGTGATCATGATCATGCTATTCATCTGATTCCAGGAAGTGTTCCTCCAAACATCAGGCCGTACAGATATCCCTATGTCCAAAAAAGTGAAATTGAACGTATGGTTGCAGAAATGCTAGAGGCTGGTATAATTCAACCAAGTCAAAGTTCTTTCTTTGCTCCAGTAGTATTGGTGCACAAGAAGGATGGATCATGGCGCATGTGTCCGGATTATAGGGAGCTCAACAAGCTCACTATTAAAGATAAGTTCCCCATTCCTGTCATTGATGAATTACTGGATGAATTGCATGGATCAATTTACTTCACCAAGTTGGATCTTCGTTTGGGATATCATCAAATCAGAATGAAGATTGAAGACATTCCGAAAACGACATTTAGAACTCATGAGGGTCATTATGAATTTTTGGTCATGCCTTTTGGCCTTACTAATGCACCTTCAACATTTCAAGGTTTGATGAATTCAATTTTCAAACCATTCCTTAGAAAATTTGTGTTAGTATTTTTTGATGATATACTAATCTACAGCAAGTCTTGGAAGGATCATGTTGATAGGGTGCTACAACTATTGGAGGAGAAACAATTATATGCAAAAAGATCCAAATGTTTCTTTGGAGTCCAGGAGGTGGAATATTTGGGTCATATTGTATCTCATGAAGGAGTTAAGGTAGACCCTAGCAAAATTAAAGCCATTAAGGAATGGAAAATCCCCACATCCATAAAGCATCTGCGAGGATTTCTTGGGTTGACAGGGTATTATCGCAAGTTTGTTAAGAATTATGGGAGAATAGCAGCACCTCTAACAACATTATTGAAGAAATATGCATTTTCATGGACTCCGGAAGCAACAAAGGCCTTTGAACATCTTAAAGAGGCAATGTGCCAAGCACCGGTCTTAGCTACACCGGACTTCACAAAAACCTTTATTGTGGAATGTGATGCTTCAGGAAATGGAATTGGTGTTGTTCTAATGCAAGATGAAAGACCCATTGCTTTTGAAAGTCGTCCAATCAAGGGAAAGTTTTTAAGCAAAGCTATTTATGAGAAGGAAATGTTGGCAATACTCCATGCACTTAAGAAATGGTGACCCTACCTAATGGGAAGACACTTCAAGGTAAAAACGGATCATGATAGCCTTAAATACTTTTTAGAACAAAGATTATCCTCTGAAGAGCAACAAAAGTGGGTCACAAAGATGTTGGGTTATGACTTTGAAATCATCTACAAAAAAGGGAAGCAAAATGTGGTGGCAGATGCACTCTCAAGAAAGGATGAGGATGTGGAAGCATTTTTGTGCGCCATTTCTATTATCCAACCAGATTGGATAAACGAAGCAAGGGAGGAATGGAAGAATGATGAAGAAGTGTGGGCACTTATTCGAAAGCTACAACAAGATTTCAGTACGTCTGATACATTTAGCTGGCAAAATGATTCATTATGGTACAAAGATCGCTTATACCTCTGTAAGAATTCCCAGCTAAAACAAAAGATTCTTATGGAATTGCACACTTCTCCCTTAGGAGGGCACTCAGGATTTTTAAAAACTTACCACAGGGTTAAGAAGGAATTTTTTTGGGATGGCCTTAAATCAGATATTCAAAAGTTTGTGGCGGAATGTTTGGTTTGCCAAAAAAATAAAGTTGAAACAATTAAGACACCGGGTCTATTACAACCTTTATCCATTCCAAGCCAACATTGGGAGGAGGTTTCAATGGATTTTATCACAGGTTTACCCAAGTCTGAGGGAAAGAGTGTCATCATGGTGGTAGTTGACAGACTTACCAAGTATGCACACTTTTGTGCATTATCACATCCATTTAAAGCCAGTACAGTTTCTACTGCATTTATGGAAACAATTCAAAAGCTACATGGAAACCCAAAGATTATTGTAAGTGACAGAGATCCCATTTTCACTAGAAATTTTTGGACAAAATTATTTTCTTGTCTTGGTACTCAGTTAGATCATAGCTCATCTTATCATCCTCAATCTGATGGGAAAACTGAGATAGTAAACAAATGTTTGGAAGGATATCTTCGTTGCTTTGTATCTGATAAACAGACACAATGGGTCAAATGGTTGCCTCTGGTTGAATGGTGGTATAACACTTCCTTCCATACAACAACAAAAATGACCCCATTTATGGCACTTTATGGGTATCAACCACCATCCATCACATCATATTTAAGAGAAAATTCTAAGGTTCAGGCAGTGGAACATCACATCGAACATCAACAACAAGTCCTCCAACTCTTAAAGGATAACCTCGTGTTGGCACAAAATAGAATGAAACAACAGGCAGATCAACATCGCGGTGAAAGAAGTTTTGATGTAGGTGATTGGGTATTCCTACGGCTACAACCATATAAGCAAATGTCCCTAAAGCAAGCTAAGAAGGATAATAAATTATCACCAAAGTATTATGGTTCGTACAAGGTGTTGCAAAAGATTGGTACTATGGCATACAAATTGAAGCTTCATGTAGCTTCTCGATTGCACCCAGTTTTCCATGTTTCATGTTTAAAGAAGGTTATAGGCGACAAGCTCCCAGTTCAAACAATATTACCAGAACTTGACGAGGAAGGAAAAATTATATTGGAACCGAAAGCAGGAACAGAAACAAGAACTTGACAGCTACGAAATCGATCAATTTCAGAGTATCTTATCAAGTGGAAGAACTTATCCGCTGAAGATTCCACATGGGAGGATGAGAATTTTATGCAGAAGTATCTAGAACTACTCAAGCGTTGAGGACAACACCTTTTTCAAGGAGAGGGGCATGTTGGGACCGTATAATACTAGTGATTACCCCATTACTATTGTAGTTATACCCCTTATTTATATTGTTGTGCCCCTATTACCCCCACGTTGTTATTTTTGTGCCCCATAGAATCCCTCTATTGTTATTTTTGTGGCTTTATATTATTATTGTTAGGTCGGCTGGATTATACTGTGACTCCTTAGACTCCTATATATAGAAAGGAGGTTTTGTCATTTGTATCATCCAAGAATTGTTCATTTATGTAATGTAAAGGAGGTTGCCCCCTCGAAGAGGCTGAATTCTAAGGTGTTGATCTATCTTTTCTATCTTTTCTTGAGCTGGTTTCATAACAGTTGGGTTCTCACTAAGTGCAAGGACTTGGGTCTCAAGGAAAGCTTCTATGTCCATATCTCTGAATGTGGACCAAAGGACAGGAACTCTTGATTTACTCAAAGCATCCTCCACTATTAGCTTAATGAGACCATGGTGTGCTAATTGTTGTTGCTTTCCCTCTTTCACTTTTTGGCTCATGTCCATAATGGAATGTAAGAGGAAATAAGGCACACTGAGCCTTTGGTTTATGGGCAATCTGGCTCTAAATCTCAATTCATGGAGGAGTCTAAATTGGTAGCCATATACTACACCCAATCTCCCTTCACAGGAAATGAACTTAGGGATGTGGTATGCCACCTCATCCCAAGGATAGGGAAGGCTATCCCTTCTGACAAAATTTTTGTCTTCAATTGGTTTCTCATCTTTGGTGAAGAAATTTTTCTTAGCAAGGGTATTGTGGCCTTGTCTTCCTTCTCCATTAGACCCCTAGAGGAAGTGTTGCCACCGCGTTGATCACCTCAGGATTGATGGTAATGGATAGCCCTCTCATCATAGTGGTAGCACTTGTTCTTGGTTGAGGGTTTAGAGCCATGGCAAACTCATAAGTGATATCATCATCACATCCTTTGAGCAACTCAAAGAAGCATTACCAGTGATACCTCCTGAATATGTCTACCATAGGGGGATGAAGGTGAATTCTTGATGTATTTGTGGGCTCTCTCCTATTGAATCCCCCTCCCATTTTCTTCTCTATTTTCAGCTAGGTGTAGGAGTTTTTTTGGGATAGCTTCAGTATGAATTCAAAAGTAGTTGAGAGCTAACCTTTAGTTGATGATTGTAATTACTACAACTCCTTATAGCCATAAAATTATTTACTCTTATAGTCCCAAACTCTTTTTAATTCATAGGTTGATTGTAATTACTAAGACAGTTCAGAGTGTACCAGTATGAAAATCATGGACAGAGGAGAGATAGACCACTTACTTCTCACTATAATGCCTATTATCATGACAATTGGGGACTAAGTTGGCCTTAGGCACCGTTCTTGCACCCTTGTGGACTTCCTATGGAATTTTAGTGTTTCATGTAGCTTCGTGTAGCCTTCTGCACTTCCTGTAGTTGTTTCCTGTACGTGCCTCCTGTAGGATTTCCAGAGTAGGGTTCGACTTTTTCGATGGATTCCCAAGATGGTCCCTATATCCTTGATTTCAAAATGAGAGAAAAATGTAGGGAATTTTGGGTTATATGTTATTTGCGTTCGGGGCTCGGAGCACTGTGTTGGCTAGAAATGGTACGAGTTTTTCTCATTTGGACAGTTGGCCCACTGTGGGTGATCATTCTCTTGCTCATTGTAATCATCACCCACTCCCTCTTAACTGATTCGACCTCCCTTTTAACTGATTTCCACTGATGTGACACTTTTACATGGCATGCTAACTGATAGATTAATTTTTTATCATGAGCTGAGGGTGGACAAGTTAACTCGCCACCTCCAGCTTATAAAAAAGACATGTCTTCGACATTTACACATTTTTCATTATATCATACCTAGGGAGGAGTTGAGTAAGTTACCATACTTGTCCTACCTTGTGCTTCATCGGTGCATGTTGGAGTGTTTGACTTTTATACTATTGCTCAGGGAAGTGCTTCCTTGCCCTTTTGTCTATGTATTTCTTTTTGCTCTTGTATATTTGACTACTTGTTTTTGTTCTTGTGTGCAAGTGCTTGATATCTCAGTTGTTGTTGTTGCTACTATTTTGGAGTCTTGCTAGGAAGAGAAAGGTGCCCATGGATGATGTTATGCTCTCCTCCTCTTTGATGGGAAGAAAACTAGATTTCAAGCTTGATGCAATGGTGGCACAAGCTGCTACAGGAGATCCTGTAGCAGCCCTTTTTTTTCTTTTCAAAGGTTTTTTTCTTCAGAGGGATGATGGGAAGTAGTGTAGGGGTTGGAGGATGATAACATAGCTTGGGTGGATTAGTGAAGGGTTGCGGCAATGGAGGACATTTCCTCTGGGTTTTTTTTTTTAAATTTTCCCTATTTTTTTTTAATGAGGCAGAGCTTAGGTATGGGGAGATGGTGATTTTATTTTAATCAAGGATGCATGGATGATGGGTGAGTGGTTGGATCAAGTTAAGAGACCCTAATTAACCTAGGACAAGCCATAGATAAATATTTTTTCTCTTGGATCCGTTTTCCTGTATTGTCACACGGAATAAGTCGATCTTGCGGACAAGATAGACCTTCCTAGAATCTAAAGAAGACCTAATGACAAGCAAACCAACTAGACACTATCTTTCTCTAAATATGCTTTGATTAACAATAGCAAACAAGTGTTTTTAGGGCCTACCTTAGGTCCAACGCAAGCTTGTGGATGCCCTCACTCCTTCGATCCAAATGAGCTCCTTTGTCGCGAATCTGCAAACACAAACAAGGGAAACAAATTAAATAACACCTGAAAATCCAATTGCATAAAACATATTTAACATGAAAGTCAAGGAGTCCATGAAACAAATAACATGAGATACTTGTTGAGAAAAATGATTTTGATTGTATTAATTCAAAAGAAGAAGAACTTTACAACCTTTGCCTTGACGTTGTACAAGCTCCTCCCAGGGTCCAGCAAGAAGTCTCCTCTACTTTGACAAGTTTCACTCACTCCCCAATGAAGCCAAAAAGGTATTTGATCTCTCCTCTTAAGCTCAACTAGGAAGTCTTGATTTCACCAGCATTTACCCTAAAAAATGTTAAGCTTCTAACCTCCTTAGCAACCAGCCCAATGCCTGTATTTATAGTGCAATGGAGGGAGGTTACTAGGTCCTCCTTCAAAGGGATAAAGCCCTCCTTCAAAGGGATAGCTCCTCTCATCAAGGGATTAGCTCCTTCTCTTTTGGGATGCATGAACCACCTCAGAGCGAACAATCCACGTCAAAATTCCTTCTAGAAACCTCTAGAATTAACCCAAAATGAGTTTTTTAAGATAAAACTTGCGCCTTTTGACTTTCACAGGGGTCCGCACCTACACCGTTAGGGACAGAGCGGGCAGGTCCGCAGTTTTTGTACACAAAAGGTGCGGGACCACAGGTGACAGTGAGAGAAATTGCGGAACCAGAGTTACATTGATTTTTAATGTCTTTCTCTCATTTTCATAGCTTGATTTTAAGAGCTGAGGTCTGAGACTTGCTTAGGAGGACAGTACAAGTGATGATAGACCCATACTGACTGCAAATAATCATGGTGACGATATTTTTGTGTAACAGATTGCCCCCTAAAGTGCGAAGTTTGTAGTAGATGAGGATTTCTTATCATTTAGAAAGAGTGAAGTACTTTATCATTTCGAGGATCATCTTGTGGAGAGCCCGGTTGGAACCTGTAAAAACATTCAATGCAAGATATATATATGAGATCATATCATCGCTGAGGTAGGCATTCCCATACTCAGATCAAAACTGACTAGAAAACTAACTACTGCTCTGATATAGGAATGATCTTGTAAAACATCACAAGTAAAGACTCATGTGGACACAGTATGGATGCAGCCATCTGTTTATGAATAGTCCATTATATAATGAATACAAAATTCCTTGCAGCCTAGATTGTGGAAACTAGATCCAGGGTCTTCATTTCTACTTCCCGAAACAGTACAATTCTATCCATGCGAATGAATGTGTTGATGTCGAACATAGTAGAAGCCACTTGATTACCAGTCAATAATGTAAACTGTTAACAAGTGTGATAGAAACCACCAGTGATTTCAATGGCTCTCAAAGTACCCAGTATAATCCATGAGATGCGAATAAATGTGTTGATGTCGAACATGTCACAGAATCCTTTGATCGAAATTCAATGATGTAAATTGTCATCAAAGGTGAGAAACCTGCCATTGCGGCATGCAGATCTCAAGGTACTAACGATTCCTAGATCATCTTTCTACATAATGAGCTGATGTCGATAGAAAGCGATCCGTCGTAGGCAAGCCCACAACACGAAATCATAGATCAAGTTGAAGAAATCTAGTTGCAAGGACTGACTCAGGGATGGTCAAGATGGATGACAGATATTTTGCAGATGAATGGATTATTGGCAGTGACCTCTTGAACACATAACGACACGACAGATGGCTTGGTGACAATTGACCCAAAGTTAATACCTAGAAACCGGCTGAAGACTTTCAATGTGGTTTGATCAACTGTTAGGCAAAGGATTTCCCAACCCAGGTGAATAAAAGTGTCATGTTCAAGAGTGGTTACAAAGTATGACAAACAGGCTCATTTTTCTCTCTTTTCTCCCACCATTTCTGGCAAGTACCTCTTTATTTTTGACAAGCTTGAGGAGGATAACATTTGCTTGATTATAAGCTCATCCTTCGGATGAGTCCAACTTAGTTTAAATTCGAACCCTAAGAAGGAGTGGTTCATTCCTGTTTGTAATTGAACAGGTCCTTTACTGTGAAATTTTAACGAGTCCAGTATAGGAGGAACTCGGCGTTTTTCAATTTTAGAGAGTCTGAAAAACTTAAGAAGACTCCAGGGTTGACCTTTTTCGTAAATTTGTGTCTCCCAAGCCCGAAAAAGTATAAAATAATACTTGAGAGAACCACTTGAACTTTTACGACCAAGGAGTACTTTTCATTATTAGTGCCTTTGACCCGAAAAAGTAAAAAAGCGATCAACGACACGTCGTTTTATAACCTATATCGAATTTGAAACGACAAAAATCCGGCAATCTTTTCATGTTTTTTACGGTCGGAAAAGAGCTGTAAGTGGACCGTCTTTTAATTCCATTTTAACGAGTTTAAAAGAAACACTCGGCAATCTTTTCATGTTTCAGCAGTCAGAAAAGAGCTTAAAGGTGACTCTACATGTTTTTTCGTCAAAAATGATAGATTTCGCCTGAATAATCCTTTATTCTACACAAAAACACAAACATTACTCATACCTGTTTGAAATAGATAAAAATGTTGCAAAAATACCTTTTCAAAGTGAAACATAAACAAATTTGCAATTTATTTACTCAAAAAACTTATAAAAAGGGGCTTTGTTAATTCATTTTTACTGTTTGAATTTGGGTGAGAAAATAGTGCTTTTGCTCAGAAACCTTCCCGTGAAGATTGCGGGAAATCCAACCTTCGGAATCAAACGTCGTCTTCTCCAGGTAATCCACATCATCCCATTCTTCATTTTTAACCGTTTAATTTTTTGTTTTAGTCATTTATTTCATTTTTGGGAGGGTTTTTAGGCACAAAACCCATGCGCGGGGGCCCGCAGGTTTACCATTGCGGGCCTGCGGACCCCGACTTTTTCTCCATTGGGAAAAAGCTCGGGGTCCACACCTTCCATGTAGACAAAGTGCGGTCCCACACACTGTGTCTAACCCGGAGGGTGCGATCCCCATCGCAAGGGTTTTTAACCCAAAAATTCTCAAAAATGGACCACACAAAATAATTTCTAGCAATTTAATTTGTCTTTATACTTGATGCAGAGAGTACATCATGCTAGATTGGCGTGAACGAGAGCATGAGGACGTGGATGCTGCCGCATGGAATCATCAGCCTTCACTTGATGCTTTGAGGGCGTGCAGTTTGTACAAATTCTGGGCCATTCCTGGCATGAGGGCTCAGGTGGATTTCTTACAGTGGTTGGTTGACAGATGGAGCATACAGGACCAGTGCTTCTTCATTGGTGGCCACCAGCTCGAAATCGAGCCGGCGGACATATATTTCTTGACTGGTTTGCCTAAGAGAGGTGAAGACTTGACTCTGTTTAGGGCCAGGCCAGGTGGCCAGTCTGTCGATAGCCTCAGGCTAGAGTACTGCAACAGCCAGGCTAGAGACAAAGGGATAGACATAAAGACCATATCCCATCCTGAGCTCATGGTGATTGCATTCACTGTCACCAGACTTTGCAGAGCTACCGCATTACATATTGCCACCGGATCACAGATGCGTATGGCAGTTGATTGCTTTTGAGGCACCATCTTCAACTGGTGCAATGCCTGTTGGCCAATCTGAAAGGCCAACTGACCAGGGCCAAAAACGGACAACTAAAGACCTTTGGTTATGGGGCTTTGGTTGTGAGTTTTGGCCTGGAGAGGGTTCCTATGTTGATACCACAACACCTTACTGTTGGAGCTGGGCTTCCTCGAGAGCCCAAACTAATGCGATGGGTCGCATTTATGGCCCGTCACCCGGACGAGGGGACAGAGGTTGCTCGATTCAAACCTGAGTATTTCCAATGGCTGGAAAACCAGGTCTTTTCTATTCAGGACTTCCCTTACGCTGGGATAGATTTTCGTGGTGACCCAGACATGGTTCTTCCACCAGGAGAGCAGTGGGACGAGTCAGGTAAAATCCTTTTCAACATTTTTCCTATTTTAATTTTTTTTTGTTATTTTTTCATCATCTCAAAACTGATAGTAAAAATTTCAAATGCAGATGTGGGTCCACAGTGACCAGCCGCTCTCTGGCCTTACGAGAGGAAGCAACCAGCCGCACCTACGCCAACCCCACAAGATGAATCAGTAGAGGTTTTGGCCGAGTTGGAGGGTCGTCTCGAGCGCTTGACAGGAGACATTCCTGAGACCACTATAGATGACATTCCTCGTCGACTTCAGCGCTATGTGATTGGGGTCCCTGGACCTTTTAGGAGGTTCCTTTGCAAGGTGGCCCATGCAGTGGTTTCTTATAGAGATCATCACCAGTGATAGGATGATCTCCTATTGTGGGCACATGTGACATTTTTGTTTTTTGTACTTATCATTTTTGCCGATCATAAGGTGCTTTTCAACCTATGATCGAGGACGATGTATTTTTTGACACACTCCTATATATATATATATATATATATCACTATTACCGGCTTATCTTGTAAATCATACTATGGAATGGTTTTAAATTTACATGTATGATTATTGCAAATGTCTATTTAACATTCGAGAAGCAATTGCATCTGCTAATGTATTTAAAGATCTTGGAATATGTTGATATTCAATATAATCAAATTCACGTTCCAAGAGACGCACTCTAAAAAATAATCTCAATAACACTGGATTTCTAATGGCATACACTCTATTAAGCTGTAATACAACGAGTTCAGAATCTAACCTCACTATCAAACTCCGAATCCCAAATGAAGTAGATTCAAATAATAACTCAATCACTGCACTATACTCAGTAATGTTGTTCTTTGTTTGACCGAGGCTTACCCCATGCATAGATACTAACTCGTCAGAGGGCGAATAGATAACCCAAGCTACGGAAGATATGTTCTGTGTATTACGACGAGCACCATCAGCGAAACCAATGTATGTTTGGAGAGGCATCAACATCTGCAATATCAAGAGTAAAACCAAGATAAGCAGGAATAATGACAAAAAACACTCTCTAAGCTAAGCACACTGTTTAAACTAAAACACACCAGCTGGAAAGAAAAACTATCCTAACTAAATCTCCATACCCATTCTTTTAAGCATAATACCTCTTCAAGTAAAGGCCATTTCTGGGTTTACCCAAATAGTCCCTGTCAAAGTCTACCAATTCATAGGCCCCTTTGGCTAGCTTTCGCTTGACAACATAGGGACCATGCCACATAGGAACGAATTTTCGAGCGCCTAATTTATCATTAGCTTGATCATAAACTAAGACTAGATCTCCTTCCGAAAAATTTCGAGGGGTCACATTTCGATCATACTGAGCTTTCATTCGTTTTGCGTGAGTCTCGATCGCCAATGCAGCATCACGTCGATTCTCGTCTAATTGAGCCAAGTATAACAAACGCTTTTCCTCTTCAGAAGTGGCTGGAAGTAACTCGATGGCCATTTGCAGTGACGGGATTTCGCATTCAATGGGTAACACAGCTTCCAAACCATAGACTAGTTGGAAAGGAGTGAACCCTGTTGATGTTTTTACTGAAGTTCGGTACGCCCAAAGCGCTGAGAATATCATGTTGTGCCAATTCGACCGATGAATCCCAATGATTCTTCGGATCATGATAACTAAAACTTTGTTGATGGATTCAACCAGACCATTCGCTTGTGGATAATAAGGGGTTGAATTATCGTGACGTAAACCAAGCTGGCCTGTAAGTTCGGTCATCATAACGTTTCGAAAATGACGCCCATGATCAGTGATTATTGCTTGTGGGACACCAAACCTATCAATTATATGATTGAACACGAAAATTGCATCTGTCTTGTCGTCTGCCTCAAATGTAGGCATCGCCTCGGCCCATTTAGTAAAATAATCTACCGCAAGGATGATATATGCATGCCCCCCGGCCGAGTGAGGGTTACATGTAATAAAATCGATACCCCATTTGGCAAAAGGACCAACGGAAATTATAGGGTGGAGAGGATCAGGTGGAGCGCGCATCTTACAATAAAAAATCTGGCAGTTGTGGCATTTTCGGACCGCCGTAATACAATCTTTAAATAATACGGCTAGAAGTAGCCAGTGTGCAATATCTTTTGGGCTGTGGCAAACCCAGACATATGACCGCCACACGCTCCAGAGTGATAGTCATTTAGAACCCTTTCAGCTTCCTCGTGAGTTAAGCAACGTCGAAAAACAGAATCCGCCCCACGGTGATAAAGAGTATCTCCAATAATCCTGAATTGTTGGGACTGGAAACGAATATTTCAACGTTCTAACCTTGAAATTTCTGGCCGAAAGGATTGGGTCTGGAGATAAACGATGATATCCCCATACCAAGGATCTAAAGTGCTGATTAGAAACAAGGATTCGTCCGCAATGGGCTCCTCCGCCACAGTTTCTGTGTCAGCACGCGGGAAGTCACACGTTAACTCCGTAAAAACTAAAGATTTCTTAGACTTAGATTTCTCAAATTCCAAGTCGAACTCCTGCGGGATAACGATCCATTTAGAGTACTTACCCCCTAGCAATTGCTTGGTCAAAATGTAGATCATAGGGTTGCAATCCGAAATTACCGTAGTTTTACGTAGTAGAATGTAGTGACGAAAACGTTGGATAGCTTGAACAGCTGCCAATGCCAATTTCTCCACATGTGAGTATTTTAGCTCAGTTGGATTTAAAGTTTGACTAAGGTAATATATCACATGTTCAGTTCCGAATTCATCTTCCTGAACTAAAACCATTCCAATGGTGGAATGAGAGGCGGCGAGATATAAGAAGTAATCATGGTTGTAGTTGGGAGGATGCAACGACGGTGCATCGGTCAAAGCGTGTTTGAGTGCATCAAAAGATTTCTGAGCTATCTCGTCCCAATAGAATAGAGTATTCTGTTTCAACAACCGGGTTAAACCCTTTATAACCTCGGCGTAGTTAGGAATAAATCGTCGTAAAAAGTTTGCTTTCCCCTGCAAACTTTGGAGTTGGTGAAGACTCGAAGGAGGAGGAAATTTGATGATAGCTTTGACCTTCGAGGGATCGACGCGAATGTCGGCTTTTGAAACTACAAATCCCAGTAATCGACCCGTTTCTATACAGAAGACACATTTGTGTGGGTTCAACCGAATACGATAATGCCTACACCTCATAAAGATTGCTCGTAAATGGACGAGGTGATCAGCTCGATGTAATGAATGAGCAGGCAAGTCATCGAGATAGGGTTGCACAATGTGCTTGATGTCATGAAACGCATAAGACATCGCCCTTTGAAAAGTTGCTCCAGCATTCTTAAGCCCAAAAGGTAACTTGCAATAAGCAAATGTCCCCCATGGACAAATGAAAGCCGTTTTTGGTTGATCGGCAAGTAGAATATTGATTTGATTGTATCCGGAAAAACCGTCCATGAAGGAGAATATTTCGCTGCTGGCACAATCATCAATGATTTGATCGATATAGGGAGTTGGGTAATTGTCCTTTGGACAGGCTCGATTAATATCCCTATAGTCGATGCATATTCTTATTGTTCCCTGCTTTTTGTTAACCGGAACAATATTCGATACCCAATCTGTTAATGGGATCGGATAAATGAAACCTGCTTTCAATAATTTTTCAACTTCTGTTTTAATTGCGGCAGCTTTTCGTGGGTGAATCTGACGCAAACGTTGCCAGACGGGTTTAGCGTCCGGGTAAGTCTTGATCTCATGAACAACAATCGCGGGATCAATTCCTAGCATTTCCTCATAGGACCAGGCAAACACGTTGCAGAATTCTTGAAATAGGGCCTTATATAGTTGAATTTCATCATCTGTACACGAGGCACCTATATGAATGTTCTCAATAATTCTGGGTTTAACCGAAATGTCAATAGGAATAGTTCGAGAGATGTTTCCCAAATTTAACTCTGAATCGGGATGTTTCATTGGATTCTGAGGTTCCTTGACATATTTAGTTGTAAAAATTGATGAGAAATCATTTTCAAAATGATCATCCTAAGGTAAAAACGAAGATCTGTGATGGAGATCTTCCCATGGTAAATCATCTACACATAGGATTTCACGAATTTGCTCATTAGAGTGAACAAGTTCAGAAAACGTAGTTAAATCCGAGGTTGATGTGAAAAGTGATTCCTCATGGACCACATTCATTAAGTCATTTTCGGTTGAACAGGGGTCGGCAAACGACTGCACGGCTTCATAGGCAATTTCATATGGACTCAAAGGCATGGCATTACCAAATGAGTCTATCTCAGATTCAGAAGGGACAATCCAAGGATCATCGTAAATAAAGGTGTCTAATGTAATCATATGAATGGTTGCAAATGAAGATGATGCGTTGATTGGAGGAAAAGGAAAAGTTCCCAGTAAACCGGCATCTTTAACTAGTCCTACTCCAACATCCTTATATGGGATAGTTGTTTTACCAACATGCTGAATACTCTCCAAAGAGGCTGGGTCGGATGAAAAGTAAGCCAGCTGGTCTATTGTTACGATCTTTCCATTATGTGGAAAATTTATTACTCGAAAGACCGATGAAATGACTGTTGTCATAGCGTAAGACCAAATTTGACCCAAGAGAAGGTTGTAATCTAGAGGGGCATCAACCACCTCTACATTTAGACTAACGGTTTTTCCTTCAACCCCTATAGGCAAATCTTGTAGAATGCCAAAAGGATGAAACCCACGGCCATCAAAGGCCTTTAAAATCATCGGGGATTGATTTAGCGAAGGAGAACCAAGCGATCTCCAACACTGTATCGACATAATACATGTTGAGGCTCCCTCATCAATTACAGTCCGATGAATAGGCATGTTTTTTACTATCACTGGTATCTGGAAAGCCATTTGATGAGGCAAACGTGGTGTACTATTTTCTAGATCGAAAATTATTAGGATCGGGTCCTGAACGTCAACAGCTCCTATAGCCGACAAAAGTAATTTACGTTGTGCTGGACATGATTGCAGCACTTCCAAAGCCGACATTGCTGAGGGTGAAACAACTAAATCCTCAACAATGTTATAATTATGAGCCGCTCTCGCATGTGGATTGAAAGCTGACTTTCGAAGTATACCCTTGGCGGGCGGTTTGATTACCAAGTCTGGATTAGGTTTCTCGATCTGTAGTGGATCGGAACCGGGAGCTGAGGTTGATGGATTAGAATGAGAAGATTCTGCTCCTTTACCATCAACAGGACTTTTACTACCATTATCTTGCGATCGAGTCGCAATCCTAACATGGGACATCATCAGTATGGGTTCTTCATTGGCATTCGAGGATGAACCTATCATCTTACTGTCTTGAGCCGGAAAAGGATCCTTCAAAACATCAGTAGTTTGGGAACCCTTGACAATCTTCGCAACCTCTGCACGATGAGGGCAGTCTCTTGTAAAATGTTCATCGTCACAAATGAGACAAGGATAATGAGGTTTGCACTTTTCATCATTGGATTCTGCCTTTTCAGGTTTCTTGTTTGAACTTTTGTCCGTTTTATTCTTCTTATTTCCTTTCTTCTTCCCACCGGATTTTGATTTGGCTGTAGATGACTCTACAACGTGAATATCGGCGGAGATTTCTGCAGAAGAATCTCCTGTTGGGGAATCAGGCAAAGTTATGATAGGCGAAGAATTCTTGGAAGACTTCTTCTTACTTTTAGTGTTAACCGTGCCAAGCATACCATCGGCGGCATGAGATCCCGAAGGAGCTACAGTGATTTGATTTTGCTTGGGAAGATCGGGGATTTTTTCATGTAACGTACCCGACTGAGTATAGACCAAGTCACGGTACTGTGCTTGAGCAATTACTTGCTCCTCAGTAACAACTCCGGCTTTAGCAACATCTTCAGTGATCTTTGGCAACAAAGACTTTACAAACCACTCGGCCAAGATCTGATCCGGAATAAATACCTTCACTAAACGCCGTCGACATCTCCACTCATGAATATGATCTGAAATGTAAGTGGATGTCGATTGTTTTAGCGAAGTTAACAATTTCGTGCCATTGTCATATCGGACTGGCAACTGAAAATGAGTTAAAAACGATGTAGCTAACTGACTAAAATTATAAAAAGTGCCTCGCGGTAACTCAATGTACCACTTGGCCGCGAGACCAATTAGAGTGCGTTGGAAAAGTCTAATACGGATTGAATCATCTGTAATGGAGTTCGACGCACACTAGAGGTGGTAAGTCATCACATGGTTCAACGGGTCCTCTCCTGATTTACCTTCAAACTTGGGAATGTCACTGGGCAACTTATTCAGCATTGGCGGCCAAAATGGAAGATAATTAATGGGATCGTTCGTTAGGCGCAACAAGTCAGGTAAGTCCAAAGTTGCGATAAACGGTAACTGCTGATTAGGATCCCTAAAACCCTGGGTCATGAGACCAGCCCTAGGACGAGGATATCCAGGATAACTAGGGATAGGAATCGTGTTCAGGATATTGTATCCTCCCGGAAAACCAGGATTAACCAGACCGTACTGGGGTTGTTGAGGTTGATGATAAGTGTACCCAGGGTACGGTTGATACTGATAGACTGGCTGCTGCACAGCAGGACCGAATTGGTACTGTCCATGGTACGGTTGATAAGTGAATTGTGGTTGACTTGTGACAATCGTACTTAAACCAAGTTGTCCTACAGGCATCTGAACCGAAGTTTTAATCGTAGATCCAGACGGTGGTAAAGATGTCTGAGGAGTAGATACAGGAACAGTAGAAACCGGAGCTGTCGATACTCCAGAAGTAGGTGGGGTAGATTGAACAGATGTTGCGGCAGTTGTAGCAGTCGTTTGAGGCAGAGTACGAGGTGTACTAGGCCCAGGCTGAGAAACTACCAAAGGTACAGAAGTTTGAATGTTAGACTGAACTGGTTGCTGGGGTGAACCAGAAACTAAGGGTTGTCCAGTTTGAGATGACAACTATACACTTGGCTGCAATACCTATTGAGCTTGCGATGGATCCCACACTATATTCATTCTGGGGTACTAACCCATAACTGGTTGAGAATACTGAGGACCATAACCGGATTGAGGATAGGATTGATAATTGAAAGGTACATTTCCCATTCCTTGAACATACGTTTGACCGGAGGGTTGTTGGAAACCTTGGTTCGAGTATTGACCTTGGGATTGATACCCTTGAGGCACATACTGATACTGAGGTTGACCTTCAGGAGCGTACTGTCCCATAGGTATGTACTGTCCTTGGGGTTGCCCCCAGATGCAAATTGTGTACCTTGAGGTTGCCCCCCAGGCGTTAATTGAGGCTGCCCCCCAGGCGGTAACTAGCCACCTTGAGGTTGAGGATTGGGAATAGAACCTGAAATCATTAGAATGTCTTCTACGCTCAACGGATTAGTACCATTGTTTCCAGTTAGTAACCCTTGCTCAATGGGTTGAGGAGATGCTCCTGAAAAAGTACCAGAAAGTGACTGATACCTAGAGGGAACAGAAGGACCGTCGTACAAAAAAGATTCGGGCGATTAAGTAAACATGGATGACTGTCCTGACATATTTACGGGAGTATGAAAACCTCTAGGTGTTGGGTGATAAGGAGCAAGAGGTGGTGAAAAACTTAACCCTGAGTTTTCTAAGGAATTAGTCAAAGAAAGATACCAAGAACTACTCCTAGGTGGACTGTAAAAAATTGATTCACGCTCCCTTAGTTCAATAACAGGTTGATTTTCAGGGATAGGGATGCCTACTTCTTCTTCCGGAGCAAGTTCTTCAATAGCAATAAGTCCAGAAGGAAGATCTTGGGTGATTAATCTTTCTACCCTAGGTGAACCAGGACCACTAGAAGTTGGAGAAACAAACCCCGATGTCGGAGTAGCAGCAAATTCACTTTCAGGCTCGGATATTTCAGGTTCCTCACCTATATCACTAGTAGATGAAAAGCTACCAGCAATTTCAGAAACAGACACTGACTGTGGATTATAATCTACTACTAACGGTTGAAAATCAGGATGTACTATCAAAGAAGATTCTCCTTCCTCAGGTGACCCTACTCTACTGTCTCTAGGAGTTACGAGGACTTTCAAGCCTTCAAGCTGGCTCGGTACTTCCTCAGGAGGTTGGCCCCGAAGTCTACGGGACTTCCTCAGTAACTCAGCCACGTTTACAAACTCAGGAGACTGGCCCCGAAGTCTACGGGACTGTCTTGGTAATTCAGCCACAGTTGAAAACTTTTAACTACTTCACACGCAAACAAAGTAAAATCTCAATGAAAAGCACCTAAAGTCTCTAAAGAACCAAACAAATTTGAGTCACACGCCTAAAGAATCTAGGAGATCAAACACACACAAACAGTAACTTTCCGGACTGAAAACACTAGTTGGTGATGAAATCCAACGTCGCAGAGTTCAATACAGAAATGGCGGTTGGAACAGTTACCCCATCAACTTGCTTAATGAATAGACTGGCACAAGTTCCTCCACTTAACCGTCTCGAGTGAAGTGAACCCCCCAGAAAATCCAAGTGAGTCTAGCCGACGTCTGCTCCAGGTACAGTGGGATCTTCCCACCACTGTCACCTCGGGAAGAGTCCTAAAGAATATGGCCACTAAGGTTACCAACTGAGACAAATATACCTGGGGGAATAGTCTACGATCCGATACGCACGCAAGGGCAGAGTAGCAAGCTCAATCCCCTTGAAGGCTCCTTGACATAATCCAAGGTTTACCAACAAGTGACCCCAGGCTCCTCGACAATGGTTAATCCGAGGTTTACCGTTTTTAATACGTGAATATCTGGCGTCATTCCCAATGAGGAAGGATTGATTCCCACACTGGTTCGGACACAATCTCGTGCTTCTCCTTTAAGAGGAGCTTTCCCAGAGCATAAATGCAACAATTGGATTTCTTCCCTACCACAAGATACAACTACTTGTTTGTTTTTACTGTCTTGGAGAGTTAATTACTCTCCTACTCCAAGACACTAGCCTAAGCTAAGTTGGTGTATCAGAGCCCTAGAAATAAAAATGTTACTAGGTGAATTTTACTTTAAGCGTTAATTTCAGTCAATTTTGTTTAAGTCCAAAGGTGCGGAGATGAAACTCGTGGTATGAAGACTCGACTCAAAATCACTAAAAATGCACCTAAGATGATCTAAACAATCTTTTTCTCTTCGATGAACTTCTAAACTAAGAAAGAGTTTGAGAATGCAAATACTTTGTAAACACAAATCTTTCTCAATTCAACAAATTAAAAGAAGATTTTTTGTCCTTTTCCAATGCACTCAAAACGAGACAACTAGTTATTTCACAAAAATTTCCCTTTTTCGTTTCAAAGCACTCAATCACTACAAAACAAACTTTTTTCCAAAAGAGATTTTTATATTTTTTAAATAAAACACTCAAAACTATGAAAATGACTAACTTTGAGATCTACAAATTATAAAAACCTATTTGAAGTCAAAGCCTACTAAAATTCTTTCTTAAGGATGTTTTACTTAGCTAGATGTAAGCTAAGGACCAATTTATGCAGAATCACAAATAAGTCAAGAACAACCAATTTTGTTTTCTTTTTGAAAATGAAAATCCAAACTTTCAAACACAAGCTTTTCGAAGTTTTGTAAAGAGAAAACTCAAAGTGGATTCCTCAAACAAGGGGAGGTTTCATAAATGGTCAGACTCATAAGAAGGCTGGTAGACACTAAGGTGATCTGAAGTCTCTACAGCTTCTAAGCTCAGAGCCACTACACAACCAAAATGAAAAACATACCCAACAAGAAAAACTCCTAGGAATTTCACTTAAAACCCTAACACTAACAAAATCAATCTAAGGAAAGCTTCTGACAAGTTATATGTAGGTCTGGGCAGTGGATAACAATTTCTAAACAAACACTAAGTTGACTAACAGAGAAAATCTTAGGGTTTTTCAAAATTTTGACAGGGTCCGCAGACCCACAGTTGACACAGGTGCGGTCCTGCTCTGTGCTAAAAGCCAAGCTGCGGGTAGGTACGCACTGTGTCAAACGGCTAGGGTGCGGTCCTCTCCCAAAGCTATGAAAAACAAAAAATAACTCTGGATCTACAAACTCTACCCAATTTTACACACAACAAGCCAAAAACAGAAACAAAAATACAGTTTCTCAAGTCAAAGTAAAAACAAGGAAAACAATCAAGTCCCCAGAGGAGTCGCCATTTTGTCACACGGAATAAGTTGATCATGCGGACAAGATAGACCTTCCTAGAATCTAAAGAAGACCTAATGACAAGCAAACCAACCAGACACTATCTTTCTCTAAATATGCTTTGATTAACAATAGCAAACAAGTGTTTTTAGGGCCTACCTTAGGTCCAACGCAAGCTTGTGGATGCCCTCGCTCCTTCGATCCAAATGAGCTCCTTTGTCGCGAATCTGCAAACACAAACAAGGCAAACAAATTAAATAACACCTGAAAAGCCAATTGCATAAAACATATTTAACATGAAAGTCAAGGAGTCCATGAAACAAATAACATGAGATACTTGTTGAGAAAAATGAGTTTGATTGTATTAATTTAAAAGAAGAAGAACTTTACAACCTTTGCCTTGACGCTATACAAGCTCCTCCCAGGGTCCAGCAAGAAGTCTCCTCTACTTTGACAAGTTTCACTCACTCCCCAATGAAGCCAAAAAGGCATGTGATCTCTCCTCTTAAGCTCAACTAGGAAGTCTTGATTTCACCAGCATTTACCCTCAAAAATGTTCAGCTTCTAATCTCCTTAGCAACCAGCCCAATGCCTATATTTATAGTGCAATGGAGGGAGGTTACTAGGTCCTCCTTCAAAGGGATAGCTCCTCTCATCAAGGGATTAGCTCCTTCTCTTTTGGGATGCATGAACCACCTCAAAGCGAACAATCCACGTCAAAATTCCTTCTAGAAACCTCTAGAATTAACCCAAAGTGAGTTTTTAAAGATAAAACTTGCGCCTTTTGACTTTCACAGGGGTCCGCACCTACACCGTTAGGGACAGAGCAGGCAGGTCCACAGTTTTTGTACACAGAAGGTGCGGGACCGCAGGTGATAGTGAGAGAAAGTGCGGAACCAGAGTTACATTGATTTTTAATGTCATTCTCTCATTTTCAAAGCTTGATTTGAAGAGCTGAGGTCTGAGACTTGCTTAGGAGGACAGTACAAGTGATGATAGACCCATACTGACTGCAAATAATCATGGTGACGATATTTGTGTGTAACATGTATCATTTGAGTACATCCTGTAGTGCTATCGGATCTTCCTATAGTAGCTACAGGACATCCTGTAGCAAACCAAAGAATGCCAAAAAGTTAATTTTTGAGCCCCGAGGATGGATGAGAGTGCTAGGGACATGGTTAACATGGATGGTATGAAATGGATGGTGGGGGAATGGAATGAAATTTGAGCATGTTTTCCCTGTAGCTCTGCATTTTCCACTGTCTTCAAAACCAGCAAAATCACAGAATTTATTAATGGGCAGGTTGGAGTTCCTTGTCATGGTATTCTTTTTTTCTTCTTCTTCTTTTTTTGAGGGACACATAGGTTGCCTGAAGAGAGGTTTTCATCCTATCTGCCTGCCCTGGACACCTCAAGGGAGGTTTTCACCCAAGGATATTTTCTTTTTCTTTTTTATTTATTTTTCACTTATGAGCTACCTCAAGGAGTTTTTCAACCCAAGAGTTGGCCTCAAATGCCTCATGGAGGTTTTCATCTAGGCCTCTTTTTGTTTTTTCTATTTTTCACAAATAAAAATGGTTTTGAAGAATGTTGTGACTTGGAAGCTAGGACACTTCCAATCACATTTACCTCCTTGGACAAAGGTATTAATGAACTATTCCTTGGACAAAGGTATTTTGTAAGCCTTCAATCTGTATCCATTAACAAGAAAGGGAATACCTTCCTCATCAATGGTCCTGAATTGAACAGCTCCATTGGCATGGAAATTCTCTATCAGGTATGAGCATAACCACCTTATCATCAATATTCCTTTGAAGTCCTTGAACCTAGTGTCATATAGCAGAGCCCAATCCCCTTCTTGAAAAACCTTGTACTTGATGTTCTTGTCATCCCAAACCTTCCTTTGTACTTGGATAACTTCAGTTTGTAGGAGGGCCTGCATTCTAAATTCATCCAAACCATTCAGCTGGAGAAAATTCTCTTGTTGTTCCTTTGTAACATCCAAATCAAACTATGTTTCCATTCTCAAGGTGTTATATTTAAACTCAATGGAGAGCAAAGCCTTCTTTCCATAGACCAAGTCATAAGGAGTGAAACTAGTAGTTGTCTTCCAATTTGTATTGTAGGCCCAAGTGGACTCCACTAATCTGCCTGCCCAATCCTTTTTGTCGTTGCTCACAACCTTGGTGAGGATGCCTTATAATGCTCTATTGGTTACCTCTACTTTTCCATTGGCCTGAGGATGATAAGAAGTAGATTTTATGTGCTTTATTCCATGCTGCCTCAAAAAATTTTCGATCAGATGTGATCTTAATTGAGTTTTTTGAATAGTGACTAGCTCTCTTGGGTACCCAAATTTGTAAAACACATTTTCCCTTAGGAACTCAACCACTTTCTCCTCTATTGCTATATTGACAGCCTTGGTCTCAGCCTACTTTATCAAATAATCAATGCATACAATTATGTACTTTGTCTGCCCTGGTGGTGGATCAATTGGCCCATCAAAATCCATGCCCCACTTTTCAAATGGATCTAAAGTCACCTGAGGTTGCAAGGGAATTTCATCCTTGGGATTAGGTTTCCCCATCCTTTGACATTGATCACATCGACTAGTGTATCTTATGGCATCTTGGTGAAGTGTGGGCTAGTAGTAGCCAGCTTGTAGAACCTTGAAAGTGGTCTTCTTGGTTGCAAAATGGCCTCCACAAGGCCCATCATGGCAGGTTGAGAGGATGTCAAATAATTTGTCTTCCCTGACACATCTCCTCTAAATTTGATCTAGTCCCAGTTTGAAGAGATTTCCCCCAATCCAAGTGAAAGGGGCACTCTTCCTCACAATTCTTATATTCTCCCTGGGTGACATATTTGGAGGGAATTATGCAGCAACTAGGTAGTTGGCTATGTCAACAAACCATGGAGAGAGAACTGAAATAGAAAATAGGTGTTCATCTAGCAGCTGGTCATCAACCATATCTTATTCACCTGTAGGCAAAGCAAGTCTAGACAAAAAAATCTACAACTACATTTTCTATACTTGTCTTATCAATGATAGTTAAATCAAATTATTGTAATAGAAGCAACCATCTAATAATTCTAGCATTCACATCTAGGGCTTGATCTGCAAAAGGATAAGGTTTCTCGATATTTTCTTATAAGTTTGAGGCTTGATCCATCTGTGCCACAACATGTTTTCCTTTTCATTCTCTGCCATGGCTCAGCTTAGGGACTTCAGCCCTGCCTCATATGACGTCTCATATGTGGATCTTCATAATTACCCCAAGAACAAGCTTTGCTACTACATAGACTTCCTCGAGCCAATATTTTTGACCATGGATCTATCATAGAGGTTAGGAAAACCTCCATATCAATGTCGAGACTTTGTGTCAACACCAATGGTTTTTAAAGGCATTCCAAGGTGCTACCCCTCCTGAGCTTGGGAAAATCCAACTCCAAGGAGTTCCTAGCCTGCCTGCATTCCCTACTCTTGGACAAGGAACCCCACACATGCCAGCATAGACACTCATATGGCCCTTATCTACCATGGTCTTGGTGTGAGCTCCTAAGAAGTCTCCACTTCGCCTACCACACGTTTCCAATACCAGAATCCATGTCGAGCATATAAGCAGCTCCATGGCGCTATGCAGAGCCTTTCAGGGCCTCACTAGTGACACTAGGATGCCAACAAAAGATATATAACCTGTTGAGAATGCAAGGTTGAAGTCCATTTAGGTAAATATGATGGGTTCATCTGGCCCCAAGGGAAACAACCCTCAATGTTAATGCAATGCCTATCGCGTGGAAAAATTCTTGTAACACAAGCAAATAAATGGATGTAAGTGAATGCAGACCCTGTTGAGCAGATGGTCTTCAATGTAACTCTTTCATATAAATAAAATGGTCTACCAGCCCACTATTTTCAAGCTTTAATTCAAGATCTTATGGATTTTGGTGTTTCCTGCAACATGGCCTTGTGTTCCTCTATTGTTTACTTATGTGTTTCTTTCAATATGGTTATGAATTTCATTTAAAATGTTCAACTTACAAATATAACATAGTCCTTATTATCATATGGATTATGTAGCATGGGATCTCAGTGTAGAGACATGGCACAATATATGTTATCACGTTGTTTCATTTACATTCTATTGAATCTTGAAGGTTATAACAATATTGACAAATGCTTCACACAACACCTCTTTCAATCCCGCATACCACATTTGAGAAAATCATATGACATAACAATATCTCAAAATGAAACACATACATACATTCATGCATATTACCATAACCATAAAATCCATCTCCACATAGAGAAGTAACATGTGCTTATTATATCAACAGCATAGTTATAGTTTTGAAATCCCGATCCATTTTAAAGAGAAAGCCATCATTATTCATCAACATATAAAAAAGTATAAGCATATACTTATCTTTGATCTTGCGGGGAAATTAAGTCTAGGACAAGGACTCTCCACCCAACCGTAGATAGTTACAGCCACACTTACTTGCAGTTTTCACCCCCAAGCCATATTCCAGAGTTTGAGGGGGATGCTTGCTTAAGGGATTGAAACACCAGTTTCCAACTGAAACATGCACTCCAGAGGACCTCCTTCCTCAATTCCACTTGTAGACGAGTGTTTCCTTCAAGAACACAGGGAGTCCATAGGTGCTTCACCTCACCCCCAAGTTCCCACACAAGGATTCACCCCCTTCTAGGGAGTCCAACCCAAAGCCTCCAAGTCACCCAAGTTGTTACAGGGCTCTAGAGATTCCATCCCAACCCATAGCCTCCAGGGACCCAATCTATTATTAGGATCTAAAGACCTTTGTCTCAACCCATAGCCTCTAAGGACCCAAGTTGTTACAGGGCTTCAAGGATCCTATCTCAATCCATAGCCTCACCCCAAGTTGTTACAGGGATCCAGAGTCTAGAACCTGAACCCACAGCCTCCAGTGAACCAAAGAACCAATTCCCTTCTCTTTTCTTCTTTGCTCTTCAAATTTGCTTGTTGATTTTCTCTCATTGGATGCTCAAATTCCTTTGCCTTCTTTTTCTTCCTCTTGCATGCCTTCGAAAGCCTCACATTCGAATGAATTGTCTATTGTTGTCTTTTTCCTTGTTTGCATTTGTTGTTGCGTCCTTGCTGCCCTGCCATGCACAGTCCCTCTGTTGGATTTCATGTCTTCTTTTCTTATTGTTGTTTATCAAGAAACATGGGCATGCGTACCTTCTCTTGCATCCCATTTGATTTAAGAACCAATCTCTTAAATCTGTACACCAGCCAGTTTTTAATGGTTTTCCTAAAATTCATGTTTATTTCTCTGCACGAGGAAACAAAATATCCCAAGCAAGAAATCCTCCTCCCCAGCTCTGGAATCTGTGTCCCTTTGAATTAGTCCCCTTTTTTTAAAATTCACATGTAGTAGAAATATTTACATTGTATTTTATGAGAGGGCCATGGGTGGGGCTGTCACAGTGTTAATATATTTTTACAAGCTCTGGATCAAGGTGATATGTGTTACAATTCAAATAATTGTCAATAAAGTTTTCAATTTTAGTGTTACTATTGATTCCATAAATTGGTGCATTTTCCACCCATACCAACCCATGTTCATGTTTTCTTTCTCTACTTTGGAATTCATTTACAAAGTAATGATCCACTATATTTCCGAAGAATGTTTCATTTTGAGATATCATTTGCTTTAAGGCATTAATTCTATGCCTATAATGAAAAGTACATGTCACTACATTTTTTTCTTATGAGATAGTCAAAGTTGCAGCCTTCTATTGTTTCAATATGTTTTCTTTTCCTTCTTTTGTAATGTAATCAGGTCAATGTATTGACCAATGGAGCCCATCAATGTTCAATGGTTGTAAATGTGACAAAGAAGGTTGGTGGTCCTTGTTGACGTATCATGGCAAATATATTTTTCTTCATCTGTTGCAAAAAATTAGGAGAAATTTTTAAGTGTTTGAAATCCATGTAGCCAGTGTCGCTTCTAATAATGTTGTTCAAGTTTGGTTTGTATTTAACATCTTTTGCTAGTAACTTTCTTCCTTTTAATTTTCCTTTTATAATTCTTATTGAAATGCATGAAAGGACTTTTACAATTATTATTCATAATGTCTTTAAAAATAGATTAGTTTTGTGGTAAGAGAAATCACCACTATAATGTATTAACTCCCATTGCGCAATGTTTTGGTAGTAGAATCTTTCTACAATGTCACTATCATGTGGGTCTCCAAAGAAAATGGATGAAAAGTTTATTTCCTCTTCATATTTGTCTCTAAAAATTTCAAGGGGTCGTTTCCCTTCAGCTGGAGCAACTTCAATTAACTTGTTTTGCAAATCATGGATGCATTGGGACCCTATGTATCCATGTACCAATGTTTCAGTTCATGTTTCATTTTCTGAATCGCTAGTTGCTTCATTTTTGTCTTCAATGTCAATGTTTCCATTTATAGAATTTAAATTAGTTGATTGTAGGATGTTATCCAAATTTACATTTATGCTAATCTTTTTAGCTTTATAATGGTGTTGAGAACATAGTTCTTTTAGTGCCTCAATGACATTGTGCGTGTGAACTTTTCCTGTTTGAAATGCATTTTTATATTTCAATCATCTTTTTAATGCAACGATGATTGTTGTTGTGTCTTCCATAGATTGTGGCAATGCATTTTGAACAATGTTTGTTTGGACAGGAACATTGATAATTGATCTTGTTAAACCCATTTGTGATCATTTATGGCCCCATTATCTTATTTGTGAAAATGCAATTCTCAATGCTACAAGAGGTTCTTCAAGTTATGAGAGTGTGGTTACAATTGGCAATGAGTTGTTTCGCCTAATCCTCTCAGGTATAGAAAATTGTGGCAATTTTCCATTTTGAAGTGCTCTTTTGCAAACTTTGCATATTACTCTCATACGAAGATTTCTATGGTTATCAGATAAATTTACATATATTTGTTCCAAGTCTTGTCCAATGCTTTCCATATTCTTTTGAAACTGCAACTATTTACATATTGGACATTTATTTTTAGGTGTGTCTTCTATCTTGGCTAGGTAAACTGTCAAGGGATTTTTCTTGGATAAGCAACAATGTTGACTTTGCAATTTTTGTTTGTATGAATGTTTATGGTTTTTTGTTTATAAATGCAATAATTGTTTTAATCTATGGACATTGATCTTATTGTTCTTATGTGTTTTCATTGGCATTGTGATATATTGGAATCTTTCTTAATGCCTATGTCCATTTGTTGGAATAGGTCCATGTTGCGTGTGCAAGGAGGTTGTTTCTATTGGCAATATTTGACAATGTACATTGTATCTATTGTTATGTTCATCTATTGACAAAGGTGCATAATGAGTATGCAATGTATCGGTTTCAAACGAAAGTATATTGTATGTTTGGTTTGAAAAATTATTGCATTGGAAATAATTGACAGTGCTTCTAGTTAGAAAGGACCACTCATGAATGTTTACTTTGAATATTATTGCTTATAATTGCAAACAAAATGTCCCACCTTCAACCCCACTTTTCTCATATGGCATTTCCATATTAATAAGGTATGTTTGCCAATTTGCAACTTTTTTTTAAGTCTTTATGACATCACTTGATAGATATTTTTTTAAACAATGCAATGCATCTTGTGCATTACACATTATCGAATTGCAAAATGATTGGACAATGTAAAGTATCAAGGATTCTACACCAAAGTCACATGCTATCAAATGACAAAGTGTAGAGAACATGTTATCTCCACAAATGGATATAGTATGTGTTGCTTTATGCAAGCCATGGGTTTTCATTTTATCATTCATTGTTATGCAATAGCTATGCATGTCTTTGCAGGAAGGAGAAAACTATTCATTGTGTGTGACAATGGTTCGTCCTATTTTCCTGTACAACAATGGTTCATAGTGCCCACTAAGAGGATTCTCATCATGGAACAATTTATCCAATGGGATTGTTGTTTTGTTTGAGTTGAAGAGAAAATACATTTTTTTTTGTGCTTGACCAAATTCCTATTGGAAATTTCAAACATTTGGCCAACCAGTGTATGCAAAATGTATCTCCCATAATCCTCATTTATTGTGAGTAGGACCATTTGAAGTAGAAAGACGCATTCTCTACAAATATGTTTCAACATCGTGAATTCCATGAAGGTGATAAAGGAAATCAAGTGTTAGCTCATAATTAAATGATTTTATTTCTTCTATGTCTCCTTGCTCGAGGCATATCAAGAAGTGGCCAATTGTGCCATTTCACAATTCAGTGGACGTATAACAAAAATGCAAAATCACTTCAGTTACATTGAAAAGATGTAGGAATTTACAGGGTAAGTTCCTCAGACATAACACCAAAGGACACCGCTCACAAACATATCACAGATCAATACACCAGTATTGTTGACGTGGTTAAAACCCTCTAAAAGGGAAAAAATCCATGGCCTGAGCCAACGCGGCCACTTCAGGAAATTTATTAATAAAAGAATGAAAATTTACATAATCTTCTCTCATAAACGGTTACCCTACAAATGACCCTCCATGCTCTTTAAATAGAGATCATGGACCAATCGGGTGTTAAGCCACGGATCAAGTGTCGGTAATACCGAGGAGAGAATGAACCGTCGGATCACTACATATTGTGACTGTCGGATTGTAAGTTACAAAAGTACATAGTAAAGAAACACACTTTACCTAACTCTACACTAGACCAAGTTATACTTAACTATTTCCTATGTGTCGGAATATCCTAACATCCCCCCTTAAGAACAACTTGGGATAGGATTAAGGGATGTACAAATATGACACAATAGGAGAAGGAAGGAGGCACTAGAGCCTATCCCCCTTAGTGACAACTTCCTAAACTCCAACCATAAATCAAATTTTAGTAAACTTCGCCTTTGTGAGAGCCTTTGTAAAGATGTCTGCAACTTGATCATCTGTTGAACAATATTGCACTTCAAGAACATGGTCATGAATGAGCTTTTTGATGAAGTGCATGTGCATTTCAATGTGTTTGTTGCGCTGATGTTGGACTGGATCTTTCCATAGTTGAATGGCACTTTGATCAAAACACCAAAGTGTAGTCGGATGCTATTGTTGAAAGCCAAACTCTGACAGGATCTGATGAAGCCATAAGGCTTCCTTACTAGCTTCTATGACACCACGATACTCTGCTTCTGCTGAAGAAAGAGAAATGGCACTTTGTTTCTTGCAAGCCCATGTAATAGGTCCTGAACCAAGAGTGAACACATAACCTGCAGTAGACTTTCGATCATCAGGGTCACCGGCCCAATCAGAATCAATGAAACCAACCAATAGAGGAGATGCTTCTGCACTGTAATGAATCCCAAACTAAACTGTACCTCAAACATAACAAAGTATTCTTTTAGCTGCTTTCCAATTACTTTCATGTGGGTTTTGCATAAATCGAGAAATAAGGCCAACAACAAAGGAAAGGTCAGGACGAGTATGGGTCAGATACAAAAATTTTCCTACAAGTTGACAGTATAAGGTAGCATCAACTTTAGGGGAAGTACAAATGAATGAAAGTTTGGCTCCAGATGGAAAGAGAGAAGGGGCTAGCTTACAGTCTTCCATCCATGTGAAAATGGCATAGAAGATCACAGGCATACTTGGACTGGGAAAGGGAAATACCTTCCTTGTATTGCAAGACTTGAAGACCAAGAAAATAATGCAAGTGTCCTAAGTCTGTCATTGAAAACTTCTTTGTAAGGTTGGACTTCACATGGTTTATAAGGTTGGGATCACTACCAGTAAGGTTAAGATCATCAACATAAAGAACAAGAATGATAAGAGACTTGCCCACTTTCTTGGTGTAGACAGTATTGTCAGAATGACACCTAAAAAAGCTAGTCTAAAAGAAATCTATCCATTTTGGCATACAAAGCCCAAGGAGCTTGCTTGAGACCATAAAGGGATTTCTTAAGCTGACATACAAGGCTGGAGTTTGTTTGTATAAAGCCAGTAGGTTGTTCCATATAGATTTCTTCATGAAAGTCCCCATGCAAGAAGGCAGATTTAACATCCATCTGATGGACTTCCCATTTGAAAGAGGCAGCAAGGGAAAGAATGAGGCTGATAGAGTTCATTTTGGAAATAGGGGAGAAGGTTTAAGTATAATCAATGCCTTAAACTTGTGAAAAACCCTTAGCAACAAGACGAACTTTATGTTTATCAACTTTCCCATCTGGTCCATACTTGGTTCTATAAACCCATTTGCATCTAACAAGTTTGCATCCCTTTGGTAGAGGAACAAGATCCCATGTATCATTTGCCAATAATGAACGATATTCTTCATTTATAGCTGTGTTCCAATTTGGATGGCCTAAAGCTTCTGCAAAGGTGCCAGGATCATAATTCGTTGAAGCTTGAGCCAGTAAAGAAGAGGCTCTATCGAATTGAGAACATGTACGTTGTTGATCTGTAGGATCACTGACAAGAGCACCTGCTGCATCCCAAGTAGCACGGACCCATTTTGGAAGTTGAGGAGCTGAAGGAGGATCCTGAGAAGGTGGGGGAGGATTTTCATCCTTGCTTTCATCATTTGAAGAAGAAATATTTTCAAAGGTAGAAGAGATAGAGAGATGTGGCACATCCATCGAACTAGGCCCGTAGGCTGATATATTTTCAACAAACTTTACATCTCTTCTAATGATAACATTTTGGACTTAAGTGGAATAAGTCTGTATCCTTTGACATCTTCATAATATCCAACAAAAATAAATTTTTCACTTTTAGGTTCTCAAGCTTTATGTTTCTCATCTGGAATATGGGACCATGCTTCACTTCCAAAAACACGAAAGTGACTTACATCTAGTTTAATTGAGCTCCATGCTTCTTCTGGAATAATATTCTTTAAAAACCTTAGTAGGAGTACAATTTATTATGTAATTTTCACAGTTAATTGCTTCTGCCCAAAAATTAAGACTAAGTCCTTTAGATTGAAGCATACAATTAGCCATTTCCTTTAAGGTGCAATTCTTCCTTTTAGCTACACCATTCTGTTGTGGAGTATATGGAACAGTATGTTGCATTTGAATTCCATGCTCAGTGCAAAAGTTGATGAATTTATTGTTAACATATTCTCTGTTATTATCAGATCTTAGCTTAAGAATTTGATGTCCAGATTGTTTTTCAACAAAGGCCTTAAACACCAAGAACATGTTAAATACTTCACTCTTGAGTTTTAAGAAGTGTACCCAAGTGCATCTAGAGAAATCATCAATGAAAGTTAAGAAATACTTGTAGCCAGAGAATGAAACAACTGGAAGTGGACCACATAAATCACTATGCACAAGCTATAAAGGGGTTGAGGCGTGACAAGAGGCACGTTTTTCAAAACTATCCCAATGATGTTTTCCGAGTACACATCCGGAACAAACACCATCTCTGCAAGATACCATTGGAAGACCTGTCACCATATTTTGTTTACATAGATTCTGAAGGGAGCGATAGTTTAAGTGACCAAATCGCTCATGCCAAAGTTTGCTCACTTCATCATTATGAGCAACAAATACCGAGGGAATATTTGATGACCCAAAGTTGTTAAACTTATACAACCTTGTAGAATCGTCAGCAATGCCAGTAGCTAAATCTGTCTAGGATCTCTTAGGTCCTTAATTACAACATCGTGAGGTGAAAATTCAACGATTTTACCTTCACCTGAATGAGTTATCTGATATACAGATAGAAGGTTGCAGGATAAGGTTGGAACACATAATACATCATTAAATTGACCATTGTCTATATGAACATTTCCAGTCCCTACAACACTAAGAGATCTACCATCACCAACATATATATTTTTGGTGTTACAATCATTTAAAGAAGAAAACATGGCTTTGTTTTTGGCCATGTGATAAGAAGCTCCAGAATCAATGAGCCACTCATGAGAATTAGAATAAGAAGATACATTTAGTGCATATCCAGACTGAGATGTTTGACAACCACACGCAGAAAGTGTTATTCCTGAAGATGAAGTTGAAGTTGAAGAGTACTCCAAATGGATGTTATGCTTCTTCATTGCTGCTTCCAAGGCTTCCATCTTCTTAAAGCATTTGGATTCTAAGTGGCCATCTCGATTACAAAAGTGGCAATGTTGATCAGTCTTCTTCCCTTCGTTTTTATTTGCCTTATCATTTTGTTGAAATGATTTGTCATTTTGAGGCTGAAATTGCTTAGGACCCTTGTTTGGTTTATGACCATTCCTTTTGGGATACGGCTTCTTAGGATTCTTTGAATTTCGTTGCTACTGGCGGCTAAGGCTTTCTTAGAAGAGTTTCCAAGATTAAGAAGACCAAGGTGTAAGAGTTTTTCTTGTTCCCTTAGACTCCTATATATAGAAAGGAGGTCTTTTCATTTGTATCATCCAAGAATTGTTCATTTATGTAATGTAAAGGAGGTTCTCCCCTCGAAGAGGCTGAACTCTAAGGCGTTGATCTATTTTTTCTATCTTTTCTTGAGCTGGTTTCATAACATTTGGTATCAGAGCTTTGGATTCTAGGGTTTCGCTGCTCCAAACAGGTCATCGTGGCATTTTCGCTATAACTTTTTTTTTGTGATGTTTCAGAATTCACAAAAAAAACCCATTTGAGAAGAAATCACGTTGAACCTTGGGTCCAAATTTCAGAGCTTTTCGCGTGATATTTGCGGAGATATGATCTGAGGAAGTTGGTATTTTTGCAGACTCCTGAATTACATTCAAAACATGTGACCTGTGGAAAATCGTCATAACTTTCTCTCTGGGAATCAGATTCAAATTTCGTAAGAAGGTACAAAAATAGGATGGACTTTAGTTTCTTTTATATCTTTTTCAGAACCAAAGATCGAAAATTGTACACGTGGCACTTCATACAAGTTCACTCTTCTGGAAAGGTCTATAATCAGGTCATCTTGGGAGATTGTGCATAACTCTTTCTTGGAGAATCCAATTTGGATCAGACTGGTGGCATTGGAAAGAGGACACAGAGAGCTACTATAGGTCACAAATTCAGAACTAGATGATTGGAAAGTACACAGATACATCAGAGGCAATATCGAGCTCCTACAAAGTGAAAAAAGGTGTGTAGATTTTTTTAAATTTTTGCTTAAGCTTGGTTTGAAAATTTATTTTGAAGGAATTCAAAGGGCATAGTAGAGCATTATTATCAGTAACTGATGCCTCGAGGAAAGAAAATGCAAACACCTAGTAAGGAACCTGAAAGCTCTAGCATGACTCATGAAGAAGAAGAAGAAATGCTATAAGATATATCAAAATTACAAGAACAAGTGCAACAAGTATCACTTGCACAAAAAGCAACACAATCTAAGATGGATGGTTTAAGGAAAGATGTAGAAGCTAAGATGGATGGTTTAAAGAAAGGTGTAGAAGCTAAGATGGATTGTTTAAAGAAAGGCGTAGAAGCTAAGATGGATGGCATGGAAGCTAAGGTGAATGGCATGGACGCTAAAATTGATGGCATGGATGATAAGATGGAAGAATTGAAGATAAATATGAATAAGTTGCTACAAGAAATGGTCACTAATGGTGAAAGGGTACTAAAGGAAACTCATGATGAGAACAAACGAAATGTTAATCATGATTCCATAGACTCTAATGTTGGATCGAAGACCCACCATATTCCAAAAATCGATATGAGGAAGTTTGATGGCAAGGATCCCGCAACATGGATATTACAGATGGAGCAATTTTTCGATCTCAATAATGTGAAAAACACACAAAAGGTACATATGGAAACTTTATATTTTGAACCAAATCAGTTTGTATGGTATCAATGGCTTTTCTCTCGTAAACAATTTATCACTTGGGCAATTTTTACGGAAGAATTGATAGCACATTATGAGGATACAAAAAGCAACACTTTTTTTAGCCAATTGATAAGTCTCACACAAAAGGGTTCAATAATGGAGCACATTGAGGAGTTCCAAAAATTGAACATAAGGGTAAAAGATATTCTAGAGGAGCATAGGATTGATGTGTTCATAGGGTCTTTAAAGGATAATAGCCAACATGACGTTCGCCTTTGGGAACCTGATTCATTAGAGAAGGCATTCAGGTTATCAAGAAAAATGGAAAGCAAAATTATGGCAACCAGGAAGCATACCCCTCACAACTATAAAGACGGAAGTCTTGTTGCCCCTAGTCTTCCACAACCTATAAGGTTGACACCACAACAATTGGAAGAAAAAAGAGCAAAAGGGCTTTGTTACAGTTGTGATAGCAAATACACTAAAGGTCATAAGTGTGCTGAGAAGAAATTATTCTACATAGATTGTGAAGAGGAAGAATAAAAGGAGCAAGAAAGGTCAAAAGAAGAGGATATACTCCAGGAACAAAGCCTAGATGAAGAACAAATGAATCCGACTATATCTTGTAAAGCATTGGCAAGAATTACCACTCCTAAAACTCTTAAGATAGAAGGACATATCAAGAAGAAAAAGGTGCAAGAAGTGAAAGATCACATTGCGAAAGAAGAAATGAATCCAACCATATCTTGTAATTCATTGGTTGAAATTACCACTCCTCAAACTATCAAGATAGAAGGACATATCAAGAAGAAAAATGTTCAAAAAGTGAAAGATCACATCAAGCATCAAGAAATGAATCCGACCATATCTTGTAAAGGATTGGAAGAAATTACCACTCCTCAAACTCTAGAGATATAAGGACATATCAAGAAGAAAAAGATTCAAGCAGTGAAAGATCACATCGAGCGTCAACAACAAGTTCTCCAACTTTTAAAGGATAACGCCACTTCGGTGCAAAATCAAACGAAACAACAAGTAGATCAACATCGTAGTGACAAATGTTTTGATGTAGGTGATTGGGTATTTTTACTGCTACATCTCAAGCAAGCTATTTATGAGAAGGAAATGCTGGCAATACTACATGCACTTAAAAAATGGCGACCTTACCGAATGGGAAGACTCTTCAAGGATGAGGATGTGGAAGCATTGTTTTGTGCTATTTCTATTATCCAACCAGATTGGATAAAGGAAGCAAGGGATGAATGGAAGAAGGAAGAAGAAGTATGGCCACTTATTCAAAAGTTGCAAAAGATCCCATTCAAACAATATTGCTAGAAATTGAAGAGGAAGGAAAAATCATATTGGAACCTCGAGCAGTGACAGAAACAAGAACCCGACAGCTACGAAATTGATCAATTTCAGAGTATCTCATCAAGTGGAATAACTTACCCATTGAAGATTCCACATGGGAGGACAAGAATTTTATACAGAAGCATCAAGAACTACTCAAGCATTGAGGACAACGCTTTTTGAAGGAGAGGGGCATGTTAGGCCCCTATACTACTAGTGTAACCCCTTATTGTTATTAGTACAACCCACGTATTATATTGATGTACCCATGTAGTGCCCATATTGTTACTATTGTGCCCCATAGAAGCCCACTATTGTTATTATTGTGCCCTTACATTATTATTGTTATGTCGGCTCTGATTATGTTATGACCCCTTAGACTCCTATATATAGAAAGGAGGTCTTTTCATTTGTATCATCCAAGAATTGTTCATTTATGTAATGTAAAGGAGGTTGCCCCCTCGAAGAGGCTGAACTCTAAGGTGTTGATCTATCTTTTCTATCTTTTCTTGAGTTGGTTTCATAACAAACACCTTCCTAGAGAAGTCTAAGGGTCATGAACTTGGACAGAAAATATTCAATGGAAGAAAAATTATTGGGGTCCAATGTAAGCAACTCATTTTCAAGTTGATGGGCTCTAAGTTCGTTTTTAATTCCAAAAACTTTGGTGATCTGTTTCATTGCTTCATCAAGAGTATCAAGTTCTGCAATATGGAATCTAAGGTCTAGAAAAATAGGCATCCCTATCAACCCACGTGCTTGATCTTGCCTATTTTCCCATTTGGCTGCATTATCTTCATCTTTCAGTTTGGTTTCTTGGCCTAAGGCTATTCTATAAAGACCTTTACTTCTAAGTAAATCCACAATGTAGGACCACCATTGGAAGTAGTTGGTGATGTCAAGAATAACTTAGCGTGGACTTTCCATTTTAATAGAAACTAGAGATTTATATGCTGAAAGTAAGTGCTCCAATGGAAAGATCTCGAAAAAATAGGCTGATTAAAAAAAACGGCTCTGAAAACGGCTTCTAGATGAAGAAGTTATGGCTTTTTGAAGAAAAGTTGTTGAAGATGCCGATGAAGTGCGGGAATGTGCAGAAATGAATGATAATGTTATATTTAAAAAAAAAATCGTTCCCTTTCCAAACTTAATCTAATACAGTAGCTTTGGACCAAGAAAGACTTGAACTGAAGACCTCTATTCTCATAAAGTAGCTTTGGACCAAGTGAGCTAGATTAAAAGGTTAGTAATTTTTTGGAAAAGAGGAAGGAGGTGCGTGCTTACATGGAAAAGCGTTTTTTTCCTACAAAACAAAAAACACAAAACCCAACATGGACATACAAAAAAAAAAAAAAACCTTACGGCTTGAAGTTAGCTTTATCCGGAAACTATATATTTTCCTCAATGTTTATGATTGTTCGAGATCACACTAAGGCGCGGCGGAAAAGAGCATACGCATGAGAAAAATCCTTCCTTTCTTTTTCTGATTTTCCCAGATCGCATAGAGTCGTGGGGCAAAGAGCATATGCAAAAATGAAAGGTATGGATTTGGTAATAATAAAAAACAAAGAACTAAATAAACAGGGAGAAAATAACTAAAAACTGCAAATAAACATTGTATACCTCCAGATCTTAAAAATGACATAGCTAGGGCTACCAGAAACCTTTTCGCGTGAAACGAAAGGGATTCCTCACTGGAACAGATGCTCCCAACACAATAGATTAGTCCTATTGGCCCGAAAGCAGTCAAAAATAGTAGATCTAGGAAACAACAGTCAGATGCAGTTCTACCGGCTTCAGATTTGGATCACCAACGGATGCAGCCCTCAACTTGGCTCTGATACCATGTAGGAATTTACAGGGTAAGGTCCTCAGACAGAACACCAAAGGAAACTGCTCACAAACAGATCACAGATCAATACACCAGTATTGTTGACATGGTTAAAACCCTCTAAGAGGGAAACAATCCATGGCCTGAGCCAACGCGGCCACTTCAGGAAATTTATTAATAAAAGAATGAAAATTTACATAAGCTTCTCTCATAAAAGGTTACCCTACAAATGATCCTCCATGCTCTTTAAATAGAGATCATGGACCAATCGGGTGTTAAGCCACAAATCAAGTTTTGGTAATATCGAGGAGAGAATGAACCGTCGGATCACTACATATTGTGACCGTCGGATTGTAAGTTACAAAAGTACATAGCAAAAAAACACACTTTACCTACCTCTACACTAGACCAAGTTATACTTAACTATTTCCTATCTGTCGGAATATCCTAACAAACGAAAATTGCTTGAGTGTATGAAAATTCTTGAAGTCTAAAAAGATTATTTGTGTTCAAGACAACGTCAATAGTCGCATCATTTTTTGCATTGATTTTCCGATTGGTAAGTGTTGACATCAATTATTTCACATGTATTTGTATATTTGTTTGGTGAAATTTTTCATTGAAATTGGATACTTAAATGCAACGTGCAAGTAACTTGACATTGCTACTTTCACGTATTTGCAAAACACCTCTGTAAAATCACATAATGCAGTTTCCATATGAGTTTTTATCTTTGAAACTATTAACTTATGACATACAACAAAAGAGTATTCAATTTTATTTACGGCATATCTTTTTTGATATTTTCTCGGTTGTTCCTACTTGTATTTTTCTATTCAATCGCACTGATATGGATATGTATGCACAGTAAAATGGATCTTTGCAAAGTTAGAAAAACTATGGATTTTATCAAATTCTCGAGGAAGACAGTAGTGTTTTGTACAGCAAATGTGAGTTAAGTAATGTGGTACTAATTCCCCTATAACAAGAGTCTACAATAGCCTAATTAAACATAGTGTGGAGACCATGAATATAGTCTAGTGGTGTTCTATGTGCTATATGAAATTAACACTAAAGTTTTTTAAAAGAAAATTAGTCTAAATATTCATGTTAGTTCATGTTTAAAATGGTTTTTAATCGAAGTGCAATATTCAAATGAAAACAAATATGGAAAATGTTTCTATTCAGGAGCCTGAGTGCAAGCAACATAGAACTACATTTGAAAATTTTAATAAAAATAATGTGCTCACCATTGGAAGAAAATTACACAAATTTTCATACATGTTTCTGTATATGCTAAAATAAAACGCTAGTCAATCTAGACAAAAGAAGTTGACCCAGTACCAGCTCTGGTCCACAACATAGTTTTCTATCTACAAGCTAATAGTTAAGATATTAATTTCATTCTGAACATGTCACATCATATGTATAAATTGAAATAATGCTTATTAAAATAATTAAACATAATGTGCACTCCATAAATATAGTTCAATAGTGTAGTCTATTGTACATGAAACATGTGACTTATTGTTTATATGAAATTATAGAACTCTTTATCAATTTATTTGTAATGGCATCATCCAAGAAGTATGTAAAATGTGGCAAATTGCAAAATATGAGGGGAAATTTACATGGAACCCATGAAAACAAAATTTCAAGCACAATGCTTTAAAGGAAAAACACAAGAACTTGAATAGAGCCAATTAGAAAATGAAAAAATACTTTCATATGGCACAAAATCTCTTTGAAAAATTTGTTAATATCTTATTAATTTGATGCTCACAGTGGAGATCGTTCCATAGATGTGAAGCAAAACCATGAGCTTTCACATAGACAGATTCTTCACAGTAGAAATTGAACCATAAAGACAAAGAAGGGGTGAAAATGAGGAAAAATGGACTAAAAAGTCAGCACCCTTTCAACTTTAAAAGAAAACCAGACAACCAATCAATCTGTTACATTTCAAAAAACATAAGCTCCGGGAGTCACATACCTTATTATGGTGTCTTTGCACGGCACAGATTCAATTGTACCAAGTTTCCCAAAGTTCTTGTTCTTTGAAAATCCTTTCTGCGAACAAGTTGAAATGTTATCTAAAGTATTCACCGCGCAAATGATTCTAGCAGTCATGAATATTTAGAAACTTGCAATTTGATTTTTTTGGCAATGACATGAAATTTTTTTATCAAGTGTTAAAGCTCTAGGTAATTTCATTCAATGCATAGGATTGCATAAAATTTAGTGAATGTTGCAGTACAATCCAAATTTCAAAACAAATGATATTTGGTCATTATTATTATTTTAATTATATTATCATGAATTTATTCATTCCTTGAGTTCTCGTGCCTAATTAAGAGTCAGGAATCACCAGTGAAACAACTTGTTTAATGGAGAAAAGTTTCGACCCCCAACTTGCTTTGCAAAATTGTGGGTGGGCCATTATTGTTTGTTATCCCTGTCAGAGTGGGAATATCCTCAAATATTTTTCCCTTGATCTTGTCAATTAATGTGTATGCTACGATTGACTTGGCTCAAACATTTATGTTTTCACTACATGCAAACTCTAAACAAAATAAATGCAAATATAAAAGCACAAGTAGTAAAGAGATGTTTCTATATTAAATTACCCTCGTATTTTTGTGTGAACAGTTAATAATGCCTTGGTGAATAATGTGGAGTGTGTAATTTATACAAAGTGAGCTTAATCAGTAGAAAGCCAAATGATAGTCACCAACCTTACAATGGAATTTATATTTGTATTTTAATTTGTATTGTTATCCAAATATTTTTCAATTAATATTTGTAAAATCATTATTTACAACAAACGCTAAATATAACAGATTAACATATCTTTTTTATTTCACTTAATATGCTACATCGGACACAGACTGTTGATCGGCTCTGTGAGCTCATGCAGACCATAATCTCGTGTTACAGAATGTGATGGTGCATTAGAAATGCTGACAAAATTCTTATCTCTTAGATTTTAAGTTGTAACTTTACATGAGGGATTTTGTATCTAGCCTATGGTGGAATGTATTGTCTTCAGTAGGGCACAACCTAATCAAATGAATTGATTTGCATTTCATTGTTGTACGTCACATTGACTTGACGGGTTAGTGTATTGCTTTTGTATTTATCCTACATTGTACCTCACCATTGACTTGACGAGTTAGCTTATTGCCTGAGTTGGACGCCCTTCAGGAGTCACCAAGTTCTTAGTTGGTTGTGGCTAAAATATTGTTTGTGCAGACATGCCTGGAACTCCTTGTCCCCAAGAAGGAAATGTTTACAGGTTGACAACTTTCCCAATGCACACTTGTCCATAGGACACATGTTGGTATTTGAACCTTGAAAATATTTTCCCCATCCCCTTGACGAATGTTAATCTTCATGTGGCCTTATCTATTCTCTAAGAACCTCGTCGGCTAAAAAAAAATGGTCTTGTCTTAAGCTTTGGAGAGATAGCACTAGTATGTGTTGTGGTGAGCTGGTGGATTTCAAGTCAATTGTAGAACCACTAATACCAAGCCATACCTAAATCCATGTTGATGGGTAAAGTGCACAAGCAGAAATCAAACCCTGATAAAATCCACCATATCCAAGATCGTGGTGAAAAAAATAAGTGAGAATCAAACCTTATAGTTCTAATCAGATAACTCTTATCCATCCACCTGTATGATTTCCTAGTCATGGTAACTTTGAATTGGAAGCCTATATATCACCCTATCACTATGCGACAAAAGAAGCAATGAGGTGGCGGCAGGGAAATTTCCTTAAGCAACCAAATGAGCAAAGCCTCAGGGGTTGAAAGGTAATTGAGGTCAGGACTACCCTGGGGTCAAGCACATTCATGTACCAAGGAAGGGCATCGACACTGACTAGTTTGGAAGTCAGGGATCGGGCCCAGAAATAACAAAACTGAACACATTGATGAATAAGGTTGACCCCGACTAGCCCCTGCCACATTGAAGATGAATGGTGTTGTTACAATGTTATACTGCCACCTAGGAAACTAAGTTGCGGGCCACTAATCTGTTGTCATGTGGAAGATAGATGATTGTGTTACAATGCTATACTGCCACGCAAGCCACTATAAAATTGTCATTTTGGAAATTTTATTATTTATGGGAAGATTACAAATGAGAATACAAAATAATTAATTTATTTTTAAAAATGAAGAGAAATATAAGAAATAATTGATAATGATATAAGTTATTTTAAATTTAGTCAGGGTCAGGATTGCGCTCAAGTCAAGCAACTTAATGTACCAATGAAGGGGACTAACCGTAAATAGGTCATAGGTTGGGGGTCAGGCCTAGAAATGACAAAACTCGACATGTTGATGCCATAGGGTCGACCCTGACTAGCCTATTAGCTAACTACTTCCACCTACGCAATTGAGCCACTCCCATGTGGAAAATGAATAGCTTTGGGTCGGGCCCACAAAAAACAAAGTTGGGTGCACTAAAGGATAGGTTCAATCATGACTGGCTTGTCAGCTCACTACTACCACCTGCGCAACTAAGTCATTGCCATGTGGAAAATGAAATAATTTGTTACAATATTACACTGCCACTTGGTTCACTAAGTCAGTGCCACGTGGAAGATAAATGGTTGTGTTACAATGATATACCGCCAACTATTGCCACCTATGCCACTGAGTTGATGCCACGTGGAAAATGAATGGCATTGTTACAATGATATATTGTAACCTGGGCCACTGAGTCACTACCACGTGGTATATATATATATAATTTAGTTGGGAAGACTATACTCGAGTCAAGTAGGTTGATGTACCAATGAAGGGGATGGACCTCAACTAGGTCAGAGGTCGGGAGTCAAGCCCAGAAATAACAAAACTAGGTGCATTGATGGATAGGGCCGACCTCGACTGGCATGTCAGCTCACTACTGCCACCTGCGCCACTGACTTGTTGTCACGTGGAAAATGAACGGTTTGGTTACAATGTTATACTACCACATGGACCATTAAGTCGGTGCCACATGGAAGATAAACAGTTTTATTACAATTTTTTACTACTAACTACTGCCACCTATGTCACTGAGTTGATGCCACGTGGTATATATATATCTTTCAAACTATTATATAATAATATTAATCGACATCAGGAGTATGCCCCCGTCAAGCAGAAAGATGTACCAATGAAGCGAACTAACCCTGACTTGGTTAGAGGTCAAGGATTGGACCTAGAAATAACAAAACCGGGGCGTTGATGGATAGGGCTGACCCCGACTGGCATGTTAGCTCACTACTACAACCTGGGCAACTGAGCCATTGCCACATGGAAGATGAACAACTTTGTTACAGTGTTATCCTGCCACGTGGAAGATGAAAAACTTTGTTACAATGTTATACTGCCACGTGGCCCACTGAGTCCATGCCACATGGAAGATAAACGGTTGTGTTGCAATGCTATACTGCCAACTACTGCCACCTGCATCACTGACCTGATGCCATGTGGAAAATGGGCGAAGTTCATAGTGAGTAGTCAGTGGTCCATAGTAAGGGCATGTGGCAGAGGAAGGTCAACCATAGTTGGGTCCAACTCTTGACTTTTGCGCATTTCGCAGTTTCACGTGACCACTCCAAATGAAGGTTTGTATTTAACGCATGGAGGTAATAAATAAATACACAATTCGGACCTTAGCATTTAGTCGGATTTGAACTATTGAGAGGTGCATCAGAAGTTATAATGGAAGAATAGAGGCGAGATGGGAGATGAAATAGAAACCCGACCTCGACTAGTCGGAGGTCGGACCCTGTTTTCATTTGACAATGTGTGAAGGGAGATAACCCTGACTCCTAACCATGGATTGCACATGGAAAGAGATTAACCCAACCCTTTGCATGCATCGCTTTGTGTGAAGGAAATTCTTTATTGAGTTTTGATCTGACAAGGAGAGGCACTACATAGAAATTTATGTAAAGATTCGTAAAATATTAAAAAAAAATTGTGCTCCTATGTCCCAAACCATGTACGAAAATATGGAAAAGATTGCTCATCATACATTGTAGATAATAAACATAAGAGAAAACTTACAATCCAGTGGCAGAAGTCATCATTGCTAAATAAGACTCCAACAGTCTCAACCTATCACAGCCTAAATAAATAGAATTCTAAAAATAAATTATTTTTGTTCCCTAATGTCAACTTTACACATTATTGATATAATTTTTGGCCAACACAGAATTAATGAATGATCATTGCATTATCAAATGTGTAATATCTTCCTAGCAACAGAGATAATAATAAAGTTTTCTCTATTCGATAATTGGTTATCCACTTTATGTTATATCATCTCTTTATCACTTTAATGTTTAAAATAATACATTCAACCACTTTAATTCCTAGCAATTAACACCTTTATAGCTCATTTCTCATTTCAATTTTTCTTTGAGATATACATTTTTACCCACGAGTTACTTTTGATTTAATAGGCATATATACACACTTTTATTTCAAACAAGGTGTATACATACACACTAATCTCTCGTTGATAACTTGTGTATATCTTTGGATTGCATTAAAAATAAATGTCATTAACTTTGTGTATTTTTCGAATAAAATTTATAGTATGTAATATTATGTCGTATTCTAACAAAGTTTATGGGTTATCCAAGTTACATATCTCCTATTGCCCATAATTTAATAATCATTTATTAACCTGTATACAAAATACCTTTATGTATCTTTTAAGGCAACTCTCTCTACAAAAACGTTAATTACCTAGCCATTTAACCCTTTTGCCCATCCTATTGCCCATAATTTAATAAGCATTTATTAACGTGTATACAAAATACCCTTATGCTATTTCTCGTGTCTTTTAAGGCAACTCTCTCTACAAAAACTTTTATTACCTAACCCTCTAACTCTTTTGCCATTCTATGAGATGATTTTTCATTCTTTTTCTCAGTTTGAGTAAACTAATAAAGAAGGGTGAAAAAATATGTAAATTTTGAAACTAGAATCACAAACTCAAAACGAGAATTTTAGCAAAAAAAAATGCCCTACAAACATGAAAAATCAACTCGAAGATGAAAAGTGTTGACGTTGGAATAACAGTTTTTTTTCTAGGGTAAATTTTCAACATGTTTTAAAAATGGCAATGAAAACCAATTTTTTGTGCCAAAAAAACCTTGAAAACAAAAAGTGTGGATGTGTTGATGTTGAAATAACGTCTTTTTCTTTTTCTTTTTCTTTTTTTTTTTTAGGATAAATTTTCAACATTATAAAAATATGGCGTAAAATATTTTATCATGACTTCGAAAAACATTCAAATTTCAAATTAATAATGAAAACGTAAATTTAAAAATAAAAGCAAAATTGAAAACAAAAACAAAACCAAATTTTTTTAAAAAATAACAAAAAGTAAATAAAAATATATATTTAAAAAAATTAACTTAAAATTAAAAAAAAATAACAAAAAAAATATATATATGTTATAAAAGAAAAACAAAATTAACCTATAAAATTAAGAATTTAAAAATTAAAAAAAAAAAAAAAAAAAAATATATATATATATATATAAACCATAAAAATTGAAAAAATAAATAAAAACTAGAAAAATAAATAAATTAAAATAGAACAAGTAAAAAAAAATAATAATAATAATAAAATAATAAAAATAAACTAACAAAAATTAAAAAACTATTAAAATTAAATCTTCAAAAACATAAAAGAATATAATAAAAAAAACACATAATTAACTAAAAAAATTTAGAACATTAATATTAAAATCTTAGAAAAACCCTCGATCGGGGTGTGAAAGGCAAGAGGGAGTAAACAAAGGAGAGGTATGCCATAGGACATGGTGGGTCAGGGGGGGTCAGCCGCCTAGCTGGCTCCGATGGCAGAGGGAGAAGAGGTCGGCATGAGGCCACGAGAGCAGGTAGAGGGAAGTGGGGCAGCAGGCAGTACAGGGTATAGACAACTAGGTAAGAGGACAGAGCGGAGAGAAGAAGGCCAGGTGTCAAGTGTGGTAGAGGGAGGAAGGCAATGGCAGTCAGCAAGTGGCGATGTAGATGAAGTAAACTCGCGGCAGGAGTAGTCGGCGGTAGCATTAGGGGAATTTTGAGGTCTAAAATGGGCCTCCTAAGAAAAATGTACAACCAAAATAAACTTTATAATAACCAATAGGCTTTAAGATGATGATGTCAACCATGGGGGATGATTCACCATTTTTGGAGTAAAAAAGTACAAAGATTAAAAAATAATAAAACCATTTTTTCAACTCGTATTTTCAATTTATCTCCCTAATTTTTTACTCAAATTTCGAGCGGTAGTACTCGTTGGATGCAAAATTTAATTCTTCATCCAAGGACTACCCATATTTCATACTTTTGATGGACCCTACTATGCGAAAAATGAGAAATACATGAAAAAGCGTTATTGCAATCATGTTTTTCATGCATTTCTCATTTTTCATGTAGCAAGGTCTGTCGAAAATATATAACATGGGTACTCCTTAAATGAGAAATCAAATTTTGCATCCAATGTGTATTTCTGTTTGAAATTTGAGTAAACCCATAAGAATATATGTTGAAAATACGAGTTGAAAAAATAGTTGTCTTTTTTTCCTCTAAAATTTGATGATTTAATCGAATCTTATTTTATTATTTCCACTATTATTTTATAATTTCCTTAGGAGGCCCATTTTAGACCTCAAAAATCCCCTAATGGAGAGGATTAATGAAAGGCAATAATGGGGATGTCAGGAAAACCCCATCCCGAAAAAATCATGCAGGAGAAAGGGTGGCGAATGGAGGATGAAGGCATGTGGTGAGTCCTTCAGGTGGTAGGCAGGGCAGTTGGCCAGCAAAACAAAAAGGGAAGATAGTTAGGCTAAGAGCCATTTGCATGCAGAGAGATAACTTAGGACATGCAGCTAAAGGTGGTGGACGTGGACGGCTAGAGGGCGTCGAGCTGCGACCGGTTTTCGTCTGCAAGAACTGGTATGTCCTCTCAGCTCTTATGTTTTTAGAAGATGAATGTTGGTTAATGGAAATGATACCCCCGGATGCGGCCACTGTCGAGACCTTTTGTTTCTCTTGGGGTTTTGGATTGTTATCCTGCAGAGAATTTGTCAGGATTTTCAAATGGAGAAGGGGGTTCAGGAACCCTAGTCTTGGTCTCAAGGTAGACAGGTCCCGGGGTATTGCAGCCTACTGGAATATCCTTTGGCGTTTCCACAGTGGCGGTGGGAACAAACCTATTGGGTTGTTTTGGTTTAGTATGTGGCTCGAGAAGGAAGGTGCCTTAGTTAAGTGCAGAGGGTTAGAAGCGTCCTTTGATTTATTGACAAGGCAGATACTCCTCCATCATTAGCCGAGCCTGGACCTAGACAAGGGCTATGGAAACAGAGGCAGTAATTAGGGTTGCAATCGGGGTAGGGAAATAGCTCTGAGAAAATTCTTTCTCATCTCCTTTGTCGGGACCCAGGGTAGGGTTGCAATTACATTCATCCCTCCTGAGAAGCATTCCCTAGGCTACTGGAGTGGTGATACACAGGGTAGGGTTGCAATTATAGTCAGGTGGAGAAGCAGAGAAGCCTCGTGGGCGTTGGGTAACTAGGCTCTACAAATTCCAACGGGAAACCACCGGAACGATGGAGAGGTCATTAGCCTCCAATTATCTGAGGAGGGAGGGGGGAATCTGATTGTTAATGGGGGTTACCATAGGTCTCCGAGCATGGAGTGATTAAAAAATCTCGCACTAGAGAAGCCCCACTTGGAAGGGAGGAAGCCTGAGGTTACTCTATTTAAAATGATGTTGACTTACATTATTTTCTTGGTGTCCGTTTTAGGTAATATAACAAAAATAGTGCAAAGAATTTTGGAGTCTCAGAACTCAAACCGTGCTGTGGCCCAGGAACAAGTGCGCCGCTTAGAAAAGGAGGAAGAAATCTGGAAGGAGGACAAGGTGGCCAAGGAAGGTAACCAAGAGGGAAAGAAAGTAAACAGAGGAATGTGAGATGCCAGAAAAAAGATGAAAGGATTGGAACCGAATTCTAGCAGAGGACCGAGTAAAAGAGGCACGGAAACTGGAAGGGAGAGTATGCAGAACCTTATCAATGCATACGTCGGAGGTGAAAGTAGTAATTTTCGAATGGGAAAGAGAACTAAACAATAACATAGCAAATTAAGAGATCGAGGTAGAGGAATGGGAAACAATGGTTAAAGACCCCGGGAATACCAGAGGACACCAAACGTTGTTCCGCCAAACAATTCAGTAGTATTGGGTCATGAAAAACATCCTAGCCTACGCAATGACAACCTATAAGGAAAGAGAAGAACTGGAGGAAGATAAACCAGCTGAGCCAAGCATGAAGGATCTACAAAGGGAGATCCAATATGTCCAATTGCAGCTGTATCACAACAACCTCACAGTGAACAGGATTGAACAGAGCCTTCAGGATATGAAGAGAAGTGAAATCTCGGGTTCAAGCACGAAAGCCCTAGCCCCAGTGGACTCATCAGATGATTGAAGCAGCATTTTCAGTAGAATTTCATCTATATGACAGTTAACATTTACTGTTTTAATAAGAATTATATCATAGATAAAGTAGCCAATGTAGCTTGGATGGTAAGGAAAACTCTTTTTAAATTCTGGACAACATTTGATACAGACATGTGGCCAACAAACCTGGTTTCCTGCAGGCAGGTTGAGGCCACTTGCAATTTTTGTTAAAGACATACTTATTTTCATGAAATATCAATAGAAAAAAGAACTACCAAGCTTACAAAAAAAAAAAAAAATCTTAGAAAAAAAAAATTTGTTAAAAAGAAAAAAAATAAATAAAAAATTGAAGGTCAGAGCTGAAATCTGAATTGGATTTTAGCCCCTCCCACTAAAAAAAAATTATATATATATAGATAAAACATGATTCTGAGACAGAATCGGATTTCAACGCCTCCCACTTATATATATATATATATATATATAAACAAAAAAATTAAATTGATTTTTATTTTTTTAATGTTTGTTATTTTTTTGTTTTTTTTTTAATTTTTAATTTTAATTTTTATAGTTTTTTAACTTTTGTTAGTTTGTTTTTATTGTTTTAATTATTTTGGTTTTTTTTTTGTTTAATTTTCTAGGTTTTTTTTTTTAATCAAGTTTGTTTTTAAATTTTTTTATATATTTCTTAGTTTTTTTTAAATTATTGTATTTTTATATATTTATTTTTATAGTTTAAAAAAATAAAAAATAAAATACATTTTTTATGTTTTTTTTGTCTTTATATATATATATATATATATATATTTGTCTTTTTAAGTAATCAACATTTAAAAAAAGAGAAATAAGATAACTAGAAAATTTATTAACTAATCAACATTTAAAAACAATTGAATATAAAAAAAAATTAAAGCGTCAAAAAATGTAACATTTAGAAAAAATATCCACAGTTAACACATTAGAAAATATAAAGTGTCAAAAAGAAGCCCTCTAAAAAAGAAAGGTTGATGTTGCATAAACACGTTTCAAAATCAACATGAAAATCACTAACATTTAAAAACAAATATTTATATTTGATACATAAGAAAATTTAAGATGTCAAAAATATGCTCCGAAATATATATATGTTTGCATCACCACTTTTCAAATTCGGTTGACTTTTTTGCTACCTCAACGAAACGAGTAATCATATTAGTTCATGTTTCAAAGTTTACATTGTTTGAACCATCAATGACCAAGGAAGAGTAACCCAAACAATGTTCGTGATAAGAAATAAGGATAATTTTTCCATCGTATTAATGTTTATTGTTTAAATCAATAGAGAACTCCCTTCTTTACCTCTCCTAATTTTGTATTGTTAATGCATTTCATTATACTTAATGATATAAAAGAATTGGTAAGAAAGCAATTGTTTAGTTCCAAGTAGTTAAAAGTGATTAAAGCTTCACTTCTTGTATCCCTGATTCAACGTAAATACTTTCCAATCAAGATCTCCTTTAATGGTTAATACTCCAAGTGTGTACCTCATAAATAAGTGATTAAAGCTTCACTTATCTTTTTTTGTCGTTGTGACAATGACCCTCCAAAAAAAATTCCTTAGTCAATTTTGGAGCCTACATCAACTGTCGTTTCAAGCTATTTTATGTCATCTTGTTATTTTTCATGTCTTTCTAAGTGTCTACCATCTTTGCAACATTCTTAAGTGTCATTTTTCCTCCTAGGTCAAAATTTCTAATTGTCATCATCTTATCTTTGGAAGTTCTTGTGTTGTCTTTCTAAAGATAGGAAAAGCACTAGCTTTCTTTGACTTGGCGATTAGCTTTCTTCACTTGACATGTGCATCACACAAAAGCAAGAAAGTGCATTCTTTTCTCCTAGATAAAGTGCACTTGCCAAAGAAAGTAGACACAAAGCACTATTGGAAGGAATTACACCCTCCTAGGCATGAGAGCACTTCAAACACTTAGTGGAGCGCACTTCCTTCACTCAGTTGAGCACGCTCCTTGTTCACAAGGAGAGTGCACTCCTTGTTATCATTGATTGTGCCCTTCTAGACTTCAACTCTACTACACTCCTTGTCAATAGAGGTTGTGCCCTCTTGTTTCTCATGCATCTCCCCTTCTTTTTCTACATGGTGAGCGCACTCCTAGAAAATAGTGACTCTCTCCATTTCAAGTAACTAATGCATTCATCAATCGAAAAGTGGCGACCATGCATGAACTTGCTTTGCATGTGAATTATTTTATAAGTTTCTCATCTCATCATTCATTATCATAATCATTGCTCGCTTTGGGTTGAGCGCATTCTCTCATCAAAAGGAGTTTTTCTTTCATCTTGATCTGAAGTGCGTGGATTCTCAGTGATTTTTGCAAAGTGTCGTTGTTGATTTTTTTCATTTCTAGTGGCACTTTTGTTTTACTTAGTGGCGATTCAATCTTTTTTCACTTTTTAAGTGTCATTTTCATCCATACTTCCTCTTAGAAGTGTTGCCTTGTTGTCGCAAGTGGTGTTTCTAGAGACTCTTCGCATTCCATGACCTTTCACCTTCTAGTCATGATTGTGATAGAATCTGAGTGTGTTCTTGAATGTTTGTTGGCCTTCACTTAGATGTTTTAAAGCCATCTTTGAGAATAGCACACTTCTATAATACAAGGACCCTCTGTCCACCCAAACTACACCCAGCAAGCAAGCAGCTTCTCTCAAGAGCGCATAGCTCATTATCAAGCCACAATGAGCCATCCTTTTTTATTGTTATTGCACCCTGCACCCTCAATGGATTTTCCAGAGTGCACAATGCACTCTCAAGAATCAATGTGCCCCCTCCTTGTCCCTTGTGACCACACCGTGCACCCAAGAAGTCTCTTTCTCTCTTTGAGCGCCCAACGCACTCTCAAGTCTCAGTCAAGCCTTATATGTCCATTCTTGTCCTGACATGTGCCATCTTATTTTTCATGGCACAATGCACACTTTCAGTAGTTAGTTTAGTCACCTTGTCCCACCTATGATAGGCTTGTGCTCCCAGCTTGCCCGATTTTATCCTTAATCACTATCTTTTGAATAGTTTGCATGTGATAGTTAGGGAATTTCTTGAAACTAATTGTTGTTCTCCATGAGTGAATTTCCACTTGCAAGTGCTATACGTACAACATACATCACTCTTTCATCATCTGCCGAGACAATGCCTCCTACTACTTGTCAAGCTACTTCAGAGGAAATTTCATAGGTTAGTACTGAGGAGGCAGTGGAAATTACTAAGCCAATTTTTCCTATTCTTTTAGACACACAGTGCTTCATAGATAAATCCTTGAAAGTCTCATGGAAAGACATCAAAGATGCTTTCATGCAAAAGCAATTCCCAGAAGACTTGGAAGACAAGGAAGTTTACATAAATATCAAGAGGTCTAGGATACATAGAGTTGCATGTAGATTCCCAGTGATGCCTTGTGTAAAAGCCATCGAATGGATCTTGTTACACATGGATAGCAAGAATTTGGTCCTTAACAGTGAAAGCAAGAATGAGATTGCCACTTAGCATTTGCATGACATTTATTCTTATTACAAGATGGTAAGGCCAATGGAATATGTGAACACATAGTTTTACGCAACTTGGGAAAATCTCAATACCAAAGAATTTATCAAATCTTGGTGCCAAGAGCCCACAAGATTCTGCCAATGGCCGAGTGTTGTTTACCAGACCAAATCCTTGAGAAAGGTCTAGCAATATCTCATGGCAATGTGTTGCAGACTACATGGACAGAAGAATGGAGAATTATTTGAGGAGAGTTGGATTTACTTGCTCAACCTGGTTGTCTCAAGAGGTAAAGTTTTCAATTGGGCATATATCATCTCCCATAAACTGCAGTTTCACATATAGCAGGCCAAAACAACATTGCAGTCCAAACAAGCACCATAGTTTTGCATGTCCAATTATTTGCTAGATGGTATTTGCGTCTGTTATGAGTTCGTCAAGATGAAATGGAACTGGACCCCACAGGAGAAGCACTAGAGGAAACTTTAGCCTAAAAGTGGCCTCCTAAGGAAAAATAATAAAATAAGAGTTATAAGTTTTGGAGGGAAAAGAAGAAAACTACTTTTTTTAATTGTGTTTTTGGCTTATCTCCTTATAGGTTTATTCAAATTTCAAGTGTATACACTCGTTGGATGTGGAATTAAATTCCACATCCAACGAGTACCCATTATGCATACTTTTGAGAAGACCCGCATTGATAAAAATTGAAGATACATTAAAAAAATGTGTTGAACACGTTTTTTTAATATATCTTCAATTTTTATCAATGTGGGTCTTCTCAAAACTATGCATAATGGGTACTCGTTGGATGTGGAATTTAATTTTGCATCTAATGAGTGTCTACACTTGAAATTTGAGTAAACCTGTAAGGAGATAAGCCAAAAATACAATTAAGAAAAAACATAGTTTTCTTCTTTTCCCTCCAAAATATTTACATGTCCCTCTTTTTAAATTTAAAGGATTTTGATTGGCTTACATATTATGACATGGAAATTACATGAAAATTCCATGGGCACTTTTAGACTAAAGTTTCCTCTAATTTTACCTGTCTACTTCCACTGCAAATTGTTATCAGAAGTTAGTTTTCAAGGAATTTATGATAAGCTTGCAAAACACTTATTTGCAATGTTGTGCAAGATTATCTATGAGACAGAACCCCCCTATATGAAAAATCAGGTGAAGGAGACTCATTATGAGATTGCAAATTGGTTTGCTTCACTGTAGGGCACACACATCAGATGTTACGGGTGTCAAATAACCCCACACCTTATGCCGAGGTATGTGACCAATAAGGTGGTCTTGCAAGAGGTAGCTTATCAGTGCAACAATGGATTGTCTGCATAACTCCACAGGAGGCAAAAGGTTGTTTGGCCCAATATTTCTTTATGGATTAGAATTTATGAGCTTAAGAGCCTCAAGGAGGTTGATGCTTAAATTATAGAACTTAACTGCCTTCACTTTGGAACAGTGAGCTTCCATGGATAAGATCCTAGAAAGGTGTGCAGACAATATTGTGATTGAATATAATATACTTGGTCGTATGTACCACTAACCATTCAAGAAGATGAAAAGATTAAGAATTGGTACAATGCATTGAGAAAGAATCGGCGAAGAGATGAGGCAAGGTCCTCTCAGGTTTCATAGGTACCAGTAGTCTAGATGTTGGATGTTCGACGAAGCAACTGTCCAAGTGGACACTGTAGCACCCAGAAAGATGTTAAAGCATGATCCGGTGGTAGAGAGTAGTAGAAAGTTAAAAGTTGATCTAATGTGAAAGGGTGCAATTGAGGTAGAGCAACAGAGGAAACAGAAGGAGGAGGATAAGAGAACCTTAGAAGCGGAAAAGCAGTTAGAAGAAGAATGCAAAAGATAGGAGGAGCACCTATAAAAATAAGAAGAAGAAAAGAGGAAGCAAGATGACTTGATAAATCAGAAAGCAAAGGAGGAAAGGAGAAGAGAAACAAAAGAAGAAAAACAGGAGTGATTGCAGGAAGGAGAAATGAAGAATTTACATGAGGAAAAATTTGCATGGATAATGCAAGAAGAACAAATGGCCCATCAATTGGAAGTAGAGTTTGAGAAGGATGTCATTGAGCCAATTGCATATGAACCAGAAACTCAGCTTGAGCCTCCTCTCACGAGAGGCTATCTCCCATTTAGTGAGACGGGAATTGCTCCTCCACCCAATGACAAGGTTATGGATGCATCCAATTTTACCTGCGACCAGTTGAAGAAGAGGATTGTACAAGAAAGGAGAAGGTACTTTCCCAATAATCTTGATAATCTAGTTTCAGTATCCACAGAAAAGGTGATAACATCCAACAGTAGAAGAAATCTCAGAGAATTCAAGGTGGTGAATGTGGCTTTTGCGACAGCAACTCAAGATAATATAGAATATATTATGACTGAGGTTGCACGATTGCGAAAGGAGCTAACTGGCGCAAAACAATAGGTTTATCATCTTAACACAGAGAATCAACGGTTTTCTTCTACCATTATTAGCATATTGGAGCTACAGTTAGCCATATTTGAATAATTGAAGCCAATGGAAGACACCATGCAGTAGATATATAATGAGATAATGGCACCCTTGGTTCAAATTCTGGAGAAATCTTAAGAGATGTTGAAGCTTCTAAAGGTCACAAGCAGAGCTATATATTTGATATAGGATTAAGGTGTCAAGAATCGTGATGTTCTTGAGAAGTTGGTCAATAAGGACATGATAGCAGTTGAGGTGGATAGAGCACAGTTACAACTTCATATTTAGAACTACACCCACCTAAGTGAACAAGCGACTAACATCATAGTTGCTTATGTTCAAGTGCATAATGGTTTAGAGTTCCTCGCATAGAAACATAAAATGCCTTATGTGGGTTCACTTGGAGAAATAAGAGGCAAAGATGTCATCATGCGGGAGATAAAAAAATTCATTAAGTAAATCAAGCAAGAACAGATCAAGAGGGCTTGGACGTCACCAAGAATACTATTCTACAGCATGCAAACTTGGCAACTAAAGTTCACATGGAATTATCCTCCCTATGGAATAGAATACAGTCAAGCTCCAAATCCACATTAGCAAACGCTTTGGAGATGAAGATGTGATATATTGCAGATATGCCAATCAGAGTTATCACAACAGAGTTCAAAGCATGGCACTCCTACATCACAAATGAACTCCATGATCAAGCTATTGATTTGTCTTTTTCTCCTTCATGAGGAATATTTTGTCTTATTATAGTGTTGTCTTATATAGCCACCATTTTGATGTAATTTGTCTTTTATGAATAATAAGTCTAACGTAAAAGAAGTCCAAGAGACACGTGGAATATGAAGAGATATATGTAGAATATGAAAAATTACATAGAAGCCCATAGGTTGTGGAAGTCAAAGAGTGATAAGTAAACTCAAGAGTCATTGTCATTTGTCATAAGCCCTCATAACTCAAGGAGAGGGCTTGGACCTTTAGAGACATGGCCTTGGCTTCTCTAGTTGTGCATAAGGGAGAAGATCATTCTTTTGGAGAAACAGTTGTACCTTCATGATCCACTATTGGGGATATTGATTCATCAATCTAATAGCGTACTTGGATTTTTCATTGATTATTAAAAGCTCTTGGAGCAAACACTCTTTCATGCATGTATTGTAAATGTTGTAAGACTATTCTTTAGATGTTTGCGGTATATGTTGTGTTATACATACTAAAGATAATGAACTATTTCATTGCTTTAGCTATGAATCTTGTTGAATGGGTGTTATGTGTTTATATGATCATTGTTATCTTGTGAACTAATTTGCAGGTTAACCAACGAATCTTCTGAATTTCTCTCGTGTGTCTCTCTTAGGATAGTACTAATACTTTTCTATTTGAAGCTCGTTCTTATCTCTCTCGTGTGGAAGCTCATTTTACACCTTACACTTGATGCCTCACAAAGCTTACGTACTTGTTACCCCAAAGTTATGTGCATGATCTCTTGTGTATGTTTTGCAACCAAGGCATTTTTTTAAGATCACTTGCAATGGTGGTTGGACCTTATATCTGGATGGGGCTCCTATACCAAACGGTGTGAGATCTAGCTGGGACTTCACATCAGGGAGACCCCCTGTACGTTGGTGGCATCCAGTGTCGTCAACACCTTCCAATCAAGATCTCCTTTAATGATTGATACTCCAAGTATGTACCTCATAATTAAAGCAGTTACATAAATGTGTGCTCTTGTTGTTTTGGGTTTAAATTTGTTTTCTCTTTAAGTGTTTGTTTTATAAGGACCTTACTTCAAAAGAAAAAAAAAATTAACAAATGTGTATACTGATTAATTTTTGTGGAGTTCAGGGACATTATTTCATAAAATAATTTGTTTTAACAATATTGTGTATACAGATTAATTTTTGTGGAGTTTAGTCTTTATCAAGTCTCAAGTTTAAATCTCATTGGAAGTAGTTGAGAGTGGCTGTCAAATATGGAGGTAGCACTAACCCAAGGGGTATCCAAACTCTCCTTTGATTCTTACACAATCTCGGTGACAACATCCATCTAATACAACAACCTGGTCACAACATCCCAAATTTAGATAAATTTTTCCATCCAACATTAAGATTAAATTAACTCTTCAACTATTTTATTCATAAATCATCATTGGACACATTAATTGAATATTTAAATTAAAGCGGAGTTTTATTTTGACCCACCTTTGTTGTGGAAGAACCAAAGTTGAGTAAGTCTTCAAATGTGTATCAGTACATTTTGCTACAGCGAATAATGGCAGTCACATTCTCAAAATATTATCAAATTTGAAATCAAATAAACTAGCACAACCACATTAGTAAATGTGAATGATATAGACTGATAAACATTTATCAACCAAATTAATCTTAACATTAAAAATCAGTATTTTAAACCTAATACCTAACATTTTTAAAACTACTATTAATATTAAAATATTTTAATATTAAATCTAAATATTTAAACCTAAATATTAAATATAATATTAAAACCTAAATATTAAATTTACATTAAAACCCAAAACCTAAACCTAAATATAAAACCTAAAGCGTAGAACTGAAACATAAAGACTGAATCATTTCCATTAAAATTTGGTTGAATACTTTTTAAATAGCATCCATCCCTTTTATCAATTTCATTTGAAATATATCACTGCATATCAAGGTGACAGCATATCATGCTCGAAATGCTATTAAATATCAATGCTCTTCCGATCGCTGTTCAATGTTGGCCATATTATTTTGGTCTTATGGTATTGCTTTGGTCTAACCATATTATCTCTTTATTTTGCAAGTTTTTTTTGTAAATCAGTGCCAAGTTTTAGTTTCTTTTATGTTAAAATTAAAACTAACTTTGTTATACCATAGATCTCTCAATTTATACTTCAAAATCTATGAAAATCATCATCAAATTTATGAAATTAACTACTATTTTCCATAGTTTAACACAATCACAGTTATTTTAAAATTCCAACACTCCCAAGTTTTCCAACTCTCAAGACATCAAACCCCAAAATTAAACATTGTGATTATCATAACCATACCATTCTTTCCAATTAAACTTAAATATATATTTTCAATGTGTTCAAAAATAAGATACCAACCACCAAAGAGGCGTAAGATTTAGAATAACCAAAATCTTCTAATAAGATAATGAAACGTAAACGATAATAAGATTATGAAACCGTGACCATTCACAAGCCTCTTCTTTCAACCGTGACCATTCACAAGCCTCCCTAGGGAGTCAAGTTTGAGTCCCTAGAGAACGTTTTGGCATAGGCCTGCATAATAGTCATCGCATGGGACCAGAGTTTATGTTAATAACAAATGAGTGGATTAAAACACAAGATACATATGTAACTAATTTATGCATTAGTCACTACACTCTACATTACACTTTTCCTCTTTCAGAACTCTATTTGGGATGTGCATACAAAAGAGAATCAACAACAATTTGTTGAACGACAGAAAGTAAAAAGGGGGTGGGTCTAGTATAGCTTAAGTTTGTTGTTTAGCATCAAGGATTATTAAATATTTGTTCTGTTTTATTAAGCATAACAATAAATCAAAGATGTGGTTTAATAAGACATCTTATACTTTACACATTCAGAGTGGGCGAGTTCTGCGAGAATGGCGTCGATGGTGAAGGTTTTTAGGGTTGTTGGCGACCTTCATCTCTGCAGAAACTCATTCCATGTGTTTTAGATCTCGGAGAGCGATGCAAGGGAAGGAGCTTTTTTTCTCTCTCATTACACCAGATCCCACGTGGAGGATTATAGTATTTTTCAAGGTATTATTTTTAGATAACAGCATCAAGAGATTAGTTGATATTAGTATATATTCAGATTCTACATCAGTGAGGATTGTGTAGACATCACCTCACCATACGAAGATGGCGGCAGCAGATCTGTCTCAGAGCTATTCCTGGGAGACAGATTAAGTCTTTCAGGCCTCAGCAGATGCATTCCTCGGAGACCGACTAGGTCCTCCAGACCTCAGTAGCAAGAGAACTCCCCTGGGCAACGACTTAGTGGACAGTCTGCACTCTCCACCAGGGCTTCATTGGGCCAACAGACTTTGTTGAGTTTTCTAAAGATTCTTCATTCAACGTGGCATGTCAGGAGAGATGGAGAGATGTGTCTGATCTTCAAACTCATTAGCTCCTAAATCTTCTCCGCCAAAACAGTTCATGCATTGTATCTTTTCTAAGAGACCCTTTGGTTTTCCCACATTATATGGAAATTATTGTACTCAACTATCTCTTTGGACCTACTTTATGGTCATTAACATAAATATAATTATCTTATCTCCTCTGATTGGCTTAGATGCCGATTTTTTTTTGTGCTTTTGATCCAGCAAATCTACCACTGTGCATTTTCTGCCCTCCTTTCTTCGTTTATGCTGAGGCCGAGGTGGGCCTCAGATTGTATCTGAGAGTCCATTGATTTCTTTGTTTTTTCCGTCGCCATGAACGAGGGTGTCTCGGCTTTTGGAGTTTTTGCTTCTGATTGGCAGTTTCCTTGGAGTGCATGATTTGCTTTCTAAAACACCTTTGGCGTTTCTTTCGAACCCATCCTCCTCACATCGAAGGTCTGTTGTTGGAAAACTTAGATTGGAGGCGGGGGTTCTCAAATCCACAAAGGGGCTGTTGAAAACGATCAGCCGAAAACACCTTCTGAAATAGTCACGAGTGTTATGGGAGCCATGGCCCGCAGCCAATGTGGATATGACAGGCACGCGCTCGCTTGATCGAGCCAAATGGGCCAATTTTTCTCAGAATGTTGTAGATCCACCGCTAAAAGCCCCCTGGTCCGCTAGATCTGAACTGGTTGGAACCTGGTGCAGATCAGCCTCGGCATGTGCAATATGGCGTTTCGTTAGCTTTGGAAGTCTGCGAAGTGAAAAAATGTTAGGTCACTACGCGATCTCATGGTTAACAGTTCCCATGTGTAGTCTACCCAGTTTGATCTGGGGTTTGCGGATTTGAAGTGGCATGTATGAGTACATGGGATTTGTACCTTCAAAGGATTTCTTATAGCTTCTTCTTTAGCCATAAAACAGGCAGGCACAGCACAGATATCATATATGATTGAATATTTTTCAGTATCTACAGAATGTAATTTTGTTTTTTTGTTTTATTTTTCATGTAATTTTGTTTTTTGTCTTTTGTTTTTAGATACCATTGTTATAAAAAAATAGAGAAAATTAAAAAAAAAAAACACAAAATTAAAACCACTCACCCAGACTTCGATTCATTAAATTTTAAAACCAGCTCAAATGAACAATTAATATCAAGCGTCCAATATATTCTTCATTGAACATCATTCAACCAAAACCATTTCCTTCACTGAAGATTTCAATATAAGTCATGAACATATCTCCGTTGCGGGCACACACAGTGCCTGCAAATGTTTTATTACACAATTAAATGAACTACATTAATTTAAGCTAAGACTCTCATCCTACAACAAAATACTGGTACCATTTAGGGCGATACCGCTCCATCACCTTAGTCAAACAAACTGAACCCCATATCCTGCAAACAGACAACAACAAAAACAAAACTTTAAAACCAAACCTTCTAATGCCTCTCAGGGGAGCTTGCAGAAGCATACATGCATTGGCAGGTAGGGTTCTAAGAATTTTTTTAACGACATAAATAAACCCTAAAGCATGGACAATAAATTTAGCAACCAGTAAAATTGCAATGTTGTTTCTATTACCTCGTCAGACTCCTCCTTCTCTTCGGGCTTCTCTTCTTTCTTGGCCTCTGGCTCAGCTGCTGCAGCAGGAGCGCCACCACCAGCTCCTCCGCCGGAAACAGCTACAGCCACCCCTCCACCTGAAGGTACCGCTGCAAATTTCTCCCTTCCAGAGGCGATCACTTCTGTTATGTCTTTGCCATCCAGCTGACTTAACAGGAAATCTACTTTGTCGTCATCCACATCCGCTCCGACTGCCAAGCCCTTAAAACCCTATGATCAGTACCATGAATGCGGAAACCCGCAACTCTAACACCGACTCTCTCTATATCGAACCCCCTAAAACCCTCTGATCAAAATTCTAGATATAACAACACTTAAATCCCTGAGATCGTAAATCTAGATTCATAAACCCTCAAATGTCTAAGGCCGTCACTCTATATGCCGGAAGCCTAATCCCGAAATCATTAGAGGCAACTGAGAGATGCTCATATAAAAACACAACACATACAGTCATTAGGATATTAATTGAAAAAGATGATGAATACCTGAACCGAGAATAGATTTAATGTCCTCTGAACTGGGACTGCTGTTGCCGCCCAGTACAGCAAGCAGGTAGGCGGCCACAACCTTCATATTTTACTTTTCGCTTCCTCGCCTCTGGTAAAAGCACAGCCAACGCTAAACCTCACGTTGCTCTGTAACACCTAAGAAAATTTTGGTCAACTATAAAACCCTAGTCAAATCGCAAAGCCCTCGGTTTACGTAAGTTGAGTTAATTAATGATTTCCATGCCCTGATTTTTTTCATTGGAAAGTTCATAACAAGAGCTTTGCCACCGCTTTTCTTCCTAGAAAGTTCATATCAGGTTTTTTTTTATAATTAAATTAGGCGATGAAAATTATTTTAATATTTTTATTAAATATTCTTTAATCCACATGGTAAAAGAACGATAGGGTTAAAATTTATTATAATAAGAAAACTAAACTTAAATGAAGAGAATAATGTGAATAATATTTTTCTCTATGTCAAGGCAAGACTCTAATGGAGCACATCATCCTCGCACGATAGTATCGCAGCACATCATCCTTAAAGAGTTTGGGCTCAGCCTTTTCAGCTTGAGATGGTCTTCAAATTGGTTTCATTCTTGCATCATGTTTAGGGCTTTGTAGACTTGATAAAGAGTAGGGACCGATATCTTTACTTCGCATATTACTCTTATGAGATTATTGCCCATTCTACTCCCTCACACCGGGCCATATGTTGGTTTACAGGAGTTTCAAATCTCTTAGAGTTAGTGGGAATTCAATTCGATTGTCTCCCTCCTTTCCGATATTCCTTAGATACTCCTAGTCACCTTTTACCTACTAGAAAAGAGCTAAACAAGATCATCAGGGAGGACATCTACAAGCAGTTCGTCCAGGTCACCTGGGTCAATCCTCCGAGAGGGTTGCGCCTAAAGATGGCCTTCCACGTTGAGCACTTCTTGGAGTTGAGAGACGGGCTCATTGTTCGACCCTAGTATATGTTTTACCACTGGATGCATGCTCTTCACATTCCTCTAGGCCAGTTCAGAGTAGGTTCTCATAGACTTCGGGTAGAGATGAATCAGCAGGTGGGTAGACCAGACATAATCTATTAGGTATGTCATTTACAAGAAGTGGAGACCGAGGTGCACTTCATTCTTGGATGCCCTATCTACTACGAGATCAGAGGAAGGTTTCGTTGCTTGTTTAGAGATTCTCGGACCCTTGTCGACTTTTTCAGGTATCCCGATTAGAGATGTTTGGCCCTATATATGCTGGAGGCTCTCAGGTTCTGAGCGCATATTCTTCAGCCTCCCATCAGATCATACCCCACACAGAGGATCATGAAATTTTCAGAGTACTACCTTTAGACAGGGGCACCAAGAGACCGATTGATACCAGTAAGTATCTAGACTCTAGATCAGTGAGGATCTGTGGGACCTCACCCTGCCACATGAGATTTCAACATCAGATCTGCCTCATATATGTTCATGGGAGACAGACTAAGTCCTCCAGACCTCAACGATGTGTGAACCCCCCCAGGCGACGATTTAGTGGACAGATTTCACTTTCCACCAGCGCTTCATCGGGCCAACAGACTTTGTTGAGTTTCTTTAGTGCTCTTCATTCAACCTCAGATGTTAGGAGAGATTGCTCTGATCCTTAGACTCATTAACTCCTGGATCTTCCCCGCTAGGGCCAGATGTTGATTTACTTCATGCATTGTATCTTTTTTTTAGGAGACCATTTGGTTCTCCCACTTTGTATGGACATCATTGTACAAAATAGTCCCTTTGACCTACTTTGTGGTCATTAGTTGGACATAAATATAATTATCTTGTCTTATCTTATCTAGTAATCCATTTGCACTTTGAGTAGGAATAGTTTATCTTTGACTTTTACGATATATATGAGAATAACATTTATTAGTCCTAGTAATCTATTTTCACTTTGAGGAGGAATAGTTTATCTTTGACTTTTGCAATATCCAAAGTTTAATACATATATTTAGAGAAATGGGGGAGAGAAAGCACATAAAAAAACATTTTTTAACACTTGATTGGTCAAATAAATTGAGTCTTATTGCAGGCTTAATAATGGGTGTAAATGCTAGTGGATGCATTATCGACATCCATCTCTCTCAGTTGAGAAGTTGTCAATGCAAAAGGCAGGTGTGTCATAGCCTTGGGCATGGAGAATGCATCGGCGATAATTTTGGGATTTGAGGCGGGTCGGTGCACTAACTGACAATGGCTGGTAAGTGAGAGTTGTTGGTTGTGGATACACCATTCACACAACCCTCTCACAACAGTGAAATAAGTTATATTTGCACTCAATAAAAATATGAACGAAGTTTTTCTTCAAATTTGGTGTCTTGGGAGCATCCACAACATCATTATTGGACTTGTAATTCCATTTACGATGGGTTTGATAGCATGTAGCTTGCTGCAAAAATACGTATGAATATTTGTATCGCAACATAGACTTGAATTACATGTAATTAAAAATTCCTTGAATGCTACTTATAATCCAGATAGGTCTTAAATGATTTCCATTGTTTTCCATTAAACGATAGTTAGTATGAGGGCACATTGTATATGAGTGATATAGAGTGTTGGCCACTATGGAATCGTGTTTGGTTGAGGAGATTTTATGTTTCATGCTTACTACATTTTTGGATTTCAGGGAATTTTTTATGTGTGGCTTCTATGGAAAACCTGAATTGTCTATGTGTGGCTTCTATGGACATTTTTTTAATGATTTTATTTTAATAGAAAGTCAACCTGAACTAAAGAGTTTAAGAACAAAATTTAATTGATTGTTGGCTAGAAGCCATTGTTTATGCCTTTATGCCAATTCAATTAAATGGGTAAGTTGGGATATAGTTGTCGAGTGAGGCTTTCAGATTTATAGATGTAGAAATAAGAATTGAGTATGTTTAGCTTTTGCTTATGGATGTGTTCCCGCAATGTGCAGTTTCTATCACTGAGTAGTTCAGTGAGTTGTGTTTACTATTATTACAATGTAAGTGGAACAGAGTACTCCCAATATTCTTCACATAATTCTTTATGCTTTACTGTATTGTGATTGCAGGTTCTTTTATTTGAAAGACTCACTCAACAACTATATATCAATGGATGATTTACAGTTATCAGCAAGTAACAATAGATGTTTATCACTAGTACCATTTCGTGCACTCTACTACCTGAGTCACCCCCTACTTCGCTACCCGAAGTCTCGGCCTCCCGCCGCTGCCATGGCCCCTCTATAGTCTACTCTGGGAGGGGTTCATCCTCCTGAACCTCATCACTTGGCTCAACACCCTCCAGATGAGGCTACTTCTGCCTTCACCAGTCTTACCTCTTCACTGAGTCCTCCTCAAGCTTGCCCTGCTATCTCCAAATTCATAAAAAAGCTAGAAGATATACTTGAAATTGTTCTACCTCCCTCCTTGCTCTATCAAGATGCTCTCTCATTATCAGAAAGAGGTTTGGTGGGTTAGTTTACTGGCATTTGGCCCTCTCCAAAAACTGTGAAAAAATGGGTTGAGAAGAATTGGTCTCACTCAACCCATGGGAAAATCTCTATTCGATTCTGTGGAAGAGGTTTTTTCACCTTCCATTTTGAAACCAAAGATGACAAATATCTAATATTTAGGAATGGTCCTTATTTCATGGATACAAGGGGTCTATATTTAAATAGGTGGATGTCACACTTTGATCCTGAGTTGGATGTCCCAATTGTTTTTCCAGTCTGGGTTTGCCTTCCTCACCTTCCTCTTCATTGCTGGGGAGATGAGTCGGTAAAAGCAATAGGAAATGCAGTGGGAAAATACATAGACAAAAGCAAGCCAAAGGATAATATGCATGCATGCGCAAGGATCTGCGTCAAGGTTGACCTAGGCAAAGGACTCCCTGAAGAAGTAAAGATCAAGGTGGATAGCTGGACGCATATTCAGAAACTGGACTACGAGCAGATCCCATTCAAATGCAAGGTATGCCACGAGTATGGTCATTTTGCTAATAGATGTCCAAAAAAAGAAGAAATGGATGTAGTAGAAGCTCAATAAACAAAATGGGAACCAGTAAAAAAAGGAGAAGACTGAAAATAAAACATCTTCCCCCTTAGATCCCTCCTCGTCTACTCATCTCCCCTCGATTGCTCCCCTATCTCATTCATCTAATCCCCTCCTTGACTCCAATCCCTTTGGACCTCTCGATTTTCCTCCTGACCCTCCTCTTGCTTCTCTTGTCCCCCTTGTTGTCGATCCTTCTTCACCCCCCCTCGATATTTTACTTTTGGCTTCCTCGCCTCTGGTACAAGCACAGCCAACGCTAAAACTCACATTGCTCTGTAACACCTAAGAAAATTTTGGTCAACTATAAAACCCCAGTCAAATCGCAAAGCCCTCGGTTTACGTAAGTTGAGTTAATTAATGATTTCCATGCCCTGAATTTTTTCATTGGAAAGCTCATAACAAGAGCTTTGCTGTTGCTTTTCTTCCTAGAAAGTTCATATCAGTTTTTTTTTTATAATTAAATCAGGAGATAAAAATTATTTTAATATTTTTATTAATTGTTCTTTAATCCACATGGTAAAAGAACGATAGGGTTAAAATTTATTATAATAAGAAAATTAAACTTAAATGAAGAGAATAATGTGAATAACATTTATTAGTCTATGTCAAGGGAGGACTCTAACAGAGCACATCATCCTCGTAGGATAGTACTGCAGCACATCATCCTTGTAGAGTTTGGAGCTCAGCCTTTTCGGCTTGAGACAGTTTTCAGATTGGTTTCAATTTTGCATCACGTCCAGGGCTTTGCAGACTCGATAAAGAGTAGGGACCAATATCCTTACTTGGCATATTGCTCTTCTGAGACTATTTCCCGTTCTACTCTCTCAGACCGAGCCATATGCTGGTTTACAGGAGTTTTAGATCTCTTAGAGTTAGTGGGAATTCAATTGGATCGTCTCCCTCCTTTTCGATATTCCTTAGATACTCCTGGTCACCTTTTACCTACTAGAAAAGAGCTAAACAAGATCATCAGGGAGGACATCTACAGGCAATTCGTCCAGGTCACTTGGGTCAATCCTTCGAGAGGGCTATGCCTAAAGATGGCCTTCTACGTTGAGCACTTCTTAAAGTTGAGAGACGGGCTCATTGTTCAACCCTAATATACATTTTACCACTGGATGCATGCTCTTCACATTCCTCTAGGCCAGTTTAGAGTAGGTTCTCATAGACTTAGGGTAGAGATGAACCACCAGGTGGGTAGACCAGACAGAATCTGCCAAGTATGTCATTTACAGGAAGTGGAGACCTAGGTGCACTTCATTCTTGGATGCCCTGTCTACTACGAGATCAGAGGAAGGTTTCATTGCTTGTTTAGGGATTCTCGGACCCTCACCGACTTTTTCAGGTATCCTGATCAGAGATGTTTGGCCCTATATATGTAGGAGGTTCTCAGGTTCCGAGCGCATATTCTTCAGCCTCCCATTAGATCAGACCCCACACAGAGGATCATGACATTTTTCAGAGTACTACCTTTAGACATGGGCACCAAGAGACCAATTGATACCAGTACGTATCTAGACTCTAGATTAGTGAGGATTTGAGGGACCTCACCCCGCCACACGAGATCTCAACAGCAGATCTACCTCATAAATGTTCCTGGGAGACGGACTAAGTCCTTCAGACCTCAGCGGCGTGTGAACCCCCCCAAGCGACGATTTAGTGGATAGTCTGCACTTTCCACCTGCTCTTCATCGAGCCAACATACTTTGTGAATTTTCTTCAGTGCTCTTCATTCAGCCTCAGATGTTAGGAGAGATTGCTCTGATCCTCAAACTTATTAGCTCATGGATCTTCTCCGCTAGGGCTAGATGTTGATTTACTTCATGCATTGTATCTTTTTGTTAGGAGACCATTTGGTTCTCCCGCTTTGTATGGACATCATTATACTCAACAGTCCCTTTGACCTACTTTGTGGTCATTAGTTAGACATAAATATAATTATCTTATCTTATCTTATCTAGTAATCCATTTGCACTTTGAGTAGGAATAATTTATCTTTGACTTTTACGATATATATGTCTACGAGAATAACATTTATTAGTCCTAGTAATCTATTTTCACTTTGAGGAGGAATAGTTTATCTTTGACTTTTACAATATCCAAAGTTCAATACATATATTTTTAGAGAAATGGGGGAGAGAAAGCACCTAAAAAATCATTTTTTAACACCTAATTGGTCAAATAAATAGAGTCTTATTACAGGCTTAATAATAGGTGTAAATGATATTGGATGCATTATCTCTCTTAGTTGAGAAGTTGTCAGTGCAAAAGGCAGGTGTGTCATAGCCTTGGGCATGGAGAATGCATCAACGATAATTTTGGGATTTGAGGCGGGTCGGTGCACTAACTGACAGTGGCTGGTAAGTGAGAGTTGTTGGTTGTGGATACACCATTCACACAACCCTCTCACAACAGTGAAATAAGTTATATTTGCACTCAATAAAAATATGAACAAAGTTTTTCTTCAAATTTGGTGTCTTGGGAGCATCCACAACATCACTATTGGACTTGTAATTCCATTTACAATGGGTTTGATAGCATGTAGCTTGCTGAAAAATTACGTATGAATATTTATATCACAACATAGAATTGAATTGCATGTAATTAAAAATTCCTTGAATGTTACTTATAATCCAGATAGGTCTTAAATGATTTCCATTGTTTTCATTAAACGATAGTTAGTATGAGGGTGCATTGTATATGAGTGATATAGAGTGTTGGCCTCTATGGAATCGTGTTTGGTTGAGGAGATTTTATGTTTCAAGCTTACTACATTTTTGGATTTTGAGGAATTGTTTATGTGTGGGTTCTATGGAAAACTTGAATTGTTTATGTGTGGCTTCTATGGACATATTTTTAATGATTTTAGTTTAATACGAAGTCAACCTAAACTAAAGAGTTTAAGAACAAAATTTAATTGATTGTTGGCTAGAAGCCATTGTTTATGCCTTTATGCCAATTCAGTTAAATGGGTAAGTTGGGATATAATTGTCGAGTGAGGCTTTCAGATTTATAGATGTGGAAATAAGAATTGAGTATGTTTAGCTTTTTCTTATGGATGTGTTCCCGCAATGTGCATTGTCTATCGCTGAGTAGTTCAGTGAGTTGTGTTTATTATTATTACAATGTAAGTGGAACAAATTACTCCCAACATTCTTCACATAATCCTTTATGCTTTACTTTATTGTGATTGCAGGTTCTTTTATCTGAAAGACTCACTCAACAATTATATATCGATGGATGATTTACAGTTATCAGCAAGTAATAATAGATGTTTATCACTAGTACCATTTCGCGTGCTCTGCTGACTGAGCCACCCCCTACTTCGCTAACTGAAGTCTCGGCCTCCCACTGCTGCCATGCCCCCTATAGAGTCTACTCTGGGAGGGGTTCATCCTCCTGAACCTCATCACTTGCCTCAACACCCTCCAGATGAGGCTACTTCTGCCTTCGCCTGTCTTATCTCTTCACTGGGTCCTCCTTGAGCTTGCCCTGTTGTCTCCAAATTCATAAAAAAGCTAGAAGATATGCCTGAAATTGTTCTACCTCCCTCCTTGCTCTATTGAGATGCTCTCTCATTATCGGAAAGAGGTTTGGTGGGTTAGTTTACTGGCCTTTGGCCCTCTCCAAAAATGGTGAAAAAATGGGTTGAGAGGAATTGGTCTCACTCAACCCATGGGAAAATCTCTATTTGATTCTGTGGAAGAGGTTTTCTCACCTTCCATTTTGAAACCAAAGAGGACAGAGATATGATATTTAGGAATGGTCTTTATTTCATAGATACAAGGGGTCTATATTTAAATAGGTGGACGTCAGACTTTGATCATGTGTTGGATGTCCCAATTGTTGTTCCAATCTGGGTTGGCCTTCCTCACCTTCCTCTTCATTGCTTGGGAGATGAATCGATAAAAGCAATAGGAAATGCAACGAGAAAATACATAGACAAAAGCAAGCCAAAGGAGAATATGCATGCATGCGCAAGGATCTGTGTCAAAGTCAACCTAGGCAAAGGACTCCCTGAAGAAGTAAAGATCAAGGTGGATAGTTAGACGCATATTAAGAAACTCGACATCCCATTCAAATGCAAGGTATGCCACGAGTATGGTCATTTTTCTAATAGATGTCCAAAAAAAGAAGAACCGAAAGTAGTAGAAGCTCAAGAAACAAAATGGGAACCAGTAAAAAAAAAGACTGGGAATAAAACATCTTCCCCCTCAGCTCCCTCCTCGTCTGCTCCTCTCCCCTCGAGTGCTCCCCTATCTCATTCATCTAATCCCCTCCTTGACTCCAATCCCTTTGGACCTCTCGATTTTCCTCCTAACCCTCCTCTTACTTCTCTTGTCCCCCTCGCTGTCGATCCTTCTTCACCCCCACCCCCCCTCCTCCCCTCTTAGCTCCTCCTCCCTTCCTCCTATTCTTTCTCTCTCCTCTACCCCCACCCTCACTCTTAGCCCCCTCCTCTTACCTTTGATAGAAACCTTACAAGAAATCATTCTAAAGAAACCCTCCTCTCTTTAGACCTCCACAAAAGACAAGGAAGAAAGTCCAATAAGGAAATAAGGCACGAATCAACGACAAAGGAAATGGCAATGGGAACACAACAACCAATGGACTTGTTCCTTGAAAAAAACTCAGAAAACAAGGAGAAAAGTGAGCAGCCTATCAAAGGGAAAGTTCCCTCTACTTCAAACCAAAGAAAGTAATGAATTTTGTCTCTTGGAATTGTAGAGGCCTGGGACACCCTATGAAATTCAATTTAGCAAAAGACCTCCTAACAATGGAAAAACCTTATATATTAATGATCCAGGAGACCAAAACCAATGAAAAAGAAATGAAAAAAATGATCCAAAAACTAAGGAATTATGATGGCTTGGTTCTCCAGGCAATCGAGGCATCAGGAGGAATTTGTACAATGTGGAGGAAGGATAAATGGGAACTGCATAACCGACAAATAGAGCTACATTGGATCAAAACTGAATTAAGAAACAAAATATTTGACCTACAAATATTCCTTTTCAATGTATATGCCCCAACTCACTACAGAGATAAAGAGACCTATTGGAGATCCCTCAAAGAAAACCTACTGCTGGTTCAAAACAAAAGCCTTATTGTAGGAGGAGATTTAAAATTGGTTTTGAACGTTGATGAGAAATCAGGGGTATTTTTCATGCTGATCCATTTCGAGACTCCCTCGAAAACATAATAGAGTGTCACAACCTAATGGACATTCCCCCAAAGAATGGGAAATACACTTGGAACAATAAGAGGATTGGGAAAGGCAATATAAAAGAGAGTCTGGACCGAATTTTAATACAAGACAACATCATAGCAGAATTCATCTCTATTTCTTCAAAAAATATTCCCTTAGCAGCCTCTGATAATAAACCAGTGGCTATTAGTCTAGGAGAAATCGAAAACTTGGGCCCTCTCCCATTTCGATATAACCCGTTATGGAACAATAAAGAAGAAGTTAATCAAATAATAGTAGTAGCTTGGAAGCAAAAGATCACAGGCTCGCCAAGCTATGTTTGGGAAACAAAACTAAAAGGTGTCAAGAATAGCCTAAAAATTTGGGCAAAAAACAATTACAAGGAGCCACAGAAAAGAAAGGTTGAATTGCAGAGAGAAATGGAAAAAGTTCAGGAAAATATAGAAGGCAAGGAAGACACAAAAGAGAACCAATTGAAAGAGAAAGAGCTACACTGGGAAATCTATAGGAACAATAGAAAAGAGGAAGAAGATTGGAGGCTCAAATCCATAATTTTATGGATTCATGTGGGGATAAAAACACCACCTTCTTCCACAACATAAAAAAGATGAGAAGAATAACAAATCAGATGGACACAATAAAAGGTGAAGGAGACTTTGAGATCAAAGGGTAAGAGGCACTAAAAAATGAAGCGTATAACCACTTCAAAAATTTGTTAACAGCTGAGCCAGTAAACCCAGATTATGAGAGGTTCACAAAGCACATTCCTAAGAGGATTAATGAAGAAACAAACTCAGATCTCTTGAAATAAGTTGAAGAAAATGAGGTCCAGGCAGCAATGTGGGGCCTCTAACCCAATAAAGCTCGAGGACCAGATGATTTTTCTATAGCTTTCTTCTACTCCTTTTGACCCATTATTAAAAAATATCTAATAAGAATGATCAAATATGTCTTTCGGAAAAAGAAGTTGTTGGGGGGGGGGGTTACACAAACTCGACCTTCCTAGCTCTCATCCCAAAAGAAGCAAGACCCTTAACATTCAACCGCTTTCAACCTATCTCCCTATGAAATTCATCATACAAAACCATTTCCAAGATCCTTCCCAATCGCATTAAACCTCTCTACCTAACTTAATATCATAAAACCAAGGTGGTTTTGTTCCTAGCAAGTAGATCGTGGACAACATATTGATTGTTCAAGAGGCATTGCACTCTAGTTTAGCAAGAAAAGAGCAGGGCTTCATTCTAAAACTTGACATGGAAAATTCCTTCGACAAAGTCAATCTATCTTTCTTATGAGATGTCCTAAACGAATTTGGCTTCTCTATCGATTTTATAGAAATTATAAAGGCATGTGTTGTTGGCCCATGGATATTCCCTCTCATTAATGGAAGGCCATGTGAGTATTTTCAAAGCTATCGGGGATTGAGACAAGGATGTCCGTTGTCTCCCTTTCTTTATATAGTAATGATTGATTAGTTGAGTAGAAACCTTGAGTATTGCAGAATAAATCGTACTCTAATGGGTCTCTTAATAAGCTTTGCAACCAAGAGTATAAATCACTCCCTATTCGCATATGACACTCTTCTAATGGGAGGTGCATCTTGTATAGTGGCTCGAAGATCCAAAAAAGTGCTTGACAGTTTCATGGAATTTTCAGGTTGTTTGCTCCATAAAAACAAGAGCAGAATATATGGATGGATTGCACCCTCTCGTACCCTTCAAAGAATATCGAAAATCCTTGATATTCTCCTCCAAGCACACTGGAACAATTTCCTCTATTTGGGCTTGCCAGTCTCAAAAGAAAATCTGAGAGCATAAATATGGACCAGCCATATAGAGAAAATGAAAAAAAATACAAACTTGGGGAATGATTTGGCTTAATCTAGTTGGGAGAGTTATACTAATCAAATCAATTCTTGCAGCTCTTCCCCTCTACCAATTTTCTACAATTCTAGCTCTAGCAAGTGTGCATAAGCAACTCGAATTAATCATAAGAAGCTTCCTTCGGCAACGAGGTAAAACATAGACAAAAAAATCTAGTCTCATAAAATGGGAACAAGTTACAACTCCCTATGAGAAAGGAGGACTCTCAATCAGGCTTCAGGGACTTGTTATCACTCAGGTTGTCCTTAAGCTCCGGAAAAGGATACGGCCAAGGTAACCACAAACCAACTTTGGACTGCAGGTTCTAGCCCACCTGCAATCAGAGAGGGCTCTCTCTTTTAGATTTAGCTTTGTTGAAAAGGATTTTAGGCTAGGTCTCGAGTTCAGAGGGTTTTTGTTTTGTTTTTGGTGGGAAGGAAGATGTCTCAAGTAGAGAGGCAAAACATAGTCTAGTAAGTTTCAAACCATTGGGCGTGGAGTCAAGGAGTCGGACTGCTAATGTGTTTTCTTGGTCACAAGAGAAATAAGGAGCAAGGTAGCTGCTCATGAAACAACACTTAAGCTTAAAAGAATGGAATGAGGGATAAGGAATGAGAGGCAACAAAGAATCTCTCACTCAGCTTAAAAGGGGGAAGGTGAATGAGCTCTATCTAGGAGCAATTAAGAATTCATAGACAACTGTCAAAGATGAATGGATTAGGGGAAATATGAGCCAGAGGGAATTCATATTTATGACTGATCCAGAGGAAAACATAAAGAAACAACAGAAAATGAGCATAGAGGGCAGTTAACCAATTCTAGACTATTCTTTCTTTCTGCTATTTTATATGGTATATCAATGGAAAAAACAAAGTTAGGAAAACTTATTGAGTCATGTTGCAGCACAAGAATTCCAAATTCACTTCTTCAAACCATTAGACACAGAGCAGACAGTCTTTCCTCCAAGCCTTTTAGCAGTCTTTGATTACAGAAAACATATCAAGTATACAGTGCGAGTCTCAACTGAAGACTATCAACCAACCGACCCTTTAAACAATACAGAGGGTGGTATATATAGGGAAGATTTTTCCAAAATTATCTATTACAGCCGACCTAACAGGTCTGAAAGAAAACTGACTATTTTAACCTAATCTTATCCAGAAATAAATGCAAGAAAATATCTTTGAGCTATGCTGGGGGCAGCTGTATCAAAATGAGTTAATGTCTGTCCTGGTGGCTCTGTGTTGTTCATCTGTCATAACTGTGCATTGGTCTTTGCACCCTTGCTGTTCGGCGGTATTGAATGCTTTTGACGGTGATTTGAGAGCTCTGATGGGCTTACGCCTCCCGACTTGACCTTTCTGAGGGACTCATTAATGTACAGGTGCTTCGAGCCCCTAAAAAATCTTTGCTGATACTCTTTGGCTCTTCTTTTTCCTCTGATACTCTTTGGCAATAAATCGGGATGCTGCTCTGACGTGCTGTGTGTCTAATCACAAATTAATGGCCGCTGTTCGGCTCTCTGTTTCCTTCAAAACTGCTTTCTGCTGTTTCCTGAGTGCCTCGCAAAGAAAAACGACTCTTTCGGCGCCTTTCGGGCTTCCTGGGGGCTGCATAATGAAAAGATTCCCCATTCTGGCCCAAAAAATCTAGCGATGAGCCTAGACGCAAATCGCTCATCAAAAACTACCTCAGAAACTGATTTCGGGGCCCCGAAGTGCGATTTTCGCCTCTGCGCCAAAAAACTGATGATGACATCAGCATGACGTGACGTTGTACGGCGGGTGACGTCAGCGATGATGTCAGCATGATGATGTGGCGAGATGATGTCAGCATGATAACGTCATCCTGTACGGACGGTGACGTGGCATGTACGGTGGCAGAGACACAATGGCGAGACGGATGACGTGGGGCTTACGTCACAGGGGAGAGGGCGGTAAACGGTTTCTGGTCACACCGCCCTTGGGCCTGATTTTGTCAGGGGGGCCTCCACCACACCCGAGATCTTGACGCGTGGCGGGAGTACGGCGGTAATATCGCCCATCTCCCGGACGCTAACCTTCGGGCAGTTCGGAGATGGGACGGCCCGTCAGCCATAGATCTGCGGGGTGGATGATCCAACGGTTGGCGGCGATGGTGAGTCGGCGAGGGTATACGGGCATGGAATATTCAAGGAATATTCTGAATTACATATGCGCGCGGTGGGGTTTAGACCTAGGGAATGGGGGTTTTTGGGTTAAAAATGCGCGGGGTTAATGTTTTTATGCAAAAACTTTGGGTTAGGGGCGGAAAAAGGGGGTTTTGAGGGTTTTAGGGCTAGGGAAGAGGCTGTTAGCATGACCAGGTGTCATCTAACCCCTGTGATGACTCGGATGGGCTAAAAACAACCCCGGATGGACTGTTTTTTCCTGAACTTATAAAAAATATGGCTATAGTGCCAGGGAGGGGATATTTACATAGGGGAATTTTATATACAAAGTTTTAGTAAGGGAAGGGAAAAACTGATAGGGAGCTATATAATAATTTTAATATGAAGGTGATAAGCGGGCGCTAAGGTCGGGGACCTTAGGCTAAATTTGGAAAAAGGACTTGTACAGAAATAGAGTCCTTGAGTGAAGCAGATCTTCACCAAGGCAACTGATATGGATGATGATGAAACTAAGAGGAATCAAGCAGATCTTGACCTCTTTGGGAAGTTAGTAAGTGACTCGGGGATTTAGAAGAAGGGGGAGTTAGTGATGTCCACCTTTGAGCCCTTTTGCATGAAAACTGCCTGCACTGTGATCTGTAAAGATGAAGCACATTGTAATACAAAATTGACCATGTACCATCATTCTGCAACCACACAGCTACCTACCCAACCTATTTTTCTAACATTTTTTCCTCTTTTTTGGGTGGGTGCACTTAGACTTGCAGACCCAGATTTACAATTTTCTTTTGAATATTTCCTATCTAAATCTACACTTATTTCTTCCAGGGCCCAGATTAAACAGTTGGGTCCCTTTGATTCTCTACCTATCTACAAAATCTGCCAAGATTAAACTGTTTGGACAGATACATTCTCTATATTCTAAAACAGGAAATTGAAATCTAGGGAGGCCAAGATTAAACTGTTTGGCCTTTCCTTTAAAAAAGAACTCATCAAAAATGGAATACAGCAGTGGCCTTTGGACTAGCACACTTCATGGCTTCTTGTGGAAATATGGAACACTGCAGCCTGCAAAGTATGACATATTTGGCATGTAAAAATGTCAATCATGAAAGATGAATACCTGCTGCAGCAGGAGGCTAACAGGACTGATGAACTTGGCCTTTGGGGAAAAAATAGTATGGAGATTCATCACTGAGGAAAACTGTTGGTGGAAGCAGGTGTTGGAATCCAAATATCTTAATGCCTCTCGATTCTTCTTTCTCTCAGGGAAAACTCCAATAAAACCTTTCTCCCAGATTTGGAAACTCGTAAAAAAGGCTCTACTTCTCATCAAGGATAATACATCGAGACTATCAGGTGATGGTCGAGATATAAATATTTGGAACGACAATATAATGGGAAAGCCCCCATTATCCAATCACTAAGAAGTTCAAAGGATAAGGAGGTGGATGAATTCAAAAGGGCTATACACACTAGAGTCAATATCACAATGGGATCAAGATGACTCCTCATGGAAAGAATCGAAGACACCAAAATTCCCTTAAGATCTTAAACATCAGTGGGACTCTCTTATTTCCCTCCTCAAAGGAGAAACCCCAATCAAACAAGGAATCCAAGACTCTTTCATTTAGAACCCATCCGGAGGGGACTACTTAGTGAAATCTGGATATCTTAAACTGTAAGATCATCAAGGGCACCTTGATTGGTCTCCATGGAAATCGGTATGGAAAACAAAAAGCCTCCCAAAAATAAAAATAAAAAAATTATATGGACACTTTTAAAGGGGAAAATTCTTACAACTGAAATCTCAGGAAAAAAGGTCTCATCGGGCCTTCCTGATGCCCTATGTGCCCCAATGTAGAAGAGAACATCCAACACCTCTTTCTTGAATGAAGTTTTGCAAGGGAGTGCTGGAAACTTCTTGTGTTCCCATTGGAAATAATTGTGAATATATCTCTTCCCATCACTGAATTCTATGTAGCATGGAAAGATAAGTACCCTTACTCTCTTAAAAACAAGAGTACCATCAAAAGATTCTGGATAAGCCTACCCTCCTTCCTCTGCTGGAAAATTTGGCTTGCAAGGAACAATCAAATATTCTAGAACTCTAATCCAACAATTAGCAAGGTGCTATAAAAAACATGGGGGCTAGCTACAAAATTCCTATAAGCCAAAGGAACAAGAATAATAGATTTTAATCATCAACAACAAGAAGAAAGAGCATGGATTAGTTATGTAGACAGTAGGCCAAAGGTTCCAAACTCGCCTAAAAGAAAAGAGGTCAACAGAAACTAGAAAATTTGCTTGAAGGAGGAAGAATTCATATTATGGTTGAATGCACTCAACAGACCATGTCTCTTCTTCGACGGAGCATCAAAATCTAACCCGGGAAAAGCAGGTACATGAGGAATTATCTTTGAACAAGACAAGAAAAACACCATCTCTTTTGAGTGGGGCCTGGGCACGGTCTCAAACAATAAGGCAGAGGCATATGGGTTCCTTCTGGGAGCCAAAATCCTAAAAAATAGAAATCTAATGAATCTGATCATTTTGGGCGATTCCTCCATTTTCATCCAAGCAATGGTCAAGAAGACCAATTTGAAAAATGAAGCACTATGCCAAATCATAACTAGGATCAGTCAACAATTAAAAGAATTGGGACAAACCACCTTCCTGCATATCTTAAGGGAGAACAATAAAATGGAAGATAATCAAGCAAATAAAGCGGTGGCACAATCTCTAGGAGAAGCTTGAATTGAAAATGAAATTTTCTTTCTTCTAATACCATAATCATTGGTCTATCCTCTCACTCCAAAATCAGTCTTCTAGTATTTGGAATTGGAACACTTTAAAATATGCATCTTTCGTTTCATGCCAAGTCAAAATCTCTTCCAAATCATCCTCGTACCTACTCTCTGCCCCATGTCGATTTATCTGAATGATCGTATCTATGTGAGAGATTCCCCTCCCTCTCATTTTTCCCATGACTCACTCCTGAGCTCTTCTTGCCTTCTGCTCCCTTCCCTCTCTCCTATCTATTTATTTCCTCCTCCCCCCACCTTTTTCTCCACTCCCTCCTATGTTTTACCTTCCCTCCCTTCGCATCATGATCCCGGTTCACGTTCTCCTCTTTTGCAGAGCACTCTCCTCTTCCCTTCTTGTGCCTTATCTTCCAGACATGTTTGGGCAGCCTCCTTCATGTTGGGCTTCCCTATGCTTTGCAGTTTCATTGACTTCCAACATAAGTCGGCCCTTCCTCTGTCATGCCAAAGCCATCCCCTGTCGGGCCTAATACAGTTGCACCTCTCTCTGTCAAGGTTTTCCGAGGGTGTTGTGAATGAGCATTCTAACTCTAATCTCAATTGGAAATTTGCAAAGGTTTTAAGTTGCATCACAGGGAAAATGGATCCCCTTGAGCATGCCTCCAAGAATGATTCATGTTTCCATTATCGAGTAAATAAATTTATGATTGATCAGTTGAGTGAAACTGTTAAGCAAATCTGATATCAGTCAAAGGCAGAGAATGCTTTCCTAATGACCCGACTTGCCAATAAGAATGCAAAAATTGAGGCTCTGAATAATAGGTGTGCTCACCTGGAAAATTCTATAACAGATCTGAAAGATATTATCAGCAACAAGACTGGGGAAAACTCAATCACGGTGGATAGAAGCAGCAAGATCAAAGAAAGAGAAGAGCCCACTATGAACCAACAGTAGGAAGAACTAATGTTATGTTTACCATGGATCTCTCTTGTAGTTTTTCATTTTGCATCATCTCTAGTTCTTCAAGCACTGTAACTAAGTAGTATTTCACATTATGAAATGTAAATGTAAATTATTACTACAACAGTGAGTTAGAATTTATAAGTAATATGTAGTAGGGAAATTTGGTATTTATGAAAGCATGATAGCATATGATTGGGGGGGTGCCTACTTCTCTCCCTCTCTCATTGTGGCTGGCTCCAAAAATCTTGTAATGGGAGCTTTCTCCCTCCCTTTTTTGAAAAATAATACCAATACCCGATTTTGTTAAAAAAACAGTACATGTTTGTCACGCACCTGAACCAGAATGCAAACGCCGAAGAAAACAATCTACACATAGTTGAAGATGAATTCTCCAAGTAACAATAGAACCAAATAACGCACCTAAACCATAATGGAAATGCTAAAGAGAACAATATACACACTGACAAAGACTAGTTGTGACAGACAGGGGAGGGAGATTGAATCCCTTATGATTCATTGCATAATCCCATATTTTCTTCGGAAACATATATATCTCATATATTTTTTTTGTATTTATTTAAGCCATGTTTAAAATATGTATCTTATGAAAAATAATTATATTTATTTAAGACATACCTAAAAACATGTATGATTCATGGCAAAATATTGTATTTTTTTATTGTATTGCTTCTTTCCTCTGAAACATATTTTAATGGTAATAAAACATTTTTTTATTCAAATTTATTTCGCAGGTACTAAGCTACCATGTTGCCTTTGTTTTTTTTTTAGACTTTGAAATATGTTTCAATAAGAATGAGGTACTTCTCAAAACACCATTTTTTATAGACTTTGAAATGTGCTTCAATAAGAATGAGGTGTTTTGTCTTTGAGGTTTCTGCGAGTTTCATGATTATGTAGATTATCTTCCGGATACATCGCATTAGGTTTCTTTTTTCTCGACATTTCGAACCTAATGCGATGTATCCGAAAGATAATCTACATAATGAGGTGTTTCTCAAAACACCATAATGTGAAAACTTGTTTCACATATGGTAAATACTTGGAAGTATCCCTTTCTAATAAAAATCTTCCCAATTCTATAATAATCTCTGAGAGAATTTTTTATCATATTGATGAGATTTAATATGAACGAAGTTTGTATATTTAAATTTATAAAATTAAAAGAGATTATTGTATGATATTGATGAGATTAATATGTAAAAAGTTTATATATGGAAGAAGGTTAGTGTGGTGTAGCTTTTTTATCATGTTTTGATGAAATTAAAATAGAAGAATTTGGTGTATCTAAATGTTAGTGTTTTGTAGAAACTTTTGATAAGTTTAAAATAATAGAAAAATTAAAACCCGAACATTTGAAGGGGCAACATCACTTGTTCACTACTCCAAAGACTAGGCCACCTTGGAATCTTAATATGTAAAGGTCATTTATATGGTTTTCACCTTCACCCTTATCTTAAAATAGAGCTTATAATATAGTTGAAGACTTATTTAAGGCTCTAATCATTAAGATTCCTGTAGATGCCTTAAGCATGCCCTAAAATTTAGAAAAACTCTAGAGGGTCCTCAAGTTTTTACATTTTCTTTGTCAAGTTGACTAAATGCCTACATCTCATTTTGAAGCTAACGACATTTTAGACCTTGATCTTAGCATTGCTTCCTTTTTCATCTCATTAATGATATTATTGAAAATATAGCCCTTGCTTGTTGTGGGACAAGTGGTCATGTAAGACCAAGGATGAGAGGAGTTGCATGTTTGAATAGTTATATGTGTTGGTGCATATCTTAGAATGTTCTTCTTGAATGAGGACTAAGATGTCAAATGCATGTCTTAAATATGTGGATTATTTTTTAGTTCAAATGCACATCAGATGTAGTGAATGTTTCAAAATGGAGCTTTTAATCCCACTATTCAATATTTTGTGTTGCTTCCTTGTTTATCATTTTGATTTTAATGTTTACATGTGTTTATTATGCACTTATTTGTTTACATTTTTTAATCAAGGTATCAACAACAGTTTACAAGTTATCAAATTAGCTCAACATTCTCTATTTCTGGTTAAGGATCTATGTTGATTCCCTATTTATTGTTTGTGCACAAGGCAAGTGTAGATTTGTTTGTGGAAGTTGTTCAATGTAAAATCAAACTATAATAACGGGTTCAAGATAGAGAAACATGGGAATAACTTTGTGCAAATAATGAAAACATTTGGATCAATGACCGGAGAATCCACAGTTTTAACATTTTTGTACCAACGTTTCACATCCCAAATGGGATCCATCATCAGGATATGAGAATGATGATGACAGAAGAGCAACAAAGAAGTAATAAATAGTGAAGAGGTAAAACATGACAAACTGTCGGCTGAAATGATTATTAATTAATTTTATATTAATTTATTTAAATTTTTTTTTTATTTAATTTTAATTAATTTTATAAATTTTTCTATTAATTTGTATTAAATATTTAATTAATTTTATATAATCTAAAATTAATTTGCTTTTTAATATTTTATATATTAGTTTGATTTATTAATATATTATAAATATAATATAATTTTTAATTTGTTTTAATATTAATTTGATTTAATATAAAGTATTAATTGTTCTAATATTATTAATTCTTTTTATTAATTTGTTTTATTATTTTGTTATAATATAAAGTTAATTTTGAATTATTAATTAGTTATAATAAAAATTAATTTGCTTTATTAATTAGTTTTATTAATTTGTTATAATATAAAATTAATTTGTTTTATTAACTTGATTTAAGAATATTTTATGAATAATATTAATTTGTATTAATATTAAATTGATTAATTAATTTGTTTTATTAATTTGCTATATTATTATAAATTTGCTTTATTAATAATAACCTAGATCTAAATGAAATTAATAATAATTCTGAAATGAAATTAATATTAACCTAGGGAAATAATAAATCTAATCTGAAATTGATTTTTACCTAGGGAATAATAATACTAAAATGAAATTAATTTTAATTAATATTAATTCCTAAATAATTTTAATTAAATTATTAATATTAATTATATTATATTAACTATTATAAATAATTAATATTTATAATAAATTAATATAATGATTAATAAATTAATAAATCCTAGAATTTAATGTAAATTCTAAATCTAGACCTAAATGGAAAACAAAGACTGAAGACACAAGAAAGGAGAGGGATAACTTACCTGCTGAGGCCTTAACCAGGGGATGCGCTTGCGTTTGCGTTTTTTATTTCCTTGATCAAGGGAAGCCAGCTCCCACTAATCTCCACGCCATTATCTCTGTTCAGATTATGAGGATGTTTGATAATTTCAAGCGCTTCTCTGATCTTTCGTCTCTGATGTTGCTCTTCCTTGGCGATAATTGATGCGTTTTCCAGACAGATATGGTGTTTTGTTTTTAAGGAGTGCTCTGCCAGGGCTGAAGTACGAGATCTTCCGTTCTTAATATCCGCGCCATGTTCCTTGAGTCTTGTCTGGAGGGAGCGACCTGTTTCACCAATGTAGCTTTTTCCACAGGAACACTCTATTTTATAAACTCCTTTAAGCTGATGGTTGTCGATATCATCTTTAACAGACTTCAAACTTTGTCTGATAGTACCAGGAGCCGAGAAATGAGTGATAATGTTTTTCTTTTTTAGGATTTTAGCGATTTTGTCCGTAATCCCATGGATATACGGTAGGAAAACAATACCACAATCAGGCTGGTCTTGAGCCCTAGATTCATGAGAAAACAACTTTCTTTCAGCCTTCTCTATGGCCTTTTTGATTTCATGCTCCTTGTAGCCTATACTTTTAAAAGTTAAGATTAGATGCTTCTTCTCTTCCTCCAGGTGCTCTGAGTCGGAAATTCGAAGGGCTCTGATGGCCAGCATGTTTAGAACACCAACCTTCTGTGCAGGGTGATGGTGGGAATCAGCATGGAGGTAACTCTTTGTGTGGGTCGATTTCTTGAAAACTTTATGGCCCAAAGAGCCATCCTCTTTTCTGATGATCAGGACGTCTAAAAATGGAATGCTCTTGTTTTCTTCAAGTTCCACGAAGATGAGGGAATCTTCAGTTAACTAGAGTAGCACTAGTTAAGTGCATTAATGCATCAACTAACTGTTAACTCACTATTAGTTCCTCAAATAGTTTGGAACTAATTTAATTGGACTTAACTCAGTAAACTGAGTTAACTAATTACAACTCAAATATAACTCAATCTTATCTCCTTAATTTAAGGGATAACTCTTGCATGACTTCAGAAAGATTTCTAACTTGAATTTCTCCAACTAATTAATTTAAAATAAATTAATTAATTATTTCCAAGCAGCTGTTAAGACTAAATTCGATTTTAAATCACAATTTAATTCAAGGACAAATTAAATTGGAATATTCTTGTTGCCATATTTCAACACTCCCTCTCAACAAGAAAGGGGTTATCTGCCACCCTGATCCTGTCTTTATGGAACTCGAATTTACACTTTGACAATGCCTTTGTCAAAAAGTCAGCATCTTGCTCCTCTGTCGAAATATACTGCAACAACATGATCCTCCTTGCTACACAGTCTTTGAGATGATGATATCAGATGTTGATGTGCTTGGACCTATCATGAAATACTGGATTCTCAGAGAGTTTGATACAACTCTAATTATCACAATAGATCACAGTTGGATCCATCCTCTTATCAAACAAACCAACTAGGATTTTCCACATCTAGATGGGCTCACATACTGCCTGACTTGCAACCATGTATTCTGCCTCTGCGAGTTCAGTGCAACCAACCTCTATTTCCTGCTGTACCAAGAAACTGCTGCTGACCCAAGGTTGAAAATCCCTCCTGATGTGCTCCTCTGATCTGATGGACTCCCTGCCTTGTCTACATCAGTGAAGCCCTATAGCTTCACTCCCTCTGTCTGTCTGTACCATAATCCATACTGAGATGTGCCTATGAGGTATCTCAATACATGCTTTGCCACCTTCCAAAACATCTTGGTAGGCTGAACCATCGCTTGACTCAGTTGGTTCACCGCATAGAACAAATCTGGTCGTGTTTTCATTAAGTACATCAGTGAACCCACAAGCTGCCTGTACATAGTAGCCTCTACCACTTCTCTTGAAGTAGCAACCTCCTTCCTCCAGTTACCTGCTAGAGGAGTCTGCATGGGCTCGCACTTCTCCATGTGGATTGTCTTGAGTATCTCATTGGCATACTTGCCCTAAGACACAAACAACTCCCCATCCTTCTGCCACACCTCCATGCCAAGGAAGTAATGCATGAGACCCATGTCTTTCATCTTGAATTCTCTTGCAAGGGCATCCTTGTAAGACACGATCAACTGATCATCACCAGTCAATATGAGATCATCAACATAAAGTACGATGATCAACAACTTACCTTTCACCACGATGTGGTACAAGTTTGCATTTGCTTCACTCTTTGTGAAGCCCAACCTAGTGAAGTAGTTGTCTATCCTGGTGTACCAGGCATGAGGTGCTTGCTTTAGCCCGTACACCGCTCTCTTGAGTTGGCACACATGCGACTCATGATCAAAGGTCTCAAAACCTTCTGGATGCTCTATGTACACCTCTTCCTCAATCTGGCCATTGAGGAATGCAGTATTCACATCCATTTGATGGATCTTCCAACCCATCTGTGATGATAGTGCCAACATAGATATGATAGATGAGTACCTTGTGACAGGTGCAAAAGTTTCATCATAGTCAATCCCCTCGACCTGTGAAAAGCCACGAGCAACAAATCTTGCCTTATGCTTCTCCACACTACCATCAGCAGCTTGCTTTATCTTGTAAAGCCAATGGGAAATCACAACTGACTTGTTCTCTAGTCTAGAAACCACGTCCCAAACACTGTTACGAACTATGGAGTCATACTCCTCCACCATAGCATCAACCCAAATCGACTGTTGCACTACTTCCTCAAAAGAAGATGGCTCGGTCTCAACACATTCCCCAACAAGGGCCATGTATCTAGTGTACCACTCAGGTGACCTCCTCTGCCTGCGCTGAGAAGATGGTGCTCCCACATTCTCTCCCACATCCTCCAACAATCTGTCAGCTTCTCTTGTGCGCTTCCATCCATCTCTGGAAGACTCTGCTTAAGTGGATGTCTCCACTCCTGGAACCTCTGCATGTGGCTTCTCCGCATCAGTCTGAGGCTCCTCCTCCTTGGGAACCAACAATTCCTCCACAGCCTGTAGTTGGAGCTCCCTCTCAAGGTAAACTTGCATGGACTTCTGCTGATCAAACTTGAGATCTCTGCGAACCACTGTCCTTCGACTGGTAGGAAAGTACACCCGATAGTTGTGAGGTGCATCAGTGTAACCCACAAATATCCCCAACTCTGCTGTCAGCTCAAGCTTCTTTCGTGCATCCTTTGTCACATGGCAATATACTGATGAGCCAAAGATCCTGAAGTGACCCACATTTGGTCTCTTACCAGAGAAAGTTTCCTCTGGTGTCTTCATCCCAAGTGTGCGATGCGGGCTTCTATTATACAAATAGACCGTTGTGTTACATGCCTCAGCCCATAATTGAAGTGGTAGGCCTTGGTCATGCAACGTTGCCCGTGATGCCCCTACAATAGTTCTATTCTTCCTCTCGGCCACCCCATTCTACTGTGGGTTATGAGGTGCCGTCAATTCTCATTTAATTCCTTTCATTGCACAGAAGTCCTTAAACTCTTGAGAGACATATTCTCCATTGTTGTCGCTTCTCAAGGCCTTGATCTTCTTCCCTGACTCTTTCTCGACCGAATCTTTGAACTCACAAAACTTTGTGAAAGTTTGGTCCTTCTTCTACATGAAATAAATCTAGCATTTACGAGAATAGTCATCAATGAAAATCACATAATACCTTTGCTTCACTGTGGATGTCGTCGAGAATGGTCCACACAAATTAGTATGAACTCGCTCTAAGATAGCCTCTGCTCGATTGTCTCAATCATGAAAGGAAGACTTGGTGTACTTTCCAAAGGTACAACCTTTGCATGTGTCAACTTGCTCAATTTTACCTTTGGGGAGTCCTGTAGATATCTGTTGCATTATCTTCAAAGCCCCATGATGCAAATGGCCCAACTTCCTGTGCCACAACTCGCCAATGTCTTGGCTTTGCACCAATTCTGCTTTTGTACTCAATGCTGCACAATCATCTACCTCTAGTTTATAGAGATTCTTCACCTGAATCCCTATCCTCTTGGTCTGACCCATGGCTATGTGTCTTAGGAACACCTTTCCTTTATTGAAGACAACATCAAAGCCTTTGTCCTCCAAGATCACAACCAATACCAAGTTCTTCTTCAATCCAGGCACATACATCACATCTGTCAAGGTGAGAGGAGCTCCATGCTCCCTCTGAAAGCAACCGTGCCCACTCCTGAAACAAAATACCTTCCATCATCACCCACGTCTATGCACATCTTGACGTCTTTCTCCTCCAAGGCACTAATAAATTTTTATCATCGGTCGCGTGGAATGAGGCTCCACTGTCAAGATACCAGACTCAACACATCATCGATGACACCATGCATGCGATGAGGGTAAAGTCCATTTCGAACTGAGAGGCTAATGCCTTACCTTTCGATCCTTCCGAGGATCCCTTCTTGGACTTCTTCGATGGGAAATTAGTCACATAATGTCCCATCTTGTGATAATTAAAGCATCTTACTTTAGACATGTCACCCTTCTTCCCTCCATGAGAAGAATTAGATTTGAAATGGGAAGCCTTCCCCTCCCTTTCCTTGCCTTAGTTGCTAAGGCAAAATTTTCTTCATCATCATTCTTGGATGAAGAACCATCTCATGTGCTCCTCCTGATCTCCTCCTGAATAAGATCCAACCACAATCGTTCCCAATCCGGCAGTTTCTCCCTTCCATTCACAAAGTCCTGGTAGCTATTCCAACTCTTTGGAAGGCCAAGGAGAGTGAGGCTTACCATATCATCATCGACAGTAGTTATTCCCACATTGCTGAGATCATCTCTACAAGTGGTGAGCTTGTTCAGATATGTGGAAATAGTATCGCCCTTCTCCATCTTGATTCTTCGAAGCTTATCCTTGAGCGCCAATTTCCTCTAGTCGCTATTGTTCTGGTAGAGGTCCTTCAATGTCTTCCACATTAAAAATGGAGTATCCTTCCCATGGAGACTCAAGGCAATATGGTCTCGAACTCCCTCAAGGATGATCCCTCTTGCCTTCGCCACACACTTCTTCCACTCAGCCAACTCTTGTGCATTAGTTGAAGCTGGCTTTGGGATTTCTTGATCAATGAATTCCTTCAAGCCATTGTCTTCTAATACAACCTCCATTCTATCTTTCCATGCTATGTAATTCGAGCTACCTTCCAAGGCATACTCGAGTCTCAAGCCATAGAATGCCATTGGCCAACCTTGAAGTATGATATGAATCTGGTTTGCACCTGCAACCCCAAACTTCAAACTTCGAATTCTCTTCTCAGTATATTGTTCATAGCTCTAATAACATGTATAAAATCTATGATAGGTTAACCCGATAATGCAATATAAATCAAAGTAGAATACTATAACCTACTTCTACTATCAATTTGCGGAAGCTTAAAGATCGAGTTGAATAGTATAGAATCAATGGCACAATACACATGAAAATACTTTGGGGAAAATCTCAGCTAAAAACCCCACACTATTATATTATCATACATGGTGAAAATACATAGGAATTATACAAAGCCTTAGCTCTCACAGCTAGCCAGCTCTCAGTACAATCCTCACAGATGCTCACAAGCAATCTTTGCTTCTCTCCGGCCTTCCTATCTACCCTCCAAGCTCCTATTTCCTTACACTGTTCCTTGTGGATGATTAGCCTATTACCAAGTGGAAAACCAAGCCTTCAAAACTGCGCAATCCTCAAGGATGAATCCTTGACTACATGCATGAGTTTTCTCCATGAGAAAACACATGCAACTGATAGTACATTGTCCTTGAACATTAATCTCAACTGGGTCTTTCTCAGAATAGACATGCATGAGTTTCTGATGAGGGAATCTTCAGTTAACTGGAGTAGCACTAGTTGAGTGCATTAATGCATCAACTAACTGTTAACTCACTATTAGTTCCTCAAACAGTTTGGAACTAATTTAACTGGACTTAACTCAGTAAATTGAGTTAACTAATTACAACTCAAATATAACTCAATCTTATCTCCTTAATTTAAGGGATAACTCTTGCATGACTTTAGAAAGACTTCTAACTTGAATTTCTCCAACTAATTAATTTAAAATTAATTAATTAATTATTTCCAAGTAGCTATTAAGACTAAATTCGATTTTAATTCACAATTTAATTCAAGGACAAATTAGACTGGAATATTCTTGTTGCCATATTTCAACACTTAGATGGAGTGTACATTTTAAAGGCGTAAATGTCACCTGTGAGAGAGTTAAAAGAGAGTATACAAATTAGGAGTAAATGGTTTAGGGTGTGAACATCTAGAGAGACATGAGTGCAATTCCAATTGTGCACAAGGTTTCTAGTGAGATGAGCTTACATATGAAGTATAAACATAAGGAGAGAAGCAGTAAATTCCTAGTATTCAATTGCTAGTGGAGGGTTTATCCTCTCCCTCTGTCTCATTTGAGAACATTACTCAAGTAGAAGTAACCAAAAACTCAAGTAGCAATGCTAGTCATGGACATTGCCATGTGACCATGGGGCCCATCATGGACTATTTGAAGGGAGATAATTTGAGCATAAACAAGTTGGCCATGACTTGTATGAAACATCGCCATTTTGGCTTTCTGCAACTAGACTATATTTTGTCTTATCTTTTTATTGATTTGCTTATTATATATTGGACTTAATTAGATTAATAAAGACTATTGTTATGAGGACATTTGGACCTACCTATGTGTGAATAATATATGAGTTATATTAGATTATGTTCTTAATGATGTTAGCTATATTATTTCCTTTGTTAAAGCTTGAAGTTTTGATATATGATATTGATTCGATATTTATTGTGAATGTATAACTTATGTGATATATAGTTTTAAAATGTTAAAGGAAGATTATAATTGTGACTACAAGTACTTCTTTGATATAGATAGCACAGTGATGACCCTACTCAATAATTTTGAGTCCATATAGGACACTTATGTACATTTTGATTTCAAACTTCGAAATATTGAATATATAGATTTTTCATGGACCAAAATAATAATAATAATAATAATAATGTAATTCATATGGTAAATAAACATACTAGCATATGGTAAATAAATATACTTTATGTAGATTAAATGTTGATGCATAATATAGCTTATAGCAAGAAATAGTTTATGTTTATGCATGAGGTTGTGTTTTTTGTAAGCTAACTTACATGTCAACAAGTTAGGTGATAATTACATTATTACACTATGGTAACATTGATGTCATGGACAGCCAAATGGTAGTTGTATGCTATTAGCATCATTTTATGATTTAATTTATTATTCCAAATGTTGTTTTGTTCTATGGGTAAGTGCAGTTATGTCGGGATGCACAGTTGCCCAAAATGATTATTGTTTGACATGGCTATGAGAAGAACAATATCTACATAATATGGTCAATCATAGGGTGTTGACCCTACTTTTATTAGGAAGGGTGAAGATGTTACCACTATGTATCTTCCAAAACTTGGAGTCACAAGAAGGTTGCATTAGCCACACTCGCATAGACATGTGATGTTGTTAATTGTTCGTTTGTTGAGTAAGTTAGGCCAATATTGTCAATGTTTTTGCTTTAAGGTTCTGTCTAAAGCTAGGTTGATTTAGTCAATCTCCAACAAATTGCAAAAGATGAAGGGAGAGTAGATGTAAGACAAAAGTAGATGCCTAGGTAGAAGGATATTTCTAAGTCAATCTAGGACCCTAATAAGAAATGGATATGTCACTATTTATTTCCTTACCTAGCTTTCTACCATATTTAAAACACATGTTTAGTCCCATTATGATAAGTTAAGTGTAATGATAGGTGAGCGTTGAATTATGCTTTAATAACAAAGAATATTTTTAATGATGCATTTACTTGATTTATAATTATGCAAAGATTGATTGTGAATGAAAACATTTGTGCATTAGGAGCATCACTTGTACATTATAGTCTACATGTGGAAATGTGCATGCTAGATATACCTACATATTCAATGTGTGTAGAGTAGTATGGTTTCATAAATTCATTAATCATTAAACAAAGTTGTTAAATGAATAATAAATGATTTAATAAATTTTGGAGAGCTAATATACATAAAATACAAATATCTAGTATTTAAATTAATATATTTGGTTCATTAGCGACTAGCTAAATGAAATCAACTAAATTTCAAGAAAAATACATATACTTCAAGGTTAGAATTTTATTTGAGATCTTGTAATCAATTTTAGTAGTTCCTTTGATTCAACCTAGGATAAGGTTGTTAGCCCATAAGATAGAAAGGGCCAACAACCTTTCCTCCGAGAACCTTGAAATGCAAGGGAGAATTAGGTACAAGATTAAAGGTTGCAAGGTTTTGGCAATGGGAGATGGCGATAAATGGAGGGAGTGAAGGAAGAGGAAGGATTGTAAAAATTGGAAGAAAATACAAACATGGAAGGAAGAAGATTGTGGTCCATTAAGATTTTGATAAACTTTTATATTGGAGATTATATCCCATTACATCATATTATTGGCAATATTGTTCTTCTTGGAGCCTAGGGTAGGGAGGGGTAAGAAACAAAAAGGTTTCTCCTATAGCTAGGAAGTTAACTAAGCTTCTAGTTGGCTAAGAGATTAATTCCATTATGGGCAAGAGGATAGAACTCTAGAAAGGGAGTTATTTGTTAGAAATTGTAGCAAGAAAGGCTCAATTTGACTTGTGCCTTAGTCAAATTGAGTAATTCAATTTCCACATCAGCAAGATGACTTGGATTGCAGTCAGCTAGAATGGCATGGCCTTGTATATTAGTTAATTCAGTAAATTCGAGTTATAAGCTTGGAGTAGAGTTGTGCATGTAGTGATTGCTAAAATTTAGCAATCTAGTTCAATTATTTTAAGTTGAACTCTGATAATTGAGCTCAAGTAATTAATTGAGTCAGTTGAAGTTTAGTTGAGTACTAGAACTTTTGTTAACTCATTGATCTCTCAGTTAAACTAGTCAATCAGCTAAAAATAGCCCAAACATGCATGGAATTTGAATTGCCTATATGGAGTGGAGGGAAATGCACATTGCAATTATTATCAATTATATACTAGTTGAGTGTATAGGCTTGGCAGTTAAGCAGGTAATCAATTCCTTGGGAATTACGCAAGGAAATAGGGAATTTCCCTATTATTTAGGAGCTCAATTTCTCCTTAATTTCAAAAGGAAAGAGGAGGTTGGTTGACGCTTTAATTAGCTAAGTGTTGGCCAGAGCATAATAGTCAGCAGGAGAATAGGTTTACAGTGCAGGTTGTGCTTCAGAGTTGAGGAAATACTTCGTAATAGTTTATCATTCTCATCTGATTAATGAAAAGTAACAGAGGGGTTTTTCCTAGTTGGGTTCCCTTGTAAATCATTGTGCTATTGTGGTTTTCATGGTTGCATGTCATCATGTATTTATAAATTGTGTTTTCCATTCCACGGAATTGTAGAGGAAATTTGTAATCTCTTGTTTTTAGTTTGAATTCATCACTAGTAGCAAATTTGTATTAATTTATACATGGTATCAAAGCTTAAAAACACAATAGAAACTAGTCAATATACCTTCTCCTTCATAAATTTCGATTTGTAGATTCAGTGAAACATTTTTTCTTATGTGCAAGAAAATGTCTTTCAACAAACTCATATCGGAGTATGCCCTGGAGAGAACCTCGAATTTCATAGCTTGGAAGGACATGATGGAAGTTGTACTTGATGATAATGGAGTGTTGGAATACACCAAAACTGACATTCCAAAACTAGCAGTATCAGATGCACAACAGTTAGCCCAGTGGAAGAAGGATATCACAAAAGCCAGGAGGACAAATTACCAAATTGGGAGAGACTTTGGTTTGATTTGGTGTAGGAAGAAATTTGAAGGAACAACAGAGATGGAGTAACATCCAAATTTGAGGAGGAAGAGAATTTTTCCTTGGTTGGGAAGGCCAAAAAGGCCCAAAGCAAGCCAGACTCCAACTAGAACAATGGAAAGAAGAATGACCTAAGAAATATAAAATGTTTTCATTGCCACGAATATGGGCACTATGCAACAAAGTGTCCGCACAAGAAGTCTAACAAGAAGCCTTCAGGAGGAGCAGAAGGTGAAGCACTTGCCTCATAATTTGAATTAGAATTCACCCTGATTGGATGCATGGTCAACATTGTAATGGGGAGTGTGTGGTACCTATATTCAGGTGCCTCGTTCCATATGACAGGATGCAAATAATTCTTCAATAGCCTAGAGGAGAAGGATCTCTAGATGCACATAGAATTTGGGGATGATGGAAGGTATAGTACCTAAGGAATTGATACAATCACCTTTAAGAGGGAGTCAGGCTCCTATATTCATCTGAAAGATGTTATATATGTACCCGGGCTGAAGAAAATTTTGATCTTAGTAGTTGGATTGAAGGATAGAGGTTATGGTGTTGTTTTCAATAAGGGGAAAACATTTTTGAGACATGTACCTACTGGGCAAGTGAAACAAATTGGAGTTAGAGTGAAAAATATCTATAAATTTGAGGTGGAATCTTGTGTTGCACTAATTAGCAAGACAAAAAACGTGCAAAGTCTAGATGTTGGAGAAATTTGGCATAAGCACATGGGACACTTACACCATGTGACCTTAAAAATCATGCAAGATATTACCACCTATCTCCTGAAATGCACCCTTGACCAGCATGATGTTTGCAAGGGATGCACATTGGGGAAATATATCAAATCCACCTTTCAAGGCTAAGATAGCAGAGTTGGAGCAACCTTGTAGCGAGTGCACTCAGATGTATGTGGAACATTTTCTATAGTCTCTATATAAAAACAAAGGTATTATGTAATTTTTGTTGATGACTTTTCTAGAAAATGATGGATTTTCTTAATGAGGAAAAAAGATGAAGTGTTTTCCAAATTTGTTGAATTCAAAGCATTGGTTGAAAAGAACACTGGTCATAACTTGAAAACCTTGAGAAGTGAAAATGGAAGAGAATTTGTTTCTAACACCTTCAAGGACTTTTGTGCCAAGGAGGGTATTAGAATAAAATTTATAGCAACCCATAACCCACAACAAAATGGGGTGGCTGAAAGGAAGAACATAAGCATAGTGGGAGCAGCAAGAGCCATGTTGCATGATCAAGGGTTGCCATTACATCTATGGGAAGAAGCATGCAACACCACAATTTATTTGCAGAATATGAGCCCTCATAAAATACTTGGCATGATCACACTCGAAGAAGCTTTCTCTGGGAGGAAGCTAGATGTATCTCATTTTCAAATTTTTGGAGCTACTGTGTATGTCATGTCTCTAAGGATAACAGGAAGAAATTGGAGCCTATAGTTGAGATGGGGTCTTTGTAGGATACACAAAGACTCCACATAACTACAAGGTGTATTTTCCCTCACAAAGGGTGACAATAGTGATGAGAGATGTCAAATTTGATGAGGAGAAGACTATGAGATGCTCTCTAGAGAGAGAGTTGAGTATCCCACCAAAGGAGGAGCTTCATGCAGAGCTTTAGGATGTTGTGGAGTAACCACATGTGGAGGAGTAGGCAGGAAGTGAGTTGAGACATACACTCAACCAAAATCTTCCAGAGAGGGGAGGAAGTGAACCAGAAAAGCTGACAAGTTGGTGCAAGATGGACGAGAGCATGTGGGAGCTCCTACATCCTTACGCAGGCAGAGGAGGTCACCAGAAATATACAATGGATATATGGTTCTCATGACAAAAATCATTGAATCAAAGCCTTCTTCATTTGAGGAACCAATTTCTCAACCAGTGTGGGTTGATGCCATGGTGGAGGAGTATGACTTCATCATGAAGAACATTGTATGGGAGGTGGCGTTGAGACCAAAGAACGGGTCAATGGTTGGTTCTAAATGGATTTACAAAGTGAAGCATGCAGTTGATGGGAGCATTGAGAAGTACAAGGCCATATTTCTGGCTAAAGGATTCTCACAAGTATAGGGAGTTGGCTATGAGGAAACTTTTTCCCCCATGGCAAGATATTCCTCAATTAGAACCATTCTAGTATTATCTGTGCAGATGGGGTGGAAGATCCATCAGATGGATGTGACGACCACCTTCCTCAATGGTATTGTTGAGGAAGAAAATTACATTGAACAACCAGAGGTATTTGAGACTTATGACAGGGAGACACATGTGTGTAGACTTTGATAGCCCTGTATGGTCTCAAGAAAGTGCCTTGAGCATGGTACACTCGAATCGACACATATCTCAGTGGATTGGGCTTCAACAAAAGTGAATCAAATGCCAATCTCTATCACATTGTGGTAGATGGAAAGTTGCTTGTCTTGGTATCGTATGTTGATGACTTGATACTTACAGGGGATGAGTAGTTGATCCACTCTTGCAAGGAGGACCTTGAAATAAAATTTGAGATGAAAGACATAGGATTGATGCATTATTTTCTTAGGCTGGAAGTATGGTAGGGTGATGGTGATATTTTTGTGAGTTAGGGGAAGTATTCCTTTGAAATACTTCAGATACTTCACATGGAGAAAAAAAATCCTATGGACACACCTCTAGCTACAAATTGGAGGAAGGAGCATACACTCTTCGGGAGAGGCAGTTGATGTTACCATCTACAAGAAGTTTATGGGATCCTTGATGTATCTCGTGAACATAAGGCCCGACATATGCTATGAAATTAGTTAGTTGAGTCAAGCCATGGTGAAGCCTACCAAGTTGTATTGGAAGGCAACAAAGCATGTGTTAAGATACCTTAGAGGCACAATAGAGTATGGGTATGGTACATGAGGACAGAGGGAGTGAAGCTCCAAGGATTCACTGATACAGATTGGGTAGGGAGTCCATCATATAACATCATATAGGAAAAGTACTTCAGGTGTTATCTTTAGTGTTTGGTCTAAAGCTATTTCCTGATATTGCAGGAAACAAAGGTTTGTGGCACTCAACTCAGTAGAGGTTGAATACATGGTTGCAAGTCAAGAAACATGTGAGGCCATATGGATGAGGAAAATACTTGTGGATCTTTTCAGTCAGGAGATGGATCTGAAAATGATTTATTGTGATAATCATAGTTGTATTAAATTCTATGAGAATCCAGTATTTCATGACAGGTCCAAGCACATTGATATCAGGTACCATCACTTGCAGGATTGTGTGCAAAGGAGAATCATGATGCTACAATACATTCAACTGAGGAGTAGGAAGTAGATATCTTGACAAAGGCATTGTCAAGAGGTAAATTTGAATTCCACAGATGCAGGATAGGGGTGGTGTAAAATCCCTTTCTTGCTGAGAGGGAGTGTTAGAAATTGTAGCAAGAAAGGCTCAATTTGATTTGCGCCTTAGTCAAATTGAGTAATCTGATTTTCCACATCAGCATGATGACTTGGATTGCAATTATCTAGAGTAACATCGCATTTTCTACTAGTTAAGTCAGTAAATTCGAGTTATAGGATTGGAGTAGAGTTGTGCATGTAGTGATTCCTAAAATTTAGCAATCTAGTTCAGTTATTTTTATTTGAACTCAGTTAACTGAGCTCAAGTAATTAATTGAGTCAATTAAAGGTCAGTTGAGTTGTAGAATCGTTTTTAACTCACTGATCTCTTAGTTAAACTAGTCCATCAATGAAAAATAGTCAAGACATGCATGGAATTCGAATTACCTAGATGGAGTGGAGGAAAAGGTACATTGTAATTATTAGTTGTATTATAGTTGAGTGTACAAGCTTGACAGTTAAGCAGGTGATCAATTCCTTGGGAATCGCGCAAGGAAAGAGGGAATTCCCTTATTATTTAGGAGCTCAATTTATCCTGAATTTTTCAAGGAAATAAGAGGTTGGTTGAGGCTTGAATTGGCTAAGTGTTGGCCAAAGTAGGACAATCAACAGGAGAACAATTTTATAGTGCAGGGTGTGCTTCAAAGTTGAAGCAAGACATTGTAATAATTTCTCATTCTCATTTGATTAATGAAAAACAGCAGAGGGGTTTTTCCCAGGTGGGTTCCCCTGTAAATTATTGTGTTCTTGTCGTTTTTATGGTTGCATTACATTCCAGCATGTGTTGCTAAATTATGTTTTTCATTCCATAAAATTGTAAAGGAAATTTGTAATCTCTTCTTTTTAGTTCAGATTCATGAGAGTAGAAAATTCTATTAATATCTACACTATTCAACTTTAAAATAAACATTAACAAAGGTATTTTTCTTGTTTATTTCAAATGTTTCATTACTAAATATTTAGATTAAGTTGCTACAAAAATCTTTACTTGAAATTCCATCTTGTATCACTTTAAGCACTTTAAATTTGTTTGTTGAAATCTAAAAGAACTATTATTTTTACTTCCATATTTCAATCATTTTTTTTCCTTTAAATGATAGTGAATATAACATGAATATTGTAGATACAAATAGATAAATATATCACAGTATATTAAATATAAATCCTAGCAAATAATGATTTACTTAGTGAGATAATAGGACCCTATTATAAGAACATAACTTGGAAGGTTGTTGTAGGTGGTGGAGTTCAAGTTTTAAAACTACAACCTTAAGGGCCATCCCATGGTTTATGATTGATTGAAATACAAGTATGAAATCTTCAACATAAATTTCGCTAGAAACAAGTATATGGGGTGCATAGGCTATGACAATAATAAGGAACTATAGTGTTCAATAACTAAAATGATAGTTGAAAAATTAAAAAGTAAGGTTTATTTTAATAAAGGCAACCTTGGTAAGTAACCAATATTTCCCTTGTGTACAAAGAGACAAGGCCAACATTTGAAAGTAAGTTCCATAATGCATGATAGAAAGAATTATATAACCCTAAGGAGACAACCAAACAAATTGGGAAGGAGGAAGGTAGAAAATAATCATAAGATATCCATGGAGGGACAATATGTTCACTTGCAAAAGCTACATAAAAAGAACGATATGAAAGAAAATAGGTGATTATGCATATGGTATTTTTTTTTTTTTAATTTTTAGTAGATTTTCATCCCAAACTAAACCTTGAAACCAAATCCAAAACCCTAGTAAAAAAATAAATCTAGTTAGTAAAATAATAATATATAATAAATTTAGTTCAAAAAAAAAACATGATAGAAAATTAAGAGAGAGAGAGAGAGAGAGAGAGAGAGAGAGAGAGAGAGAGATGAAATATTTTATTTAGTGGGACTTTGCAACATGGCTACATGGTGCCACGTCCATAAGATCATTAACCATGGTCACCATGGTTGTAATCCCCCAAGAGGGTCAACTATCGACCACCATGGGTTGTTCCCTTGTTAGGTCCCTATAATACTAGTGTAGCCCCATCAAAGAGGTTTATTTTCAAGTCATTAATCTATCTTTCTTCTATTTTTTCATCTGGTTACATAGCATTTGGTATCAAAGCTTTGGATCCCAGGGTTTCGCTACTTCAAATATGCCATCTTGGAATTTTTGTTATAATTGTTTTTCTTTGAGGCTTCAGAAGCTGAAATTCTAATCACGTGGAGTAAAAATCTTGTTTAACATCATATAAAAAGTTAAAACCTTGGTTTGCTATATTTTCAGGCATATGGTCCAAGGAAGTTAGGGCTTTTGCATGCTCCAGAATTCAGTCTCAAATAGGTGTTCCAGGGAAAATCATCATAACTTTCTCTTAGAGCATTAGATCTGAATTTCGTTAAAAGTGAAATAAAGTGCACAAATTGTAGTTTTTCATGTATCATTTTTAGTGTTGACAGTTAAAACAATGACACGTGGATTATTGTACAAGTTTTCTCTATTGAACTAGTCCATAATCAGGTCATTGTGAGAGATTTGGCATAAATTCATCTTGAAGAATCCAATCTTAGTCTAACTTGTGTGATTGGAACGAAGACATAGAGAACTACCTTAAGATGCAATTTCAGACCTTGCGAGACCGAATTAGAGAGATACAACAATTTCAAGATCAAGCTCCTAAAAATAAGAAAAAAGGTGTGTATTTTTTAAAATTTGCATAACTTTGTTTGAAAAATCAATTTGAAGTGATTCAAAGGGAATATTGAAGCATATATATCATTATTTGGTTCTAAAATGTCTCCAAACAAAAAAATGGATACACCTATTAAGCCAACATAAAGCTCTATGATGCATGAAGAAGAGGAAGAAATGCAACATGATATATCAAAATTATGAGACCAAGTGCAACTAATTTCGCTCTCACAAAGAGTAACAAAAAATGAACCGGAAGCTAAAATGGATGGCTTGAAGAATGGTTTCAAAGAATACATGGAAGGTTTAAAAACATAAATGAAAAGGGACCTAGAAGGTTTGAGGGAAGGTTTGACAAAGTTGCTACAAAAAATGTTTCCTGGTGGTTATAAGGTACTCCATGAAAATCGTGATGAGGACCAAAGGAACATGAATTCTGATTTCAAAGACTTGAATAATGGGTTGAAGAATAACCACATTCCAAATATCAATATGAGGAAGTTTGATGGCAAGGATCTGGTAACATAGATTCTACAGATGGAACAATTCTTCGATCTACACGATGTGCAACACACACAAAAGGTACACATTGCATATTTATATTTATAACCCAAACAATATGTATGGTATCAATGGTTTTGTTCTCGTAAAGCACTAGACACTGGGATAATTTTTATGGAGGAATTGATAGAACATTATGAGGATACAAAGAGAAATACCTTATTTAGCCAAATGATAAATCTCAAACAAAAGGTTTCAGTTGTGGAGCACATTGAGGGCTTCCAGAGATTGAATATCAAGGTAACTGATATTCCAAAGGAGCATCTCATTGATGTCTTCGTAGGGACTTTGAAGGATAGAATCGAACATGAGCTTTGCCTTTAGGAACCTAAGTCATTGGAGAATTCATTCAAGATGGAAAGAAAAGTTAAAAGAAAATTTTTGGCAACAAGGAGGTCTACCACTAACAACTATACAGATGGAAGTGTTGGCATTCCTAGATTCCCACAACCTGCAAGCTTGACACCACAACAACTGGAGGAAAAAGAGCAAAAGGGCTTTGTTAAATTTGTGATAGAAAATACACTAAAGGTCATAAGTGTGTTGAGAAGAAATCATTTTACATAGATTGTGAAGAGGAGGAAGAAAAGGAACAAGAAACATCAAAAGAAGAAGACATACACCAAGAACCAACCCACGGGTTGAAACAAAAGAAATGAATCTAACCATCTATTGTAATGCATTGGAGGGGGAATTACCACTCCTCAAACTTTCAAGATAGAAGTATATATCAAGAAGAAAAAGGAAGTAGTGTTGATTGATTCATATAGTACTCATAATTTTATTCATTGTAAGATAGCCAATGATTTGAATTTTTTCTATGTACCCAACACCAGAGTGTCAAGTGATGGTTGCAAATGGAGGAACTATAAATTGCTCATGGAAGTGCCATAATATCAATCTAACCATGCGAGAATATGTATTGAACAATCCAATTCTTGTCATTCCAATGGGTGGTGCAGATGTTGTACTAGGAGTCTAATGGTTATAGTCTTCGGGGATGATAACTTTTTATTTTTCAAGAAATTTTCTTGAATTTTTTCTTGGAAGGAAAGGAAATTGAATTAATGGGTATCACAGTGAAATTGGGAAGATAACTAGCTCTAATGGAATGACAAAGCTTTTGAAGAAGAACCAATTGGGGGTAATTGCACAATTATGTTCACTAGATGTTCAAACGTCCAAGTCATCCATTTCTCCAGATATCCAAAGGTTCCTTGATAATCATTCCAAGTTATTTGAGACTCCCAAAGGTCTCCCACCTATTCACAACCATGATCATGTTATTCATTTGATTCCAGGAAGTCTTCCTCCAAACATTAGACCTTACAAATATCCTTATGCCTAGAAGAGTGAACTTGAACGTATGGTTGCAGAAATGCTAAAGGAGGGTATAATTCAACCTAGCCAAAGTTCTTTCTCTTCTCCAGTAGTATTGATGCACAAGAAGGATGGATCATGGCATATGTGTCTGGATTATAGAGAGCTCAACAAGCTCACTGTTAAAGATAAGTTTCCCATTCTTATCATCGATGAATTGTTTGATGAACTACATGGAGTAATTTACTTCATGAAGCTAGATCTTATTTCAAGATATCATCATATTAGAATGAAGGCAAAAGACATTTTGAAAACAACATTTAGAACTCATGAAGGTCATTATGAATTTTTGTTCATGCCTTTTGGCTTTACTAATGCACCTTCCACATTTCAAGGTTTGATGAATTACACTTTCAAACCCTTCCTTAGAAAATTTGTGTTAGTATTTTTTGATGATAGACTAATCTATAGAAATTATTGGAAATATCGTATTTAGCAAGTTGATAGGGTGCTCAAAACTATCATAGGAGAAACAATTGTATGGGAAATCCTCCAAATGTTTCTTTGGAGTACAGGAAGTGGAATATTTGGGTCATATTGTATCACATGATGGTGTTAAGGCGGACCCTAACAGAATTAAATCCATCAAGGAATAAAAAATCCCCACAACCTTAAGGCATCTTTGAGTATTTCCCAGGTTGATAGGGTATTATCATAAATTTGTTAAGAATTATGGGAAGATAGCAGCAACTCTAACAACATTATTGAATAAAGATGCAATTTTTTTTACTCTAGAAGCAACTAAGGCCTTTGAACATCTTAAAGAAGTAATGTGTCGAGCTCTTGTATTAGCTACACCATACTTCACAAAAACCTTTATTGTGGAATGTGATGCTTCAAGGAATAACATTGGTGCTATTTTAATGCAAGATGGAAGACCCATTGCTTTTGAAAGTCATCCAATCAAGGGAAAGTATTTACAAAGACCTATTTATGAGAAGGAAATGTTGGAAATACTACATGCACTGAAGAAATGGCGCCCTGACCTAATGGAAAGACACTTAAACGTAAAAATCGATCATGATAGTCTTAAATACTTCTTGGAACAAATATTATATTCCAAATAGCAGCAAAAATGGGTCACAAATATGTTGGGTTATGACTTTGAAATCATTTACAAAAAAGGGAAGCAAAATGTTGTTGCAGATGTACTCTCAAGAAGGGATGAGGATGTGGAAGCATTTCTCTATGCCATTTCTATTATCCAACCTAATTAGATAACTGAAGCAAGGGATGAATGGAAGAATTATGAAGAGATATGGATACTCAATCAAAAGTTGTAGCAAGATCCCAGTGCACTTGATTCATTTATTTGGAAAAATGATTCAATGTGGTACAAAGATCAATTACATCTATGTAAGAACTCCTAACTTAAACAAAAGGTTCTTTTGGAATTGCACACCTTTCCTATAGGAAGGCACTGAGGATTTTTAAAAACTTACCACATGGTCAAGAAGGAATTTTTTTGGGATGGACTTAAATATGATATTCAAAAGTTTGTTGCAGAATGTTTGGTTTTCAAAAAAATAAATTTGAGACAATTAAGACCCCAGGTCTTTTACAACCATTATCCATTCCAAGTCGACGTTGGGAAGAGGTCTCAATGGATTTTATCACAGGTTTACCAAAGCTGGAAGGAAAGAGTGTCATCATGGTTGTAGGTGATAGAGTTATCAAGTATGCACACTTTTGTGCACTATATCATCCTTTTAAATCCAATATAGTCGCTACTACCTTTATGAAAATAGTTCAAAAACTACATGGAAACCAAAAGATTATTGTAAGTGATAGGGATCCCATTTTAACTGGAAATTTTTGGAAATTAATTATTTTCTTGTCATAGTACTCAATTAGCTCATAGATCATCTTATCATCCTCAATCTGATGGGAAAGCTGAGATAGTGAACAAATGTTTGGAAGGATATCTTCGTTTTTTTGTATCTAATAAATAAACACAATGGATCAAGTGGTTACCTATGGAAAAATGGTGGTATAACACTTCCTTCCATACCAAAACAAAAATGACCCCATTTATGGAGCTTATGGATATCATCCACTATCCATCACATAGTCTTTTAGAGATAATTCTAAGGTTCGAGTAGTGGAAGATCACATCGAGCATCAACAACAAGTTCTCCAACTCTTAAGGGATTACCTAACTCTGGCACATAACCAAATGAAACAACAAGCAGATCAACATCACAGTGAAAGATGTTTTGATGTGGGTGATTTGGTATTTTTACGACTGCAACCATACAAACATATGTCCCTCAAGAAATCTAAGAAGGATAATAAATTATCACCCAAGTATTATGACCCTTACAAGGTGTTTCAAAATATTGGCACTATGGCATACAAATTGGAGTTGCATGCATTTCGGGAGTACTCCCATTTTTCCATGTTTCATGTTTAAAGAAGGTTATAGGTGACAAGCTTCTAGTTCAAACTATATTACCAAAACTTGATGGGGAAGGAAAAATCATATTGGAACATGAAGCAATCACAAAAATAAGAATTTGACAGCTACAAAACAAATCAATTTCAAAGTATCTCATTAAGTGGAAGAACTTTCTTGCTGAAGACTCCACATGGGAGGATGCATATTTTATGCATAGGCATCCAAAACTACCAAAGTGTTGGGGACAACACTTTTTTGAAGGAGAGGGGCATGTAAGGTCCCTATAATACTAGTGTACCCCACATATTGTTATTTTGTGCCCCATAGAAGCCCACCATTGTTATTGTTGTTCCCTTACATTATTATTGTTATGTAGGCCCTAATTATATTTTGACCCCTTAGACTCCTATAACAAGGAGATCTTGTCATTTCAATCATCAAATAATTTTTCATTTATGTGATGTAAAAGGAGGTTACCCCCTTGAAGAGACTTATTTTCAAGTCGTTGATTTTTTTTTTTTTTTTTTTTTTATTATTTTTTATTATCTAGTTACATAACATCCCTCATAACCTTAAACTATCCAGAAAAATCCCATGCTCTCATAACTTTAATTTGCACAAAAGACATATTGCACCCAACACTTAGTTCAAGAAATAGGAAATAAGAGGAGAGGTGAGGGCTCAATCTTTGGAAAAACACCCCCCTAAAAACTTTACCTTTTTTAGGGAAGATGGTTGTGCCTAGTAAACCCAAGAACCAAATTAACGAAGGAAGAGAGGCTACACTAATCTATAAATTGGCATGGATATTCCACTGGAATAGTTCATCACAACATATATGATAAAATAATTGAAATATATACTATGAAGGTTAAGTTTCCTTTAGATCTCAAATTCTTTATCAACTGCTTTTCTACTTAAATGAATAAAATTGTTGAAATGTGAGAAATAGAGAATAAAATTAAATACACACACATGTCATCCACAACAGACACAAGTTTGACCCTAGGAAATTCTTATGGGAGAACACCTACCTAAAAGGTGACACTACTCTACTCTCTTTTCTCTGTTATCGAAATATGCAAGTATAAAGGAAGAGGCACTCTTTATAGAGGTACTCGAGACTTATGTCTTATGAGGCTCTTAACCCCCTCTATTATTCCCTCTATCTTCACACTCTCAATTTCTCTACACAAATATGGAACAAAATACAATAGCATAGGATGGAAATGCTATTCCTCCTAGTGACTTGATATTTAACATAGCATAAAATTCAATTAGGGGTAAGGTTGATTTCATCAACCCTCAATTAAGTTATGGGTTTGGACATTCTAGAGTCATATTGAAAGTCAACACATAGCTAGCCCCATTTGAATTAGTAATAGGGGGTGACATGGCATCCTCTTATACCATGGTGGTCAACATGGTAGGTCACAAAACACTTTTGCATACAAACTCCAACTAACATGATTTTTGCATCATTGAAGAGGCCTTTGAGTTTAGATCAATGTCTCGGGGTTCGACACAAAGGTAGGTAAATTTTAGCCCCCAAAAATGCCATTTGATGCATCAAAATGGCCCAATAAAGTTTTAGACCCAATTCTCCAATCCAATATCCACTATTAAAATGACTTTGTAAGTTTATTCCTATAATTTTTCCCACTTTAAAAGCATTGGGATATATGAAAAATAATCTGAAGATCCAATTTGGATCATACCTCCCCATTTAGAAAGGCTTTTGGTTCCCAAAAGCTTTATTGAATGAATTGAGGAATTTTTTCCTCTACTTTCTCCCTTGATTGCCACTTTGCTTTTCTTGGAAGTTGCCTTTTTAACTTGTTATCATGGGTACACCAACTCCTTATTTGTATATATTGATTAATAAATACAAGGGGACGTTACATAAATTTCCTTTCTTGCTGAAAAGCGTTAGTTCAAGTTTATTTATTTGATTTTGATGTTTTATTTTATATTTATTTTGTTTTTAAATTGATAATTTCCATTAATAAAATAGTTTATAAATACTCTCATTTTAATATTTTTTAATTATTGCTTGAAATTAGGAGATTTTTCATTGTTTGAAGACATTTTCGAAAGAAATCACATTGGTAGAATGAGGCTGACGCGTTTCGAACCAACCAGTGTGGTTCATCATCAAGACAAGATGAACAATCAGATCATAGCTTCAAGTTAAATAAGGAGTCAAGACCATGTAATAGATATAGGGGAAACAACTAAAAAATGGCTATTTTTTAATGGTTATAGGGGAAACAACGAAAAAACGACTATTTTTGACTCGATAGGAAAAATGGGACAAATTATTATTATTTGTTAATGAATAATAATAAAATAATAAATCAAATATAGTGTATAATTATAAACCTATAAACACCAACTTGACGCTTATAAGTTAATTTTTTATTTTTTATTTTGAAGTCGAATGAATTAATGAATTAAATGTAAAAAAAAATAATATTGAGATAATTGAGTTAAATAATATTAAATAGATATATTATTTAGTTATAAATTAATTATCTTGGTATAAATGAAACATGTTTATGTCCTAAGCTTATTTTCAATTATATGTCTATAATTATAAGAATAACCAATATGATCTTTATAAGTCAATTTTCAATTTTTTATTTTTTATTTTTTTCTTAAATGGAACACTAATTAAGCTAAATGAATAATATTAAATTATTTAAGTCAAATAGATATACTATTTATTTATAAATTAATTATCTTGGTCTAGTTATCTAGGTATAAATGAAATTTGTATTAAATGAATAAATAAAAATTCATATATATTAATTTATAATTTTTTGAATAATTATGAATTAAATTTGAATGTATTCTAATTATTTTTTGATCCTAGATTTTAGTTGTCTATTTTTTGTTTCGTAGATAGTAGATATAAATGTACTTTTATAAACTAATTAAAATTATAAAAATAAAAAGATAAATAAATAAATGAATTAAGGATTTTTATTCTTAATTAATTTTCATTTCCTTTGCTCTTGGGAAAAAAACCTCAGGGGAAGAGAAACCGAAAAAAGAGACAAGAAAGGGAAGGAACTAAGAGGAAAGGGCTGGAATCCAGCAACTGCTAATTTTCCAACTGTCGTCTCTATTAAGATTACTTGGCCTCCTCTCAATTTCAATGGCTTCCCTAAATTTACGGTGATGAAATTGAGAAATCTTAGCAATGACCTTAGCCTCTTCAATGCATATCTGATGTTTGGTTTTCTCAGCATGCTCTGCTAAGGCCGAAGAGCGGGTCCTTCCATGCTTAATATCGGCAACGTGTTCCTTAATCCTTTGATTAATAGAACGACCAGTTTCACCAATGTATGAAGTTCCACAGGAGCAAGGGATGACATAAACACCCTTCATATCCTTGGGGTCCACAGGGTCTTTTGCTGATCTCAAGGAACTTTTGATGGTGTTAAGGGGTCGAAAGGTAGAGGGAATGTTGTGCTTTCTCAGGATTCTCGCAATCCTGTCAGTCGTCCCTTGGATGAAAGGGAGGTTAACCCCAGAACTATGATCCTTAGGGTCTGTCTTAACCTTGGGACTTTTGTTGGCTTTGAGGAAGGCTTTAAGGCCTTGTTTCTTACTGTAACCATTATTAGCAAAAACCTTCAAGAGATGGGATTTCTCTATGGAAAAATGGTCGACATCAGAAACCCTTATAGCACGGGTAGCTAGAGTGCAAAGAACACCCAATTTCTGAGCAGGGAAATGATGGGAACTTGCATGAAGATATTGCTCCGTATGAGTTTTCTTCCGAAATACCTGATGGGAAAACAAGCCATCCTCTTTCTTAGAAATGAGGACATCAAGGAAAGGGAGGCAACCATTGATTTCTTTCTCCATGGTAAACTTAATGGAGCTAGATTGATTATTAAGATGCTGAAAGAAGAGATCTAACTTATTCGGACCATGCTGCCAAATAGAGCAGGTATCGTCTACAAATCTTTTCCAAAGCTTCGGTTTAAAAATAGCTGAGGCCAAAGCTCTGGATTCAAAATCCTCCATAAACATGTTAGCAACAATAGGGGATAGGGGTGAGCCCATGGCTACGCCACAGGTTTGTTCATAAAACTCACCTTCGAAACAAAAGAATGTGGAAGTAAGGAAAAAATTTCATCTTTGAATGTCATTTTAGGTATTTTCAATATTAGGTGGCTTTAATCCAAGTTTTACAGTAAAGGCTTGATACCCACACTTCTGAAACCCAAAATTCGATACATCAGTTGAGAGAGAATTTATGGAAATTGACAATCTTTTAGGGTTTGTTAACATTAGGAGGATTTTTTTTCATCTCCGTCATAACCTTGAAACTCAAAAGCTGAAAATACCACTAGTTGGTGAATGGGAAGAGTATCTATTAGTTAACAATCCTTCAAGATATGTTAACACCAAGAGGAAATATGTTTTTTCTATCCCATATCACTAGAAACTCAAAACCTGAAAAGGCTATTAGTTAATGGATGAAATTAATGTCTATTAATTAATGATCTTTCGGGATTTGGTAGTATTGGGAGTGAAACAATGTAAGATAATATATGTGATTTCTAATATCTCAAGACTTGAAAACCAATATACTTAGTTAACAGAAGGGATAATTTATGTCAATTAATGCCTTTTCGGGCTCTATAAGTTTCAAATAATGTGAATAGTCAAGTATTATATACTTCATACTTGAACTATTGATACCATAAAGCTCAGATAACAATAATTGATGGATATAAATTGATGACACCTACAATTGTCATCCTTTTTTCTAAAAAACAACATATTTTATCCATTTTCTCTAGTTTATCCTAAATATCCATCATATTTAGTATGACTGGGTTGTGTTAGAAAACAAGTATTTTGTAGTGATTTAACAAATTTGCATGTCTTGGTGTGTTTTGGTTGGGTAATGTGTTTTGTAGGAATGAACACGACACCCTTTTTCCTTTTGTGATGAGAAGAATAGGTGTAGAATTTTCTATGAGCCATCATGATCTGGAGAAGGTTTTTCTAACTGATTCGAATCTCAGGGGGTGTTATAGTATAAGTTCAGATGTATAAGTCATAAATTCATATTTTTATATAAAAGGGAACTTGATAGATATGTAAGTGACAGAGAAAAACTTAAGTAAATTTGACTCTATCAACAAAACACCTTATAAGAATGCAATAGGAAGGGAGTGGAAGTTGAGAAGGAGAGGTCCCAAAATTGGCTTCATTGCATGTAATGGTTCTGGTTAATGGGATTCTTCTCTCTCTCTGTCTCTCTCTTCATATTTTTTTGATATATTCAGTTATTACAATTTTTTTAATCAATGTTCTTGTGGTTAGTTTTATGGTAGATTTGCATGTTTTCTCTCCTCCTCTCTTGGAATTCAAGCCTCTTGGATCTTCTCCCCCAAGTCTGTATCGTAACCAACACTAAAAAATTATTATGTAGCATAAGCCGTATAAAACCAAACAACCATATGAAAGACCTTTTAATTACTTTTCTAGTTGCTCCGAAAGACCATGCATTTAATTCTCAACCCAGGGCTCGTATGGAACTTGTGAGTATCATGCATTGTATATGAAAGCTACACTCTCCACTTCCACTAATTTGTTTTATGGTTGTAGTATCAATGATTTCTTTTGTAGATAGATTATAGACAATTTCGAAGCTTGGTAGGGTTCTAAAAATTCAAAAGTAAGGTGATTAAAGCTACTTGCAGTAAAGTAAATTCACTTGAATGGAAGTAAACATGTTTTCACAAAATTAAACATGCTGGTAATAAATTAAACATACTTGCAAGAAAGTAAACACACTTGAAAAAAGGAATAGGCTGCTTGTGCAACTTTTAACCATTCATGGAAAAAGAAACACACATGCTGGAAATAAAAGAAACACACTTACATAATGGAAATAACACACTTCAACCTAGTGGTCTTAGGGAGGTTATTTTTGTAACCCCTAAGACAGGAACTGTAGGTTTTAACCCTGTAAATAAATTACCTACAGAAAATAAAGAAAAGAAAGAAAATAAACAACGACGAGAATATAAAACAAATACACAGAGATTTTCCCTTAGATCCAAAAACCGAGACTACCAGATTGATTTTTAATTATGTTCCTTTCAATGTTACAATACATATATACATGTGAAGCATTCATAAACCCCAATCCACTAACCCTGGATTAGAACATAACCGTAGTTCCCTTGACCGGATCTACAAAATGCCACGGAAGAAAACCATCATGCTGCAAAACCCATACACAAAACCATAAGTAGGTCCGCCCACCTAATATAGGGTCCAAAAAAAATATTCCTAGGGTATTGCCCCGGACCCCTTGCAGGGGGGATACCACCCCATAAAACCCCTAACAAGGGGGAGTACGCCCCCCTGTGACCCCCCTGCTGCAGCCTGCGCACGTGCAACCTGTCGTGGAAAGAATATAACACACACCCAATAGGAAGAACAAACCATGCATGAATGAAATAAATCACACCGGAAAAAATGAATGAAAGGACTAATCCTTACCAAGATGATCCATGTTTTTACTGACACCAACAAATCTAATCATTGCATTAAACACATTTATTCAACAACATAAATGAATGAAAATCAATCTAAGATGTAAGCATGTCAAAGTATAAATAAACATGAATAACCAATTGTATAAAAAAAATTGATGAATAAATAAATCAACCATGCTCAAATGATTCATTACAACATAAATAAATAAAATCACACAATCATTGGCATCCCTCATTATTTTCCCTCATTGTAAATAATTGTAATAATTTTCTTAAAATGTGCTATGATTTTGGGACACAAATTCCAGAGTTAAGGATGATAGTTACTTAGGATTTCTTTTAAATTTCCATACCAATCAAGGAGGCTAGTAGGTATGCATTTTGATGGGATGGATTATGCCATTAATAGGAAGCTGGGCAAGAGAACAAGGGCCATGCTCTGTTGGAGCAAAATGGAAGCAATGGAGGACATAAAAAAATTAATGGATGATGACAACGTTGTTGAGCAGTTATGCCTGAAGCATGTAAGTGAAGAGTGGCTTGTTGGTTGATATTAATAGAAAAGAAATAAGGAGACCGTGGGGGGGAGTCATGGCATCACCCAACAAGCTATGAAGGTTCTACAGAGACTGGGGGAGAGCATACAGGCATTGGCAGGGAAGGGAGGAGAAAACAACAATTTGTTCATGGAGAAAAGGAGGATATGCAAACATAAAGCCATAGGGGGCAATGGACGTCCAAGAATGGTAGGAAATAAAACTAAAAGGAGCAACATAGAGGAAGAAGGCCCAAGAAGTCATGCATTACTACAGAGCAAAGAAAGAAGGCAAACTTCGATTGATCATGAGGAGAACTAGAAGAATTGCTCTCAAGTGAGGGATAATGGTCTCTGGATTCCTTGTTTGGCTGGAGGGTGGAGATAGTTTTATCTAGACTCCCTTTACATTTGGGGCGCAAGGAAATTCCATAGATTCATGGTAAGGAGAATTATGAAGTCTCTTATGCCATTTTATTGGTTTTTATAGTGAGTTATGGACTCCCAATATTCGGTGGAATCACTATGCTTCTATCACTGAGGGTGGAGGTATTGGAACCTTTGGATTCCCTTTCATAACTGAGGGTGGAGACTTAGGTATTTGGATTCCCTTGTATATTTACGTGTGGAGGTGGAGCCTCCAGATTCCCTTGCATCTTTAAAGGTGGAGGTGGAACCTCTTGATTCCCTTGTAGAATTGAAGGGTGGAGGCAAGACTCTAGATTCTCTTGCAAATTTAATCATGGAGACATAACTCTCTAGATTTCCTTGTATAATTGAGGGTGGAGACATAAATATTTGGATTCCCTTGTATCATTGAGGGTGGAGGTGGAGGACCTCTAGATTCCCTTGTTTGGCTGGTGTGTGGAGGCTGGAGGCCTCTAGATTCCTTGTTTCAGCCTAAGTTTTCAAGAGCTATTACCTTTATCGAGCAACTGAAGGGTGGAGGTGGCATATCACTAGATTCCCTGTGAAAGGTTGATTGTAGTAATTCAACTGGTGGGTGGAGGTGATCGGTCCTCTTGATTCCATTTTTCATCTAGTAGCATTGGTTTTATCCTTTGAGCAAACCTCCTCAAGATTTGTAATCCAGATCAAGGGTGATTGGCTACAAAAAATGCCATAGTGTGGTCCTATCTAGGGTTTGGTGGAGAGTTGAAGTCCTAGACTCAGTTGCCCATCTTATAAGATAAGATAAGTGTTTACTCAAGCTCTTACATTTTGAATGTTATGCATGTGTTAAATGTGTTGAGTTTAATGCTCGTGATGATAATGATTCAATGTTTTGGTTTAAAGCTTGTGATATGATGAGGAATGTGGATTCCTATGCTATGTTAAAGTTTTGTTCTATGGATGAGGGATGGTTCATTCATAGAGGGTTGATGTATCCCTGTTTACTTTATGTTTCATGTGTTATTATTATAGGTCGACACAAGGTTGTTAATTGACTATTAATGACCAAGGATATTGTTGACACCTAATCATTGGGATTGGGTGAACATTGTAAATAATGTAAATAGTAAATAATGGAAAAAGAAGAGACATCAGGAGGTAAAGCCCAAGAGTCTCTCCCTCTTGTATATAACCATGAGTAATCTTAATGAGTAAATACAATTTGCATTGAGGAGTTACCTCTTGGCTTGACATGGTATCAAAGCCAACTCCATATTTTTAACTTTCCTGCCTTTGTAACTCCCTCCTATTTTGGCTATTTTGCACAACTATCACCTTCTCTGCATCCTGTACACCTGCGTTTCCCTAACAGTTTCTCATACTCTGCCTCTTAGCCCATCCTACACACTGCACTCCAATTCAACGCAACTTTTTATTCATACAACACTGTCATTGCCTTCAATGTTATGGTATCCATTCGAGATTCCTCACAGTGATAATGTTGTAGTGCTTGCGGAGTCTAGCGCTGATTGGCTACTCATGAAATGACCTCGACACCCTCAGCCCTCCCCCCTTTCACAATCGACACGCTCATTGTTAGTGCAATACTCGGCTTTGACTCTCCCCATATGCAACCTCCATACGTTGTCACATTACCTCATGTAATTCAACGCTGTCACATTACTTTTGTTGAATACCACACTTCGACCTGCCAACTGCGCCTCGGCCTCTGATACCTCTCCCAACTACGCATTTCCTGCATACTTATGTCCAGTTCATAAGTCGAATCCCCTCTACAACGTTGAACATTGTCCTCTCCACCGTAGTCAACTCCCCTTTGCAAAATTGAACGTTGTCCTCTCCACCACAGTCCACATATAATGCTCGTGCCAGTGAATTCACTACACCACATACCAATTGACGCTTCGTCCAAACCCTTGCACAGTCGACCCTCCCCATACTCCATACTCCATACTGCATTTGTTGGAGATTACACTGAACGCTGACCCATACCACCATACCACTTTGCCTTTTTTAATATAATATTGTGTTGCATTTGTTGGTCCCATTGCCACCCACTATGGACATACGTCAATACTCCACCTACGTACCCATACTGCCTACAAGCCCCCGCCTACTGTGGAGCCCCTCCCCTATAAAACTCTCCACTACATAACCCCTCCCCCGTTAAAATGCACCACTACATAACCTCTCCCCCATTAAAACTCCTCCGCCATATAACCCCTTCCCCAAATATACCTCTGATATATACATATCAAAATCATATTTTCACAGTTTTGTTTACACAACAAGTGCAAATTTTTGCCAACAGAGGAGCATTTTTTTTTACATAGTACACATTTAAATGCATTCATTGATCTCTATAGTTGGAGTAGTTCTCTCTAGAAAGGAGAACTATCTTGAGTGGTCTCGAAAGATCAAACACACTCTCATTTTCATTGAGTTGTGGAAAGGAGTTAGTGAAGGCGTAGGAGACAATGCACCTAAAAATCCCACCTCAAATAAGGAGTTTGCCATTTGGGAAAATTAGAACAACAAGGCCTATGCCTTGATTGTAGCATCTGTAAATGAAGAGGTGAGTCGCCATATTTCACCATTTTCAAATGATTTTGAAGCCTTATAGAAGTTGAAGGAACTCTATGACTCACACTGCGCTTGAAGTTGTCCAATTGATGATTAAATTGTTCAGTCTTGAATTACAAAAAGATGATCCTATTGCTTTAGCATCAGAAGTAAAATCTATTGTGCATGATATCAAAGTCACTAATGTTGAACTAGACATTCCTTTAATAGCTTTTGTCAAGGCACTTTATCCCACTTATTCAAATTACCTTGCGTCATTGCAAGCAAATGGAAATCTCAAAGATATTACCTTTGAATCCCTTATGAATAAATTTTCTAAGAGAGAGAAATCTTTTGGGAAGATGATAGCTCCTTAGTCTTCTGAAGAAGCTGTTTCTTGCACATAGAGAGAGGAATCATGCTCAAGATTCTTCTAGAGGAAGAGGTGGTTGAAGAGGAAGAGGAAGAAGAAATTTTAGATGGGGGGGGGCAGACACTCTCAAGGAGAAAAGTCTGATCTTCATTGCATACGTTGCAATAGAGATGGATCACATGATGCATCCACATGCAAGTTGCCTTGGGACAAAATTGAGTAGGAAATAAATCAAGCCAAAGGCAAAACCAATGACAAAGAGAAAGGTAAAGTACCTGCATCCACTCACTATGTTGTGGCACATTGTAATATTGGCGTAAATGAAGATTTGTTTAATGCTTCACTTGCTTCTTGGAAAAATGATTGGTTGCTTGATTCAAGAGCAACTTGCCACATGAATTTTAGAAGATATATTTTTGAAGAATTTACTAGCAATGTTGATGGACCAGTATACTTTGCAGACAAATCAAAACTCAAGCCATTAGGGCTTGGCACAATCAGGCTCAAATTACCTGGTCTTCCAGACTTTCTTCTGCATGATATTTTATATCTCTCACAACTGAGGAGAATCTTGATGTCATTGGTCCACATTTGCCAACAAGAACACTCCATTCATATGTTTGATGACAAGGTTGAGGTCAAAAAAGCATCAGATCACTCACTTGTCATGACGGGGATAGAAGAAGAAAGACTTTTGAAGTTGCAAGGTACCTCTGCTTGGGAGGAAAAGTTCTCATACAGTGCTCATTATGGTGACGATACATTTCCATCAAGTCTTTTATGGCATGCTAGATTTGGAAACTTGAACTATGACAAACTTCATGATCCGAATGGAAAATGGCATCAAACCATGGTACTCATCCACCCATATTATTCATCGACCTATGGAATTTACCCATGGTATTGTAAATGGCATCCGCCCGTGGTATTGTAAAATCCACCCATGGTACTCATCCACCCATATTATTCATCGACCCATGGAATTTACCCATGGTATTGTAAAATCCACCCATGGTATTCATTCACCCATGGAATTGACCCGTGGTATTGTAACTGAAAAATACTATAAGTAACAAGTCACATTTTGTAAAAGGACAGATTGTCCGCCACAATGTAGCCTTTACAGTTCAGAGGCATGTAGCGACCACATCTCTTCTCAGAGATAAGCTACCATTGCCCTAGCTGGGTTATTTCTATTTCTATTTGTAAGCATATTTCAATATTTTCCATTAATGAAATGAAGTATTATTTCCGTTGCATATCTGTCTTTATGGTTATCTCTATATTTTATTGTGTTCCTATTTAAATCCGGATCAGTGGTATCAGAGCGGTCTGCTTTTTCTCTGTTTTTCTTTGCATGTCCCCAACGAGGTCAGGATATAAGGAGTTAGGGCTTGAATTGGTCGAACCTTTGCAAGACCAGCCTCACAAATCTTGATGACCTCCCATGGCGGATGAGAAGAAAGACGAGGGGGCAGGAGATCCTATCAGAATCTTGCTCGAAGAAGCCCTCGAGCGACAAAGGAATGCGATGATGGATAGCTTTGCGCAGATCATTCTGCTTCTAAAAATAGGTTATAATAAATATTCTAAGTTATATTGGCCGAGTTATGTCCATTTTAACTTTGGAGTAGCATTCAGAGTGGGTTTCCATTGGAGACATGCCCTCTCACCCCACTTTAGTAGGCACCTGCTTCACATTCATCAGTTTCAACATAGAAGCATTCGTCTTGGGTTATTTGGAGACGTGCCTTCCCACCCCAGGCTATGTAGGCACCTGCTACTTCATCAGCAACCAACATCACGGTTATGGGTCAACCGCATAAAATCCTTGTCATCGAAGTCCATTTGCTAGGCCGCACACTGTCAGAATCACAGTTGGTCACAAGCATTACAGGGTATCTCTATTCTCGGATCTTCGTTTATTAGGGTTTTGGGTTAACCACATAAAACCCTTATCTTCAGTGGCTCTTCATATTCCACAAAGGCTTCGTAGGAGGGAACTTTACGCAATCGGGACCATGGCTTCTTAAGGAGGGAGGAATGATCCGAATGGAAAATGGCATCAAACCATGGTACTCATCCTCCCATATTATTCATCGACCCATGGAATTTACCCATGGTATTGTAAATGGCATCCGCCCGTGGTATAGTAAAATCCACCCATGGTACTCATCCACCCATATTATTCATCGACCCATGGAATTTACCCATGGTATTGTAAAATCCACCCATGGTATTCATTCACCCATGGAATTGACCCGTGGTATTGTAACTGAAAAATACTATAAGTAACAAGTCACATTTTGTAAAAGGATAGATTGTCTGCCACAATGTAGCCTTTACAGTTCAAAGGCATGTAGCGATCACATCTCTTCTCAGAGATAAGCTACCATCGCCCTAGCTAGTTTATTTCCATTACTATTTTAAATAAAAAGTTTCTTTGTGGTTTTGTTTATTGTGCATTCTCCTATTTTTCTTATGGAAATTCAAGTTTTCAGATCTTGGGGGTCTCTCCTCCCAAGACCCATTTCAATTTTTTAGATCTTGGGGGCCTCCTCCCAAGATCCGGATCACTTCACTTGTTGAAGAAAATGGTGTTACTGGTTTTCCTACAATTCCTAGGAAACTTAAGCAATGTGACGCTTGTATTCTAGGAAAGCATAGCAAACAACCTTTTCATGATTCACATTCCAGAGCACATAGAAAACTTGAACTTATTCATTCAGATTTATGTGGTCCAATGTCTATTCATTCTCCAAATGGAAATAAATATATGATGAAATTTATTGATGATTACACCAGAATGTGTTGGGTTTATTTATTGAAGAACAAATCTAATGCTTTTCAAATATTCAATAATTTTCATACATGCATTGAAAATGATGCACAATATCATATTGGCTCTATTCACATTGATAATGGAAAAGAATATACTTCAAATGAATTTTGAAAACTATCTTCGCTAGCATGAGATCAAACATCAAACAGTTATGCCTTATACTCTCCAATAGAATGAAGTAGTTGAAAGAATGAATAGGACAATCTTAAATATGGTACGTTCCATGATGTTTTTCAAAAATGTAAAATTGATTTTTTGGGCTGATGTTGGCTTGATGAGCCCTAGTCCAGGTTCAACATTAGGTAGCCAAGCAAATCCCTACACTACTGGCCCTTTCGGCATCAACTCGCTTAGCGTAGACTGAAGTCTCACCCGAAGCAGTATGGGGGGATGCAGGAACCAATTTTCTGCACCCTGAGATGGTTGTGATGTCATTTTTATACCCTAACCCTTCCTTCGCATAGACCTATAAGCCCTTTAGGGCTTATCAATGTACTTCCCTTATTCGTCCTTGAAGCCTCCGCAAAAGTCTCCAATCATCCTTCGCGGACCCTAAATAGCCAATTCAGATGCTTACGCGCCTCTATAATTATCCTTACTTCTGTGTCTACCCTGATTAGCTTAAGTATTGGTTAACTTCAACATGCATTATGATTATCTTCGCATAAACATATATTCTTACTTGCATTCATATGATAAAGTAAAATACATAGATTCGCGCATCAATATAGAATTAAATCATAAACCCAGTATTCAACATAACATAATCGCAAGATTCATAACATAAGTAAAATAACTCATACACAGATATCTATAGAATAATTCTCTTTATTGATGGTTGGGATCTCCAATACAAACTCTAACTTCCCTGCACACACAGCTGCAAGGGTCTGTGCACTCAACTGCAGAATTATACCCTAAGCCTTTGTGCATTCAGTTGCAGAGCCTCTTCCTATGCTAAGACTCTTCACTCTTAGCTCTTAATTTCCCCCAAAACTTACTTAGAAATCTACTAACTTCTTCCCTTAGACTATTCTAAGACTTCCTTTTTATACATTCCCATGGCCCACAGACCAAGGGCGGATCTCATCAAGCCGACACAAACTATCTAAACTAAGGGTGGAAACCCATTTTGACTGTTTACATCTTTGTGCTTCGCGACCACAAAATGCGGATACTTTACATTATTTATATAAAACTTGGGCCTTTAGCCCCAAAACTTGGGCTTTTAACCCCAAAATTGACCCCAGGGGACCCGTTCCTAGCAGGCCCCAACACAAATCTGGTGACTCGCCCTGAGTCACTCGGCCAGTGTGAAGATCTTGTCGCAAAGACCTCCCAGCTCCACCTGTATGACTACAACCTCGGCGATACACTGCATCACCGCTTGCTTAACCTACTCGACCAGCTGCTCCGTCGCTGGTTCTGTGCTATCTGCTTGTATTTTCTGCTATGTCTCCTACAGACTTTCCAATTTCCCTTCAACGGACGTAGTGAGTACATAGGCTTCCTCCAACAAAGGCCCCAATCTAGTCTTCAGTACTGCCTCCTTGTGCTGAGCTGCATCCACCTATTCTTTAAGCGTCTTTTCTTCCTGCAGCTTCGCTAACATTTGTGTAATGGAGACGGTGCGTACTATCGATTTAACCTCATCATATCTCTGGTGCAGCTCCCGCACCTATGTTTCCAGCCTCTACACATTGGGATTCTCCTGTAGGCTGGTGACTACTTGGAGCGACACCTCAAAGAGCGCAGTCCAATCCTTCACTGCAGCATCTACAGCTGCTACTGCATCTTTGACAGCGGTTGCGCACTACTCTTTAACCTTTGGTGGAGTCGAAGGCTAGGTCGTCAACTTGAGCTCTGTAATTTTAAGGTTCAGTTCAAAATGAGCCTTAGCCATCTTTTTTATTGCTTCACGCAACTTGAGCTTTGTAATTTTAAGGTTTAGTTCAAACTGAACCTTAGCCATCTTTGTTCTCACTTCACGCAATTTGGCAATGAGCTTCCAAATTCTCACATCCACTGGCACATCTTCAAGAATGTCTAGTTCTGGAATAGTCCTGCATGCCTTAGCCACCACCTTGGTTGTGTGCTCATTCTTTTTTGTGATGGCCTTAAGAAGATCAATGGTAGAATTCTTCTGTACAACCATCTGAGCATTGTTCACCTTCTGCTCACTGATAACGTTCAGGGCGCACTGTTCCTGAGCCTGAAGTTCCACAATCACACCATCTTGTAAGGTGTGAAGGGCTTCACTTGGAAGCGTGAACAAATTTAGCCCAACCCTCTTGAGGGTGCTGATAGTGGCCTTGTCAGCTTCTGCTTCTATAGTCAACGCTCCATCTGGCAGTGCTATGGCCTGGGGATCCAGTGTGCGCACCATTATTGTTGCCTCTAAAGTTCCAGGAGCCAAACTAGTTGACACGGCGTTGCTTTACCCCACACTAGTCTGTACCTATGAAACCTAGATCTACAACATGCATAGACTCGTTTGAATTGTAGAATTTCCTACAAATTCTCTATAAATCTACCTCTGAGACCTATGTACAAAATATGACTGTAGATTAACTCGATAATGCAATATACCAAAGCAAAATACTCTAATCTACTTATACTATCAATTTGCTTTGCAGAAGCTTAAATATTGAGCAAGATTCGAGCTGAACACATATAACCAGAAGAAGAAGAATCAATGCACATGAAACACAGAGAATACGTAGGGGAAAGCCTTAGCTAAAAACCCCACTAACTGTATTATCATACAAGGTGGAAATACATCAGAATCATACAAAGCCTTAGCTCTCACAGCTAGGTAGCTCTTAGTACAATCCTCCTTGCTGCTCACAGGCAAACAAAGCTTCTCACAAGCCTTTTCCTCTACCCTCCAAGCTCCTATTTCCTTGCGTAGTTCCTCCGGGATGATCTCGTTCACCCAGTGGAACACTGCTCTCACACACTGCTCTAACACATTGTCAGAATTGCACAATCCTCAAGGAACCTTACCTTGACTACATGCATGAGTTTCCTTTATAGGAGAAAACATTCAACTGATAGTACATTGTCCTTGACATTTAGCCCAATTGGGTCTTTCTCAGAATAGACATGCATGAGTTTCTGATGAGGGAATCTTCAGTTATCTGGAGTACACTGGTTGAGTGCATGCATGCATCAACTGACTGATAACTCACAATTAGTTCCTCAAACAGTTTGGAACTAATTTAAATGGACTTAACTCAGTAAACTGAGCTAACTAATTACAACTCAAATATAACTCAATCTTATCTCCTTAATTAGGGGATAATCTCCTTAATTTAAGGGATAACTGTTGCACGACTTCAGAAAGATTTCTAACTTGAATTTCTCCAACTAATTAATACATAATGAATTAATTAATTATTTCCAAGCAGCTAGTGAGACTAAATTCGATTTTAATTCACAATTTTAATTCAAGGACAAATTAAAATTGGAATATTATGGATTATATTTTTATCATTTCTTTTTGTTATTTTAAACACTCCCTCTCAACAAGAAAGGAATTCAACTCGATCCCGATCCTAAACCTTTGGAATGTTCTGCATGCAACTCTTCTCTCAAGTGTTGTTGCTCTAGCAACTTCAGAAATAAAAAAACATCCAACCTGAATCAAAATGATGCCTCTATCATCAAAGTCTCTAACTAATATTGCCTCTGTCGACTGAAAACTCTGTGCTTCTACTAAATCAACCTTTCTGCACTGTTGTCAATCCTTCTCTGTGCTCTTCAGTATCTGACTTCTCTAGCCTCTGTCACTTTGATCTCTGATTGCATCAATCCCACTGATTCCTCCCGCTACTATGTACTTTGGGCTCCTGTAGCAAGGTACGATCCATGATATAAAACCTCTCAATGGACCTTGCCCAATTTCAGCCTTCTTGAGACTATCACTTCACATCACCCCACCTCACACCTGGAGGTATGGCTGCATGTGATCCCTCTGCCCACTTCTCCAATTGTGGCTCCTCTACAATTGTCTGAGACTTCTTCTGGGATTGCACATTGAGAGGTAATTTACTCTCCCTCTCAACCACCAAGTCTCTAACATTTGCCTCGCTCCTCAAGGCTTTGCATGCATCTTGAACCTCAAGAGCATATAGGTTTTTAACTCGTGAACCGATCTATTTCACCTGTCTCGTGGTGAAGTGTCTAAGTAAAACCTTTCCCTTACTGAAGACAATATCGTAGCCTTTGTCCTCCAACATCGCGACCGATACCAAGTTCTTCTTCAGTCCAGGCACATACTTCACATCGGTCAGGGTGATAGGAGCTCCATGCTCCCTCTGAAAAGCAACCATTCCCACTCCTGAAACACTAAACCTTTCATCATCACCCATCTCTATGCGCATCTTGAGGTCTTTCTCCTCCAAGGCACTAAATAAAATTTTATCACCGGTCATGTGGAATGAGGCTCCACTATCAAGATACCAACCACAACCCATCATCGATGACACCATGCATGCGATGAGGGTGAAGTCCATTTCGAATTGAGAGGCTAATGCCTCACCTTCCGATCCTTCCGAGGATCCCTTCTTGGACTTCTTCGATGGGAAATTAGTCACATAATGTCCCATCTCATGATAATTAAAGCGTCTCACTTTAGACTTGTCACCCTTCTTCCCTCCATGAGAAGAATTTGATTCGGAATGCAACGCCTTCCCCTGCCCTTTCCTTACCTTACTTGCTAAGGCAAAATTTTCTTCATCATCATCCTTGGATGAAGAACCATCTCGTGTGCTCCTCCTGATCTCCTCCTGCATGAGATTCGACCATAGTCGTTCCCAATCCGACAGTTTCTCCCTTCCATTCACAGAGTCTTGGTAGCTATTCCAGCTCTTTGGAAGGCCAAGGAGAGTGAGGCTCACCATATCATCATCGGAAGTAGTTATTGCCACACTTCCAAGCTCATCTCTGCAAGTGGTGAGCTTGCTTAGATATGTGGAAATAGTGTCACTGTTCTCCATCTTGATTCTTCAAAGCTTATCCTTGAGCACCAATTTCCTCTGGTCACTATTGTTCTGGTAGAGGTCCTTCAATGTCTTCCACATTGAATATAGAGTATCCTTCCCATGGAGACTCGAGACAATATGGTCTCAAACTCCCTCAAGGATGATCCGTCTCGCCCTCACCACACACTTCTTCCATTCAGCCAACTCTTGTGCATTAGTTGAACCTGGCTTTGGGATTTCTTGATCAATGAAATCGTTCAAGCCATTGTCTTCTAATACAACCTCCATGCGATCTTTCCATGCTATGTAATTCGAGTTTCCTTCCAAGGCATACTCGAGTCTCAAGCCATAGAATGCCATTGGCCAACCTTGAAGTATGATAAGAATTCGATTTGCACCTGCAACCTCGAACTTCAAAATTTGAATTCTCTTCTTCGTATACTGTTCACAACTCCGATAGACTAGGCTCCGATACCATGTAGAATTTCCTGCAAATTCTCTATAAATCTACCTCTGAGACCTATGTAGAAAATCTGACTGTAGATTAACTCGATAATGCAATATACCAAAGCAAAATACTATAATCTAGTTCTACTATCAATTTGCTTTGCGGAAGCTTAAAGATTGAGCAAGATTCAAGCTGAACACATATAACCAGAAGAAGAAGAATCAATGCACATGAAACATAGAAAATACTCAGGGGAAGCCTCAGCTAAAAACCCCACTATCTATATTATCATACAAGGTGGAAATACATCAGAATTATACAAAGCCTTAGCTCTCACAGCTAGCCAGCTCTCAATACAATCCTCCTGGATGCTCACAGGAAAACAAAGCTTCTCACAAGCCTTCTCCTCTACCCTCCAAGCTCCTATTTCCTTGCGCAGTTCCTCTGGGATGATCTCCTTCACCCAGTGGAACACTACTCTCACACACTACTCTAACACACTGTCAGAATTGCGCAATCCTCAAGGAACCTTACCTTGACTGCATGCATGAGTTTCCTTTATAGGAGAAAACATGCAACTGATAGTACATTGTCCTTGACATTTATCTCAACTGGGTCTTTCTCAGAATAGACATGCAATAGTTTCTGATGAGGGAATCTTCAGTTATCTGGAGTACACTGGTTGAGTGCATGCATGCATCAACTGACTGATAACTTACAATTAGTTCCTCAAACAGTTTGGAACTAATTTAACTGGACTTGATTCAGTAAACTGAGCTAACTAATTACAACTCAAATATAACTCAATCTTATCTCCTTAATTAAGGGATAATCTCCTTAATTTAAGGGATAACTATTGTATGACTTTAGAAAAACTTCTAACTTGAATTTCTCCAACTAATTAATCCATGATGAATTAATTAATTATTTCTAAGCAGCCGGTGAGACTAAATTTGATTTTAGTTCACAATTTTAATTCAAGGACAAATTAAAATTGGAATATTTTGGATTCTATTTTTATCATTTCTTGTTGCTATTTTCAACATGAATGGCATCCAAGGCCTGTTTCTGCTGCTACTTAAACTGCTGTCGCATCCCTCACCGTATCACCAATGTCATTCAAATCACCTTCTGTCAAGGTGATTAGGTCGAGGGACGTTTTGCTGGCCTTGGACTTCTTTCACGACCCTACTTTCTCCTGCTCCCTGTTGTGCTTAACTCGGAACGGAGTATTCTCCGGGTCTGTTCCTCCCTGTTTGGATCACTGCTCTTCCTCTTCTGTCTCTGAGGAAGGAGATTTATGACTCTTGTCGGATTCATGCTCCTCCTCTTCTTCCTGCCCTTCTGTCTACTTTTTGGCAGTGCACTCCACTTTGGCTTTGTCCTTAGTCTCTTTCTTCCTCTTTTTGGCCAATTGTTCCATCTTTAGTCTAGTCTTTCTTCTTATACTTTGCTACAAACTTGCTAGACCTAGCTGTCAAGTTTGAGGCCGTGCGCCACGATGCTGGCTAGCAGTCGAGGACCACCATGTTTGCGTCATCTGTGGCCAGGTATGGAAGGTCATACCACTTTTGATAAGGGTCCTTCTGCGCTCACATGGAGACACAATGGAAGTCAGCCTTGAACTCCACATACCCTACCAATTGTTCGAAGACAGTCGGTGATAACCACAGTTTGCGGTTGATGGCCACGTTGATACTCATCTCCATGAAGATCCAAAATATCTTACTATCCTTGACCCTTTGGGGGTCCTTGGTGGCCCAGAGCAACGCGAACTTCTCTGCTTCCAATAAATCCTACATGAGCGGAGGAAACTGACTATCCTCCGGTAACTCCCATGTGACCAGTACAAGGGATAACAACAACCATACACAGTGAAAGGTTTTTCTTTGATCCTGCGCCTCTTTTCTTTTCGTGAGGAACTCACTACAGAGGTAGCGTGCCCAGTTGAATTATATTCCCTTTACGCACTGGGTCACTAATGATACAACTGATGTCGGCACTTCATCTACACGACACTTCCTCATAATTTTCCCAGCCAGGATCTGGGTGGCTACTTTGACCGCGGGGTCAGTTATACTAGAAATGGAGTAGCCACGCGGCTTCTTGACGAGCTTAAATTTGTCCTTCATTTTCTCAGCGAGGTCGCGCTCACCTATCTTTCCACCAAATTCCATGGCCGGATTTAATCCTAAATGCGGCAACCAAGTGATCCTATGGATCAACATGTTAGTGATCGGTATTGGTTCTGCTAACCATAGGCACCCATTGTGCACCAAGCATAGCAGCTGTTTGATCACTATCATGGTTATGGGTGTGCGGTTGTAATGCGGCACCCATAGCATGTCTAGTAGTCCTACCTTGTCCACCCCTTTTACCACTTCCCTGGCTCCAGCCCGGTCACACCAGAGTCCTTATAGAAGACACAATGCATTAATTGATCGGTCATTAAGTGGGGAAAGCGCTTCGTATCGGCCAAATCCCAATCCTCCAACTTTAAATGGGAGACGCGTGCCAGGTGCGGTCCTTCAAATGTGATCTTTTCCGGTAGCAACAGCGTATGCAGTGTGAATTTACTCTCATCAATTTCCTTTCGGACCTTTGCCTTGCCTCGACGTGGAGGAATTTATTCGGGCAGTTTAGAGATAGGGTTAGACCCTTCAACGTCAACGTACTCTACCCCCATGTCAATGTCTTCCCCACCCATATTGTTTCTTCACTGTTTTCTTCAGGTTCCAAATCAAATACCTTACCCTTCTCCTACACGGTGGGCTTTTCCTTCTGCAAGTGTTTTCCGAGTGACGCGCACACCAACGATGTCAGTTTTTGGCTTATCTTTCTTCCTTTTTGGACCCTCTTTGGTTAGCGTAGGCCTCAGCCTGGTTAAACTCGGCGATTTGGGTACCTTTGCAAGTACTTCGACACTTGCTATCTCTGAGGCAACTTCCTCAGTTACCGTTGCTACCTCCGGGGCAACTCCCTCAGTTGCCATTGCTTCTCTAGCACTCACGGTTTCTACAGGCACCGACATGATGCTAGTCAAAAACTCCTACATTTCCTTTGGCAACCTCTCAAATGCTAAACTTGTTATCAAAGCTTCAAAGTTCTCATGGTTCATACGCGCTTGAGAGCTCAACACCTAAATTCTCAAAATGCCAAGTGTTTTTTGCTGGGCAGCCATCTGTAATTTATCGCCATGTTCGAATTCAAATTCGACCGTTCCCCCAAAATTTGTTCATAAATGCTATATTAGCGGCATATTTTCAAATATTTGGCCCTTAAATTTTGACTTAAATGCCGCCCCTCGGCTCCATTTAGCCGTTTTTCATTGTCAAATCATGAACAGTGACCATAATGGTCACTTTCCCGCTGTCCTGCGCAGTCCCTTCTTCGATAACGCAGCTCCCCATGCATTTCTGCTGACACTGTGATATTCCTTCATTCCACGCAGTTGCCCAACCGCGCAACTCCACAACCCGGGCAGTGTAGTTTATAGTCCCGCGCCTCCTTTCAGCTTCTTGGAGTGCTAAGACTGTGCTTCCATCATGTAGTTATCTAGCTGGATCGCCAGTGTATGGCTTCAATTGGCTACCGTTCACCTTTCCTGGGAAGGGTTCCCCATTCAATTTTACCAACTGAACTACTCCATCATCGATAATCTCCCTGATGACATATGGCCCCAGCCAATGCATCCTAAATTTTCCTAGAAATTTATCAAACTTTTTGTCATATAATAAAAGTAAATCATTTACCTTGAAGGTGCGTAGTTTGATGTGCCGATCGTGCCATGTATTTTCGTGCTCCTTTTGAACTTGTTGATGGAATCCAACTATAAATATATCCTCTTCAAGCTCTACTAGCTGCATGAGCCTCTCCTCCAGTGCTTCGCGATCCGCCATTCCTGTGAATGCTGCTATGTGCAGACTAGGTACAATGTATTCCATTGGCATCACGACTTCAATGCCATAAACCAGCTTGAAAGGCATTTGTCCAGTCAACTTCTTACAGGTTGTTTTGTAAGCCCATAGCACCGTGGGTACGCGCACATCCCAGTCATTTATTTGTGTATTGCAAACCTTCGTCAACGTGTTTTCTAGTATCTTATTAAATGCTTCTACCATTCCATTAGCTTGCGGGTGATATGGCGTGCTCTTCTGATGGTAAACTTGAAATTCCTCCGTCATCGCGCTGATCGTATCATTAAGAAAATGTGTACCGCGATTGCTCATTAAAAATTTTGGACAACCAAACCTTGTCAGCATGTACTCAAAAATTAATTTTACGGCTGTCACGCTTGTACAGTCCTTCACAGGTTGTGCCTCCGCCCATCTGGTTAAATACTCAGTCGCGGTGATGATGTACCGCACACCCGTCTTCTTTCCTAGAGGCTGAATTGGTCCCACAAAGTCAATCGCCCACTTCTAGAAGGGCTATAACGATATAAGCAGATTTAGTGGCAACTCATCCCTTCTCGAGGGTCTACTAGTCCTTTGGCATGCATCACATGCCCTACAATATGCCTTTGAATCCTTATGCAGTGTTGGCCACCACAACCCAACGTGTAGAATCTTCTGCATTGTTGTTTTGTCCACATAATGTCCTCTTGCAGCTCCTCCATGAGCCTTAGTGAGGATGTTGTTTCATTCAAATTCTGGCACATAACGTCGTAGTATTTCATCTAATCCCATTTTATACAAGTGTCCTGCAATGATAGAAAAGTCTGTTGCGCGCACCACCAATTCCTTCTTTTGTTGGTTAGTATATCCTTCTGGAGTCATTCCCGTCGTCAGAAAAAGTATAATATCTTCAAAGTAACTGTTTGCGATGCACACTACAAAGAGCTGTGGGTCAGGTAGTCCTTCCTCCAAATTAGTAGGCTCTTCTCTAGTTTCAAAGCACCACAGATGATCTAGTCCTGCATTCAATCGTGCTGGTTTCACAATGACTTCAAAATCATATTCCTGGAACAACAAAATCCACCTGCATATATTCCATCCCAACACAGGGTTTTTGACGAGGTATTTAAATGCAAAATGGTCTGTATACATCTTAAAATGTCTGCCCAACAGATAATTCCTGAACTTCTGGAGCACGTACACCAAATCTAATCCTTCGCGCTCTGTCGTGGAATAATTTTTCTCACCTTTGGATAGCTTCCTACTTGCGAATGCTATAAGATGATCCAAGTCCCCTTCATCGGCCTGTGTCAGTACTACTCCCAACACAATACATGACGCATCCACATGCACATGAAATTCCTTCTTCCAATCCGAGAAGACTAGGATCAACGTGGTGACCATTTTATCCTTTAGCACATCCAAGCTCTTATGACATTCTTCATTCCAACAGAATGTAACATCCTTCTTTAATAGTTTTTCCATCGGTGCGGTGATCTGGGCATAGCTCTTGATGAATTTCCTTTAGTATCCCATATGCCCCAACGTTGCACGTAGCTGTTTCACACTCGGCACCTCCAAATTGATTATGACCGCGATCTTCGCAAGGTCTACCATTAAGCCTTGTCTACATACCATGTGACCCAACTAGATCCCAAAAGTTACGCAAAACAAACATTTCTTCAGATTGAGTGTGATCCAGTACCTCTGGCATGTATCTAGCATCAAGCACAGACTTGCTACGTGGCACTTTACTAGTCCAAACACTGTCCAATCATCAAAGTATACATCCAGAAATTTGTGAATGAAATATTTGAATGCTGTGATGACAATGTACGAGAAGATTTCTGGCACATTATTTAGCCCAAAAGGCATCACAGTATACTGGAAGCATCCCCATTCAGTCACAGAGGTCATCTTACTCCTATCCTCTGGCGCGATCTTGATCTGATGGTACCCTGAGAACCCATCAGTAAACGAATATGCTTCTTGGCTGCCAACGTTATCCATCACCTCATCGATGAACGAAGTTGGGAAGAGATCATGCATGCAGGCGTCATTCAACTTCCTGAGATCTACACATATCCTTATTTCATCCTTCTTCTTCTTTTCTTGAACTACTATTGGGCTCACCCAATCAGATTCTTCAACGGGTTCAATAATACCTGCTGCAAGCATCTTATCCAACTCTAAGCAGACCTTTTCTTTATACTTTGGATTGAGGCGGTAAGGTCTTTGCTTCACAGGCTTCACGTCCAGTTTTAGGGTGATCTTCATGACACCCAAGTCCCCTATTATCTCTTTTAGATCTGAAAGCTTTGTGGGGAAGAGATCCTGATATTCATGGAGTAGTTCGGCAACCTTATCTACTGTCGTGTCATCCTAGTAGTCTCCAATCTTTGCAAACTTTGGCTATGCTTCCATGCCAATGTTCACCTGTCTATTTTTGAGCGACTCAGTTATGTCTGGGTTCTCTAGTTGCGGTCCTTCAACTTCGCGGTGACCTTTAGTCTTTGGAATATTAATCTTCCTCGGGTCTTCGTCTTCTTCTTCCACTGTTACATTGTAGCACTCCAGCGCATGGCTTAGCTGGGTAGTCCAATAAGGTTGAATCAAATCTAGAGGATCCTACGGTATCCTGAAGATCGCTGCCTTAACCTCCTGCAATGCTTTGTTGATACATTCAAACCCATCCTCAAAGCTGAACATCATAAAAATCCTTGGCGCAAAACATCCCACTCTTCAGTGCCATGGCGAAGTTTCGTCTCCAAGTACCGATTCATCGGTATAACATCCAAAGTATGAAAAAACATATGTACCCACTCCGGCTGAGGTTTCGCTCCATACGCTTCAGTCCATTTGGCCAAATGGTCGCGCGAATCATTTCTCCCATCATATTTTTCTGCTAGCCGCACTTGTGGGTGGCCAAATCGCACTCTCATCATTTTTCTGTATACGCGCCAATCAACAAAACTATCCTTGTGTGTGCCCCACCATCTCATAGGCGTAGTGCACAGTGTCCAATCTAAGGCCTGGAAGCAATGCTTCTTGTCACTTCTCTCTCAAATGCATCCAAAAAGTGATCAACATCAGTTAAACCATCATAGTAAGGCAAATTTCTTACCTCTGATGATACACATCGCAACGACTTGGTCATGATATTACAACGCAGGGTAGATACTTCATGGAATCGATTCTGCCAGTGCTCCAGTTCTTCATCTGAATCTGATGTGCAAGAACTCTCGTGGTCCCATGCAATACATCCATCTGCTGTCAAATTCACCCAATCATGATCTTGCGTCGTTATCTTGTAAGTTTGGTCCAAACCATCATCACTTTCATAATCGCGGACCAGTTCAGTATAGCGCGGTCCTTCTGCAGGGTCCAAGGGCACTACTACGCAGAGCAATTTCTTCTCAAATATCATCTTCCGCTTCTTCAGATTGATTACCCCATTCATGTCAGTGGCCCAATCGATCCCAAGGAGCGCGAGGTAGGGATTGCTGTCATCCACAATCTCTATCACTTCAAAATCAGCTAGTGCACTTGTGCCTTCAATATCAACTGTTACCCCCTGCAACCTCCCCATTGGGATGATTTTCTGCTGATTTTCCATCCTTAACTGAATCGAAGACCACTGTAGCACAGGTCTCCCCATTCTCTCCCATGTCTATTTCGACAAAACGTTCGCGTCCGACCCCAAATCTAAAATAACTTGATCCATCTCATATTCGCCTATCTGTGCAGTAAGCCTCATCTCACACCCCGTTCTTGTCCTATGCTTGCCAATTTTTTTACCACGCACCATCCATCAGTAGTGTTTTCCTTCCCATCGCACCTATTGATTAGCTCTTGCAGTCCCTTCACAGCCTTGATATTGCGTAGCAATTTCATGCAAGTATCCAAGAACGTGGTAATCATGGATGGGTCCATTTCTTCAGCCGGATTCTCACGACTCCCTAAGGTAGAGGCCTTAGAGAAAATTTTCTTTGCCTCCATAAACGTTTCTTTTGTGCATTCTATATCAAACCCGGTCTCCTTTTCTGGCCCTTTGCGGACCCACTCACCTTCTTCAGGTTGCTTCCCCTTGTATTCACTAATCGTCGCTCCACTCCTTAACACAATATTTACCTTAGGATCTTCCTCGCGAGGCTCAAACCTCATCATCTTCAGGTTCTGAGTCTGCAGCTAAGGTTGCGCCCACTTCTCGCGTATCTTAGCCAACAATATAAGGCAATCCTCCGTTGCATGGTCAAACTGAGTACAATATCGAAATGACAAACATGTCAGATTCAAGTAGTCTCGCGTGTAGTGTCATGGTCCTCCACAATTGTAACAAATAACCTTCCCTCGACCTCTACTAGGTCCTCCTCTAGCTCGACTTTGTTTGTGCCCCAGATACTCACCTCGCGCTACTCTTGTGCCTTGGTCCGAAGGCCGCATTTCTGCCTACACCTTGTAGTAGTTGTCCTGTCCATCATTAATTCGTAACTCCAGAAATTGCGCTCATCATGATCCACTGATTGACAGAAGTTGCAGAAGAGTTGTTGCGGTACCTGTATGAATTTTTGCAGCAAATGGAAATTGTCTATTGCATGTTTCCCAACTACCTGACAGATAGCACACCATAGTGTGGGCCCTATACTTGGCCCTACTATAGCTTCCGGCCTCAGAGGCATTGGTCCTCCTGCTACAACATAATTCATGAAGACTGAGCAGTGATCTTTGTCATGCCCCTGGCTTTTGCATTTCAGGCACCAAATCTCTTTGCGCACCTCGAGCCGAGTTGTTCTCTCTTTCTTCAGACTTTGCATTTCTAGGCAAAGGTTTTGCAACTGCGCATGAATCTACTAAACCCCTAGATCATCGTCTTGCATTGGTGTCTCATGCAATCTCATCAGGATTTCCAGGGCTTATACCTGGGTCCCAATCTTCTGTTGTGATAGCGCAACCCTTAGATGAGGAAGGAGCGAGGCCACAAACCATTCATGGTGCTACCCATCAATCAGATTCATGTTATCCTCGCAGATCGTACACTTAAATATCTTATCCAAATCCTAGGGTGTCTCACTAGGCTTCATCATGATCTCTTTAAATCCCACAATTGATTGTGCCTCAGACTTAGGTCTATTGAATTCCTTATTTACTGCAATTTAGATATATACCAACGCGGACATCGGGTTATCAGTGCAATAATTAATATACCACATTAGTGCGCGGTCCTGCAAAGCACTAACCAATGTTTCTTTCTTCATTTGATTGTCTGTGATACCTTGATCTTCCCATACAGTCTTCGCAACGAACCAAAACTGGTCTGGATCTTCATTTCCCGCACCCTTGAACACAGGTAGCTTTACAGAGTTCACCATATTGAACAGTGGCAAAGGTGGTGGTGGTGTAGGTGAAGGCATATGCGGCGGAGGTGAAGATGGAGGCAGTGTAGGTGGATGAGGTATTTGTGGGAACCCTTGCTTTATCAACTGAACAACGCTCTGTGGAGATGCATGTGCTACTTCCTCATCGTCACTTAGAGGGGGTTCAATTAGCAGGCTATATTCAGGGCCTATTCTTCCCTTGTTCTTGAATGTCCTTCCACTTTGTGTAGCCCCAAACATCAAGGTAGTTGCATAACCCGCTTTTCACACAAGAGCATCTTAATCCAAGTATTTAACGATTTTAAATACTTACCTTGCGGCCCCTTGAAGAAGCGACGCTCTGCTTCGCTGTAACTGACCAAGGTATCGACCACGAACTCTGTCACGAACCCTCCTATGATATGATCGAGCCAATGATAGACAACGCGCGCGATCTTATCTTCATAGGTTTCTAATCTCTGCACTAACTCTGGGGTCCAGACTATTGGACCATCAAGCCTCCACCTTCCTTGACCGTCTCCCAATTTCGTGATATACTCGTACAACTCGACCGGGAAGGAACAAAAGAAGATCTTGTGTATTTCTGTGTATAGGTATCTGTCCAACCACTGTTCTTTCGTCAATCACGGATTCTTGTTTTCTTGCACCACGAATTCATGGATCTTTATATCCAACTAGTCTTTGATCTCTTTCTTAGTTGGATTCCAATGCTGCGACATCACACATCTCATTATATAGATCCCGGTCTTGGCAATGGAACCATTTGTTGGCTTGATGGGCCCTGACCCAGGTTCAACGTTAAGTAGCCAAGAAAATCCCTACACTACTGGCCCTTTCGGCATCAACCCGTGGAGCGCAGACTGAAGTCTCACCTGAAGCAGTATGGGGGGATGCAGGAACCAAGTTTCTGCACCCTGAGATGGTTGTGATGTCATTTTTATACCCTAATCCTTCCTTCGTGCAGACCTATAAGCCCTTTAGGGCTTATCAATTGACTTTCCTTATTCATCCTTGAAGCCTCCACGAAAGTCTCTGATCGTCCTTTGCGGACCCTAAATAGCCAATTCAAATGTTTACGTGCCTCTGTAATTATCCTTACTTCTGTGTCTACCCCGATTAGCTTAAGTATTGGTTAACTTCAACATGCATTATGATTATCTTCACGTAAACATATATTCTTACTTGCGTTCATATAATAAAGTAAAATACATAGGTTCATGCATCAATATAGCATTAAATCATAACCCAATATTCAACATAACATAATAGCAACATTCATAACAAAAGTAAAATAACTCATACACAGATATCTCCAGAAAAATTCTCTTTATTGATGGTTCAGATCTCCAGTACAAACTCTAACTTCCCTATGCACACAACTGCAGGAGTCCTCGCATTCAGCTGCGGACTTCTACCCTAGGCATCTACGCACTCAGCTGCAAAGCCTCTTCCTACGCTAAGACTCCTCGCTCTTAGCTCTTAATTTCCCCCAAAACTTACTTAGAACTCTACTAACTTCTTCCCTTAGACTCTTCTAAGACTTCCCTTTTATACATTCCCATGGCCACAAACCAAGGGAGGATCTCATCAAACCAACACAAACTATCTAAAGTAAGGGCGAAAACCCTTTTTGAATGTTTACATCTTCGCACTCCGTGACCACAAAATGCGGAGACTTTACATTCTTTATACAAAACTTGGGCCTTTAGCCCCAAAACTTAGGCTTTTAACACCAAACTTGACCTCAAGGGACCAGTTCCTAAGAGATGATGCAATTCTATGTGTTGTGTATATAAAGAATAGATGTCCATCTAAGGCTATTAGAAACAAGACTCCTTATGAAATGTGGTATGGCTACATTCCTTCGGTAAATCATCTCAGGGTCTTTGGTTCCACCTGTTATGCCTTGATACCAAAGGTACAAAGAAACAAACTTGGTGCAAGGAGTTTTAAGTGTGTCTTCTTGGGGTATTCAAATACCTCCAAAGCATACCATCTCTATGATCAAGTTAATAGGAAGTTTGTTGTATCTAGAGATGTAAGCTTTCCTGAATCTTCCAAAGCGGACAATGTTGTTGAGCGGCAGCTTGATCACTTGGATGGATTCATACATGAAAAATCGTTTTAAGAATTTAATAATCAAATTCCACATCTTGAAGGGGTGATTCCTATATTGCATCAATCCGTGGAATCTTATTCTGAAACACTCTCTCCCCCACATGAAGCTCCAACGACTGATGATACTTTGAGTGATGTGATTGACAGATTTGGGAGACTCAATCTTGATTCAATCCTGTTAGTGTCAGTCAGTTATGCATGTCACCAATGATCAAATATGCTTTTACCAAGTTTTGTTAGGGGTCTCAAAGTCAAATTTTATCATGTCACTAGGTTTTCGGAATAAAATTTGGTCACTGGTTAGTGTGTCTAGGGTTATTTCTTCTCCTTCAAGATTTCCATGTCTGGTCACTGCCATCACTCAATTGGATGTGCCATCATTGAACAAATCATCATCATCATTTCAGTCATGTCATCATTGTCTTCATTCAGCTCAATGTCTCCACTAGGTCATTAGGGTTAGAGTCATCAAGGTTGTCATTTCATTCAATAAACTGGGAAATGAAGGAGTAGTGGTAGGGTTTGATCAAAAATTTATGTTTCTAAGTGTAATTCACTTCAGAATGATGTAATAAGTTATGTTTCAAAGCTACATGAAAAAGTTCCAAGCTACATATTTTATATCAAAAAGCAAAATGAAAACTATGGTGGGCCACCCTACCATTACAAAGTTGAGTTCTATGGCCTATAAAGACCATTTTTCTCTCATTCCTCTCATTCATCACATTGTCAAGGGAGCTCTCATCCATCATAACTCATTTCCTCACTCATTTCATTGCTAAAGAGATCTCATTCATCATCAACCACTTCCTCAACATTTTTATGGCCAAAGACATTCCAAAAAATTGGTCTCAAGCTACCTCACTGCGTTTTCTATGGGAATCCCTCCTTTGCATGTTTGCAAGCCTACAAACACTATTCCTATACATTCCATCATCCCTCACACTCAAACACACTCCTAAAACCCTCACACCCCCTAAATCTAAATCCTAAGACCTTTTATACCTAAAACCTATCCCTATGCCGTGTTTTTGGCAGCCTTTATAGCTGGGACTGTGTATAAATTCCCTAGCTCTATTCCCTCACTCTTTTAACTTCCCTCCATTTCCCTAAGTTTCCTAATATCCCTCCCCCATCTCATAAATTTTTCCTACACCCATCCTACTCCCTAACCCCTTCATCCTATTCCCTCATTCCATTCTCCTGTTTGTCCCTCTAGGGTTTGTAATCACAAGTTTACTATGGAAAAGGAAAGGAGGCCTTATAACAAGGGCGGGGAAATGTCAAGGTTCCAAATTCAAGTTTAAAAGGGTAAGATGAGTTATTTTCAACTCATTTTCACTTTCAAAATTTACAGCATCTCTCAGTCATCGTCATGCAGGAGAAAAATTTGTGAAAATTGAGGGTTTTGTTGCATTTTGAGAGAAATGTGACCATTCTGTGGAGAAGTGCGACCCTTCTGAGGAGAAGCGCAACCCTTCTGAGGAGAAGTGCGACCCTTCTAGAGACACCTTGGGAGAATGAGTTTTGGGAGGCCTTCCCATGGGTCATTTTAAAAAATTTAAGATGTTATGGAAACTTGACAGACAAGTCTAGTCTACCGTTCTTTTAGATTTCAATTTTGACTTCAGGAAGGCACCTAAAAATGGCCTCAAACTTGGTGCTATGCTTCTATAATTTTATGAGATTTTAATTAAAATTTTCACTATGTAATTTTTCAGAGTTTCTAGTTTGACTTTTGTAAAAGTCAAAAGGTGAAAATGGATGAATGTAAATGGTCAAATGTAATTGTAAATGGGTTACTATATGGGTAAATAGGCATCTTTACCTCTATTTAATGTATGGAGAGATTCCCTCTGGGTATTAGCTAAAAGAGGAAGCAATTCATAACCTCCCTAGCTACTAGGTTTTAGTCAAAGATGCTTTGGGAACTGCTCCCCATCTCATGGATTCGACCCGTGAGAGAGCGAAAATGTTGTTTTGGTGTATATGTATCATTTTCGCATTCATTTGAATGGTTGGACATAAGGGATCTAGAGTATTGTAGCTTGGACTTCATCTTTTGGATTAATCAAAGGAACGAGTTGCAGCCATATTATAGGAATTCTTGTGCACTAAGTTTTTAGTAATGTTTTTCTCATGTTATGGTTATCTATGATTGTTATATATGTCATCTTTCTCATGAAGTTGTCGACAACCTTCTCCTAAAGTTGTCGACAACCTTCTCCTGAAGTTGTTGAGAATGCTGTTTGTAATATAGAACCTTTTTTCATTTCGTTACCAAGCAACATTTAGTTTGAAAATGTAGCTAAAAGTGTGGGACATGAAGAGTTTATACAAGATCATGCAGTCTCATTACAATCAATCCACAACAGGTTACAAAAACATTCTCATATTTGTAATGATCCAGTATGCAATTATATGGATGATCTGTGTTCAAAATTCTCATCTTTTGGCTGGCTGTGAGTTTGAATATAGAGTTGATAATGATTTGGTTTTGCATCCAGCTTCATTGTCTTGTTCAACAGGAGTCTCATTACAAGCTCATCCAAAAATTTGTAGTCATATTAGGAGAATAAGGATGAAGAGGAAAGTTTATATTCATGGTATGAAGAATACCTAGAGCAAAACTACAATATGTTTGATAAGCTAAACCTCGGTGCACATTCATTTGAGGGTCCATTTGCATCAATTGTTGGAGTCGATAAGGGGACCAAAATTTTTCAATCCTACCGAATTTGAATCTGTTTGTAAGTTTTTATTGGAGCTTTCATCATGCATAATTTCTATTTTTCTCATAAAAAAGCATTTGCAAATAACTCAGTCAATGGATAAAATGCTCGTATGGTTGCATTGGTTGTTTCACATCACTTGAGTGAGCAAGTTATGGATCAGTTAGAGTAGTATACAGTTTTGGTTTGATTGAGTTGCACAATAAGTTGGTTTTGCAAGTCATGAGGATTGCAGTTATTTTTGACTCCATGCCAATGGATAAGGCTACTAGGTCTATGGTGTTCTTGACACCTCCAAGGAGCTACCATCCCCAGATGGAGCCAATGTTAGTGTGATCGAGGTGGATGTTGGTGGCCACCCACCTATTCCACTTGGACCCCCACAACTGTTTCTTTCAGTTTTTCAATTTCCTTAATTGTAGCACAATTTACTATTTTTAGTAGTTTTTTGGGTCTTGAACTTCCGGAGCCATTTTGAGGCCCTAAACGACGTTTTTTGGGAAAAATGGGTGTTGGCTTGTATGGGCCTAACCTAGGTTCATAGGTGATTTAGCCAAACAAATCCTAGTACTACTGGCCCTTTCGATAACAGTTCGTGGAGCGTGGACTAAGGTCTCACCCAAAGTAGTATGGGAGGGTGCTAGAACTAGGTCTCTGCACCCTGGGGATGTCTGATGAGCTATGGCGGTTCGCAGTTTGACCCTACGTGCATGTCGCTACGTGCATCTATTAGTCCCTCGCAACCTGTGATGCTGCCTTCGTGTAGCCCTACTCAGGGCGCGATCTGTATTATTACCCAAGTTCCTTACTATTAACCTGTTATTATCCAATTACTTAACTATCTGTGTAAGTCTAGTGATAATTAACAATATATACAACATTCATATAAGTGCGCGCGATTAACAAAACAATATAAATGCATAGTAAATCATACAAAACCAGATACACAATATTTAGAATCAAACTTCTCTTTATTACTCTTCCTCTTGGGTTACAGACTCAACTTCGCCCTGCGCACTCAGATGCAGGGGTTCGCGCACTCAGCTACGGACTCTACTAGGCCTTTGCACACTCAGCTACAGAGCATCTTCCTACTACTATGACCTAATACACGTAGACTCTTACTCTATGCTCTAACCATTTGTATTCATCTATCTCCAGTTCGCTCTCTTTACAACTTAGAGCCTAGCTCTATTTATACAATCCCATGGTTTGCGGACCATCGGTAGGCCGACATGACATTACATTACATTACAATACTTAGGGCGGACAACACTTGACTCAACCTATACTTCGCGCTTCGCGCCCGCAATTCGTAGAGTCTTAAAATACATTTGACCAAAACTTGGGCTTTGAGCCCTAAAACATGCTGTGGGGGGATCCGATGCCCAACAGGCCCCCAACACAAACATCATGACTCACCCTCGAGTCACTCTGTTGGCGTGGCGATCTTGGCACGGAGTCCCTCCAATTGGTCCTGAATGGCCTGAATGTCGGTAGCGCACTGAGCTGTTGCCTGCTGTACTTGCTGCATTCTTGCTTCTGAATCATTTGTGTCTGAATTGTGTCCTTAGCTTGGTACCAACATCTGCTGCGTGTGTTTATAGTCCCAAACCCTTGTCCAGCTCCTCGAGTCACGAAGACTGTGCTTCGGTTGGTTAGTCAAATAGCTGGCCCACCCGTGTAGGGCTTCAAGCGATTGTAATTTACTTTTCCTCGGAAGGGTTCTCCATTTAGTTTGACTAGTTGGACCGTGCCTATGTATGTGACCTCCTTAACCACGTATGGTTCCAGCCAGTGCATTCTGAACTTTCCTGGAAATTTTTCAAACTTACTGTCATACAGCAACACTAAGTCGTTTACCTTGAAGGTGTGCAACTTGTTATGGTAGTCGTGCCAGGCCTTTTCACGAAGTTTTTGTACCTGCTAATGAAATCCAGCCAGAAACCATTCTTCCTTGAGTTATTCTAATTGTGCGAGCCTTTCTTCTAGGGCTTCGCGGTCCGTCATGCCTGTGAGCGCTGCTATTCGCAGACTAGGTACGATGTATTCCATTGGCATGATAGCTTCCGTGCCATAGACTAACTGGAAAGGTGTCTGTATCATTAATTTCTTGCACGTTTTCCTGTAATCCCATAATACGGTAGCTACGCGCAAGTCCCAGTCATTTCGTTGCGCGTTACATACTTTGGTCAGCGCAGTCTCCAGTATTTTGTTGAATTCCTCTACTGTCCCATTAGCTTGTGGGTGGTACGGTGTGCTTTTCTGATGATACACCTGGAACTCTTCTATGAGCGCGTTGATGGTTTCATTCAGGAAATGTGTTCCACGATCACTCATTAAGATTTTCGGATAGCCAAATCGTGTCAACACGTTTTCGAACAAAAACTTCACAGCCGTAGTGGCCGTGCAGTCCTTGACCGGCTGCGCTTCCGCCCATCGTGTCAGGTACTTCATCGCGGTGATGATGTAGCACGCACTCGTCTTTCCCTGAGGTTTGATCGGTCCCACAAAGTCGATTGCCCATTTTTCAAACGGCTGTAGTGTCATTTATGGATTTAATGGCATCTCGTCCCTTCGTGATGGTTTTCCAGTCCTTTGACATATATCGCAGGCCTTACAATGCACTTTCGAATCCTAGTGCAAGTTTGGTGACCATAACCTTGCACAAAGAATCTTCTGTGCGATCGCGTGTCCTGCATAATGTCCACATCGCCCCCATGTGCTTCCACGAGGATCTGACCTCATTGAAATTCAGGTATGTATCTTCGCAATATCTCATCATTGCCCATTTTGTAGAGGTGCCCCGCGAAGATAGAAAAGTCCACCACGCACACCACCAATTCCTTCTTCTGTTGGACTAAGTATTCCTTCGGCGTAGTCCCTGTTGCTAGAAAATGGATTATATCTTCAAAGTGTCCGTCCGTGACGCACACTACAAAGAACTGTGCATCAGGTAGTCCCTCCTCCAAATTCATTGGTTCCTCACCCATCTCAATTCGTGACAAGTGATCTGGTCCTCTGTTTAGGCATCTCGGCTTGACTATGACCTCAAAATCATATTCTTGAAATAGTAAGAGCCATATGCATATGCGCCCCCCCAACACAGGCTTATTCACCAGGCCTTTCAACGCGGAATGGTCAATGTACATCTTGAAATGTCCTTCGAGTAAATAGTGTCAGTATTTTTGGAGTGCGTACACCATTGCCAACCCCTTGTGATCGGTGGTAGAATAGTTCTTTTCTTCTTTGGACAATCTCTGACTTGCAAACGTGATCGAGTGATCCATGCCCTCCGCGCCCTCCTGTGTGAGTATGGCTCCCAGTGTAATACATGACGCATCAACATGTACATGAAATTCCACATCCCATTTTGGGAAGACCAGGATTGGAGCGGAGGCCAGTTTCCCCTTCAGGACATCCAAACTCTTCATGCAATCATCATTCCAACAATATGTAACATCCTTTTTCAATAGATTTTCCATCGGCATTATTATTTGGGCATAACTTTTGATGAACTTCCTATAGTATCTAGTGTACCCCAAAGTAGCGCGAAGTTGTTTAACACTTCGCGATGCTTCCAAATTTAGAATAACGACAATATTCATAGGGTCCACCATCAGGCCTTATTTGTAGACCACATGTCCTAACAGGTTTCTAAAGGGAACGAGGAATGTGCACTTCTTAAGGTTCAGCGCAATCTGGTGTCGGTGGCAAGTATCCAACATCAAGCGTAAGCTTGCTACATGGTGCTTAACTAATCCAAAGACAGTCCAATCATCCAGATAGACCTCCAAGAACTTGTGGATGTATTCTTTGAACGCAGCCACAATGATGCACAAAAATATAGCTGGCGCGTTCTTCAGTCCAAACGACATAATGATGTATTGAAAGCAGCCCCATTCGGTTGCGAAGGTCGTTTTGCTCCTATCTTTCGGCGCGATCTTGATCTGATGGTACCTGGTGAACCCATCTGTGAATGAGTATGCTTCCTGACCACCAACATTGTCCAATACTTCATCTGTGAATGGCATTGGGAATGGATCATGTACACAGGTGTCATTTAGCTTCCTGAGGTCCATGCATATTCTTATTTCTCCCTTCTGTTTTTTCTCTTGTACTACCATAAGACTCACCTAGTCGTATTCTTCCACTGGTTCAATAATTCTGGTTGCGAGCATTTTGTCTAATTCATCGCGAACCTTTTCTTTATACTTCAGATTCAGGCGGTAAGGCCGCTGCTTAACTAGCTTCGCGTCGGGTTTCAGGGTGATCTTCATCATCCCTAAGTCGCTAATGATCCCTTTTAAGTCCGTAATTTTGGTCAAGAACAAGTCTTGGTATTTGCGGAGTAACTCAACGACCTTATCCACCATGTCATTGTCCCAATAGTCCCCAAGTGTTGCGTGCTTCGGCTCCGCCTCCGTTACAATGTTGACCTGATTTGCCTTTAGCGGTGCGGTGATGTCGGGGTTTTCAAGTGATGGTCCTCGAATCTCGCGACAACCTTCCATTTATGAAATGTTAATATTTCATGGGTACTTATCATCCTCCTCAACATTTACATTGTAAAACTCTGGCGTGTAGCTCAACTGGGTCGCCCATTCTGGCTGAAGTACTTCCATTGCCTCCTGGGGTATTTTGAAGATAGTTGCTTTTACTACCTGTAGCGCATCGTCAACAGTATCTAACCAATGATCTTCAAACATGAAAGTTAACAGAAATCCCTCACGCAAGACATCCCATTCGCTCGTACTATGGCATAGCTCCATCTCAGTATACCAATTCATGGGTATGACATCCAGGGTATGATAGAATAAATGTACCCATTTAGGTTGTGGCTCTTCCCCGTAGACCTTGGTCCATTTCGCGAGGTGTGTGCATGGATCATCTCGTCCATCATATTTGTCTACTAGCCGTATCTGCGGTTTCCCAAATCGTAGGCACATCATTCTTTTGCATCCGCGCCAGTCCTCAAAACTTCCCTGATGTGTACCCCACCATCGTGCGGGCGTTGCATGTAGTGCCCACTTCAGAGCATCGAACCACTGCTGTTCTGGTACTGCGCTTTCAAATTTGTTCAAGAATTCATCCACTACTATCAACCCATCATATGTAGGCATATCCCTTGCCTCTGTTGTCATGCAGTGCAGTGATCTAACCATCATGTTGCAATTAAGTGTTGTTACTTCGTGCAGCCGATTCTGCCATCGCTCTATCTCTTCGTCTGAATCCGAAGTGCAAGAGCTTTCGCGCTCCCATGAAATCCTTCCATCTGCAGTCGGATTCACCCAATCCTCTTCTCACGTAGTTATCTTGTAAATACAATCGAGATCGTCATCACTATCATCGTCGTGCATCGGTTCAGTGTATCGCGCTCCTTTGGCTGGATCTAGCGGTACTACTACGCGTAGTGATTTTTTTCAAAGATCATTTTGCACTTCTTCAGATTTATGACTCCATTCATATCGGTGGCCTAGTCTATTCCTAGTAGCGCGGGATAGGGATTACTGTCATCGACAATCTCTATCACTTCAAAATCCTCCTGCACGCTCGCACCTTCAATATCTATTGTCACCCCTTGCAATCTTCCCATGGGCAAGACCTTCTGTTGGTTCGACATTCGTAAGCGCGGGTTTACCCATGTGTTCCCATGTTGTTTTGGCAGTACATTCATGTCTGATCTGAGATCCAGGATTACCTGATCCATTTCATACTCGCCGATTTGCGCAGTCAACCTCATTTCCCTTCTTGTGCGCAATGCATGCTTTCCAAGTTTCCAGACCATGCACGGTTCTCCTGACCCCGCACACCTAGTGATAAGTTCCTGTAGTCCTTTTACTGCCTTGCTGTTGCATATTAGTTTCATGCATGTCTCCATAAAGTTAGTGAGCATTGAAGGATCCATCCCTGGTTCTAATTGATCCTTACTACCTAAAGTGGAGGCCTCCATGAAGCTCTTCTTAGCTTCCATGAATGTCTCCTTCGCGCATTCTAAATCAAATTCAGGTTCCTTTGTAGGAGCTTTGTGAACCCACATACTTTCTTATGACTTATTCCCTTTATCATCGCCAGTGGTCATACTGCTCCTGAGCATCATGTTTACATTCGGGTCTTCTTCGCGCGGCTCAGACCTCATCATCTGCAAATTCTAAGTCGGAGGGGGCTAAAGTACCCCTTTTTAGTGCAGTCTCACTATCAATGTAGGGTAGTCTTCTGCCTCATGATCAAACTGAGTACAGTACAAACATGATTTCATTGTCGGGTTTGTACAATCGTGGGCATAGTGACCCTCTGAAATTGTAACAAATTAGTTGTCCACGACCCCTTCCTGGGCCCATTCCACCTCGACCTCGATCATGCCCCTGAAATCTAGCGCGCGCTATTCCTACATTTGGGTTGAGGGCTCGTGTTTTGGCATGCAACCTGTAGGCAAGAGTCCAATCCATCATTAGTTCGTAGCTTCTGCAGATGCGTTCATCATGGCCTACCGACCTGCAGAAATTAGAAAACAATTGCTGGGATGTCTACGTATACTTCTGCAATAGATGACAATTATGCATAGTGTGTTTTCCTCCTATCTGACAAATTGCACACCATAATGCAGGCACCACACTTGGTCCTACCTGTGCCTCAGGTCTTAACAACATCGACCCTCCTCCTGCCAAGTAATTCATGAACACTAGACAATGGTCCTTATCATGCCCCTGGCCTTTGCATTTTATGCACCATACCTCCTCGCGCGCCTCTGGCCGAGGTGTCCTGTCCTGTTTCAAACTCTGCATCTCTAGACACAGATTTTGAAGTTGTGCATGGATTTTTTGGACTCCTAGACCTGAGTCTTGTATAGGGGTCTCATGCAGTCCATTGCCATCTCCAAAGCTTCATCCTGGGTGGAAAGTTTTTACCGTGACAATGCCATCCTTAAGTGCGGTATTAGTGATGCTACAAACCATGCATGGTGTTGTCCATTCGTCAACGTTATGTTGGCTTCGCGAATCATACCCTTCAGTCTTTGGTCTCGCATGGGAGCATCACGATCTCTTTAAACTCGATGATTGGTTGTGTTTCCCACTTTGGCCTGCTAAATTCCCTGTTCAGCGCGGTTTGGATTTTTGCGATTCTTGTGTTTGGATGGTCATTAGAATGCTTGATGTACCATATTAATGCGCAATCCTGCAATGCACTCACCAGCGTAGCCTTTTTTATGTTGTCATCCATGACTCCTTGTGCTTCCCATACTGCTCTTACCATGAACTAGAATTGGTCTGGATCTTCATTCCCTACTCCTCTGAACACTGGTAGTTTCATCGCACTCGCCATACTGAACTGTGGTGGTGGTGAAGGTGGGGTGGGTGGAGATGGAGGTGAGGAGGGTGAGATGGGTGGCGGTGTAGGTGGAGGTGGGAAGCGCAGAATTCGCTGCCTTATCAGACTGACCACGCTTCTTGGAGAAACTTTCACGAGCTCTTCCTCGCTTTTCCCGCGGGGGGAAATTAAGGGACTAGTTTCTAATTCTTCACTACTTCTACTTCTGTAGATATTCCTACTTCGCATAGTCCCAAACATTAATTTATTCGCATAACCCACTTTTCACACAATAGCATCTTAATCCAAGTGTTCAAAGATTTAATATACTTACCTCGAGGTCCCTTGAGGAAATGAAAAGAAAATTTTGTGGATTTCCGTATACAAGTAGCACTCCAACCACTGTTCCTTAGATACTCGTAGATTTTGTTTTCCTGCGCCGCAAACTCATGAATCTTCTTGTCCAACCACCCTTCAATTTCTTTCTTTGTTGGATTCCAATGGCACGACATCAGACATCCCTTATGCAGATCTTGGTCCTAGCAACATAACCATTTTTTGGCTTGTATGGGCCTAACCTAGGTTCAAAGGTGATTTAGCCAAACAAATCCTGATACTACTAGCCCTTTCGGAAACAGTCTGCAAAGCACGGACTGAGGTCTCACCCAAAGTAATATGGGAGGGTTCTAGAACTAGGTTTCGCACCCTGGGGATGTCTGATGAGCTTTGGCGGTCCGCGGTTTGACCCTGTGCGCACGTCACTACGTGCATCTATTAGTCCCTCGCAACGTGTGATGTTGCCTTCGTGCAACCCTACTCAGGGCGCAATCCATATTATTACCTAAGTTCCTTACTATTAACCTGTTATTATCCAATTACTTAACTATCTATGTAAGTCTAGTGATAATTAACAGTATATCTAGCATTCATATAAGTGCACGCGATTAACAAAACAATATAAATGCATAGAAAATCATACAAAACCAGATACACAATATTTAGAATCAAACTTCTCTTTATTGCTCTTCCTCTTGGGTTACAGACTCAACTTCGCCTTGCGCACTCAGCTGTGGGGGTCCGCGCACTCAGCTGCAGACTTTACTAGGCCTCTGCGCACTCAGCTGCAGAGCCTCTTCCTACTATTACGACCCAATACACTTAGACTCTTACTCTATGCTCTAACCATTCATATTCATTTATCTCCAGTTCGCTCTCTTTACAACTTAGAGCCTCGCTCTATTTATACAATCCCATGGTCCGCAGACCATGGGTAGGCCGACATGACATTACATTACATTATAACACTTAGGGTAGACAACCCTATGACTCAACCTATTCTTCGCACTCCGCACCCGCAATTCGCGAAGGCTTACAATACATTTGACCAAAACTTGGGCTTTGAGCCCCAAAACATGCTGTGGGGGGATATGATGCCCAACACTGGGAGAAACATGGGTCCATGGACCTATGTTTCTCATCCAAAAGTTGTAGTCCTAGGATAGATATTTCTAACGAGGTATTGTGCGTGTCAAATAGAGATTGTATGCCAAAGTTACGACCCCGAGAAGTTGATGTACCAATTTACCCAAAACGGGGCCCATAGTTTGGCACTTCATTTCCTAGGGTTAGGTTTTTGGATGTTAAGGGTTTTCCATTGTTTCTCAATAATCAATAGGCCTTAGAGACTCATTGTAAGAAGGTTCAAAGGCATGTAGCCACCACATCTCTTCTCAGAGATAAGATACCATCGCCCTAGCTGGTTTATTTCCATTTCTGTTTATAAGCATATTTCAGTGTTTTACATTAATGAAATGAAGTATTATTTCTATTTCATCTTTGTATTTATGGATATTTATGTAATTTGTTGAGTTCCTTTTTAAATCGGATCAGTGGTCTTAGAGCGGTCTGCTCTTTCTCTGTTTTTCTTTGCATGTCCCCAACGAGGTTGGGATATAAGGAGTTAGGGCTTGAACTGGTCAAACCTTTGCAAGACCAACCTTGCAAATCCTGACGACCTCCCATGGCGGATGAAAAGAAAGATGAGGGGGCAAGAGATCCTATCGAAATCTTGCTCGAAGAGGCCCTCGAGCAACAAAGGAACATGATGATGGAAAACTTTGCCCAGATCCTTCAGCGGCTACCCAGGGGTGACACATCTGCTTCCAATAACTGCTCTAGAAATCCCACACCCTTTAAGGTACAAGTTAACTTTGAAATCCCCATATTCGAAGGTCAGATATATGCAGATGCCATAGATAAATGGTTAAATATGCTAGATGGTTATTTTTCTATTCATAATTTTTCCAGCTGGGAAAAGATCACTTTTGCATTTCTCAGAGCAGCCTCCCACGTCAAAGACTGGTGGGAAACCTACTGCGAGCAGAAGGATGAAAGTACGGGCTCACTATTTTCAGCCGTACCCACTTAGAATTCATTCCAGGATGCCATCAAGGAGAAGTACTACCCTGTCAAGAGCTATGAGGACAAATACATAAAGTGGACCACACTACGGCAGGGAAGGGACCAAGATGTGACAAAGTTCACAAATATTTTTCATCCCCTTCGCACAAAGTTGGGTATCAAGGATTCTGAGCTACATTTGGTACTCAAAAACCACAGCTGCATACACAGGTACATCCAGGACGGGATGGAGTTCCTGAACATCTCCTTGCTCGACATGGAAAATTGATATGTTTTCAAGATCGAGTAGAAGTTTAAACAAAAGAAATGAGACTTTGGATCTGCGAATCTGAAGAACGAAGGACAAAGCCAAGGTGGGGTTACCCAAGACAACCTGTCGAAGCCACAAGAAATGAACAACACCACAAAGTCAAAGAAGGACATGGGAAAGTGGTGTGAGTTCCATAAGAGCCCCACTCATAACACAAGTGAGTGTCGGACCAAGCAGTCGTTGGTGGCCGAGTTGAAGGCTTCAGAATCAGATGCATGTTTCGACCCTGAGTTAGAACCCAACAAGGGAAATGCCAAAGGGAAGTAAGTCATTGATGTGGAGCCCAGTGCCACTGTTGACACCACCAAGGTCCATAAGAATGAGCCCAAAGATCCAAAGGAGGGGGAGTGATCCGAATTGGATCCATGAAAATTATCAAAGTGCAATGACCGTATCAAATCAAGACAGACTTCGAATTTATGAACAAAGAGCTATTAGGAAGACCTCCAGACAATTGCAGTGTGCAGCCAGCAAGGAACGACGAGGACCTTGGTCAAAGCGCGTTGACCGAGGCCCATGGAGACCGCATAGAAGGCAAAACTGGCAATTAGGAAGCCTGGATCGGGAAACGGAGGCCATTTCTGATGCACGATTAGCGGTTGGCAAAACCCCTCGAGAAGGAAAGGCCCTGAGTGCTCGGTCACATGGGAAGCTGAGAAACCGAGAAACCGTAAGGAAAGTGCTAAGGCGAAAGGCAGGTCCCACGCTCCGAAACCAACGGAATATCAGAGGCACTTTGGGGCGGTAAGCAAATTTGGCAGAGAATGAGCGATTCCATACATTGCATGACGCGTGTCTTGCGGATGAGAGAGAAAACTGCCTCTCATCGTAGGCTAATGGTCGAGAAAGTCAACCGCGTGCAATGAGCGAACATCGTAGGATCTAGGGGCTCAAGATCTAATGGCAGAGATTGCGCCCAAAGGAGAAACCAGATTTGATGGGGGAATTAAGCCGCGACATATAAAATTCTGAAGTCTGATTTGACCACTAAGTTGGCGGATGAATCATTTCACAATGTAACCAAAATACCAAACCATCGAGGAAGAGCTAGCGTAGTTCATGAGAGGACAAGTGGCCACCTCCCTATGAGATGTTGGAAATGACGTAGAGGGAGGGAAATCCAAGTGAACAATAGTAGGTGATCCGAAGGTGGGAAGAGGAAGCGAGTAGTCATGAGAAAAATTGGCTTTAAGCCATGAACAGATGGAGAATAGAACAAGGAAAAAAAATACGAACCAGAGAAGAAAAACAGTGAAAAAAAGATGAAAGAGACAGTGAAGCAATAGGTAGAAAAATAGAGAGCCGAGCTGACCTACAGCGTAAGGTAGCATCGAGCAGATAGAAGGCTTGAGAGGTTCAAGCAATCTGTGTGAGGATCTACTGGGAATTCAGTACCACATTGGGCTCCTCCCATTAAAGACCAGAGAGGTCGAGATTTGTTAAGGAAAGAGTCTGTGCACTCTAGTGGCTTTGGGAATCCAGGAACCACCGTAATAAGCATCCTCTGTTTCAGGAGACTCAAGTTGAGCTCCTCATTGTAAATTTATGCTTTAAAGACACAATAAAAGAAGGCCACAACTGAAAGCTGGACCGGAGACATAGCCCTGGAGAATAGGGTGAACTCATTAAATTTGTTGTGTTCTTGTATTTTCTTACTGTGTTTCCCTTACTATTTTCCATTTTCTAGTGTCTGTGTATTTTGCAATCTGATCGATTCGTTGCCTAAAATAACATAGACACACACCAACACATGAGTCTGTAATACCTTCATTCATTAATTAATTAACTGAGATCACTCACGAGTGACTTTCAGATCAAGTGGTATCAGAGCTTTATGCTGTTAAGGTTAGACAAGCTTGTGTTGGTTTAGCTGTTGAATGCTAATTAGATCAAAGCTCAAATTAGGAGAAGGAGAGTTGGTCGAAACTAATCCTGAAATTGGGAGAGTTTATCCTCGGAAGAAAATGTCAGAAGAAGGTTCTATGGGGCCATACCCTCAATTCATAGATAGTTTCCTAGCCATAAAGTCCATGGTAGAGGAAATGTATAGGTACTTTAGAAAGCATAAGGATGAAGATTCATCAGGCTCTAAACAAGACAAAGGAGAAGATGAGTCTCACTTCCAGGACCACTCAAAAGGCAAAGGGAAAGAAGAAAGCTTTCTCACACCTCCTAATAGCCTTGAACATAAAAAGAAGGCATCTTTGATTAAACTAGATGTTAAATTTGATTTACCTATATATGATGGAGAGTTGAATGCAAAAAAGTTGTACAATTGAAGTAGACAAATTGATGTTTATTGCAGAGTGCAGAATATCGATTCAGACAAAAGCAAGATTTAGCTGGCAAGCCTACGCCTTGGAGGCACCGCCTTGGTTTGGTGGGAAGGCAGGACCCAAGCTGACATGAAGAGACATGGTAAGATTATCTTTGTCTAGAGTGAATTTGTTTCTACAATCAAAAAGTAGTTCTATCCATTGGCCTACATGCAGCAAGCCATGATGAGTTGGCAAACTATTCGACAGTTTAAAGGGCAAAGTGTGCAAGGGTAAACTCAAGAATTTAGAAAGAGAGCATTGATTCTAGGAATCTCATTAGACTCACCCGAGACTCTATTGAAGTAAATTGGTGGTCTACACAGCTACATGAGGCACACTATCCTCATGTTTAATCCCACTAGTATAGATGAGGTATCTATACAAGCTACTCATCTAGAAGCTAGAGGAAAGAATGGAAGTCCAGAAGTTGGGGGATCATCCCAACCCACTGCAAGCAAGAATAAGGAGAAAAGAAAGAAGAAATGGAAAGCAAGGAAGGCAAGCACTACACAGAAAAGCAAGGCTTCATGCACTCACTGTAAAAAGGATGGGCATGATGATGAGCACTATTGGATTCTGCATCCGGAGCTGAGACCTAAGAAGTTCGAGGGCAAGAAGAAGAATACTGTTGTAGCTATTCAGAAAGATTTGGGGTCAGACTCAGGAGATGAAACAACTATTGCAGCCATAGGTATAAGAGGTAAGAATTCTAAAGCATCTACTAGTAATTCTGCACAATATACTATTGATGAAGAAAATGAGAGAAAAAGACGAGCTTTTCCATATTCGAGCTATTTCTAAACATCAAAAGATTGATACTTTATTTGATAGCGCTTCACAAGTAAATTTAATTTCTGAAGCAATTGTAAAGAAGTTGGGATTAGTAACTACACCTCACAAGAAACCATACTCATTAGGATGGTTAAATGATAAAGCACAACTACAAGTGACTAGACAGTGCAAACTCAAGTTTTCTTTTGGGTCAACATTTGTAGATGAGGTTGAGTTAGACATAATTCCTTTGGATATATGTGGAATTGTTTTAGGAAGTCCTTACTTGTATGACAGAAAAGCTATTTTCTATAGCGCAAAGAACAAGTATCTACTTGTTAAAGATGGAATCAAATACTTTTTAAGAGCTCATAAGCTCAAGAATAATTATACTCTCATAAACTTAGGGCAGATGAAATGAATGATAAATTCATGTAAACAATTCTCACTGATGTTTGTAAAGGAAAAGAAACCTGATAAAACCAATGTATTTGAGGACTGTAATGCTGAACAACAAGCTGATTTAGGAAAGGTTGTTTCAGAGTATGTTATCTTGTTTCAATAACCAAAAGAACTGCCACCCAAAAAGGAAATAGTGCATGATATTATTTTGCAGCAAGATGCTCCATTGCCTAACATTGGAATGTACAGGTTGTCTGCTTTAGAGAATGCTGAAATCAAGAGGCAGGTGCAGGAGTTGCTCGAGAAAGGGTTCATCAGACCTAGCACATCACCATGTGGGTCACCAATCATTTTGGTGAGAAAGAAAGATGGCTCGTGGAGAATTTGCATTGATTACTGAGCACTGAATAAGATAACAACAAAAAATCGTTATCCCCTTACTCACATAGATGATCTGTTAGACCAATTGAAAGAAGCTGTTTATTTTTCCAAGCTAGACTTTCATAGTGGATACCATCAGGTCAGAGTTGCAGAACAAGATGCATGGAAGATTGCTTTCAAAACAAAGCAGGGATTGTATGAGTGGCTGGTTATGCCTTTTGGCTTAACTAATGCTCCTGCTAATTTCATGAGATTAATGAATGATGTACTCAAACCTTTTCTTGATGATTTTGTTATTGTGTATCTGGATGACATTCTGATATTTAGGAAAACATGGGAAGAACACTTAAAGCATGTTAAGCAGACACTAGATGTTTTGAAAAGAGAAAAAATTTATGTTAAACTCTCAAAATGCGAATTTGGCAAAACATCTCTGAATTATTTGGGTCATATAGTAGGGGGTGCTGAATTGAAGATAGATCTCTGTAAGGTGGTAGTCATTGTAAACTGGCCTAAACCCAAATCTGCAACAGAAGTTAAAAGCTTCTTAGGAGCAGCACAATATTGGAGAAAGTTCATTTCTAACTTTTACTTAATTGCAGCTCACTTACATGCTTTAATAGGATTGAACAAGGTGTTTCAGTGGGGAGGCAAACAACAGAAAGCCTTCGACACCTTGAAAGAAAAGATTAGTACAACACCTGTACTAGCACTGCTTATCTTCAAATACCATTTGAGATCCAAATGGATGCCAGTGACTATGCCATGGGAGCAGTGTTGACACAACACGGTAAACCCATATGTTATCATTCTAAGACATTTAATTCTGTAGTAGTTAACTATCCTACATATGATAAAGAATTGTATGCATTAGTACAGAGTGTGAAAAAGTGGAAACATTACTTAATGGGCAAAGAGATAGTAATTCATATTGATCATCAACCACTTCAATATCTACACTCCCAAACTAAGTTGCAACAATCAAGACACTATAGGTGGATGGGTTTTCCACAACAGTTTCATTTAGTCATTAGATATAAAAAGGGCATACACAATAAAGTTGCAGATATGTTATCTAGACCCATTATAAATGCATCTACTATACTTAAGCATACTTTTGTGTTACATGAGAGCTACATTGAACAATATGCTCAAGATATAGACTTTAAAGATGTATATGCAACTTTAAGTCAGGGAAAACAAGTAGAAGAATTGGATTATCATGTAAAGGACCGACTCTTATACCATTGTGGGAAGTTATGCATTCCACAAACTAAAAGAGTAAAGATAATTTGAGAAGCACACACTTCTCTAATATCAGGTCATTTTGGGGTAAGTAAAACAGTTTAGCAGCTGCAAAAATTTTCTTATTGGCCAAAAATAAACGAGACAGTTTCTAGATATGTAAGAGGGTGTACTATGTGTGCTAAAAGCAAGCCCAACAATAGAAAACTAGGCTTGTACACTCCATAACCAATTCCTTCTCACCCTTGGGAAAGTGTTTCCATGGATTTTGTTGGAGGACTGCCCAAATCTAGGAAAGGTCATGATTATCTATATGTTGTTGTGGATAGGTTCAGAAAAATGTGTATTTTGATACCTTGTAATAAACAGATTATAGCTGAACAAACTGCAAAACTATTTTTTGAACATGTATGGGTTCATTTTGGATTACCCACTTCCATTGTATCTGATTGAGACACCCGATTTGTGGGGAAGTTTTGGTCAAGTCTGTGGGAACTGATGGACACCAAACTGAAGAAAAGCACAACTTTTCATCCACAAACTGATGGCCAGACATAAGTAGTTAACAGGACAGTGATCCAGTTACTCAAGGGATATTGCAGCAAGCATCCTAAGCTTTGGGATGAACATTTATGTTATGTGCATCATGCTTACAACAGAGAAAAACATTCTTCTACACAGAGATCTCCTTTTGAGACCTATTTTGGTTTCACACCAAGGTCTCCTTTCGATTTTGTCTTTGGTAAAAACACCACAGTTGAGAGACACAATGATGTGGACAGGGCAACTAGGTTCATTGAACAGATCGAAGAGATCCACTTGGCAGTATAGGAACAAATGGAAAAGAGCCAAGCCAAATACAAGGCAAGGCATGACAAGCATCAGATGGAGCATAGTTTCCAAGTTGGTGACCAAGTCTGGTTGTATATCAACAAGGACAGGATGCAAGGTGAAGGTAAAAAGCTAAAGCCTATTAGGTATGGACCTTTCAAGATACTTGAGAAGATTGGTGAGAATGCTTTTCGCTTTGATCAACCAACTTACATGCACATCTACTCAGTCGTGAATGCAGATTGCTTGAGATTGTTTGAACCTTCACTAATTGAGGATCCCAAAGAGCAGAGTCAATTGCCTTCTATTGATGACCTGCTACCTGAATATCTTAATGAATTGTAGGAAGACACAGTTCTAGACAGGAAGGTGAGGATGACGCGGAGAGGAGATGTTGAGTATCTCAGAGTTGGGCTCAAGGGTTCAAAGCCGATCAATGTAAAGTGGATAGAGATTGGACAAGTGAGACAATTGTACCCTCACTTAGTCGATGCTTGAAAACCAACATTTGGTGGTCCAAAATATTTTTCAGTGGGAAGGCCGTGATCCGAATTGGATCCATGAAAATTATCAAAGTTCCATGACCATATCAAATCAGGATAGACTTTGAATTTATGAACAAAGAGCTATCAGGAAGACCTCCAGACAATGGCAGTTTGCAGCCAGCAAGGAACAACGAGGACCTCAGTCAAACTGTGCTGACCGAGGCCCATGGAGACCGCGCAGGAGGCAAAACTGGTAGTTAGGAAGCCCGGATCAGGAAATGGAGGCCATTTCTGATGCCCGATTACATCGCTGGGCAAAACCCCTCGAGAAGGAAAGGCCCCGAGCACTCAGTCGCATGGGAAGTCGAGAAACTGTAAGGAAAGCGCTAAGAAGAAAGGCGGGTCCCACGCTTCGAAATCGGTGGAATATCGGAGGCACTTTGGGGTGGTAAGCAGATTTGGCAGAGAACGAGCGATTCCATACATCGCACGACGCATGTTCGGCGGATGAGAGAGAAAACCACCTCTCATCGTGGGTTAACGGTCGAGCAAGTCAACCATGCAAAATGAGCGAACATCGTAGGATCTAGGGGCTCCAGATATGATGGCGGAGATTGCGCCTGAAGGAGAATCCAGATTTGACGGGGGAATTAAGCCACGACATATAAAAGTCTGAAGTCCGATTTGACCGCTGAGTTGGTGGATGAATCATTTCACAATGTAACTGAAATACCGAACTGTCGAGGAAGAGCTGGCGCAATTCGTGAGAGGACAAGTGGCCACCTCCCTGTGAGATGTTGGCAATGACGCAGAGGCAGGGAACTCCAAGCGAAAAGCAGCAGGCGATCTAAAGGGGTAAAAGAGGAAGTGAGCAGTCATGAGAAAAATTGGCTTTAGGCCATGAATAGACGGAGAACAAAACAAGGAAAAAAAGGAAGAACCAGAGAAGAAAAACAGTGAAAAAAAGACGAAAGAGACAGTGAAGCAAGAGGCAGAAAAATAGAGAGCCGAGTTGACCTACAACGTAAGACAACATCGAGCAGATAGAAGGCTTGAGAGGTTCAAGCAATCCCTGTGAGGATCTGTCGGGAATTGAGTACCACATTGGGCTCCTCCCATTAAAGACCAGAGAGGTCGAGACTTGGTAAGGAAAGAGTCTGTGCACTCTAGTGGCTTGGGGAATCCAAGAACCACCCTACTAAGCATCCTCTGTTTCAGGAGACTCAAGTTGAGCTCCTCATTGTAAATCTCTGCTTTAAAGACACAATAAAAGAAGGCCACCACTGAAAGCTGGATTGGAGACGTAGCCCTGGAGAATAGGATGAACTCCTTATTAATTTGTTGTGTTCTTGTATTTTCCTACTGTGTTTCCCTTACTATTTTCCATTTTCTAGTGTCTGTTTATTTTGCAATCTGATCGATCCGTTGCCTAAAATAACATAGACACACACCAACACATGAGTCTGTAATACCTTCATTCATTAATTATTTAACTGATATCACTCACGAGTGACTTTCAGATTAGGGAGCATCTTTTCCACTCACAGATCTAGGTGAAGGGTTCGCCACTGCAATCCATTGTTGACAGTGGGAGCCAAAAGAACCTCATTTCAGTAGAGGTCATGAAGTAGATGGGACTACCAACCATACCACACCTGCAACCGTACTACATCAAGTGGCTTCACCAAGGACGAGATCTCCGAGTCTGCTAGCAGTGCCGCCTTCCCTACAACATCAAGCCCTTCATAGATGAGGTATTGTGTGATGTTGCACTGCGTAATGTTTGTGATGTATTATTAGGCCAACCATACTTGTCGAGACGACATGATGTGTATGAGTCAAGGCCTCGTGCTATTATTATTTCTTTGTGTAATACATTATACAGGATACCGGAGGTAGCCCCACCTACCGCCACTTCTTTGATCTCTGCTAAGAAAGGCAGTAAGATCATCTCCCAGACTAGGATATTAATTTTCTGCCTGGTTCACCCTCAAAGTAAGGGGAAGATTGTAGCCACATCCATGGCCCTCGGGAAGGGTTCCTCCACGCAGCATAAGCAGGTGGATATGATCACGAAAGAAGACAGGGACATCTTTTCCTCACCCACAGGGGTAACATTGCACTATCAAGTCAAGCATTCATCCGATCTGACTTCCGGAGAACCTCTACCCAATGGGCCGATCTATCGCCACTCCATTGTGGAAAATTCCAAGTGCAAGAAGCGATATGATCAACATCGAGTGTCACACAAGTTTCAGGTGGGTGACAAAGTCTAGTTGCATCTACAGAAAGAATGCCTAACAAGAGCCCATCAGAAGCTCAGACCACTCCAATATGGTCTTTACACCATTACCAAGGCTGTGGGAAATAATGCTTTGGAGCACAACACTCCCCCATTCCTTCATTTGCACCAAGTGTTCAATGTGGACTGCCCTCGACCATGCTTCCCCCCATTACTGGACACATCAGAGGTTGCAGAACAGCTCACCAGGGACCAAGTTTAGCAGAAGTTTCCACATCTAATGGAGGCACTCAACGCAATGGGGACCATTACTTCCTAAGGGGGGAGGAATGATCCAGGTGGATGTTGGTGGCCACCCACCTATCCCACTTGGACCCCCACAACAGTTTCTTTTAGTTTTTCAATTTCCTTAATTGTAGCACAGTTTACTATTTTTTAGCAGTTTTTCGGGTCATGAAATTCCGAAGTTGTTTTGAGGCTCTAAACAACGTTTATTTTTCCTAGACCCATGTTGCTCATCCCAAAGTTGTATTCCTCATATATATCTTTTTAACGAGGTATTGTGCGCGTCAAACAGAGATTGTATGCCAAAGTTACAACCCCGGGAAGTTGATGTACCAATTTATCCAAAACGGGGCCTATAGTTTGGCGCTTCATCTCCTAGGGTTAGGTTTTTGGATGTTTAGGGTTTTCCATTATTTCTAAACAATAAATAGGCCTTCGAGCCTCATTGTAAGACAGTTCAGAGGCATGTAGCTACCACATCTCTTCCCAGAGATAAGCTACCATCACCCTAGCTAGTTTATTTGCATTTCTATTTGTAAGCATATTTCAGTATTTTACATAATGAAATGAAGTTTTATGTCTGCTACATCTCTGTATTTATGGTTATTTTTGTAATTTGTTGCATTCCTATTTAAATCCAGATCATAGTGTCAGTCAGTTTTTCCTGTCACCAGTGATCAAATATGCTTTTAACAAGTTTTGTTAGGGGTCCCAAACTCAAATTTTATCATATCACCAGGTTTTCAAAATAAAATTTGGTCATTGGTTAGTGTGTATAGGGTTATTTCTGCTCCTTCAAGATTTCCATGTCTGGTCACTGCCATCACTCAGTTGGATGTGCCATCGTTGAACAAATCATTATCATCATTTCAGTCATGTCACCATGGTCTTCATTCAGCTCAGTGTCTCCACTAGGTCATTAGGGTTAGAGTCATCAAGGTTGTCATTTCATTCAATAAACCAGGAAATGAAGGAATAGTGGTAGGGTTTGATAAAAAAAGTTATGTTTCTACGTGTAATTCACTTCAGAATTATGTAATAAGTTATGTTTCCAAGTTGCATGAAAAATTTCCAAGCTACATAGTTTATATCAAAAAGCAAAATGAAAATTATGGTGGGCCACATACCATTACAAAGTTGATCCAAAATGGATTTTGGATAGGCTCCTAAGTCTAAGTGTTCCTCGCAGAAGAAAAATGAAAGTCCAAGGAAGTTCCTGGAATTAGCCCCATTGCAGCGATCGTCTCATTCTGAATCTACTGCAACCTGAATGGGCAAAAATGGACTCAGGATGCAAAAGTTATGGCAGAAAGAAGATGCCCTTGCTTATTTGGAAAAAGAGGCAAATCTTCAGAAAAATGGCCTAAAAGGCTTTATGAAGAAAAATCTCATCAAAAGAGGTCCAAGGTGGACTTAAGCGGAAATGGGCAACACGCCTGATCGCTGATCCCTGACATATCGGGGCGGAGGCAGGCATAGGCATATAATATGAGCAAAAGACACGGGCCGATGCGACACTGTGATCATCGATCGGTAGATTGGAATCAGCGAGGGAATGGAACATAAGGAAGGACCGGGTTGATGCGGTATCACGATCGCTGATATCGACAGATCGCAATTGGTGATGCCATATGGAAAGACCTCGGGTCCATGGGATACGCGATTGCAATCAATCGCATCGCAATATCGCGTCAGAGTCATATGATGGAGCGGGACCAAACCTATATATATATATGTGATGCAATATAGCTAGACCTGATGGGGTTTATTAATAAAAACACATATATTTTGAGTTCCAGGAAACTGAGTTTTTCTGTGATTTCGTGTTTTCATTAAATAAATGAAATAGAAAGGATAGAGCGCCGATGCGATGAAACTAGACTCAAAAGGGTTTATTAATGCTCTTGTATATTATTTCAAGTCTGCCTAAAGCCATTTTACAGGGTTTCTCAACGTTTTAATGTATTTTTAAATACAAAGGGAAATCACGATACAAGTGGGATTTTGGGTGGGCCAAAGGTTGTAAGTGGTTTGGGCCGGGCTCCGCCCGATCCCATACATTGGATGCCACGTGTCTAGGCCTTGGAGAGAGAAAACCATCCTTATCGAGCGGTTAACCCTCGTACGAAAGAGCCACCTGAAATGAACCATAGCCGTTGGATCCAGATCTCCAGATCAACGGTAGAGATGCGACGTGATTAAAAGGCAGACTCGATAGGAGTTATAAGGCGGGATTCATATTATTTCAAATCTAATAAAAGGAAGTTTGGAGATTTTTCATAGTTTTTAGTGTATTTCTCTGTGAACACAAAGAACGTTGTTTCTCGGGTTTTCAAAGGCCCGATGACCCATTTCGTTATAGAATAGGTGGCCACCATCCCTGAAAGCGTTTAGCAATGATTGCTAACGCTTAGATGGGGATCTGAGTGGACAGAGGCCAAAAGCTAGGGAGCCCGAGAGCTGAAATGAATAGACAAGCACTGATAGGCTTAAAATCCTTTCAATGACAGAGACAAAGGGGATGCAAAGACTGAGAGCATGATTGAGAGGCAATAGCAGGCAACGCAGAGCTGAAGGGGCGAGAAAGCCTAAGAGTGCGATTGACAGGAAACAAAGCTGCAACAAGGTCATTGGAAGGTTGCCAAGGATCGCTTGGAGGTCAAGCGGATCATAGAGGCACGCAGAGGTCGAGAGATAGAGCCGAGGCTAGAGCCAAAGAGCCGAGAGCCTAAGAGCCAGTGCGAGAGCCTAAGAGCCAAAGCCAGAGCAAGAAGGCTAAGAGCTTCAGAGCTAGGGACAGAATGGCATTCTAAACCCATTGTTTCCGTGTTAAACCATGGAGTTGAGCCAGAGAGCTTGTAAAAAGATTGCTGCCATAATCCCAGGGAGCCTAGTCGAGTTGACTAGAGCTCAAGGAGATGTAGCCCAAGAGTTTTAGGTGAACTCCTCATTAAATTTCTGTCTTATGTGTGTTGTTTCATTGCTGCATTGTATTTGTTGCTTTAGTTTCTATTATATCAATTCAAGCAAATAGACTTAAAACACATAAACAATCAACAATAAACATAAGAATACACTTGTATTGCTAAGCACACATTTAATTCTGCATTGGTTAATCAATAAGACTTGGGAATATTTAAAGCTTTGGAAGTGGGAGAGGTTCTTGTAAGTTAGACAAGAAGCCTAAGTGCCCCATTTTCAGACCAGGTGGTATTGGAGCTTAAGATTGATTAACCACACCTTCAAAGGAGGTTATATCAAATGCTTGATTGACAGAGCAAAGATTGCTTGTCTGAAAGGTGTTTGGGCAGTCAAGGATTGATTGTCTGATTGATGTATGCTTATTTGCACACTGACTATTTTCTAAGTTTGCAGAGGTGCAGGGAAAGCTATTGATAGCTCAGTCCAGGAAGGACAAATATGAAGAAGGGCTGAAGGCATTCTTCTATCCCAAAGGACCTCAAAGAAATCCTTGGAGCACAAGAGGTTTGTTGCAAAAGGTTGGTGAATAAGCCCTTTATTAATCTTGTTGAAGTTCTTTTGTTCATTGGCATAATGACAACTTCTACAAGTGAGTCCTCGAATTCTTTTTTCTTCATCACAAGACTCTTTGATAAAGATATGAAGCAAGACTTGTCCACCACGATGGATATGGTGAGAGAAATGTATGAGGATGGAAGGAAGAGCAACATACTTAGAGAGTAGCTGAATTCCATGAAGGAAGAGAAGCAATTTCTTTCCAACGGACTGCAAGAAATGGAGAGGCAACTTCATATTGCAAATATGAACTTGAAAAGGATGCATGAGTTGGAGTCCCAACTCTTTGTTGCCAAAGAAGCCTTGGTCAAGTATCAACTTGAAGAAGAGGTAAACCATTCCAGTTTGTCTTCAAATTCTTCTCAGAATGCTTATATTGGTTCTTGTGAAAAACATACTAGAGGCATAGGTTCCAAGCTAATGTCCAAGATGGGCTATGAAGGAAATGGCTTGGGAAAGCATGCATAAGGTATTGTTGAACCGATAATGGTTGAGGAAAGGCCTAAGCATTTGGGTCTTGACTATGGAGAGTCTTCTGGAAAAAGTTCCAAAGCTTCCATGAAGGCCATTGAAATAGCTCCAAGAAGGAGTTGCATTGCACAGTGTGAAGATTATGTCCAGGAGGAATGCAATAGCTTGAAACATCACATGCAGGATGCAGGTGTTCAGAAGCACACACTTGAACCAGAGAGTTGTGGAAACTTAAACAACCTTGAAGAGATTGATGGTGTTCCACAGGGAGCCACTTCTTCATTTGCTTCAACTCCTCATGAAGGCAATAAAGGTGAAAGATGCGGGTATAAATCTGGTTCTAAACACATTCCTTTTGATTTTGAAAAGCATGGTAACTTTCCACATAAGCATGGGAAAATAATTTCATGTTCCTTTTGTGGTTTGGATAACCATCATGTTTCTAAATGTTGGAAGAGAATGGCCACATACAGGAAATTTTTGAAGTAAAAGAAGCAAAAAGCCAAAGGTCCGTTGGACAAGGCAAATCATGCTGTCAAGAGGATGCACATGTATTGCACTTACTTCCATAAGCAAGGGCATATTTCTGAAAAATGTTGGACTCTAAATCTAGCAATGATTCCACAAATGTTGAAGAAGGTGGAAAGAGAAGACGACAAAAATGGCAAGGAAGTTTCCATGAATGATGTGTCTCAGGATGATTCACATGTCGATGCTAATGTGCAAACAAAAGAAGGACATTTGAAATGGATTGGTAAGAAATGGTTAGAGTTCTTATCCAATTAAGATTGCATGTCTATTGATGCATCTATTTGCATTTCTTTGTTAATGGAATGCAAGTTGCAGGATTTTACCAAGAAGGTGAATGGAGAAGTTGAGTAGGAGACTCACTTTGTTGCTGCAACATTATATTTCATTTCAGCTTCGAAAGTACAATGTGCATAAGCGAAAGTTGAAGGATGAAATGCATGCATAAGCATGAGATGCATGAACACAGGGATGTTGATGTTTTTCTTGTATTTGAACATGTATGTGTAATTAACTTGAAGGGTTGATTTCTTTGTTGTAAACATGCATGTAATGCAATATTGACTTTAGAGAAGTTAACTTGGCCTCCAAGATGGAGATAATGATGAAGTGTTTCATCTTTTGAAAAAAAGTCCTAATGGCCTTTTTCTACATGCTTGACTTGAAGGGTCATTTATTGTAAAGGCATGTTTTGTGGGCTTGTTATCTAGTCCATCATTTGTATGCAGATGTAAGACATGGAGGTGTTCACAAGATCTGAAATCTGTTTCTTTTGTGAAGCAGGAATTTAGTCCATCCAATTGTTGTCTGTGCTTCTTTGTTGTTAACAGTTGTTGTTGACAACTTTTCAAACAGGTACAAATGAATTTTTTTGTGAAGCAGATGTAATTCACATTTTTTTGAGCCACCTTGGATCAATGGTCAAGGTAGAGAAGTTAAAACTACCTTTTGTGACCATCTAAGCAGGAGTTCTGCAGGGAGGCAAAGAAGAAGGTAGCTCTTCCCAGGAAGACCAGCCCATCCAAGAAGGGAAGTGGTTAGAAACTTTGGTTCAGAGGCATTATGCAAGGAAAGTGTAGAGAGGCTGAAAGAAGAGGGTGAGTCACTCTCATTTACTATTCAAATCAGTATATCAGTCTTTTGGAGACCAAAAGTTCTTTACTGGGAAGGTGTGATCCAAAATGGATTTTGGATAGGCTCCTAAGTCTAAGTGTTCCTCACAGAGGAAAATGAAAGTCTAAGGAAGTTCCTGGAATTAGCCCCATTGCAGAGATCGTCTCATTCTGAATCTAATGCAACTTGAATGGGCAAAAATGGACTTAGGATGCAAAAGTTATGGCAGAAAGAAGATGCCCTTGCTTAATTGGAAAAAGAGGCAATATTCAAAAAAATGGCCTAAAAGGCTTTATGAAGAAAAATCGCATCGGAAGAGGTCCAAGACGGACTTAAGTGGAAGGGGGCAGCACCCCCGATCACCGATCCTCGACATATTGGGGTGGAGGCGGGCATAGGCATATAATATGAGCAAAAGACACAGGCCGATGTGACACTGTGATCACCAATTGGCAGATCAGCATCGGCGAGGGCATGGAACATAAGGAAAGGACTGGGCCGATGCGATACGCGATTGCGATCAATCGCATCGCAATATCACATTGGAGTCATACGATGGAGCAAGACGACACTATTACATTGGCTTTTCAGGTGCTATTTAATTTGTGTGCTTGTTTGTGTTTGTAGATTCGCTACAAGGGAGCTCATTTGGATCAAAGGAGCGAGGCTTCCACAAACTTGCATTGGACCCAAGGTAGGCCTAAAACACTTGTTTGCCTTTGTTTATAAGTTGCATATTTAGAGAAATATATTTTTTGATTGGCTTGCTTGTCACTAGATATCGTTAGATACTAGGGAGGTCAATCTTGTCCGCAAGATCGACTCATTCCGTGTGACAAAATGGCGACCATACTGGGGACTTGATTTTTTCCTCGTTTTTACTTTGACCTGAGAAACTATGTTTTTGTTTCTGTTTTTGGCTTGTTGTATGTGGCATTGGGTAGATTTAGTAGATCTAGGATTATTGTTTGTTTTCCATAACTTTGGGAGAGGACCGCACCCTCGGCTTGGAACACAGTGCGGACCTATCCGCACTTTTGCTTTTAGCACAGAGCGGTACCGCACCTGTCTGAACTGTGGGCCTGCGGACCCTGTCAAAATTTTCGAAAACCTAAGATTTTCTCTGTTAGTCAGCTTAGTTTTTATTTAGATGTTATTATCCCCTACCCAGATCTGCACATGACTTGTCAGGAACTTTTCTTAGGTTAATTCCATTGGCATTCCTGTTTTAAGCTTTTATCAATTGGGTGTTTTGAGTCTCTTTTTTGAGAAATTCTTAATTTGATTTCCTTTGGTCATTACTTGGAGGTTTGATCTTTGGAACTCTCACCCAATTTTCTTGACTTGCACTTGATTGGTTCTTAGATTACATTAGAATCATCTTGTGTTTGAGAATTCTCTTGCATAGATCACATTTGCATAATTAGAATTCTCATTTTCAGAATATGAATGAAAAATGTGCATAGATTACATTTGCATACTTTTCAAATGAATTGTGCATAGATTACAATTGCATAGTTTACATTCTAAAAAATCAATCGTAGATTTAGATCAAATTTCTTTGATTTGAATTTACATATTTTTATTCTTATTTTTAACACACAAAAATAAAAATAAAAACTGTTTTGAAATTGATCTGCATTAGTTTTTCTTGATGAAATTAGTGCATTAGAGAATTTGTTATATTTTCTCTTAGTGATCAATTTTTTGCATTGTTGGAAGTGAATGGAAACTCTATCCTTACTTTAGTTAGGATTCATTGAATTGAAAAGATTACATTATCATATTCGATTGCATTGAGTTTTGGGTCGGGTCATAACACCATTGGTTTCATATCCATTTATCCTTTTGAGTAATAACAACCTAAATAACACAGCGCTTAATTAAAATTCATCTAGTAATTTTTACATTTTTAGGGCTCTATATCACCAACATAGCTTAGGCTAGTATCTTGGAGTAGGGAGTAATAAACTCTCCAAGATAGTAAAAAAAACAAGTAGCTGTATCTTGCAGTAGGAGATAAATTCCAATTGTTACATCTATGCTCTGGGAAAGCTCCTCTTAAAGGAGAAGCACGAGATCATATCTGAACCAGTGTGGGAATCAATCCTTCCTCATTGGGAATGATAGAAGATATTCACGTATTAAAAACGATAAACCTTGGATTAACCATTGTCGAGGAGCCTGGGGTCACTTTTTGGTAAACCTTGGATTATGTCAAGGAGCCTCCAAGGGGATTGAGCTTGTTACTCTGCCCTTGCGTGCGTATCGGATCATAGACTATTCCCCCAGGTATATTTGTTTCTGTTGGTAACCATAGTGACCATAATCTATAGGATTCTTCCTAAGGTGACAGTGGAGGGAAGATCCCACTGTACCTGGAGCAGACGTCAGCTAGACTCACTTGGATTTTCTGGGGGGTTCTCTTCACTCGAGACGGTTTAGTGGAGGAACTTGTGCCAATCTATTCAATAAGCAAGTTGGCGGGGTAATTGTTCCAACCTCCATTTCTGTATTGAATTCTGCGACGTTGGATTTCATCACCAACTAGTGTTTTCGGTACGGAAAGTTACTGTCTGTGTGTGGTTTGACTCCTAGATTTGATAGCACGTGTTAATTTGTTTGGTTTTACTTTTAGAGACCATAGGTGTGAATTGTGAATTTTAATTGTTAGGTGTGAATTGTGAATTGTTAATTTTAGTTTTAAATTGCTAATAAAATTCACTGAAGTTGAATATAATGGCAAATGTTCTGGAATTTACCGACCAAGGAACCCCTCTTAACGAGGATCCTAGTACTTTTCCTTTCTTTGGAAATGTTGGTCCTCCTTATATGGCTACTTTGTCATTACCTGGATTTACAATAGGTTTATCGATATGGTTATTTTCAACTTCGTTGGCCCCAAATACTCCAATTGTTCCACCTCAACCGAATGCTTCACCTCAACAGAGTTCACCATCTCAACATCACCAACCTTCTGTTGACCCTTTACCTTCTTCACCTAATTTTTCTTCCTCCATTTCTTCCTCTTCGCTTAGTAAAAGCCTTGACACTAGTAACCAGGTGTCTAAGAAGAAGAAGAAAGGGAAGAAGAAGAAGAAGAAGAAGAAGCAAGATAAGAAAGAAGTCAACCAACCAACCATGGTTGTAAGTGTTAGTTGTGTTGAGGAAACCTCCAACATGCATCCTAAACCCAAATACCCTTGCAAGCTTTGTAAGGGTGACCACTTCCTTATCAATTGTCCTGGTATTCCAAAGGTCTTGGAAGTATGGTCAGAAAAATCTCATCAACTTTCCATTGATCCATCAACCAGTGATAGTCAGGTTCCTGGGAAAAAGGGTAAAGTTAGGTTTCCTTGTAAGTTATGCAAAAGGAGTCATCAAACTCACATTTGCCCTCACATGGATGAAGCCTCGAAATTGTTGGAAAACCTTACTGTTCCACAGCAAGAATTTCCAACTGGTTACCATAAACTTTCTCCCAACCTACCGTCAACTAACGGAGTGATTGATCTAATTTCAAGTACAATCGATCCCACTCTTCCATTGCAGAGTGAAACTCATATCACTCAGGTTGATGGTCCATTAGTTGATCAAGTGGTCGATTTAATTTCACAGTCGGTCAATCCCGCTCTCCCTTTAGAGAGTGAACTTCATACTGCTCACGTTCTTTTTGTTACATCAGATTCTTCTATGCCGGGGGGCATTTCACCTGTTTCTATAGAACCCCCTGCAAGTACTGAGGTCTTTTCCTTTGATTGGAATAGACTGACAGAACCTCTTCTTCCTTCCTCCATCCCTTTCCAAATCATTGTCAAGGAGGGTGGTAGGGACATACACCGCACACAGGTAGATGAAGGTGCTTTTGTTAGTATTTTATCGTCAACTGCTTGGAAAGTTTTGGGTTCCCCTCATCTTGCGCCTATTACGCAGAATCTGAAAGCTTTTAACAGAACCATTAGTGAACCTTTAGGGACCCTTCCTAAGTTTTCAATTACCTTGGAAGGTAAAACTGTCTATATTGATCTTATGGTAGTTCGAGGTCCCTTGGATTTCAATTTACTCCTTGGGCGAGACTATGTATATGCAATGAAAGCTGTTGTATCAACACTCTTTCATGTGATGTCTTTCCCTCACAATGGCAATATTGTGACTGTAGACCAGCTTTCATTCCCTAGTCTTGTTTCAACTACCAATAATATGACACCCCTAAATGTTCCTGATTCTAAATTGGTATCTACCTCGCCACGGGTTAATTATGTGGCAACTAGTCCCATGTTTTCAGTTACCGATGTAAGTGAGCCTCTCTTTGTTTTCTCACCTTCCTTTGATTTAGATTCGGTAATTGACATGGAAAACTCTATGGGATTACTTGAACATGATGTCCTTATCCCTTTTGAGTCCCTTGACATGTGTTCCTTCCAGAGAACTATTCTTCCTTCTGATGAAGACCTCTTGGAAGCTATGATCAAGGTGTGTCCATTGACATGTCTTTCTTCCAGTTGGAAACCATGATCAGTGAGTGTGAGGATAGTTTTTTCCTATATCAACCTCGTTAAAAAATGAAATAGGGTGGTTCGAGGAAAGTTCCTTTTACTGTGTCAACCTCGTTAAAAAATGAATCAGTAAGGTGAGGAGAGTTTTTCCCTGTGCCAACCTCATTTAAAAAATGAAACAGGTGTCCATGAGGACAATTCTTTTCCTGTGTCAACCTCGTTAAAAAATGAATCAGTTAGTTTGAGGACAGTTCTTTTCCTGTGTCAACCTCATTAAAAAATGAATCATTGAGCGAGGATAGTTTGTTCCCATCTCAACCTCGTTAAAAAAATGAAACAAGGAATCATGAGCATAGTTCCTTGTCTTGTGTCAAGCTCGTTAAACAATGAAACAAGGAGTCATAGGTTATATAGGTAGATTGTAGAGAGTAGTCATGAGCATAGTTCCTTGTCTTGTGTCAAGCTCGTTAAAAAATGAATCAAGGATTTTAGAGCATAGTTCCTTGTCTTCTGTCAAGCTCGTTAAAAAATGAATCAAGGTTTTTAGAGTATAGTTCCTTGTTAGGTAGATTATAGAGAGTAGTTATGAGCATAGTTCCTTATCTTGTGTCAAGCTCATTTAAAAAATGAAACAAGGGTTTTGAGGATAGTTCTTTTCCTGTGTCAACCTCACTAAAAAAAGAAACAACTCCCATGAGTCTTTCCAAGATTTCGAAAGTAAACCTTCATTTCATCCACCTGGTTGAATGCAATGAAGCTTGGGGGGCATGTACCTCGATTTACATCATTATGCTGGGGGCATGCGAACTTATAACAAGCATAGTTTTTTGTTTCAAGCTTGCGTAAACATGAAACCGGATCCGAGTATGCTAGGGGCATGCGAACTTATAACAAGCATAGTTTTTCGTTTCAAGCTTGCGTAAACATGAAACCAAATCCGAGCATAGTTCTTTTCCTGTGTCAAGCTTGTTAAAAAATGAAACAAATCCTCCTCTAATTGAGTCGAGAGTTTGACTAGATCTCATAAATGTTAAGTTGTATATTTAGGTTAGTTATTTCAGTTTTTGCATAATTTTCTTACAGTTTTAGGTCGAGTCTTTCAAATGATCTCATAACTGAACCTTCATTCCATCCAGCTATTAATTAATGTACTTAGTTGAATTAAATGAAGCTGGGGGGGCATGCGCTCTAGCAGTTACGCTTAGGGGGCATCAAGCACAGTTTTCTTTCTGTTTCAAGCCTGTGTAAAAATGAAACTACTCTGAAGCATAGTTTTTCTATGTTTCAAGCTTTTGTAAAAATGAAACCTATCTCGAGTCAATTTTGGTTATTTTCAAGACTCATTAAACTCATGAAAATCCCGAGATTATTTTGCTATATTTCATTCTCGTTAAAAAAATGAAAATGCCGAGTTCTTTCCATCTTTTCCTGCTCGTAAATTAAATTGAAAGTCGGCCATATGAGTACATTTTTATCATTTTTTCGAACTCGTTAAAACTTACGAAAAATTGAAACCTTAGAGTCACCTTTAAGCTCTTTTCTGACTCCTAAAACATGAAAAGATTGCCAAGTTTTTCTTTTTAAGCTCGTTAAAACGGAACTAAAAAGAGAGTCCACTTACAACTCTTTTCTGACCGTAAAAACATGAAAATATTGCCGGATTTTTGTCGTTTCAAATTCGATATTGGTTATAAAACGACATGTCCTTGATCGCTTTCTTACTTTTTCGGATCAAAGACACTAATTATGAAAAGTACTCCTTGATCGTAATGGTCAAGCGGTTCTCTCAAGTATTATTTTATACTTTTTCGGGCTTGGGAGACACAAATTTACGAAAAAGGACAACCATGGAGTTTTCTTAAGTTTTTTCAGACTCCCTAAAATTGAAAAACGCCGAGTTTCTCCTATACTAGACTCGTTAAAATTTAACAGTAAAGGACCTATTCAATTACAAACAGGAACGGACCACTCCTTCTTAGGGTTCAAATTTAAACTAAGATAATCAAGCAAATGTTATCCTCCTCAAGCTTGTCAAAAATAAAGAGGCACTTGCCAGAAATGGTGGGGGAAAAGAGAGAAAAATGAGCCTGTTTGTCATACTTTGTAACCACTCTTGAACACGACACTTTTATTCACCTGGGTTGGGAAATCCTTTGCCTAACAGTTGATCAAACCATATTGAAAGTCTTCAGCTGGTTTCCGGGTATTAACTTTGGGTCAATTATCACCAAACCATCTGCTGTGTCGTTATGTGTTCAAGAGGTCAGTGAAAATAAGCCATTCATCTGCAAAATATCTGTCATCCATCTTGACCATCCCTGAGTCAGTACTTGCAACTAAATTTCTTCAAACTTGATCTATGATTTTGTGTTGTGGGCTTGCCTACGACGGATCGCTTTCTATCGACTTCAGCTCATTATCTAGAAATCGTCAGTACCTTGGGATCTGCATGCCTCAATGGCAGGTTTCTCGCCTTCGACGATAGGTTGCATCATTGACCTTCGATCAAAGGATTCCGTGGCATGTTCGACATCAACACATCTATTCACATCTCATGGATTATACTGAGTACTTTGAGAGCCATTGACATTACTAGTGGTTTCTCTCACACTTGTTAACAGTTTACATCATTGACTGGTAATCAAGTGGTTTCTACCATGTTCGACTTCAACACATTCATTCGCATGGATAGAATCGTACTATTTCGGGAAGTAGAAATGAAGACCCTGGATCTAGTTTCCGCCATCCAGGCTGCGAAGAATTGTGTATTCATTATACTATGGACTATTTATAAACAGATGGTTGCATCCATACTGTGTCTACAAGTGTCTATACTTGTGATGTATTACAAGATCATTCCTATATCAAAGCAGTAGTTAGTTTTCTAGTCAGTTTTGATCTGAGTATGGGAATGCCTACCTCAGCGATGATATGATCTCATATATATATTTTGCATTGAATGTTTTTACAGGTTCCAATTTGCCTCTCCACAAGATGATCCTCAAAATGATAAAGTACTTCACTCTTCCTAGATGAAATGAAATCCTCATCTACTACAGACTTCGCACTTTAGGGGGCAATCTGTTACACAAAAATATCGTCACCATGACTATTTGCAGTCAGTATGGGTCTATCATCACTTATACTGTCCTCCTAAGCAAGTCTCAGACCTCAGCTCTTCATGTCAAGCTTTGAAAATAAGAGAAAGACAAACTCACTTTGGGTTAATTCTAGATGATTCTAGAAGGAATTTTGACGTGGATTGTTTGCTCTTAGGTGGTTCATGCATCCCAAAAGAGAAGGAACTAATCCCTTGATGAGAGGAGCTATCCCTTTGAAGGAGGGCTTTATCCCTTTGAAGGAGGACCTAGTAACTTCCCTCTATTGCACTATAAATTAAGGCATTGGGCTGGTTGCTAGAGAGGTTAGAAGCTGAACATTTTTGAGGGGAAATGCTGGTGGAGTTGAGACTTCCTAGTTAAGCTTGAGAGGAGAGATCACATACCTTTTTGGCTTCATTGGGAAGAGAGTGAAACTTGTCAAAGTAGAGGAGACTTCTTGTTGGACCCTAGGAGGAGCTTGTACAGCATCAAGGCACAGGTTGTAAAGTTCTTCTTTGATTTGAATTAATACAATCAGATTCATTTTTCTCAACAAATTGTCTTATGTCATTTGTTTCATGAATTCCTTGATCATCATGTTAAGTATGTTTTATTACATTGGATTTTCAGGTGCTATTTAATTTGTGTGCTTGTTTGTGTTTGCAGATTCGCTACAAGGGAGCTCATTTGGATCAGACGAGCAAGGCTTCCACAAACTTGCATTGGACCCAAGGTAGGCCTAAAACACTTGTTTGCCTTTGTTTATAAGTTGCATATTTAGAGAAATATAGTTTTTTATTGGCTTTCTTGTCACTAGATATCGTTAGATACTAGGGAGGTCAATCTTGTCCACAAGATCGACTCATTCCGTGTGACAGAGACAGAGGGGTTGCTGAGTCTGAGAGCACGATTGAGAGGCAATAGCAGGTAGCATAGAGAGTTGAAGGGGCGAGAAAGCCTAAGAGTGCGATTGACAGGTAGCAAAGCTGCAACAAGGTCGTTGGAAGGTTGCCGAGGATCACTTGGAGGTCAAGTGGATCACAAAGGCACTCAGAGGCTGAGAGATAGAGCCGAGAAACCAGAGCCAAAGAGACGAGAGCCTAAGAGCCAGTGCAAGAACCTAAGAGCCAAAGCCAGAGCAAGAAGGCAGAGAGCTTCAGAGCTGGGGACAAAATGACATTCTAAACCCATTGTTTTTGTGTTAAACCGTGGAGTTGAGCCAGAGAGCTTGTAAAAAGATTGCTGCCATAATCCTAGGGAGCCTAGTCGAGTTGACTAGAGCTCAAGGAGATGTAGCCCAAGAGTTTTGGGTGAACTCCTCATTAAATTGTTGTCTTATGTGTGTTGTTTCATTGTTGCATTATATCTGCTGCTTTAGTTGCTGTTATATCAATTCAAGCAAATAGACTTAAAACACATAAATTGTCAACAATAAACATAAGCATACAATTATATTGTCAAGCACACATTTAATTCCACATTGGTTAATCAATAAGAATTGGGAATATTTAAAGCTTTGGAAGTGGGAGAGGTTCTTGTAAGTTAGACAAGAACCCTAAGTGCCCCATTTTCAAACCAAAAGTTGAGTTCTATGGCCTATAAAGACCATTTTTCTCTCATTCCTCTAATTCATCACATTGTCAAGGGAGCTCTCATCCATCATAACTCATTTCCTCACTCATTTCATTTCTAAAGAGATCTAATTCATAATCAACCACTTCCTTAACATTTTTATGGCCAAAGTCATTCCAAAAAATTGGTCTCAATATACCTCACTGCGTTTTCTGTGGGAGGCCCTCTTTTTCATGTTTGCAAGCCTACAAACCCTATTCCTATACATTCTATCCTCCCTCACACTCAAAAAAACTCCTAAAAACCTCACGCCCCCTCACTCTCAATCCTAAACCCTTCTATACCTAAAACCTATCCCTACGTTGTGTTTTTGGCAGCCTTCATAGCTGGGACTGTTTATAAATTCCCTAGCTCTATTCCTTCACTCTTTTCACTTCCCTAAGTTCCCTAACATTCCTCCTCATCTCATAAATTTTTCCTACACCCATTCCTACTCCCTAACTCATTCATCCTATTCCGTCATTCCCTTCCCCTATTTTTCCCTCTAGGGTTTGAACTCACAAGTTTATTATGGAGAAGGAAATGAGGCCTTCTAACAAGGGTGGGAAAATGTCAAGGTTCCAAATTTAAGTTTAAAAGGGTAAGATGAGTTTTTTTTAACTCATTTTCACTTTCAAAATTTACAACATCTTTCAGTCATCATCGTGCAGGAGAAAACTTTATGAAAATTGAGAGTTTTGTTGCATTTTGAGAGAAATGCGACCTTTCTGTGGAGTAGTGTGACCCTTCTGAGGAGAAGCACGACCCTTCTGAAGACACCTTGGGAGAATTAGTTTTTGGAGGCCCTCCATGGGTCATTTTCAAAAATTCAAATGTCTGGAAACTAGACAAACAAGTCTAGTTTACCATTCTTTCAAATTTCAATTTGACTTCAGGAAGGCACCTAAAAATGGCCTCAATATTGGCACCACGCTTCTACATTTTTCTGAGATTTTAATTAAAATTTTCATTGTGTAATTTTTCAGAGTTTCTTGTTTGACTTTTGTAAAAGTCAAAAGGTGAAAGTGGATGAATGTAAATGGTCAAATGTAAATGTAAATGGGTTACTATATGGGTAAATAGGTGCCTTACCTCTATTTAATGTATGGAGAGATTCCCTCTTGGTTATTAGCTAAAAAAGGAAGCAGTTCATAACCTCCCTAGTTACTAGGTTTTAGTCAAAGATACTTTGGGAACTGCTCCCTGTCTCATGGATTCAACCCCTGAGAGAGGGGAAGGGTTGTTTTGGTCTATATGTATCACTTTCTCATTCATTTGAATGGTTGGACATAAGAGATCTAAAGTATTGTAGCTTGGACTCCATCTTTTGGATGAATCAAAGGAACCAATTGCAACCATATTATAGGCATCCTTGTGCAGTAAGTTTTTGGTAATGCTTTTCTCATGTTATGGTTATCTATGATTGTTATATATGCCATCTTTCCAGATTTCATGTCTTCAGTGATTTTCCATAAGTTTAATAAACATAATTCTTGCTTTTGAAGCTCTGTTTTGTTTGGAGATATCATTTTGTATGTTTTTCTTCAAGAATTGGTGAATTCATGACCCTCATGCTCACCAAGACCTCTCTGCATTTTTAGAACCTACACTACTTCGACTTAAAATCTTAATCTATCACTGACTTGTTTCTAGCTTGCTCCTATTTTTGGTTATGTTGTAATCTTTCTGCCATCTCAAAAACCTAGCTACAGTGATACTTTCCCTGATCCAGCATCATCATCCCAAATTTTCAAATAGACTGAGCATAAGATCTAGCCTAAAACTTTCACTGATCTCGAATCATCCCAATTGATTGCAAAATTTCATGGACAAATCCCTCTCCTGCTTGATAGGGCTAGCTATCAAGCAAAATAGGTCTAAGGTTACCTCATTCGACCACATTTTTCAGCCTTGGGCAGTTGTTGGGGATAATAGTTTTGGCACTGTTGCTGGGAAATGAAAGATCATATATTCCTCAGGAATGAACTACAAGGATCAAATTTGATCGCTGATGGTGGACAACAATCAGACACATATGAAGGCTGAAGTCATTCACCTGGTGACTCGAAATCAGTTTCAAATTTAATTCAAAGACTCCATTGGAGGATGAACCTTACCAGCAGAAAAATGAAAGGATACTATGGGAAGATTAGGTATTCAAATTGGACTTTCATCCAAGACTTAATGTTATTTGTTGTAAATTATTTATTTTCCTTTCCTGAGAATGTCAAGAAGGTTTTCCAGAGTATACTGTATTTGAGAAAATATCCCAGATCCGCATTTGATTCTTTTCCTTTGATACAAACTCTCCGTACGCCTTTGATATTGGTTAAGACCCTCTTCTAAATCTTATGATGACCATATTCAACTTGATGAGCCTCAAGAGATCAAGACTAATCCTATAGCTTTTTTACATACTCCTATGCCTTGTAAAATTCCAGATAGATACAAGCCACTCATCTTACCTCCTATACTCCATGATTTCCTGAAAATTACTACAAATATCTTCCCAGGTTTGATGGAGAATATGGTAACATACTGCTAAGAAACAGATTCAGAGTTTTGAAAATTTTCTCGACATTTTTTGGGTTGAAGAAGATGATGTCAATATGAGTATTTTTGCTTTATCTTTGCAAGGTGAAGCTAAGAAAAGGTTCAAATACTTACCAGCTACAAGCATTTTTGATTTCCATCAATTTGGGAAAGTATTCCTTGATAGATGGGTGATCAAGAGGAATCATTTTCTGATTTTAGAAGAATATAATCAGTTGGAAAGACAACCAGGAGAGACAGTGAAACACTTTTTAGCGAGGTTCAATCAAGTATACCATTCAATGCCTGGTGATATAAAACCGCCTCCCGGTTTAGCTCTCTTACACTACCCAGATGCCTTTGACCTGGAAATGGCATTTCAATTGAGAGAAAGAGATCCTACCACACTTGACAAAATGTAGGACAGTGCAATAGATGTGGAAGCTAATTTGCTGGTCAAAAGGTCAAAATTGAAAGAACAAGTGAGGGAGAACATAGAGAAGGAATATCTAACATCTTCAGAAGCGAAGCTTGACGTTTTGGTAAGCACAATGGAAGAAATGATGCAAAACGTCACCATGAAAGATGATTTTTTTATTCAAAGACACCATGTGCCACTTATTCAGTAGAAGAAGTGGTTGCCAACCCTAACCATTTTGTTGCTAATCTCAGCTATCATAGATCAGAAAATGATTGTGTTATGTATTTACTTGAGGACAGTCCTGAAACTGGATTTATAGATCAACATGAAGGAAAACAATCTTCTTTATCAATGTTCATGTTTAACGAAATTTCTCCTGAACCTGATTTACCTAAGTTTGATGAATATGATGATGATTTTGATGAGAAACCATCAACATGTTTTCAACACTTTAAGGAAGATAGACAACTTGCACATGTGGTTTATGACAAAGAGGAGGAGTTTGATGAAAAATCTAAATTAGGTAAGTAGTTTTACAGCTTGGACAGTGAACACAAAGAGAGTAATGAAATGGATGACGGTAACTCTCTACCTTTATGTTATACTGCAGTTGAATTAATAAAGGAATATCATAAATTCACCAAAGTAGAGAAGCAGTCTAAAGCTAGTTTAAAATGGCAACAACCTTCTTTGATTTTGAATGATTTGATATCTGATTATTTGGATGGGTTCTGCAGCCCTAGTGATCCTCCTTTAGTTGTTTGTGAAACTGAAAACAAGGGCGAGGAGGTTTTAATTAAGCAATCTTTCAGTTTTGATATGGAGCATGGAGAAGATCATGAAATTCTTGACCAGGGCTCCTTACCTCTATGTTTCTCTTCATTCGAAATAATAAAAGAAAACTATAAGGTTACCAAGGAAGCAAATAAGCAAGTTGAAAGCAATCGGAAACCTTCTCCTGAAGTTGTTGAGAATGTTGTTTGTAATATAAAACCTTTTTTCAGTCCACAATCATCGTTACCAAGCAACATTCAGTTTGAAAATGCAACTAAAAGTATGTAACATGAAGAGTTTATACAAGATCATGTAGTTTCATTACAATCAATCCACAAGAAGTCACAAAAGTATTCTCATATTTGTAATGATCCAGTAGGAAATTATATGGATGATCTTTGTGTTCAAAATTCTCATCTTTTGGCTGGCTATGAGTTTGAAGATAGAGTTGATAATGATTTGGTTTGGCATCCAACTTTATTGTCTTTTTCAATAGGAGTCTCATTACAAAGCTCATATGAAAATTTGCAGTCATATCAAGAGAATAAGGATGAAGAAGAAAGTTTACATTCATGTTATGAAGAATACCTAGAGCAGAACTACAATTTTTTTGATAAGTTAAACCTCAGTGCACATTCATTTGAGGGTCCATTTTCATCATTGTTGGAGTCGATAAGGGGACCAAAATTTTTCAATCCTACTAAATTTGAATCTGTTTTTAAGTTTTTATTGGAGCTTTCATCATAAAGAATTTCTATTTTTCTCTTAAACAAGCATTTTCAAAGAACTCAATCAATGGATAAAATTATCGTATGGTTGCATTAGGTGTTTCACATCACTTGAGTGAGAAAGTTATGGATGAGTTAGAGTAGTGTACACTTTTGGTTTTCAGTTTGGGTTTGAATGAGTTGCATAATAAGTTGGTTTTGCAAGTCATGAGGATTGCATTTATTTTTGACTCCATGCACAATGGATAAGGCTACTAGGTCTATGGTGTTCTTGACACCTCCAAGTAGTTGTCATCCCCAGCTAGAGCCATTGTTAGTGTCAATTAGTTCTACTTGTCACCAGTGATCAAATATGCTTTTACCAAGTTTTGTTAGGGGTCTCAAAGTCAAATTTTATCAAGTCACTAGTTTTTTCAGAATAAAATTTGGTCACTGGTTAGTGTGTCTAGGGTTATTTCTGCTCCTTCAAGATTTCCATGTTTGTTCACTGCCATCACTCAGTTAGATGTGCCATCATTGAAAAAATATCATAAATCATTTCAGTCATGTGACCATGGTCTTCATTTAGCTCAGTGTCTCCATTAGGTCATTAGGGTTAGAGTCATCAAGGTTGTCATTTCATTCAATAAACCGAGAAATGAAGGAGTAGTGGTAGGGTTTGATCAAAAAGTTCTGTTTCTAAGTGTAGTTCAGTTCAGAATGATGTAATAAGTTATGTTTAAAAATCGCGTGAAAAAGTTCCAAGCTACATAGTTTATATCAAAAAGCAAAATGAAAGTTATGGTGGGCCACATACCATTACAAAGTTGAGTTTTATGGCCTATAAAGACCATTTTTCTCTCATTTCTCTCATCCATCACATTGTCAAGGGAGTTCTCATCCATCATAACTCATTTCCTCACTCATTTCATTGCTATAGAGATCTCATTCATCATCAACCACTTCCTCAATTTTTTTATGGCCAGAGACATTCCAAAAAATTGGTCTCAAGCTACCTCACTACCTTTTCTATGGGAAGCCATCCTTTTCATGTTTGCAAACCTACAAACCCTATTCCTATACATTATATCCTCCCTCACACTCAATCACACTCCTAAAACCCTCACACCCCCTCACTCTTAATCCTAAAACCTTCTATACCTAAAACCTAGCCCTACGCTGCATTTTTGGCAACCTTCATAGCTAGGACTGTGTATAAATTCCCTAGCTCTATTTCCTCGCTCTTTTCACTTCCCTCCACTTCCCTAAGTTCCCTAACATCCCTCCCCATTTCATAAATTTTTCCTACATCCATTCCTACTCCTTAACCCCTTCATTCTATTCCATCATTCCCTTTCGCTGTTTTTCCCTCTACAGTTTTCACTCACAAGTTTACTAAAGAGAAGGAAAGGAAGCCTTATAACAAGGGTGGGAAAATGTCAAGGTTATAAATTCAAGTTTAAGAGGGTAAGATGAGTTGTTTTTAACTCATTTTCACTTTCAAAATTTACAGCATCTCTCAATCATCATCGTGCCGGAGAAAAATTTGTGAAAATTGAGGGTTTTGTTGCATTTTGAGAGAAATTCAACCTTTCTGTGGAGAAGTGTGACCCTTTTGAGGAGAAGCGCGACCCTTATGGAGACACCTTGGGAGAATGAGTTTTTGGAGGCATTCCCATGGGACATTTTAAAAAATTCAAGATGTTCTGGAAACTAGACAGACAAGGCTAGTTTACTGTTGTTTCATATTTCAATTTTGACTTTAGGAAGGCACCTAAAAATTGCCTCAAACTTGGCACTACGCTTTTGCAATTTTATGAGATTTTAATTAAAATTCTCACTGTGTAATTTTTCAGAGTTTCTAGTTTGACTTTTGTAAAAGTCAAAAGGTGAAAGTGGATGAATGTAAATGGTCAAATGTAAATTTAAATGGGTTACTATATGGGTAAATAGGTGTCTTTACCTCTATTTAATGTATGGAGAGATTCCCTCTTGGTTTTTAGCTAAAAGAGGAAGCAATTCATAACCTCCCTAGTTACTAGGTTTTAGTCAAAGATGCTTTGGAACTGCTCCCCATCTCATGGATTCAACCCTTGAGAGAGGGGAAAGGTTTTTTTGGTCTATATGTATCATTTTATCATTCATTTGAATGGTTGGACATCAGAGATCTAGAGTATTGTAGCTTGTACTTCATCTTTTGGATTAATCAGAGGAATGAGTTGCAACCATATTATAGGAATTCTTGTGTAGTAAGTTTTTGATAATGTTTTTCTCATGTTCATCTATGTTGTTATATATGCCATCTTTCCATATTTCATGTCTTCAGTGATTTTTCATAAGTTTAATAAACATAATTCTTTCTTTTGAAGCTTTGTTTTGTTTGGAGATATCAATTTGTATGTTTTTCTTCAAGAATTGGTGAATTCATGACCCTCATGCTCACCAAGACCTCTCTGCATTTTTAGAGCCTACACTACTTCGAATTAAAATCTTAATCTATCAATGACTTGTTGCTACCTTGCTCCTATTTTTGGTTGTGCTGTAATCCTTCTGCCATCTCAAAACCCTAGCTGCAGTGACACTTTCCCTGATCCAGCATCATCATCCCAATTTTTCAAACACACTGAACATAAGATCTAGCCTAAAACTTTGATTGATCTACAATCATCCCAATTGATTGCAAGATTTCATTGAGAGAGCCCTCTCTAGCTTGATAGGGCTAGCTATCAAGCAAAAGTGTTATGAGGTTACCTCATTCGAACACCTTTTTCGGCCTTGTGCAGTTGTTGGGGTTAACAAGTCCCAACTCAGTCAACTGAGCAACCTAGACCATCTCAGTAAGGTCCCCCAAAATGGCTGACAAAGACACTTGAAAGTGTTCATCCTAATGAGGTTGGAAAGACAGGAACAAGAAATTCAATCAGACAAAATGGAGGTGATGTAGATGATTCTGATTCACCTGTTGATATGGATGTTTATTATGGTTGTGAACTAAATTTGTCTATAGATTTTGAACCAATGTCCTTCAAAGAAGCTGCTTCCCATAATGAATGGAAAGAAGCGATGCAGAAGGAGTATGATGCCTTGATAAATAATGGCACTTGGAAGCTGGTTGAACCTCCATTGGGAACCAAACCAATTGGTTGCAAGTGGGTCTACAAGAACAAGTATAAAGTTGATGTCTCACTTGACAAGCACAAAGCTAGGCTTATGGTAAAAGGTTTTGCACAAAAAGAAGGGGTTGATTATGAGGAGAATTTTCCCCCATAGAAAAATGGCTACCATCTAGACACTCATTGCCTTGCAACTCAGAACGGTTGGAAAGTCCATCAAATGGATGGAAAATCTGCTTTCTTGAATGGAGACCTGAAAGAAATTTTTTTTATGTCCCAGATAGAAGGATTTGTTGTGAAGGGACATGAACATAAAGTAAGAAAACTTGTGAAATCCTTGTATGGCCTCAAGCAAGCACCGCGAGCCTGGTATGAAAAGTTAACTGAGCATCTTCTGAAACTCAACTTCAAACATTATGTGTTGATTTGGGGTAGCATCGAATGTGCTCTAGCCACAAAAATTGGTGGAGAAGCTAAAAAAATGAGATCTCCAATACCCATAAAGGGTTTGGGCAGATTCTAAATAGTTTGGGAGATATTAAAATAATTAATATTTTTAATGAAGTCCCTAAGTCTAAACTTAGGGAAAATTAAATATTAATGTGAATTAATATAAAACTGTGTTAGAATGGTCCAAAAGTCATGGATCAATTCAGATATTATCTTAGCTGTTGATTAGGGACTTAATCTCGGCCATTGATTTGTCAATGAGAAAAGTATAAGAGGAGGCTTGAGGGTCACTTGGAGAACACACTGAGGGAGACCATTCAGTTCAATTTCTAGGGCGGGGTTAGTTGAGAAATTGAACCAGTGGTCTAGTGAGCAGTCAGAGGTAGCAAGTACGGAGCAAAGATGCGAGATCAACCACTGGATATCAGTGCTGAGGCAGGAGAGGCAGATGCAGAGGCGACAGAAGACTGTGTAGTCACTAGCTGGGCCTGCGTGGGTGACGCAGAGAGGACCAAGGCTGATGCAGTCAACCATGGGCTGACACAGAGGGTTTGCGATCCATGCAAAGGTCAGTCGGGCTGACACTAGGATTGGAAGAAGTGTTGGAGAATTATTTCTCTCTATGGGTAAGCCAGTTTGGCACCTTGTTGTATTGAAGAATTGCTGAATAATAAAATCCTCCCTTGTTGTACCAATTTTCCTACATTGGGTTTTTCTGGGGACTATTGTCCAAGATGTCTGTGTCAATGTGTTAATGCTTGTGCATATGTTTGTTTCTGTATTATGGTGTGATATCTGCAACATTATTTATTTTAAATTTTACTGAAGTAATTTCATAAATAACTTATTGTGGAATAAGTAGGAAAAATAAATCAGTTGTTGCAGTGATAGAATTTTCGCATGGTATTAGAGGGAGTAATAAGGGAAAAAGGGAAAATTAGTTATGGGTTGAGACTATTAGCCCTTGAGGTGTAGTGCTGCTATTTTTAGTAGAAATGTCCCATGTTTCAGCTTTGGCAACCATATCTCCTCTTGCTCCACTTTGGCCATAAGCCAAACTTCGAAATATTACTCTGGCATCTATAATTGCATCTGGTCCTGATCCAAATGGGTCCAAATATGCTTTCTAAGTCTTCAAAAGCCAGTAAAATCATGCCAAAGATCAAAACCATTGCAAGAGAAGAACCCTTAGAATGGCGGAAAAGCACTATCGGGAGGCAAAAACCCAAGGAAACAGTGAAAAAACTAAGTATCGAATGCATGAACAATGAAATGCATAGCAGGCGTCAGATCTGGCTGATAAATGGTCCAAATCTGATCAGTGGTATCGGCACAGACTGTGTGGAACTTGTGATGGCGATCAACAATGTAACGTGGACCATCGATCAAGTGCACAGATCGACGACCCATGTTGCATAAAACCACCGATGAGATAAAACCCAAACCCGAAGGGGTTCAGGAATGAAAATATTTAATATTTTAGATCCGCCAAAGCCATTTTTTAAAGATTTTTAGTGTTTTTAATGTATTTCAAAATACAAAGGGAAGACTGGGAATAGGCCATTTGCGACTTGCAATAGCAATAAGGACGGACCTGATAGAGGAATAGACAATGTTTAAGGACTTTTGAAGTCCGAAATAAACAGAGCTTGGCGGGATTTCATAGTGTTGCAACATTTTTTTGTGTAAAATAGAAAACAATCATTGTTAGCATTTGAAAGGATTTCAAAGGCCCGAAGACCCATTCCATCACAGAAAAGAGGCCGGGAGACAGAGACCAGGAGACAGAAGGCCAGAAGGGGAAAGGCAACAACGCAACATAGCCAAACCAACAAAGGATCATGGAGCATCACTGGCACGAGCGAGCCACCTGATAGCGCAACACATTTACCAGAATTTGGTTACTATGTTGTTAGAAAAGGAAACCTCCAAGCTCATGCGTGTCTAGTCATGGCATCAAACAGTTAAAAAGACAGAGGGGATAGATTAAGACACCTCGAGCCTTTGAGAGCTCAGGAGCATTGTAAAAAGCCTATAAATGGCTGAAAGTTAGAAAGATGAAGGGTTCAACTTTTGGAGACTATGGAGACTCTGCTCCTCTAGCTTCTCATCTTCATTCCAGCAATATAAGCTTCTTTTGTTGTTACATGTTCAATTCCCATTTTCTCTTCTGTTCTAAGCTTGCACTTGAATAGGTTATTCATGTTTTCTTCTGTGTCTAATGCCAGATAACTGTCATCTTATCTCTGCGTTGATAAATTAGATTTGCAAGCTTCATTTACTTCCTGTAGCTAGCCATTCATATGTGTTTATGTATGCATCTGCTGGTACAGTCAGTATTCTCCATCTATCCATTGAATCTATAAACTATTGAGCATTATTGGTCTAAAGCCTTGTAAAGCTGAGGGTGTTCATGCATGTGTTGAGTGAAAACAGAGTTGAAACAATCATCTAACTTGATCCAAACCATCATCCATTCCAATAGTTCAGAGAACAATATTGAAGATTTATATGTTACCAGGCATCTCTGAGCTACAACCTAGGAGAGCTTCCTGGAGTGATAACATAATTGGCGTCGTTGTCGGGGAGAGGAAACTGAAGCTCAGCTTCCCTGGGAGATGACACAGATCCAACTTTGACGATAGACAAAGTCTAGGCACTTTTTCAGTTGTAATCATCTATCTGGCGACTCTACTAGAGGACGAACCTCTTGGAGACTCCACTTCATAGTTCTGGCTCAGCTTGTGAGGCATACTCAGAGAAATCCTCATAAGCCACAAGCTGACCCAGAATCTGATCCTGAAAAAATCATCAAAGAAAGAAAGGCATTGCAGAAAGGAGCATCAGATTCAGGTAGCTCTAAACAATATTCTATATCTCTTCAATAAAATCCTGTAATAGAACAAATACATGTTGAGAGTATAGCATCTAGTACTAGTAGTGAAGAAAAAATCTCAGAGATTCATAAAGCTCCTCATTCTTTAGGTTCTCCTTTTGTTGTAAGCCCAAAGGAAACCTCACCTCCTATCCACCAGACTCTTCTAGTCCTATCAGTCACCCCCAAACCTCTGTCATTCAGACTTCCAGTACCCTTATAACCACCATAGCTATGGCAGGTCCACAAGCACCTACCAAAATGGAAAGAATCATAGCTGCTAGGTATAGACATCTAGTACTTCCCACTCCTTTGAATGCCATGCCTACTGGAGAATATCAAAAGTATAGGCCTAAGTTCACCGGGACTGAAGGAGTTACAGCTGAGGAACATCTTGAATCATTCTATAGCTATGCTGATAATCTGGACATTAGTGAAGATGATGTGTGGATGAGAGTCTTTGTCCAAAACCTAGATGGAGAGGCTAGAAAATGGTTCAGAGAACTGACCCCAAGATCTATAGTAGATATTGAGGCTTTAGATGATGCACTCCTAAAGCATTGGGAGGATAAGAAGGATCTAATCTACTACCACATCGAGTTTGGGAACTTAAAGAGGGAAAATGGTGAGTTGTTGTCTGATTTTAATAAGAGGTTTAACCGCATGTACAACAAGATACTAGCTGAAGTAAAACCCACCACTACCTCTGCTAAACTCACCTATGCCAGTGCCTTTGATTCTGACTTCTATCTACTATTAAGGGAGAGGCGATGTGCTACTTTGGCTGATATGCAGGATGCAGCCTTGGAAGTAGAATCAAACATCATGGTTGCAGAGAAGCTCAAGGGAAATGTTGATAGAAGGAGACAGAGAGGTGAATCTTCATCATCTTCAGATCCCAAGATAGATAAAATGACCAAGATGATAGAGTAATTAGCCTCTGGAATCTCCAAATTAAAGGTTGAGTAGTAACCTGGGAAAGGAAGAGTTCCTAATACCTTTGCTCCTAGAAATCCAAATCCAAATCCATATAGAAGTGCTAATGAGCAATTGAAGATTCTACAAAGAAGCAAAGATGCCAATGAAGATCAAAGGGTGAAGACCCCTTTCCAAAATGTAGTCATGGAAGAAGAGTAATTTGAAGAAGATGATGAGATCCATTGTCTGGAAGACAAAGGCAGTGCCTCCTTTTTTACCTCAGCTACCTATGAAAGATCATTATTCAATGACCAGATCAATTAAGAATGGGATGGTGAAGCTATTATGCAAACTGAAGATCAGCACAGATATAATATGAGGTCAAAGATGAATAATGCCAAGGAAACTCCTATTAAAATAGCTGCTATCCCTACAGTACAACAAGCTAATAAGTAGAAGCAACCGCCAGTTGATCCCATCATCCTCAAAGCTCCGGCTCACGAGGTAAGAGGCCTTAACAAGTCTCCTTCTCCTTTCAGTTTTCAATCAGAAATTCAGAAGCTAAGAATACCTATACCTATGATTGAACTAGTGAAGAATGAGTCCTTCAAAATATCCATCCTCGAGGCCCTTGAACCTAAAACCATCCAAGCCTCCACTGGCTATGTAAATCTGCTAGATGACAAACCAGTTGTTATTCTCAGCCCAATGATTGAAAATTGTGAAGACAACTCCCCATCATTTTATGTCTCACTGACTATTCATGACAAAATCCTTCATAACTGCCTTCTAGACATTGGAGCCAGCCATAATATAATGCCCAAGGCCATCATGGATGAATTGGGTCTTGACATTACCAAGCCTTATCATGATTTGTTTTCTTTTCACTCTAGAAAAGTGAAATTTCTAGGATTAATCAAAGACCTAGCCATCACCTTGTCTCAGTTTCCCATGAAGAGTATGATGATGGATATTGTGGTAGCAGATGTACCCCCCAAGTTTGGAATGTTGCTCTCCAGAGGTTGGATCAAGAGATTAGGTGGAACATTACAAAATGATCTGTCCTATGCTACTTTCCTAGTTTTTGGAGGTGAAAGTAGAAGATTATACAAAGAAGCTTAGTTGGCTTATATCATTAGTGATGAAAGGAATCCCACTAATCATCCCATCTATGTTGTCGACACTGATTTTGGAGCTTGTATTCTTCAGATTGAAGAATCCCAGTTGGCCTCCACACAACTTAAAAAACCAGTTTGCCAGATCATAGAGGAAGAAGGCCCACAGATTTGGGACATGTTCTTTGATGGGGCTTGCTCTAAGGAAGTTGCACGGGTAGGTGTATTCCTTGTGTCACCCACACAGGAATGCATTCATTTATCTTTCAAAATAACTTTTCAGGTCACAAATAACATAGCAGAGTATGAAGCCTTGATATTGGGCTTAAACGCTGCTAAAGAAATGGGCATCAAAGGTCTGAAGGTGTTTGGAGACGCAGACCTTATCATTCAGAAGGTCAAAAAAACTTTCCAAGCAAAGCATCCAAGGCTAAAAGCATACAGAGATGAAGTATGGAAGCTCAATTACACTTTTAATATTTTCAACATTTCGTACATCCCGAGAATGAAAAACCAGCTTGCTGATTCCCTTGTTATGTCTGCTAGCACATTTATTCCTCCTTTGCCTCCTAAATTGACTTATGAAGTTCAGGTGAAATATAGGCCATCTCTGCCTAACAATGTCAAATACTGGAAATTTTTTGAAGACGATGATGAAATTAATATGTTTTTTACAAGTTGTTGATGAATTTTTTGAAATTCACATCGACCAAGAAAACGAAACCATGGAAGAATGCAACCAATCCAAGCTAAAGGATGAGATTGGCCAGGAAAGAATTGTCCAGCTACCTAGTAACTATATACCCAAAGGATTGGTGCCCCTAGAGAAGCTGTTTGATCATAACGACGTACCTTATAAGCCTGTTGTTCATAAACATAATGTAGGGAGTCCAACCCATCCAAAGTACATAAATCTATCCACTCACTTGTCTTCTATCCAGAGTTCTGAGTATTGCACCCCGATGAAACAATTTGCTGATATTTTTGCTTGGGAATATAGTGATCTTATGACCTATGACACTAGCATCATTAAACATAAGATTCTGCCAGAGAATAACACCATCCCTTTTAAGCAGAGATTAAGACCTATCATCCCTCTCTTATTGCCTTTGATTGAAAAGGATATCAAGAAGCTGCTGGATGCCAAGATCATAGTTCCCCTAAGGTATTCAAAGTGGATAGCTAACCTTGTGGTAGTAAGAAAGAAGAATGGAGAAATCAGGCTTTGTGTTGACTGCAGGAACTTCAACAAATGCTCTAAAAAGACAATTACCCCCTGACTAAGATGGAACATTTGTTGCAAAAGGTTTCAAGGGCTAGAGTCATGTCTTTCTTAGATGGATTTTTAGGTTACAATCAGATTTCTGTACATCCAGAAGATCAGGAAAAGACCGCCTTCACTACTCCTTGGGGCACTTTCATGTACTCCAAAATGCCTTTTGGACTAATGAATGTTGGGGCTACTTTTTAGAGGGCCATGGACATAGGCTTTGTGGGAGAGAAGGACAAGTTTGTCCTTATTTACCTTGATGACATAATAGTCTCTTCCAACACTCATAAGGACCATTTGCAGCATTTGAAGAAGGTGTTTCTAAAGTGCAGACAGTTTGAAATTTCTGTGAACCCAAAGAAGTCACAGTTTGCTCTAGAAGAAGGAAAACTTCTGGGACATATTGTTTCTGCTGAAGGTGTGAAGATCGATCCAGCAAGAGTTCAAGCAATGCAGACATTGTCCATCCCAAGGTCAAAAAGGGACATTCAATCTTTCCTGGGTAAAATTAACTTTGTAAGGAGGTTCATTCCAAACTTTGCAGATCTAGTGAAGCACATCACTTCCATGCTAAAGAAAGGATCAAAAATAAAATGGACAGATGTTGCAAGAAGCTCTTTTGAAGCCATCAACAAGCTATCATGGAAGCTCCCACTCTAATCATCCCAGATTACACCAAAGAGTTTTATATCTTATCTTTTGCTTCTTATGACACACTTGCAGCGGTTCTATTGCAGAAAAATGATGAAGGCATAGAGCACCTGATGAGCCTCATAAATGGGTAATTATATGGGCTCATTTTACCTCCTAACCTAGTCAAATCAACCATTCTCTTAGCTTATTATATGATTTTCTGATTATATTTATGCTTATAGAGTGAGTTGAGTTAGTTATTGTGCCATATGGTCTAACATGTATTTAATGTAGATTATTGATGGATTCCGAGGTCAAAGTCAAGGATCCAGTGGACAAATGGAAACAATAACTAGAAGTGGATAGAGGAGAGGAATTATAGGAGGGAATTCCCCTCATTTATTGCTCCTCACTTCGAATTCCCCTTCATTCAGCTCGGAGTACAAGCAGTTGAATCATGCACTAGAAGGCAGCCGAGCAAGTGGAGGACGACTGATGATTATCTCGAGTTTTGGGAGCCAAGCCTCCATGATTTTAAGGAAGCTATTGGTAGCTTCATTCGTATAAGTAGAGAGGCCTAGGGCCTCACTAGGGTCGGATTTTTTCTTATGTAAACTCTACTTAAATTTCGAGCTTATTATTTTGTGACAGTTTCATGTAATCTTGCTATTGTTTTGAAAATAATGATGGAATCCTTTTTGAGTTAGCATTGAGTTACCTCAAAGGGTTGAAGCTCTTGGGTTAGGGCCCAATCCAAGCAGCCAAGCTCCTCTTTACTTGTATTTTTATGCTTTGTTTCAATTTGTAGATTAGTTTGTTGTTGGTGTATTTCTATTATGGTTAAGAATAGGTCGCTTTTGATGATTTAGTAGTTTTCTTCCATTTGTGCTTTCTGTAGCAGGTTAAGAAGTGACCAGAAAAGATTCAAAAGGATAGAAATAGTGCCTTGGCCTCTCTTCCTCCCTATGAGACCATGATTTGAGGCAAAGACTCTCTTGCTGCCCCAAAAACACAGACTTTCCTCCTTCATAGGACTTCTAGGGTTTGCAGCTTTTTAGTAGGTTAATAGTCCAGCTTTGCTTTGCTTTAGATCTTATTCATCATGATCACTTCCTGATTTTCAATAGTCTTCTTTCATTCTTTCCTTTCCTACAACATTTCTCAGCATTTCCTTTCATATATCATAGTTTAGACCATTTTTATGCAAAACTCTGTTTTTCCTAAATGTATTCATTTCACTTGTTGCTTGATTTCCTTGGTTGACTATTAGTTTATATGTAGCAGATCTCTTCCAGTAGTAGGCCAGCTTATCAGCAATCACACCCTCCATCTGATCCATGCCCTATAGGTCTCCCAAATCTCACCTCAATTCTGCCCTAGTTTCCTGCATTTTTCCATAGAACTTCTTCCTCTCTCCTTGAGCAAACCCAATCATCTTTTTCTCTCCTGGTGATTCATGGTAGACCTTAGGTGCCCTAACACCTCATTCCAACCTTCATCCACCTTTTTCACCCACTCTCACACCCTCAAAATAGTGAAAACTGCTCTCGGCCTCCTCCTGTAGGCCTCCTGTAGTTTCCCTGTTTTCCTCGTAGATTTCCTGTGTCCTCTTGTAGATTTTCCTGTAAGCTTTATTTTGAAGGCCGAGTGTGGGAAAAGCCTCCAGAAGGCCACCTGAGACCCCCTAGGACCTATCCACACCATCCTACGTCCTCTCAAGTCCCAAAACCTCCCTTCAATGCCACCTATTCGTTGCCACACTCAAACACAATAAATTACATGCATGTCAAATTCACATAAAAAAACATAAAAATCCAAAAATATGTTTTTTTCTTATTTACTTCCAGAAATAGCATAGTTAGATGTTGTTTACTTCCTTGAGTAGGTAATGGCATTCCTTTCATGGTTTTCATAGTGCTTTCTGCAAAAGTAGAATTAGTTGGTTAATTAGGGTTTACTAGGTTTGCTTTACATTTCAGTCTTTCTCCTTCTACAGTTAGAATAGCATCTGCAGAGTAATATTTCTTTCCTTTCATCACATATAGAGCTTCTTCTGGAATCCATAGAAGTTGGCTTGAGCTCCTAGTGATCTTGCGTTGGCTGACCAAGTGACAACCTGCAGTGAGAACTAGTACTTGTGCATACAACACCGATGCTTCCAAGTTTGTTACGAACTACCAGGTTGATAAGAGTAAAGTAGGCAGCCCAAGAGTCGCAGCATTATTGCTGCAATATTGGTGCTCACCAGCACCCTGTGGCCTTTTTCAGCAAAACTCTGAGGGATGCTAAACTAAGGTATGACCTTATTGAAAAACAAGCTTATGCTCTCATAAAATCTTTAAAGGCATTCAAAATTTATATCCTGCATTCCAAAGTGATTGCATATGTACCTTCGGCCTCAGTAAAAGATGTTCTAACTTAGCTGGATATTGATGGAAAGAGAGCTAAATGGATTGCAAAATTCATAGAGTTCAACATAGAGGTGAAGCCCACCAAGCTTGTCAAAGGCCAGGGCTTGGCTAAGCTTATGGCTGAGGAAAATTACAATTTGCTAGACATAAATTGCATGGGTTCAAATTTAGGTGATGAGTAGACAAAGGAAGCAACAGAAGAGCAAGAGCAGAAATAGTCTTTGGCTGAAAATCTAGCCACCTATGAATGGTATTCCAGCATAGTTCTTTTTTTGCAGAAGCTAGAAGTCCTTCCAAGGCTTATCTCGAGTCAAGCCTGGGCCATTAAGCTTAGATTAGCGAAATTCTACATTAGTAAAAACCTACTTTATTGGAGAGACCCATCAGGAATCCTCTTGAGATGTCTAGATAAAGGAAAATCCGTGGAAGTTGTTAGAGTCGGTCTAGTATCCCTCCATCAGAGATCAAAGCTCTTTGCATTTCATGATTAGGTGTCCCATCAGTTTGATCAGCTGCATTTCGTTAGGCATGCCATAACTCTGATGGAATAGTTTTGTGTCATTTATTCCCCTCGTGTTTGGCACTGCTGGTTTAGGTCTGTTTAAGTAAATAAAGTCTTCAAAGGTCATTCATCATCATGTTTTAAATTTCGAGGTTTTAGGTTTAGGGTTGAGTCAATTTTGTCTTGAGAAGTCTTAAAAGACCAGCAGGCCAGAGGGATGTCCTTCATAGATCATCATTTCAATAATTCTCATCATTGTACAGCTAAATTTGGACTTTGTTTTCAAAACTCTGTTTTTGTAAAACACAGGTCACCATCTCGTTTTTGTACAAAATTGTCAAAATTTCAAGTTCTCCAAATGTTGCAACACAACCTTGGTCTCCTTTGCCAAAGCATATCAGAGCCATCCCTGCAAAAAATTATCAGAAGAAATCATTATTTCAACCAATTTTTCTTAAAAAGGGAAACCAGATGTCAGAGCCTATTAATTTGAAAAAGTGTCAACACCCAAACATTACAAAATGGGTTTTGGTCAAGTAAAAATTAAAGGGGAGCCTATATAAAAACATTCCTCTTCATACACAACCCATTCACCTCTCAAGAGCAAAGTGCATCCCTGCTGAGGCGATTTTACAAGTTATTGAGCAAATCGGGCAATTCCAGGGGCGCGCTATGCATCAGCACGATTTTTCCTGTGTTAATTTGTTCATGCGCTACGCACCAGAGGCGCGCTACGTGTTGGGCAAGGTGCGCTACGCGCTGGGTTTTTCGCCCAGAAACTTGCCATCAAGCATTCAAATCCTTTCTTAACTCAAGCAAACTACAGGTAGGCTACATTTCCATGGCTGGTTTTGGTTTTGCAAGATTAATGTGAAAGAATTATGATAAATATGCCATGAAAATTAAATGTAAAAACCCTAAGTTGCTGTGTGGATTTAAAGGCCTAGTTTGCTAGGGTTTCAAAGTTATATGCTGCCCAAGGTTTTCCCATTTTAGTGCTTATTTTTCCCCTCATATTCACCAGCATTTCCCTTAAAATTCCCCATAAAATTCTACATTATCCCTCCACAAACTCCCAAACCCTTCTTTACCCCAAACCCTACAATATCATCATTTCTATGCCCTTTCCCTTCTCTAAATTCCTTGTTTATTTTCATTGCCCCTAATTCCCTCATGTTTCCCTTTCCCTAACAATTCCCTTGTATTTATGTCCCCTTGGTAACAGCATTTTGAAAAAGGAAAAAGTAAAACAACAGTCAATTGTGTGCACAGTCAGCATATACATTTCAGCCATTTTGTCTTCAAAACTATGTCAGAAACCGAATCAGCTTATGAGCAGAGTTATGACAGTGATTCAACACCAGAAATAGAGGTGCCAAGGAGGTATCACAAGGGTGGAAAAGGTGGTCAGCATGTCAGGGAGGAGCTCACTTCTTTGGCCCATTTGCAAGCTTGTCCACTTGCAATGAACTGTTTTCAGTACCAATCATGTTTTGAATATTGTGAGCGGATCTCACAAATCCAACATCACCGAGAACTAGTTCGCTTATTTGTCCTACATTTGCAGAATGGTCATGTAAATCTTGCTGGAGTGGATTTCACCTTGTCACCTGAGATTATTGCTCAGGCCACCGGGATACCAAATGTAGGGGAGGAGTGGAATAAGCGCCAACAGTTAGACAGATTTCATTATGAGCCATATATCAAACCCAGGTGTATGAGGCACTTAACTGCTGTTTTTCCTTTCAGATTCCTAAGGGATGAATATGCACCGTTGATGAGACTTATTATTCAGTATTTCACTTGTGAGGGCAGATTTTCACGTCTATATTCGTACCATATCCGTTTGTTGATGCATTTCACAAGGGTACGAATGATGAACATTCCATTTTTCATGTGTCGCAACATAGAGAGGATGGTGCCTATAGTACAAAGGAAGAGCCCAACACAGCAGCATAAGAGCATCTATCATTATGCACTGATTAAGATCATAGTGATGCATCAATTGGCACAGCAGGGTATTGCTTGGGAGGATTTCATTTCTCGCGACTTTTTCACGGTGCCACAGCCACCTCCCGAGATTGTCCATGATGAGGGAGGGCCTTCACATCAGTTTGACATTCCTGAGCCCGAGCATGTCAGCGCTCCTTCATATGTTACATATCAGAGAGGCCACAGGGCCTTATTTGCATCTGCACGGCGAGTATTATCTCCACCTAGGGTGGAAGGGGTCTCGCCTTCTTCATCGGCACAGCGAGTATTATCTCCACATCAGGTGGAAAGGGTCTCGCCTTCTGCAGCATAGGTACAGGACAGAGGCAAGCAACCCATATTTGATGAGGGACCTTCAGGAGATCCGGACACGGATATTATTGATCTTGATATCAGTTCTCCTAGCTCGGAGCTAAAGGAGATCATTCAGCAACAAAAGGCTGAGAATCGCTTGTTGCAACAGAAGTTGGAAATGGCCAATTGGACAATCAACTACTTGGAGCAACGCAACAGGCAGCTAGAAGATGAACACACTCTTTATGAGTTGCGGCGAATCCAAGAAGACCGAAACCTGGCCCGCAAGAGACCTGGTGATTTGACACCTATTGAGCGAGAGTCTATGATTATCCGGGTGAACACTCATTTAGAGAAATTGTTAGCCAAGGCAAAAAGAGACAAATATATGCTCTGCCATATGAAGAATCATTACTGGGCCCGCAAGCATGTTTGCAAAGCGAGAATGAAGGTCCTTAAAGGGCGATTGAGCAAGGCATTAAAACGGCGAAAAAGGCCTGATCCACTCCAAATTTTGGCCGAAACCTCCTTGAAGGAGCATGGTACTTGATGATACACCCCCAGCTCAAAATTCAGAAAATTTGGAGAACTATTGGTCAATTTTGGAATTTTTGTGTTAAAAACAGGTTTTTTCCCTCAATGCGTAGCGCGCCGCACGCTACCCTGAAGATGGGGAGGTCCAATTCACAAAAGGTCTGCATTTTTTGATTTTTCATGATGAAATACACCTTCTCAGCCATTTCCAAGACATTTCATCAAGTTTTGGGCCCCCAAAAGGTCAAAAAACATGCAAAAAATGACCTTACTGCCCCTTTTTGGACACACAGGAAGCAGTCTTGGGAGAATGCATTTTTGGAGGGGCAAATTGGCACCAAATTGAAAAATTCCACTTGGGTTGGAAAGTAGACGTCCATACCTTTCCAACAAGCCCACCTGAGCTCAATTTTGATGCCAGGAAGTTCCCCAAAAGTGAGCTGAAAGGTGCGCTATGCGTAGGGTTTTGGCGCGCTACGCATCAGGGTATTTTCTAAGTTTTTCATATTCAGCACAGGAAAACGCAGCTATTTTACCAGTTTTGACTTTTGATGGGATTTTTCACCCTATTTGATGTAATTAATGTATTTTCATGTTGACATGACGCTTATTTACCTATTCTAGAAGATTCATTCATAAAATAGCAAAAAATTAATGAATGAATTGGTTTCCTAGCTTATAGAGGCAAGTTGTTTTGATTGCCTAGATTGTAGTGCTTTGTTTAGAATTGGTTGAAACAGCTCCTAGGATGATGAGATCGACCCCTAAAGGCAAGGAAATGTGTTAGCTTTCCTACATTATGTATCTTCTTAGTCATTTTCATGGTTGGACTCTTGAGGGATAAGCTTAGACTGTATTACACATTGTATCTCTGCAATTTTGGCAAAGGAAAGACCAGGGTTTTGCAGCACTATTTGGGATTCCTGTGGTTATTTGTGTTGATGGTGTGTTTCTCTCATGTACTTGTAAGTTTGTTATGTGTATCATTTTCCTACTATTCTCTTCTGCAAATTAAACAAATGAAGTGTTGAGGTAGAATTCATAATCTTGTATGCTCTGCCTTTAAGTTTGTTTAATATCTATGTTTTCATCTGTTTAAGGAGAACTACTGAAAGTTTCTCACTCTCCTTAGCTCCTCACCAGTCATATCTATCCATTCAATTCCTTTAAAGACATCAGGACGATTGCCTACCTTGCCCCAAAAAGACCTCTGCAAAAACTATGTCACATCCCCGCACCCAAAATTGCCTTTCCCTGTTTTCCAACAAAACCCTAAAAATCTTAAATCAAACTATCTTTATCAAGTTACTAGCCTAAAATCAGTATTCATATCGGTCATCTCAGCCCCTTTGAATACCTTTTGCCGAGATAGACCCGGAGAGAGCCCTCTCCTGTCCTCGTAGGGCTAGCTACGAGGCTGAGCTTGGTTTGATGTTGCCTTGAGTTTCGCCTTCCTCAGCCTGAGGCAAATTTGAGCACTAACATAGTGGTGACCATACTGGGGAAGATGGTTTGCTATTGATGTGACATTCGACTTGTTGATTGTCTTGTCCCAGTACATGAAAGCAAGTTGCAGATCTGATGCTGATGGTGGACAACAGTCAGACACATATGCAGGCTGAAACGTTCACCTGGCGACTCCAGCTCGATCCAGACATTCCAATGCTTGCTGATCTACTCATGTAATGGTGGGGTATGTGGCAAACCCTGCCCTGTGTGAAGCTTTAAAAGAGGTTAGAAATTGGTTAGCAGATATTGAAATTAATGATGAAGGATTTTTCATTGCTATGTTTCAATGTTTGAAATCTCCAAAGTTCCCTCTTGAAACTAAAACTGGTTTCTGCGAGTTAGTTGTTGAAAAACTTGAGAAGGAGATTCAATGTTTAGATGAGAAGATCCATTCATATGATTTCCAAGACCCTAAAAAGTTCTTGGAAATCCTTCCTCCATTGAAACAAGAAATAACAGACTTGCCTACAGATGTTTACATTGACAGTGTGCAGCTGGAGGTATGTATTGCAGAGTTGGGGCAGCCAACAGAGTCTAGCTTTTGCGATCCAATGGCAACATACATGGAAATTTTTTTCAGTTTGACTGATAGATCAGGCTATTTTCTACGTGACCAGGCTCATTACGTGCATGAGGGGCTGCCAGCAATTACATCTGTGTCCTCGCGAAAGCATTCTCAAGCGGCATCATTTTCAGGTTTACTTGAATGGTTAATCTGGCATTTTAGTATTACCTGATCTATTGTTTTTACAGCAAAGTAGGGTAGATTTTGTAAATAAATAAGCAGCCAAAGGGCAACATCTTATTCCAGTTTCATTGCAGCTTTAGTTTGAAGTTAGTTAAGCTAGTTTTTCAGTCATTTCAGTCTTGAGATCGAATCAGTTTGAGTTCAGTTTCAGTTTGAAAATTGAGTCAAGAGTTGTGTTGATTTGTTGGAATGATGACTCCATCGCCCATTGGACGGAGGCACTGTCTGCTCTCCCAAAGTTCTACGGTTCTTGGCACCTCCAAAAAGCGGCAGCTGCCATCCCCATTGGAGCCGATGTTAGACTCTGTCTTCTCAAATTCCTCTGTCAGTGTCAAATTGGTAGGTGACTGTCAAAATCTCAGTTCAAATATGTAGGCCAATGACAATTAGCTTTCACCCACTGCTACTTAGATGTTTGCAAAGGAAATCATCTCTGAAAAGTCGTGAGTTCATAGACAACAAGAGTGAATATGTGCAATGCTTGCATTTAGCTCGAGAGAGTTATCTTTTCATTGCCACCAACCTAGGATATCTAAATTGCATCAACTTAACTGTTCTCGGAGAAGAAAAGTGGACAACTATACTCAAAATTAATGACAAGGAGCCCATTGTTTGTTTGGATGTACTGGTCATGGAGTCCCCTGATTCCCCAGCCTTACAAGAAGATTGGGTTGCAATGGGTGATGGCAAAGGAAGAGTGACTGTGCAACTTGTATCTAGTAATCTTAATCATGAAAACACATGCTCTTTTACTTGGTCTGCTGAAAGAGAGAGGCAACTTCTTGGAATTTACTGGTGCAAGTCCTTAGGGCATAGGCATGTTTTTACGACAGATCCAAAAGGAGGATTAAAATTGTGGAGGTTGGAGTACACATTTAGAGAAGTTAATGGTTGGAGGGGATGCATCAAAAGAGTATCAGGCATCTTTAGTTGCTAATTTCACATCAGCATTCTTGGCACGCATTGTATGTATTGATGTGAGCCTTGTGGATCAGCTACTTGTTTGTGGCGATCAGCAGGGCAATATCGTTGCTTTTGAATTTCCAGTGAGATTGATCGATCTTGAAAACTCAATTATGCCAGAGAAGTTTCAAATGTTTGCTCATTTAAAGGAGCCCATGGTATCTCAAGTGTGGTTAGCATTTCAGTTGCAAGATCAAATGGAAACCAATTCTATATATGTTCGACAGGGAAGGATGGATGCATCTGTGACTTTATTTTTAATAAAGGTGCCATTGGATACTACTCAAATAAATTGATTTTTGCTGGAATAAAAAATGTCCCAGAAATTACTATGGTTACAGACAAAGCCATTCTTGGATGCCTGCAAGCTTGTGTTACTAGTCATTGACAAGTTTGGCGCTGCTATGGCACTTGTGAAGGCTAATGTTGATAGGCAGTCTCTCAATTGGGCGTATACTCTCTGCAATTTGATACACAATATGTTGTCTCTGCGTTATGGTCACAGTGATATGTATGGAGGTCTCAACGTTGTTCTGCGATGGGCGTATTGTTTCTACAGATCTATGCTAGCAGCTATATTCATATATACATATAGAATAATGTCTATGGTCAGCGGTAATTATATGGTTGGCACAAGCACTCTCCCGACATCCCTATAGTTTCAGCGTCACTATTATATTGACCTGTTTCAGCACTAGATGAGTCTCGGCTCTGTCATATAGTATGTATGGCATGATCAATTGCAGAGCATCACAGATGTATGATAGCAGTATTGTATATATGGTTCAGTTCAATATGTGTCTCAGTTCAGTTCTATGAATAGCAGCATTGGTATTCTTTTCGTTGACATCACCATTACAATATATGTATGGTGCTATTGGCATCACAGTTCAAGAATATTATTGTGAAAATCAATAATGACCAAATAATTCATGTCAACCTCACTCAGGAGAATCCAAAGCCACTTATTGCTGGGATTCAGTCCATTGGGTCGAGACCAACATAACCTTTGCCGGGTGTTCTGATATCTACTTAGAATATCCTTTTTTTGAACATCAGATCCATTGGTTCTCCATCTTCAATTCATTTATGATGGTTATTTTACTCACGGGTTTAGTCTCAATGATCCTGATGCAGACTCTGAGAAATGACTATGCAAAGCATGCTCGCGAAGAAGATGATTTGGGTAGCAATGCAATCCTGATGGATGGAATGGACCGGCAACATGGAGAATGCTATGTGGCATGGATATCAATTCAGAGAAAGATCTTTTACTGGTTGCAGATAAATTTGGGATTCTTTACCAGATAGACATTCGCTCAAATAAGAAAACAGAGGAACCCATTCTAATCCACAAAAAGGGTTCTAAAGTTATGGGACTTCATTTCAATCCATTAAATTCAGTTCTTCTGATCAGCTGTGGCAATGATCATTTTGCTTGTCTTTGGGATATTCGCCAATTAAAAGCTGGGGCCTTCCTGGGAGAGTTGAAACACCCACGTGTTGTGAACTCTGCTTAGTTTTCGCCAAAACCTGGCAATAAAATCATGACTACCTGCCAAGATAATCGGATACGTGTATGGGATTCTATCTTTGGTGATTTGAGCTATCCAAGCCATGAGATCGTCCATAGTCATGATTTTAATCGTCACTTGACCTGCTTTCGTGCCGAATGGGATCCAAAGGATCCGTCCGAGTGCCTTGCAGTTATTGGTCGTTACATAAGTGATAATTTCAATGGCATAGCTTTGCATCCAATTGATTTCATCAATACAAGAAATGAACAGCTTGTCGCTGAATTAATGGATCCAAATATAGCAACCGATCTCCTACTAATGACTTCAGTCCTGATTCGATGGGATCTGCGCTCCAGTTTGTTAGCCCTCATAGGATTTTAAGGGGAATAATCTTCTGTTTTAGGAAAAAGAAATGACTCTATCTCTATTTTTGTAACTGCAGGTGAAACAGTGCCCCTGTTTTGGGGTCGATTTGTTTTTCCCCTAGCAGAGTTTTATTTAATGTATTAAAAAATCATTTGTAAAAGTCAGGAGGGGGGGGAGAGAATTCTGAGAGCTGGTGGAGAAAAACAGAGCTTCTATTGTACAGTTTTGACAGAGATTTTAATAAAAAATGCAGCTCTGACCCCTGAGATTCCTGTGGTATGAAATTTAACATTTGTGTCATCCTTTGTTTCATATGTAGCCTGTTATGTGTTCATTTCATTTCATGATCGTTTCCAATTGAACAAATGAAGTGTTAAGGTAGAATTCATAATTTGTATGCTCTGCCTTTAAGTTTGTTCATATTTAATGTTTTCTTCTGTTTGACAAGGATTCATCTTCTATGCCCTTGTCAACTCCTCAGCAGTCTTTCCATTCCATTTAATCTCAATTTGATGTTAAAATTTCTTGCCTACCTTGCCTCAGGAGATAATCTGTGTTTTTTATTATATTTCTCTGTTTCAAGCTGTTTTTTGCCCATGCAGCCCAGAAAACCAATCATTTATCAAAAAAGTCCTTTTCTATCAATTTACTAGCCTAAAATCAACATTCTTTATCGGTCATCTCAGCCCCTTTGAAAACTTGTCTGCCGAGATTGACCTGGAGAGAGCCCTCTCCTGTCCTCGTAGGGCTAGCTACGAGGCTGAGCGTGGTTTGATGTTTCCTTGAGTTTCACCTTTTTCAGCCTGAGGCAAATTCGAGCGCTAACAGAAGTCATGCACCAATTCCATTCTAACATCTGTGGAGGGCATCATTATTGGAAAACCATAGCCCACAAGATCCTGAGAGCTGGGTATTATTGGCTTGCTCTGTTCTCTTATGTGTGTTCTTTTGTGAGGTCTTGTGACAAATGTCAGAGGTTTGCAGGAAGACAACAACTAAAATCTCTGCCTTGAAGCCAGTGCATGTCAATGGTCCCTTCCACCAGTGGGGCTTGGACTTCATAGGTGAGATTAATCCACATTCCAGTGGCCAAAACAAATGGATCTTGGTAACCACTATTTATTCACCAAGTGGATTGAGGCTATACCCACTAAGAATGCTAATCATCAAGTTGTCATAAAGTTCTTGAATGAGAACATTTTCACTAGATTTGGGTGCCCAACCAAACTAGTCATTGATAATGCAGCAGCTTTCAAGGCAAAAGAGTTGGTGGACATGACTGAATCCATGGGCATTCAATTGGTGCATTCTACCTCATATTATCCTCAAGGCAATGGCCTGGCAGAATCATCTAACAAAAGTCTTGTAAGGATAATCAAAATACTGTTGGAGGACAACAAAAAGAGCTGGGATTCCAAGTTGAAATTTGCACTGTGGGCTGATAGAGTTACCAACAAGAAATCCATAGGAAATTCTCCATTTAAGCTGGTTTATGGCACTGATGTTGTTTTTCCTATCCAGCTGATTCTCCCTGTGGCCAAATTCTTTCAAGAAGAACAGGATGAAACGAATGACATGGTAAGGAGAATGAATAACTTGGTTGAATTACAACAGATCAGAGAGCAACCGGTTGAGAAGTCAAAAGTTCATCAAAAGAAAATCAAAGAAACCTTTGAAAGGAAGGAAAAAATGGAAAATTTCCAAGTTGGTGACTGGGTTCTCAAATGGGATGCATTGAAGAAAAATAAAGGTAATCATGGTAAGTTTGACTCCTTCTGGGCAGGTTCGTTTGTCATCACTCAAATTCAGCAGAAAAATACCTTTATTCTGTACAGTCTGGAAGGAGAAGATGTTTTTGGTGGCCCAATCAATAGGTGGTTCTTGAAACTTTATTTCATTTAAGGCTTTAAAGCCTTGATATTGTAAATATGTTTTTTAGTTTTTAGTTTCTAAGAAAAATAAAACTCCATGCCCAATGGAACACTAGGAGATAGATTTGATTTTGATTTTATAGGAAAGGCATTGGTCTGTGGTTCTTGAAACCTCACAGGGAGGCTTTCATCCCCAAAAGAAGCCAGTGTTAGCCCCTGAGGTGCAGTGCTGCTATTTTTAGTGGAAATGTCCCCTATTTCAGCTCTAACGACCATATCTCCTCTTACTCTGCTTTGACCATAAGCCATACTTCAAAATATTACTCTCGCATCTATAATTGCATCGAGTCTTGATCCAAATGGGTCCAAATATGCTCTCTAAGTCTTCAAAAGCCAGTAAAATCATGCCAAAGATCAAAACCATCGCAGGAGAAGAACCCTTAGAATGGCAGAAAAGCATTATCGGGAGGCAAAAACCCAAGGAAATAGTGAAAAAACTAAGTATTGGAGGCATAAACAGTGAAATGCACAACAACTGTCAAATCTGGTCGATAAACGGTCCAGATCTGATCGGTAGATCGCAATCGGCAGTATCGGCGCAAACTATGTGGAACTTGCGATGGCGATTGACAATGCAATACAAGGAGCGCTTACATCGACCTGGGGCATGAGTGATGTGCGATGTGATGAACTAGACCCGACGGTTATATACAGAATATTGCATAAGAGTTGAGATCCGCCAAAAGGCATTTTCCTATGTATCTTGCATATTTTTGTTATTTAACGAAATACAAAGGGGCAGCGCCGATGCGATAAAACCCAGACCCGAAGGGGTTCCGGAATGAAATATATAATATTTCAATTTCGCCAAAGCCATTTTTTCAAGATTTGTAGTGTTTTAACGTATTTCAAAATACAAAGGGAAGACTGGGAACATGCCATTTGCAACTTGCGATAGCGATAACGACGGATTGATAGAGGAATAGACGGTGTTTAAGGGCTTTTGAAGTTCGAAATAAAAAGAGTTTGGCGAGATTTCACAGTGTTGCAACATTTTTCTGTGTAAAACAAAAAATAGTCATTGTTAGCATTTGAAAGGATTTCAAAGGCCCAGGACCCATTCCATCACAGAACAGAGGCTGGGAGACAGAGACCGGGAGACAGAAGGCTGAAAAGGGAAAGGCAACAGTGCAACACAGCCAAACCAACAAAGGATCATGGAGCATCACTGGCACAAGCGAGCCACTTGACAGCATAGCACATTTACCAGAATTTGGTTACTATGTTGTTAGAAAAAGAAACCTCCGAGCTCATGCGTGTCTAGTCATGGCATCAAATAGTTAAAAAGACAGAGGGGATAGATTAAGACACCTCGAGCCTTTGAGAGCTCAGAGCATTATAAAAAACCTAGAAATGGCTGAAAGTTAGAAAGATGAAGGGTTCAACTTTTGGAGACTGTGGAGACTCTGCTCCTCTAGCTTCTCATATTCATTCCAACAATATAAGCTTCTTTTGTTGTTACATGTTCAATTCCAATTTTCTCTTCTATTCTAAGCTTGCACTTGAATAGGTTATTCATGTTTTCTTCTGTGTCTAATGCCAGATAACTGTAATCTTATCTCTGCGTTGATAAATTAGATTTGCAAGCTTCATTTACTTCCTGTAGCTAGCCATTCATATGTGTTTATGTATGCATTTGTTGGTACAGTTAGTATTCTCCATCTATCCATTGAATCTATAAAATATTGAGCATTAGTGGTCTAAAGCCTTGTAAAGCTGAGGGTGTTCATGCATGTCTTGATTGAAAACAGAGTTGAAAAAGTCATCTGACTTGATCCAAAACATCATCCATTCCAATAGTTCAAAGAACAATATTTAAGATTTATATGTTACCAGGCATCTCCGAGCTACAGCCTAAGAGGTCTTCTTGGAGTGATAACAAATACCACGATGCATAGGCATCCATGTCAGGGGACTCACATAGATTTTCAGAATATTGCACAAGAGAAAGAGATTTCGATTTCTCTATGTTGGCTTCTAGGATGGAAGAAGAAGTGGTGTGTATGACTAGTGCTGCATCATCAGAAGTATGGTATATAGATAGTGGAGCTTCATGGTATATGAAGGGACTCGGGTAGCTTTTCTCAGAATATCGAGAAGAGAAGATGAACTTTCAGATTACCATGGGGAACAAGGAAAAGTGTACTCTAGTAGGGAAGGGTACCATAATTTTTCAAGCAGAATCGGGAGAACAGTTCCATGTTACAAATGTGCTGCATGTACCAGGATTGGGGATGAACTTACTTTCCATGTCGCAACTACAAGGCAAGGGATATGACATCTACTTCATCAAGGAAAAGGTATACGTCAAACACCCGAGCTGGAAAAAGAAAGTGCAAATCGGGATCAAAAGTAATTGGTTGTATAGATTGCAACTAGAATCACCAATGGCACTAATAGGCAGTTAGGAGACAAGGACTTGAACGAACTGTGGTCCAAAAGAATGGGTCACTTGCACCATGGAGCTCTGAGAATTCTCAAGAGCACTGTAACAGGAGTTCCAGATCTGAGTACGGAATGAGATGATGTATGTAGGGGATGTGCTCTAGGAAAGTATGCCAAGGCAACATTTCCTAAGAGCAAACACAGGGCCAAGAGTGTACTAGGATTGATACACTCTGATATCTGCGGACCTATATCCGTTAAAGCTCTTAGTGGTGTCGAGTATTTCCTTACCTTTATTGATGACCACTCAAGGAAAACTTGGATTTATTTTATGAAAACCAAGGATGAGGTTTTCTGTCAATTCAAGGGGTTCAAGGTTCTAGTGGAGAATTTGAATGGGAAGAAAATAAAAGTTTTGTGCTCAGATAATGGTGGAGAATATGTCGATAAGGGCTTCACTGTTTTTTGCGCTAAGGAGGGAATTAGAAGAGAGTGGACAACTCCATATAATCTGAAGCAGAATGGGGTAGCAGAAAGAAAGAACAAGACTATTGTAGAAGCAACTAGGGCCATGATGTACGATCAGGATATGCCAAAATTCTTGTGGGAAGAAGCATGCAACACAACAGTCTATGTTCAAAACATGACTCCTCATCGGGCAGTGGGCAAGATTACTCTAGAGAGAGTCTTCACAGGGAAGACACCTGAAGTCAATCATTTCAGGATATTTGGGAGTCTAGCATATTGCCGCATACTCGAAGAAAAGAGGAAGAAGCTGGATTAGACTACGGAAAAGGGATATCTGTTAGGATATAGAAAGAACACTAAGGAATACAAATCTATCTTCCAGGGAGTAGGAAGGTAGTAGTACGACGAGATGTAAAGTTCATGGAGGACAGGGCTTTCATAAGATCTCGCGAGATGCCTTCCGAGGAGCAATCGACAACAAAAAGATGAACACTGTGGATTATCCGAATCCAATCTCTCAAAAACCACTCCACAGAAACCTGCAATCCAAAATAGTTGCCCTGTACGGAGGGGATATATGGAAAGAGATACGAAATCTTGAAAAAACCAGGGTCAAAATACAGAGAAAGGAATCAGATCTAACTCATTTTCCTCTTCTCTGTATATCAAGTCCTGATGATGAGTCTTGCTCTAGACTCGAAACGTCGACAAGAAAAAGATGAACACTGTGGATTATCCGAATCCAATCTCTCAAAAACCACTCCACAGAAACCTGCAATCCAAAATAGTTGCCCTGTACGGAGGGGATATATGGAAAGAGATACGAAATCTCGAAAAAACCAGGGTCAAAATAAAGAGAAAGGAATCAGATCTAACTCATTTTCCTCTTCTCTGTATATCAAGTCCTGATGATGAGTCTTGCTCTAGACTCGAAACGTCGACAAGAAAAAGATGAACACTGTGGATTATCCGAATCCAATCTCTCAAAAACCACTCCACAGAAACCTGCAATCCAAAATAGTTGCCCTGTACGGAGGGGATATATGGAAAGAGATACGAAATCTCGAAAAAACCAGGGTCAAAATACAGAGAAAGGAATCAGATCTAACTCATTTTCCTCTTCTCTGTATATCAAGTCATGATGATGAGTCTTGCTCTAGACTCGAAACGTCGACAAGAAAAAGATGAACACTGTGGATTATCCGAATCCAATCTCTCAAAAACCACTCCACAGAAACCTGCAATCCAAAAAGAGGAGATGTTGGTTAAGCCTCTTCAACCAACATAAGTAAAGAATTATTCCTTAGGACAGGAATAGTCTTAGGATGAGGAGGAGGAGCGAACAAAAGAACCTACTGGCAAAGGAAGAACTAGCAGGGAACTTCATCAGATTTTGCGAGATGCAGAGGACTTCATCGATGCACCAAGAAACAATAAAAGGGAGCGAAAACAACCAGATAGATATCAGGCATTAGTAGCACAAGGTGGGGAGCCTGCCAGTTTCAAGGAGGCATCTCAACAACAGGTTTGGCTAGATGCGATGGCAGAGGAATACAAATCCATAATGGTAAATGATGTCTGGGAGGTGGCGCCAAGACCTCAAGACAGATCAGTGGTAGGTTCAAGATGGATCTACAAGATCAAATACGCTGTAGATGACACTGTTGAAAAATACAAGGCTAGGTTTGTGGCTAAGGGGTATGCTCAAAAAGAAGGGATTGACTATGAGGAGACCTTTGCGCCGGTAGCTATGTATACATCTATTAGCACTGTGATATCTCTTGTAGCCCAGATGGGATGGGATATCCATCAGATGTATGTCAAAAGGACATTTCTGAACGGGGTAATAGAAGAGGAGGTATACATTGAAAAACCAGAGGGATTTGAAACTCATGAGAAGAAGTCTCAAGTATGCATATTGAAGAAGGCCTTGTATGGGCTGAAACAGGCACCGAGAGCACGATATTGTTGAATAGATGGCTACTTGCAAAAGATGGGGTTTTTCAAGAGTGACACGGATCCAAATCTCTACTATCTGGTTATAGAGAACGAGCCGCTAATCTTAGTATTGTATGTGGATGATCTATTTCTAACATGATCATCTAGACTCATTGGGGACTGCAAGAAGAATATAGCCACAAAATTCGATATGAAGGATTTGGGACGAATGCACTACTTCCTAGGATTGGAAGTTTGGCAACGAAAGGGATAAATATTCCTAGGGTAAGAGAGGTATGCTACGCCAATTATCACCAACTGGAAGAAGATTGATGCATCAGAAGACAAGGATGTCAATCCCACCCTATACAGGCAGCTCATAGGGTCCCTAATGTATTTGGTCAATACCAAGCCAGACATTTGCTACCCTGTCAACACCCTCAGTCAATTCATGGTGGAACCGAAGAGGGCACATTGGGCAGCAGCCAAACATGTTCTCATGTATTTACAGGGAATAATCGATTATGGACTCTTGTACACCAAGAGTAAGGATATCAGATTGAGTGGATTTACTAATGTAGATTGAGCATGAATTTCAGTGGATTGGAAAAGTACCTCTGGGTACTATTTCAAAATTGGATCAGGAATGACCTCTTGGTGTAGTAGGAAACAAAAGTTTGTGGCCCTGATCTCATATGAAGTAGAATATATGGTGGCAAGCACAACTTCGTGTGAGGCCATATGGCTTAGAAAACTGCTTGTGAACTTATTCATAAGGAATATGGAGGCGATTGGGATCATGTGCGATAATCAGAGTTGCATCAAGCTCTCTGAGAATCCAGTGTTTCATGATAGGTCGAAGCATATTGATATCCACTCTCACTTTGTCAGGGACTGTGTCCAACGAGGAGTTGTACAGTTGAGCTAAACTCCTACAGGAGAACAAATGGCAAACATCCTCACCAAGTCCCTTGGAAGGACAAAGTTTGACTACTTCAAGGAAAATATGGGGATGGTAAAGAACCCGTTTCAATAGCATAAATGGGAGTGATAACAACAAGAATGCAGAGGTAGTTGCAGTGCGGATGCAGTGTTGGGAGAAAGGACCAGTAACAACATGGATGAAGAGGGATTTGTCGTACGGGTGCAACAGTGGCAGTAGCAGAGCCATGGGCAGTAGTATAGGATGTAACAGTGTAGAGGATGTTGGGCAGGGAGGCTTAGCATCAACACAGGGACCGATGCCTGATGATTAGGGTGATACTCAGTGAGGAGTATTACTAGAGCACAATCCTCACTAAGAGGGAGTGTTGATTTTGGGTAGCATCGTATGTGCTCTAGCCATCAAAATTGGTGGAGAGGCTAAGGCGCATGAGATCTCCAATAGCCAGAAAGGGTTTGGGAAAATTCTAGACAACTTGGGAGATATTAAAATAATTAATATTTTTAATGAAGTTCCTAAGTCTAAACTTAGGAAAAATAAAATATTAATGTGAATTAATATAAAATTATGTTAGAATGGTCAAAAAGTCATGGATCAAGCCAGATCTTATCTTAGCCATTGATTAGGGACTTAATCTCAGCCATTGATTTGTCAACGAGAAAAGTATAAGAGGAGGCTTAAGGTTCACTTGGAGAACATACATAGGGAGACCAGTCAGTTCAATTTCTGGAGCGGGGTTAGTTGAGAAATTGAACCAGTGGTTTGGTGAGCAATCAGGAGGCAACAAATATGGGGCAGAGAGGCAGGATCAGCCATTGAAGATTAGTGTTGAGGCAAGAGAGCCAGACGCAGAGCTTTTCAGGCAAACATAGAGGCATCAGAAAATTGCACAGTCACTAGTTGGGCCTGCGTGGGTGACGTAGAGAGGCCCAGGGCTGATGTAGTCAAGCAAGGGATGACGCAGAGGGTTTGAGAGCCACGCAGAGGTCACCTGGGCTGATGCTAGGATTGGGAGAAGTGCTGGAGAATTATTTCTCTCTGTGGGTAAGCCATTTTGGCACCCTGTTGTACTGAAGAATTACTGAATAATAAAATCCTCCCTTGCTACACCGATTTTCCCACATTGGGTTTTTTCGGGGACTATTATCCAAAATATCTGTGTCAATGTGTTAATGCTTGTGCATATGTTTATTTATATATTATGGTGTGATATCTGCAACAATATTTATTTTAAGGCTTATTGAAGTAATTTCATGCATAATTTATTGTGGAATAAGTAGGAAAAATAAATCAGTTGTTGTAGTGATAGAATTTTCACATTATGATCTTGATGATGCAACTTTGTCTGTCAAGAAAGTTGGAAAAAAAATTGTATATCTTGTGGTATATGTAGATGATCTTTTGATGACAGGGAACAATGGGAGCTACATTGCATCTGTAAACAAGGAATTGAGAAAAGGTTTTGAAATGACTGACTTGGGCTATGTTCACTACTATTTTGGTATTGAAGTAACTTAACATATGAAGTATATATTCCTCTCTCGAAAGAATTACATTGGAGATCTGTTAAACAAGTTGGGCATGGCTGAGTGCAATCCTTTAACTATTCCAATGGAATAGAACTTAAAGCTCACATCCATTGAAGGAAAATAATTTGAGGATGCAACAAGGTATATACTACTTGTAGGAAGTCTCAACTACAGATATTTCATTTTTTGTTGGAATCCTCTCCAGGTTTATGCAAAAGCCTTGCGAGGGACATTGGTCTATTGCAAAAAGAGTTCTAAAGTACTTGAAGGGAACCTAAGACTTTGGACTCAAGTATACACAAGTGGGCGACTTAAGCTTGATTGGATACTCTAATTTAGACTTTGATGGAGACAAAGAAACTGGGGTATCTACTTTAGGTTATTTTATGAAACTTGGATCGAGAGCTGTCTCCTGGAGATCACGCAAACAATCAGTTCTAGCAGATTCCACAATAGAGGCAGAACATGTGGTAGAAATTGAGGCAACAAAAGAAATTGTGTGGCTCAATAAAATTCTGGAATATTTGTAGGTAAAATAAGTACATTCAACTCCATTCATGATTGACAACACCTCTGCAATAAAGTTGGCCAATAACCCAAAGTTCCATGATCAAACGAAGCTCATCAATACAAAATACCATCTAATTCGACATCATGTTGAGGCCAAGACAATCCATCTATGCCATTGTTCCACTAATGAGCAGTTTGCAGACATCTTCACCAAAGCGCTTGGAAGAGAAAAGTTCGAAAGATTCAGAACGATACTTGGGGAATGTTGACACCTAATCATTGGGATTAGGTGAACATTGTAAATAAGGTAGTAAACAATTGAAAATGAAGAGACATTGGGAAGTGAAGCCCAAGAGTCTCTCCCTCCTGTATATAACCATGAGTAATCTTAATGAATAAACACAATTTGCATTGAGGAGTTACCTCCTGGCCTAACATATATGAATCTAGGATGAAAAATGTATTGCCTGTGTTTCTAATACTTTTATAGGAATCAAATTATTCTTATTCTCATTCTAGACCGAAAGTTGGCTTAAAAGTTTGAGTATGGAGATATGGGAAATCTCTTTGTTAATTGTAAGAAGGTTTGGACTGTAGATGATCTAACTATTTGGCCTTGGTTTAGAGCCTATAAGCTCATAAGAGATAGCTCATTTATATTTATATAAATATGAATATAGTCAAGTTAGGCCTATGTTACACACACACACACACACACATATATATATATATATAAACATAAAGTCATCTGGGTTGAGTTGTTTTGACTGATCTTATCCAATTGAGGTAAGTTGATTAGTGGGGCCATCTTTGATTAACCCTGCCTAGTTGTGATATGTCGAGAGATAAGTATATGGCATGAGTCAAAGAGATAAGTGAATCTATGTGTTTATCTTATTCAAATTTGATGCACATGGCTTGCTAGCCTAGACTGTTGTTAATTTCTTTATACACTATGTGTGTGTGAGCGATTGGGAATTAAAAGGAAAATGTATATGTGTGTGTGTGTGTGTGTGTGGTAAGCAGGAATGGATTTGGCTCCTTGTAATTATGAGAAGTGCACTCAAATGCATGTTCTATGTTTGTTTTCTAGGCACATTAATCAACCTATGTTTTGTTATGTATTCAAATGAAATCTATGTAAACTTATTTATGTGATTTTAATATGCCTCGTTAACGGTTTGGATGTTAGAAAATTATATATTAAAAAGAAATGGAACACATAAAATATTGCAGAAATATAAACACATAAAACAAGAGAGACACAAATATACGTGGTTCACCCAATTTGGGCTACGTCCATGGAGAAACAACTAGTCCTTCCTTTTATATTATCCAACAAAATGAAGAGATACAACCTACAGTGTATCCGCTATAATTCCCTCTTCGCTCTCACACAATCTCCTCTCTCTTTCTCATTCACAATACAGATCTACATAGATGCAATACAATTCCCTCATATATAGTGAGGGGTTGCATTCTAGTGCAAAAAACCCTAAATTAAACATAACTTCTACCGTCAGATCTCCGCCTAATGAACGACCCAAATTGACTAAGAAATTACAACATTTTACAAGGCAATTTTACATCTATTTTTAGCTTTGAGGGCTAATCCAGATCTTGGGGGGGGGGCCCTCGAGATCTAAAAGATTGAAATGGATCTTGGGGGAGAGGCCCCCAAGATCTGAAAAATTAACTTGTTAGAAGAAAAAGAGGAGAATTCCCAATAAAGAAAACCACAAAGATTTTTTATTAAAACGGAGAATAATTGTAAGAGCTACATTGTGGTGGACAAGTCGTTCTTTTACAAAATGCGACTTGTTACTTATAGTATTTTTCAGTTACAATACCACAGGTCAATTCCATGGGTGAATGAATACCATGGGTGGATGTCGCAATACCATGGGTCAATTTCATGGGTGAATGAATACCATGGGTGGATGTCACAATACCATGGGTCAATTCCAAGGGTGAATGAATACCATGGGTGGATGTCACAATACCATGGAAAAATAACATGGGTGAATGAATACCATGGGTGGATGTCACTTACAATACCATGAATGGATAAATACCATGAGTGGATGCCACTTACAATACCATGGGTAAATTCCATGGGTAGATGAATAATGGGTGGATGAATACCATGGTTTGATGCCATTTTCCATTTGGATCATTCCTCCCTCATTAAGAAGCAATGGTCCCCATTGCGTAAAGTTCCCTCCTGCGAAGCCTTTGTTGAATATGAAGAGCCACTGAAGAGAAGGGTTTTATGTGGTTAACCCATAACCATGATGAACGAAGATCCAAGGATAGAGATACCCTGTAATGCTTGTGATCAACTGTGATACTGACAATATGCGGCCTAGAAAATGGACTTTGATGAAGTGTGGGTTTGTGGATGACCCATAACCATGATGAATGAAGATCCAAGGATAGAGATACCCTGTAATGCTTGTGACCAACTGTGATACTGATAGTGTGCGGCCTAGAAAATGGACTTCGATGAAGTGTGGGTTTGTGGATGACCCATAACCATGACAAACGAAGATCCGAGGATAGAGATACCCTGTAATGCTTGTGACCAACTATGATACTAACAGTGTGCAGCCTAGCAAATGGACTTTGATGACAAGGATTTTGTGCGTTGACCCATAACCATGATGTTGGTTGTTGATGAAGTAGAAGGTGCCTACATAGCCTAGGGTGGGAGGGCATGTCTCCAAATAACCCAAGCTGAATGCTGCTACGCTAAAATTGAAGAATGTGAAGTAGGTTCCTACTAAAGTGGGGTGGGACGGCATGTCTCCAATGGGAACCCGCTCTGAATGTTGCTCCAGAATTAAAATGGACATAACTTGGTCAATATAACTCAGAATATTTATAACTTGTTTTTTGAAGCAGAATGACCATTTTACATCTTCCCATATGTTGGAAATCCTTATCTGGACACCCCAAAATCTCCGATTCGTGCTGCATTTTTTTCCAACATCACAAAAGTTCTGAAAAATATAGTTGATTTTAAATGAGCGATATCTCCCACATCCAAACTCCGATTCGACCCTTTTTTTTTAGAAATTGGGTGATTTTTCAAGAGGAGCTCAGTTCTACAATACTTTTTCTAAAATTATACACAAAAATTCAAAAATGATAGGAGAGTCGTCGTCCACCAGTTGTCGTCAGGAAAAAATTCTACAACATAGTTGATTTTAAATCAGCGATATCTCCATCATCCAAACTCCGATTTGGTCGATTTTTTTTTTTTTTTTTTGGTATTTTTTCACAAGAAATCCAGATATGTTATTTTTTTTTGTAAATATTGTGCCAAATGTTTCAGATTTGATCTACAAACTCGCTGCCCAAAAAAAAATCCTGCAAAAAAATGAAAAAAGAAAATTTCTTCCTGCTTGGCCCAAGAAAGTGCTTTGTGGAGGTCGCAGCGCATGCCTGAAGTTTGTTGAATATTGCTGCAAAAATTTAAAACTGAAAATGCATGAAACCCTTATTCCCATGGAATCGTAGCCTGCTCTGATACCACTGATCCGGATCTTGGGGGAGGTCCCCGATATCTAAAAGATTGAAATGGATCTTGGGGGAGAGGCCCCCAAGATCTGAAAAATTAACTTGCTAGAAGAAAAAGAGGAGAATGCCCAATAAAGAAAACCACAAAGATATTTTTTATTAAAACAAAGAATAATTGTAAGAGCTACATTGTGGCGGACAAACTGTGTTTTTACAAAATATGACTTGTAACTTATAGTATTTTTCAGTTACAATACCATGGGTCAATTCCATGGGTGAATGAATACCATGGGTGGATGTCACAATACCATGGGTCAATTTCATGGGTGAATGAATACCATGGGTGGATATCACAATACCATGGGTTAATTCCATGGGTGAATGAATACCATGGGTGGATGTCACAATACCATGGGTCAATTCCATGGGCGAATGAATACCATGGGAAAATACCATAGGTGAATGAATACCATAGGTGGATGTCACTTACAATACCATGGGTGGATAAATACCATGAGTGGATGCCACTTACAATACCATTGGTAAATTCCATGGGTGGATAAATACCATGAGTGGATGCCACTTACAATACCATGGGTACATTCCATGGGTAGATGAATAACATGGGTGGATGAATACCATGGTTTGATGCCATTTTCCATTCAGATCAAGGGCACTACCCCCGATCCTCCTTCGGGGGGGCTCCAGTCGCCCCCCTGGACTCCCCTGGTGGCGCACATAGATGGGTGGCATTTCCGCCACATTATGAAATGGGGTCCAATGTGGTGATACCTCTGAATAAAGAAGATAATCAAGCTCCACACCCAACATTGGACACAACGATCTATGGTTGGGATGAGATCATAGAATCATGGAGTTCATTTTATTTAATGGAAAAAAAAAACTACGAATAGATTTGGGCCTGGGTGAACATCAAGAAAAAGTCACAAAATTGATTAAGTGTTGAAAACAAATAGGTTAAAGTTACTCGGTGGGACCCACCAGGTCAGGGATTGGGCCAGTTGGCCAAAGAGGTGAGACTCGGGGAGTGAAGTTGGCCCAAATCAAAGAATTAAATCAAGAAAGTCAAGTGGGACTCACTAGATCGAGGGTCATAGGTCAAGACCTAGCCTAGGTTGGGCAGGTCGTTGTTAGGGACTAATACATGGTCAAGTGAGACTGGTCTAGGTGAGGTTGGCCAGGTCATGGTCAGGCCCCAATGAAAGTTTCATTTTTCTCATTTTGGTAAGTGGCTCGACTGTCCAAATTCTCACTTATGCGACTATACAAGAGAGTTCCTTCCATGTGGGCTCGATCACAGTGGTGGGGTAACCAAGTAGGCGCTGTGTTGGGTGACACGTGGATGCCATATGGAGACATTGATGAGGTGGTAGAGAGTTTTGGCCAAAAATTTAAATGATCATATATTTTGATCCTTATATTAGATTATGGTAAATCTTATATCATTGAAAAGGTCTCGATGAGATCAATGCAACGACGTTATTTATTCTAGGATTAACAAGTTTAAAATTTTATGACCCCATTTCCATAATTGAATTTTGGAGGTCAGGTCATCATAGTAACTTCATCCTTCTACCTTTAGTATGAGCTATCGGTGGTAAGGGGGTGTGTTACAATAAAAAATTAATTATAGAAGTAAATGAAATAAATTCCACGTGAATGAATAACCAAGGAGTTAAAACACAAAACCAAAGAAGAGAACTACCTAAATCATACAACATTGTTCTAATGGAGTGGGCCCTGCCTCCATAGGACAAAGTGCTAACATTTATCAACAATTGTTGCATTGACATCATAAATTAATTTAATTAACTAAGCTAATTAAAATAAATTATTATTTCATAAATATGTAGAGGAATAAATATGCAAAAGAGATAAATTAAATTAATTAATCAAATCATAAATTGTAGAAATTATAAACTACAATTAAAATAAAAACTCAATAATTAAATTGTTTCATTATGATTTAGACATTTCTCTAATAGTCCTGTCCCGTGGAATGAAAGAGGAACTCCTTTTATACACAAATTTTGTTTAAAAATAAAATAACATCCAGTAAATGATATCCACAAGTTTCTCATATAGTTTGCTAACAATTAGCAAACAATAAATATGTGTCCACAAGTTTCTTATGTGGTTTGATAATCATTAGAAAACAATAAATGACTCACACATAATTCCAAAAGCATTATTAACAACTCCATTAATCATGTCTAATATTGATACAATTTGAAATAATGAAATAACAACTTTTGTAACAACATTATCTCAATGTTTAATTGCCTATGGTTCCATTCTTGACTCACAGTTTCAAGATATGTAGCAACAAGTTTTGATGGCTCATGGTTATGGTGTATACTCGCAGTTCTAAGAGATACAAAAATGCATTGGAGCATTAGATTTGTAGCACTAGAGTTGTAAAAAGAAGTTACAACACCAAAGTTGCAACAAGGAGTTGCCACATAGGAGTTACAGTAGGAAGTTACAACACTAGCATTGCAGTAGGGAATTGCAGCACCTAGGTTGCTACAAGGAGTTGAAACCTATTTTAGCAGCGACAAAAACCCCAAATTTTGGCATACTTCTAAAATTTGGAGTCCCCTTGATCTTGTGTGTTCAAATATAAACATCCTTTTGTGTCCCCAAGTTGATGAATAAAGAAAATTGCAATGGTAAAACATCCTTAGCACATCACGTTCATCCTTAGTTATGCACAATGCTCCTCCTTAGCATTGTGCAATGCGAAGTATTTCCTTATTGCATCACATTCCCCTCCTCTTTGTTGTGAAAGCCTTCTACTTATCAGCACACTAGAGTATAGTATTTCACATATTGCTATTGATCTTCACGTCGTTGCCAAGAGTTGAACAGTTCCAATAGGTTCCGAGTAAGTCCTTGTGCACTTTCTTGTCATTTTTTGTCTTTTGGAAATTCATCTTCTATGCGACCCTTTGCCTTTTAACCCTTGAACTTTAACCACCTATTTTTTTGCTTTATATAAATTAATGCTGCATAGTTTACATCTTTTTCTCTTCCCCTCTCATTAGTCTTAGCTCCTTCACTCCCCATTCTTCATTTCCACACTTAGACATTTCCTTTCCTCCTTAATTTTCCTACCTACCAGCCTCACAATAGCACAAGAATGCACATATTCTCATTCTATTACGCACATTCTAATTGAACCTTGCACTATGGTGCAAAGCCTCCCCTATTATCCTTATGTATCAGTATAGTTCCCTTTAATAGATTACCCCTCTTCACTACGTAATGATGTCATTCAAAAGCTATGCTACTACTTAAAGTCCCGCCACCATTATCCTTCTCCTCACCTTGCGGTGCACCCTTGCACCCATTCACATGCTACGATGGGAAGCCTCACCTATGCTCTCACATAGTGGTGCATATGTGATTATTAGACTAGCCTCAAAACTTGTGCAACGATTCTCTTAACTTCAATTGTTATTAAAATTATAAGTGAAACAAACCTCCTTTCCCTTTTGCAGTGGTGCATTCCCTCTATTGCAATATATCTCATCTCTTTGTGTAACACTATTGTGTTTCATAGTGTCGTCACAGTGCACTTCCCTATTGCACACCTCTTAGTAACCATTATTCTATGACTTCCTCTTGTTCTATAGCGCACTCATCTGCTATAATTTGTGGAACACACAAAATTAACCTTGTTTTCCTAACATTATTATACATCATGAATATTTTCAAGATGTCAAGTACTATAGATTTGGAGCACCTCAACATTTCCTCATCAACTACAGATATCACCCCACCAAATAAAAGTTTGGGCAAAGATATCTCCAAAGGTAGTGAAGAAGGGGCAGAGGGATTGTCGGTTATATCGAGGACAAGACCTGATCTCAAAGAATTCCTCCTCAAAAGGAGGGAAAGAGGGTGCAGGAGCCAGACAACACACATGAGTAGTTGTAATTTTATAAGATATAACCCCCAACCCCAAAGATAACATATGAAGATAAGAGGAGGGAGAGGGTGAGGTACCTACAGAGGAGGTTGTCTTCGTTGTGCTATGACGAGCTGTTATGAAACCAACTCAAGAAAAGATAGAAAAGATAGATCAACGCCTTAGAATTCAGCCTCTTCGAGGGGGCAACCTCCTTTACATTACATAAATGAACAATTCTTGGATGATTCAAATGACAAAACCTCCTTTCTATATATAGGAGTCTAAGGAGTCACAATATAATCCAGCCGACCTAACAATAATAATATAAAGCCACAAAAATAACAATAGAGGGTGTTGAAGAGAGATTCCATACAGGCTGGTAGAGTATTTTTAATTAATGGAAAAACCTGTGAGCAATTTTTGAAACCGACGTTTCGGACTAGCTAGGTGAGTCCATCATCAGGGTAATGAGATCTTCTATGGGGCACAGTAATAACAATATGGGGGCAATAGGGGCACAAAAATATTAATAAGGGGTATAACTACAATAGTAATGGGGTAATCACTAGTATTATAGGGACCCAACATGCCCCTCTCCTTCAAAAAAGTGTTGTCCTCAACGTTTGAGTATTTCTGGATACTTCTGCATAAAATTCTCATCCTCCCATGAGGAATCTTCAGCGGATAAGTTCTTCCACTTGATAAGATACTCTGAAATTGATCGATTTCGTAGCTGTCGAGTTCTTGTTTCTGTGACTGCTTCCGGTTCCAATATAATTTTTCCTTCCTCGTCAAGTTCTGGCAATATTGTTTGAACTGGGAGCTTGTCGCCTATAACCTTCTTTAAACATGAAACATGGAAAACTGGGTGCAATCGAGAAGCTGCAGGAAGCTCCAATTTGTATGCCATAGTACCAATCTTTTGCAACACCTTGTACGGACCATAATACTTTGGTGATAATTTATTATCCTTCTTAGCTTGCTTGAGGGACATTTCCTTATATGGTTGTAGCCGTAGGAATACCCAATCACCTACATCAAAACTTCTTTCACTGCGATGTTGATCTGCCTGTTGTTTCATTCTATTCTGTGCCAACACGAGGTTATCCTTTAAGAGTTGGAGGGATTGTTGTTGATGTTAGATGTGATGTTCCACTGCCTGAACCTTAGAATTTTCTCTTAAATATGATGTGATGGATGGTGGTTTATACCCATAAAGTGCCATAAATGGGGTCATTTTTGTTGCTGTATGGAAGGAAGTGTTATACCACCATTCAGCCAGAGGCAACCATTTGACCCATTGTGTCTGTTTATCAGATACAAAGCAACGAAGATATCATTCCAAACATTTGTTTACTATCTCAGTTTGCCCATCAGATTGAGGATGATAAGATGAGCTATGAGCTAACTGAGTACCAAGACAAGAAAATAATTCTGTCCAAAAATTTCCAGTGAAAATGGGATCTCTGTCACTTACAATAATCTTTGGGTTTCCATGTAGCTTTTGAATTGTTTCCATAAATGCAGTAGAAACTGTACTGGCTTTAAATGGATGTGATAATGCACAAAAGTGTGCATACTTGGTAAGTCTGTCAACTACCACCATGATGACACTCTTTCCCTCAGACTTTGGTAAACCTGTGATAAAATCCATTGAAACCTCCTCCCAACGTTGGCTTGGAATGGATAAAGGTTGTAATAGACCTGGTGTCTTAATTGTTTCAACTTTATTTTGTTGGCAAACCAAACATTCCGCCACAAACTTTTGAATATCTGATTTAAGGCCATCCCAAAAAAATTCCTTCTTAACCCTGTGGTAAGTTTTTAAAAATCCTGAGTGCCCTCCTAAGGGAGAAGTGTGCAATTCCATAAGAATCTTTTGTTTTAGCTGGGAATTTTTACAGAGGTATAAGTGATCTTTGTACCATAACGAATCATTTTTCCAGCTAAATGTATCAGACATACTGGAATCTTGTTGTAACTTTCGAATAAGTGCCCACACTTCTTCGTCATTCTTCCATTCCTCCCTTGCTTCATTTATCCAATCTGGTTGGATAATAGAAATGGCACACAACAATGCTTCCACATCCTCATCCTTTCTTGAGAGTGCATCTGCCACCACATTTTGCTTCCCTTTTTTGTAGATGATTTCAAAGTCATAACCCAACATCTTTGTGACCCACTTTTGTTGCTCTTCAGAGGATAATCTTTGTTCTAAAAAGTATTTAAGGCTATCATGATCCGTTTTTACCTTGAAGTGTCTTCCCATTAGGTAGGGTCGCCATTTCTTAAGTGCATGGAGTATTGCCAACATTTCCTTCTCATAAATAGCTTTGTGTAAAAACTTTCCCTTGATTGGACGACTTTCAAAAGCAATGGGTCTTTCATCTTGCATTAAAACAACACCAATTCCATTTCCTGAAGCATCACATTCCACAATAAAGGTTTTTGTGAAGTCCGGTGTAGCTAAGACCGGTGCTTGGCACATTGCCTCTTTAAGATGTTCGAAGGCCTTTGTTGCTTCTGGAGTCCATGAAAATGCATCTTTCTTCAATAATGTTGTTAGAGGTGCTGCTATTCTCCCATAATTCTTAACAAACTTGCGATAATACCCTGTCAACCCGAGAAATCCTCGTAGATGCTTTATGGATTTTCCATTCCTTAATGGCTTTAATTTTGCTAGGGTCTACCTTAACTCCTTCATGAGATACAATATGACCCAGATATTCCACCTCTTGTACTCCAAAGAAACATTTGGATCTTTTTGCATATAATTGTTTCTCCTCCAATAGTTGTAGCACCCTGTCAACATGTTCAACATGATCCTTCCAAGACTTGCTGTAGATTAGTATATCATCAAAAAATACTAACACAAATTTTCTAAGGAATGGTTTGAAAATTGAATTCATCAAACCTTGAAATGTTGAAGGTGCATTGGTAAGGCCAAAAGGCATGACCAAAAATTCATAATGACCCTCATGAGTTCTAAATGTTGTTTTCGGAATGTCTTCAATCTTCATTCTGATTTGATGATATCCCGAACGAAGATCCAACTTGGTGAAGTAAATTGATCCATGCAATTCATCCAGTAATTCATCAATGACAGGAATGGGAAACTTATCTTTAATAGTGAGCTTGTTGAGCTCCCTATAATCCGGACACATGCGCCATGATCCATCCTTCTTGTGCACCAATACTACTGGAGCAGAGAAAGAACTTTGACTGGTTGAATTATACCAGCCTCTAGCATTTCTGCAACCATACGTTCAATTTCACTCTTTTGGGCATAGGGATATCTGTACGGCCTGATGTTTGGAGGAACACTTCCTGGAATCAGATGAATAGCATGATCATGATCACGAATAGGTGGGAGACCTTTGGGAGTCTCAAATACCTTGGAATGATTGTCCAAGACTTTTTGGAGATCTGGAGAAATAGATGATTCCAACGTGGAAACATCTAGCGAACATAATTGTGCAATTACACCTCTTTTTTCCTTTTTTAGAAGCTTTGTCATACCGTTAGAGCTGATTATCTTTCCCGGTTTCCCTGCAATACCCCTTAATTCAACTTCCTTTCCTTCCACAGAAAATTTCATGAAAAGTTCTTGAAAATTAAAAGCTATTGTACCCAAGGATTGTAGCCATTGGACTCCTAGTACAACATCAGCACCTCCCATTGGAATGGAAAGCATTGGGCTAGTCAATACATATTCTCCCATGGATAGCTTGATATTATGGCACTTTCCAGAGCAATTTATTGTTCCTCCATTTGCAACCATCACTTGACACTCTGGTGCTGGATATAAGAAGCAATTCAATTCTTTTGCTACCTTACAATGAATAAAATTGTGGGTACTTCCTGAATCAATCAACACTATTACCTTTTTCTTCTTGATTTGTCCTTCTATCTTGATGGTTTGAGGAGTGGTAATTCCCGCCAATGCATTACAAGATATGGTCGGATTCATTTCTTCTTTATCTAGGCTTTGTTCCTGGAGTATATCCTCTTCTTTTGACCTTTCTTGCTCCTTTTCTTCTTCCTCTTCACAATCTATGTAGAATAATTTCTTCTCAGCACACTTATGACCTTTAGTGTATTTGCTATCACAACTGTAACAAAGCCCTTTTGCTCTTTTTTCTTCCAATTGTTGTGGTGTCAACCTTATAGGTTGTGGAAGACTAGCGGCAACAACACTTCCGTCTTTATAGTTGTGAGTGGTATGCTTCCTGGTTGCCATAATTTTGCTTTCCATTTTTCTTGCTAACCTGAATGCCTTCTCTAATGAATCAGGTTCCCAAAGGCAAACATCATGTTGGATATTATCCTTTAAAGACCCTATGAACACATCAATCCTATGCTCCTCTGGAATATCTTTTACCCTTATGTTCAATTTTTGGAACTCCTCAATGTGCTCCATTATTGAACCCTTTTGTTTGAGACTTATCAATTGGCTAAAAAAAGTGTTGCTTTTTGTATCCTCATAATGTGCTATCAATTCTTCCTTAAAAATTGCCCAAGTGATAAATTGTTTACGAGAGCAAAGCCATTGATACCATACAAACTGATTTGGTTCCAAATATAAAGTTTCCATACGTACCTTTTGTGTGTTTTGCACATTATTGAGATCGAAGAATTGCTCCATCTGTAATATCCATGTGGCGGGATCCTTGCCATCAAACTTCCTCATATCGATTTTTGGAATATGGTGAGTCTTCAATCCAACATTAGAGTCTATGGAATCATGATTAACATTTCTTTTGTTCTCATCATGAGTTTCCTTTAGTACCCTTTCACCCTTAGTGACCATTTCTTGTAGCAACTTATTCATATTTATCTTCAATTCTTCCATCTTATCATCCATGCCATCAATTTTAGCGTCCATGCCATTCACCTTAGCTTCCATGCCATCCATCTTAGCTTCTACGCCTTTTTTTAAACAATCCATCTTAGCTTCTACACCCTTCTTTAAACCATCCATCTTAACTTCTACATCTTTCCTTAAACCATCCATCTTAGATTCTGTTGCTTTTTGTGCAAGTGACACTTGTTGCACTTGTTCTTGTAATTTTGATATATCATATAGCATTTCTTCTTCTTCTTCATGAGTCATGCTAGAGCTTTCAGGTTCCTTACTAGGTTTCTGCATTTTTTTTCCTCAGGGCATCAGTTACTGATAATAATTCTCTAATATGCCCTTTGAATTCCTTCAAAATAAATTTTCAAACCAAGCTTAAGCAAAAATTAAAGAAAATCTACACACCTTTTTTCACTTTGTAGGAGCTCGATATTGCCTCTGATGTATCTCTGTACTTTATGATTATCTAGTTCTGAATTTGTGACCTGTAGTAGCCCTCTGTGTCCTCTTTCCAATGCCACAAGTCTGACCCAAATTGGATTCTCCAAGGAAGAGTTATGTGAAATCTCCCACAGTGACTTGCTTATAGACTAGTTCAGTAGAGCGAACTTGTACGACGTGCCACGAGTCACTGTTTCGACCTTTGGATCTGAAACATGCACACAAGAAACTACAGTCCGTCCTCTTTCTATACCTTCTTACGAAATTTCAATCCGATCCCCAAAGAGAAAGTTATGACGATTTTCCCCAGGTCACCTGTTTTGAATGTAATTCAGGAGTCTGCAAAAAGACCAACTTCCTCAGATCATATCTCCGCAAATATCGTGCGAAAAGCTCTGAAATTCAGACCCAAGGTTTAGCGCGATTTCTTCTCAAATGGGTGTTTTTTGAGACTTCTGAAACATCACAGAAAAAAAGTTATAGCGAAAATGCCACGATGACCTTTTTGGAGCAGCGAAACCCTAGAATCCAAAGCTCTGATACCAAATGTTATGAAACCAATTCAAGAAAAGATAGAAAAGATAGATCAACGCCTTAGAATTCAGCCTCTTCGAGGGGGAAACCTCCTTTACATTACATAAATGAACAATTCTTAGATGATTCAAATGACAAAACCTCCTTTCTATATATAGGAGTCTAAGGAGTCACAATATAATCCAGCCGACCTAACAATAATAATATAAAGCCACAAAAATAACAATAGATGGATTCTATGGGGCACAGTAATAACAATATGGGGGCAATAGGGGCACAACAATATTAATAAGGGGTATAAATACAATAGTAATGGGGTAATCACTAGTATTATAGGGACCCAACACGAGCTCCCATTCTGGTGTCCGACCCTTTATGTACCATATTTTCCACATGTGGGCTCTTATAAGGTGCCGCATGTGGTGGGATGCCCGACATACGCGAAGGAGAAGTCCCAACAATACCCCCAATATTCATCCCTTCTTGGAGGGCGTCTCCATGACCAATGTCGATAGATGTTTTTTGCAAGAGAGGGAAATTATTGAATACATTGCTGACTTCATGACAATAATGACATCAAAACGAAACACCATCATAATATAACTTATGAAGATGAACAAGCCCTCGATAATGTAGCGCCAAATTGGCCACCAGACCCTCCCTTGTGTCCAGATGAACCAAAAGTCTAACATATGTCTTATTTCTGGATTCAAGATACCCTCTGTCGAAATCCAAAAATTTCCCTAAATCATTCCCAGTGCATCAAAAGATGTCTTCGGACCATAAATGCAGAGGAAGCCCCGACCGTCTCACCTAGATAGTTCATGCTCCCAATTGTTCCTTGCTCCGGGTCAAATAGAGGTGTCGATGACTTAAAGAGAATGGGAGCCAATTCATTGTTCCAGTACCTTGAGAGAGCCTAAGTCACTTGTTCAACACTACTAAATTTGAAGGCGAACCATCCCTTGGACATGGTGAAAACTTTAGGAAATACGACCATGTCTTGAATCCATACTTCCTAAGCCTGTTTCCTCAGCCGAGAAGATGATTATTTCCTACCTCGAACCCGTCCCACAATAACCCTGTTGACAATGTTCATAATGTCAACAAAATTAATACCGACACCTAAAATTAGAACCCAATCCTACTCTTTAACCTTGGTGCACTTCAACAAGGCAACTTCATCAACTTTTCCAAGGGGAGGCTCTCCCATGGAGGAAGAATTAAAACCCACTGAAGCCTCGACATGTGCACCCCCATTGCATTAGCTTCCCTTCTAGGTTGTATACTCACAGGGACACCCATATGTTCTTTAGACTCGAATCCTTCAAACCACTAGAAACCCCATGAGGTCATGAAACAACAATTTCCCCAACAACCCCAACATGAGAAATCCCTAAAGCTACATATGAACCAAGGCAGGTCTTTGTGGATGACAAAGGTGTGATAGGGTTTATAGGGTTGATACATTTATCAGTGAAATGCAATGCTTCCAAGGAAATACCAGTAGAACTCACCCCAAAATTCTACAACCCTAACCATTTTGAGATCTCTAGTGTTGAAACCCCAATGTTGTGCCGAAAATCACAATTGAGACACTTTGAAGGAGAACCTAGTGAGATAGGTAATTGATAGTCTTCTGATGGATTAGAGAAATTTTAATAAAGCCCTACGTTCAGGGATCCAGATGGCAGAGGTTGTTCCATTCCCAGTGTATGATGTGGCGATTCTTTCCAGATAGGCACTCCGTCCAGTGGGTCAGCATAATAGTCCATGACATCCTCCTCCATCTCAGCAACAATGTTCATTCTCATGTAACCATAGTCAAACTAAGTGTATCTCTGAGGATCGACAAGGAAATAATCACTATTTGACAGGAGGCAAGGCTATGCACCTGTGGGAAAGATCAACAAGGTATATAGTGCTTCACGAGCGAAGGTGGAGGCTAGCTGCAAGGTGAAAATATTTATGGGAAGGCTCTCCAAATGTGGTAGAAAACCTCCCGCAAAAAACCCTACCTCAACCCTATGGTGGATTCCGAAAAGAAAACCTTAGATCCATTTCGACCCTCCCAAAAACCAGTAGATTTTATATCTTAAATTATCAATGTTATAAAGATCTACATTTATTGTGAACCATTAAGTTTGATGATTAATTTATGGTTTTCATTCATGCCATAAGTTCATTAATGCAACTTAACGTGTTTTCATGTTATTAAATACTAAGGTAAATAGATGTTATTACTTAGTATCTAATATGATTTAATGTGTTTTCCTATTATTATATAATAAGACAAATACACACTATTACTTAGTATTTAATATGTTTGTGTTCCCTTGTGCTAGAAAATACTTACAATATTTGTTAGACACATTTTTCCTCTAAATATTTCATTCACTAACTTGTAAGTATTTATGTGACAAGAATAAAGGCACTTTCTATGGCAAACCTTAATTGCAAACGACAATTTAAATTCTTTATTGCCTCCTCTCTATTATTAAATCTTCACCTTTCATCTTAAATACTATCCTTAATATGGAAAATCTAAACACTTTTAAATGATTTTTCCAAAGTAATATGGGGCAATATTAATTGTAATATGTCGAGGGTCACCCCCTTTGGTCCAAGGAGCCAACCCAGGACCTAAAGTGGGGAGGTCTTATCGACCTCCATTGAGTGCCTTGGTATCGATCCTTAACAAGGTCAAATTGGAGAACGACAAATTGATAATGGATGGAATTAGGGACGTTATCCCATATCTCCCATGAAGTTCATATGTCTTTTACAACCACATCATCCATGTGTGAGTTATTCAGCCAAGCAACCGACCTATGCATGCATCCACTAACAGATATTCTAAATCATAATAGAATATTCTTTAAAAATTAAACTTTAATATCAATAGCATGCAATCGATCAAACTGGAGGTCACTGACCCATCACATGCATATGCATCCTAGTGGCCTCCTACCACACTCAAATAGTCATCAGTAATATCTGCTCGTAGGGTTAGTCAATGATATATTTACACATAATACAAGATCAATATCAAAATCATCATGACTATGAATACATAATATTCAACATAAGACTTACTGAAATCAAACAAGTAGTCATCAAAACATATGAATGTGATAGTATATAATGAAATTATCACCATGATTACACATAATCATCAAATAGGTACATCAAAGTCATTATCACATAGTAAAAATAACCATATCCTCGACTTTAGGTCTTTAAAGAATAATGTATGTGCCATAAGGATATATCAAGGTTAAAATAATGTAAAAGTCAGTCAATTAGAATGGGGTAATACAAATTCATTTTGGGTCTTCTTATTTCATGAAAAATAATATTAATAGATTCAGCCATGTCCACAATTGTGTGCATGGAAAAACCTTGGAAAAGCAGTGGAAAATCATGACGTGAAAAATTCCAACATTAGGGTTGTTTTGGAGAGGACCTTGAATGGCCACTTTGATCATGTACTTGGATGATATACTAGTTTTTAGTAAACTCCGAGAGGACCACTTTTAGTAGTAGGACCAAGTATCCTTAGCGTTGTACCAAGAGAAGCTATTGCTCAAACTAAAGAAGTGTACATTCTGATAGAAAAAACTTGTTTATCTTGGACTCCATTTGAAGCAAGATGGACTTAGCATTAATCTAGAAAATATTTTTACTATCATCTAGTGGTCGCTATCGAAGTACATTCATGATATTTGAAGCTTCTTGGGAATGACAAATTATCTCATGGAATTCATAATTTGTTTTTTCATGGCGTACCCTCTTAAATCCTTAAATCATGAATAAATTAGTTTCAATTGAAACATTGCGCAATAGAAGTGTTCAAAGCGATAAAGTGTTGAGTTATCATTGCTCCAATTCTCCCACGTAACATTCAACAAATCTTTGAGATTGAGTGGATGCATTTGACATGCCACGACAGTAGTATTAATGTGGCACTGAAGATCCATATCACTTTAAAACATTTCTAAGTTAGCTCTAATTTTTTCAATGTATGACCAAGAAACCTATACATTGGGTCAAGCATTGAAGCATTGGCGAGACTATTTCCTCAACAAGAAATGGTTATTCATATCAACCATAAGCCTCTCTAGTTTCCTTGAATTGAGTAAGATCGAGAATGAATTCCACATGAAGTGGATCACATATTAATAACAATTCAACACAATGATTAAATTTTTAATAGGAAGAACAAATAAAGTTGTTGACATCCTATAAAGATCACCAATAGTGAAATTGACAGTGTTCATACAATTTACAATTTGGTTTCATTATGTTCAAAGAAGCTTAAGTGCATTGTCCAAACTTCACATGCACATAATTAGTCCAATATAGAATTGAGACAACCTTCAAAAATGAAGAGTTTTAGGAATACTTGTTGAAATATGGGAATATTTCCAAGTTGAGCACTATTTGTGATTGTTAGGGAGATAAGAGATTGTAGTGGTTACACTAGGAAAACCATCAAAAATATCAGAACACTTTGGAAAGGAGAAGGTGACTAAGAAATTGAAGAGATATTTTTATTGGTTAAAGATGTTATAATAGGTAGCAAAGTTGATGATAAATTGTTCCCTATTTATTGTCTCAAATCCAACAAATCAAACATTGGGAAAATATACATCCGACTTTCAATCTCAATCTAAACTACATGAATCAAAATCCATGGATTTTCTTGGATGTCTACCAATGAATAGTAAAAAAAATAACTATCTAATGGTCACTACAAATCACTTCATCAAAATGGTCATGATCATACCAAGCAAGAAGACTATCTCAACACAATAAGAGGCACAATTTTTCTTTGAGAAGGTATATGTGCACTTGGGCTTACCATTATCAATGATCTCTTACAATAGTAGAATTTTGGTTACTTATGATAGGCAGTATGTAGCTGACACATGAGAAATTGAAAAGACATATTGTATTTCATCCAAAAGAAGTTGGTTAGGTAAAGACTATAAATTGTAGCACAATTCAATTTTTGTGCACCTTTAATCACAAACATTCAAATGCACAAGATGCCAACATCCCATATGTGTAGTGATGTTTCAATTATGCACAACATAGAGTGACAAACACTTCGCCTTTTGAAGCATGCCTTGGATTACCAAAAGATCCATTGGCCATTTTAGGTCTTATATACAAGACAATGAAAAAGGAGGTTGTTGCACATGGGTAAGTGATAATTTTTATAGACCACATCTAAATATTCATGATCAATTTCAAGAAGCTTTGCACAAAATCAAGAAAATGAAATTGGGTTTACCTTCCAAAGGACTTCTTTAAAGTAAATGCCAAGAAGATCAAGCCACTCATATATGGCCCCTATACCATCATCAAGTAGATTGAAGAGAAAACGTTCAAGTTGGATCTACCATCCTACATAGGAATGCATCTAGTCTTCAACATATGATCCCTTGAAGCTCTATGAGCCATCAATGTTTAATGGTCATGAAGAATAATCAGTTGTGTTTGCCTCTAAAGAGTTAGTTGTTGTAGTTGGTGCAAAATTTGAAATAGATATAATTATATGGGGCAAAGAGTAGGTAACTGTAAAATACTCCCTATTATCCCGCACACCAGTTAAGGTTAGTAAGCGATAGATATTAAGATGATTGGTGGGCTCCAGTATTGTAGCAATAATGCTACAACTCCTGGGGCTTCCTATCTCTAATTTTATCAACCCGGTAGTTCGTACAAACTTGGAAGCGACGGTGTTGTATGCACAAGTACTAGCTCTTGTCGCAGCTGTCACTTGGTCAGCTGGCACAAGTCCGCTAGGGCTCAAGCCAACTTCTATATGCTCTCAGAAGAAGCTTTCTAAATGATGGACGAAGGCTATCTCAAGGAAATTAATCTATTTTGCAAAAATGAACTGAAAGCCAACCAAAACATGAAACCCTAGTAAACCCTAATCTGACTAGTTTGACCTCTATGATGCAATAGTGAGAGTGCCAATGTCTAAAAATGATGCCATTACTTCTAGTGATGTGAAATGCATGAACTCAAACTACTTCCATGAAAAAGAACATTGTTTTTGTATTTTTTCTTAAGTGGTTGGAGTGATTATGGTTTTGTTTCTTATTAGGGTTTGGCTGTGCAGAGGTGGTGCGAAGGGAGAGAAAGCTTGGGAAAGGTCAGGAGGGCTAGGAGAGGTCCCAGAGGGTCCCTAGCATCAGTCCACAGAATTCTACAATGTTCAGGTGCTCGGCAACCAAGTTTGCAAGCTTCTACAGGATGTCTGCAGGGGATCCTACAGGAAACTAAGGAATTCTACAGGAAGTCTGCTACCTTCTACAGGATGTTCTACCGTGGGAGTTTTGGGTGATGGTGAAGTGATGGAGCAGTATGGGAGGATAGGTAAGATGGAGATGGAGCTTGTGATGACTCAGGGGCAGAGAAATAAGATGGAGAAAGAGTGCATGAAGTTGGTTGGTGGATAGAAGGATGGCAGCAACGAGAGGTAAAAAAGATGGAGCTACGTGGGCAATGGAAGAGTTGGAAGGTGAACGAGCTGAACAAAGGTCGAGTAGGTGGCTTGAGGCGAGGTTAAGAAGAAGAAGAAGGAAGTGGAATGATACTGAGCAGTGTAAATAAAACAAATTTCTTATGTCTTGCACCAAAAACGAGAATTCATTAACCAGTGCTACCTGTGCTATTAAACCAATGAACAGCAATGTAAATCATGAAGAAAAGTCGTGCATGGAGGTAGAATGAAGAAGTATGGCTCTAGAGCAAAATGCATGGAAGGATCCACGATTAAAACGACTGTGTTGCAGCTTGCATAAAAGTAGAAAAAGACTGCGTTTTTTTGGTGGTTGGTATAGACTGCACCCCAATCCCTAAACAGAGATGGCAGTGAAGGCACTAACAACCTTTTCTTGGAGCTCCAGTGAATTACAAACCTCCTATTCTAATCTAAGCAACTGAAAGTGATTTAACCATAAGCTAATCCTACTCAATCTCATTAAAGAAATCAAATCAGCAGACTGTGTTCTTGAAATGCATATCAAACAAGGAAACAAAGTGCTGGAAAGAAAGGCAAATAACACTACAAGAAGAGGAGATATATTGCTCTCAGGTTGGGCCCTAACTTGAGAGCTATAGCTCCCTTAAAAGCTCAAAATTAGATCCAAATCTGCTTGCCTTTATTCATAATCAAAAGTCTAATGTCATGCCAAAACTGGCTTACAAAAACAAACACCGAGCTGTGCTCAGAAATTACATTATCAGTCCAAAAGTTCAAAAAGCTCCTAACAAAGGCTACGGCCTTCATATTTATACACAATGAAGATCAAGCTGGCTTCCTCCATTCGTGGAGCTTGGCTGTCCAACTGAAAGTCAAACTGCTATAAACTGCTGATCCTGTAGAACGTGTTGGATGCCTTTAAGCTCGGTGGGGAGAGCTATTGGAGCTCGGAGTTAAGGTGAAAATCACGAGGAAGGTCATCAAGACTGTGGACAACCTCCCTATGAACCCGCAATGTCACCTTTGCTGTCTCCTTGTCTCCATTTGCGTGGTCTTTTGCTCTCTTTAATGCCAAAAACCTGAAATCATCATGTATTAGCCACATAGATATAATGCCTGCCCTTCTTCCTACAAACAACACGAATATACTAAGAAATGAATGCATAAGTGATAAAAGATGAATGGTTGAGCAAGGTAAGTAGGCCAATATGAGCCCAAATTGTACCAAAAATTGGGGCTCATCAATGATCTTATCTCCATGTAATAGTTATGGAAATGGGGTCCAATTTTTTCGTTTTCTTTTACTCTCAAGAAACTCAAAATGAATGATAACATCACATTCCTCATCGAGACGATTCCGACAATATAAATTTTCTCCGATCTGGCTCCCTAATCCAAAGAGATGGCCATCCAAAGATTTGACATTCAATTAATTCCATCTCACCAACATGCCATGTGGTGCCAATGTGGTCCCCACGTAGCACCCATGTGGCAATACTAGTCTGCCTCTCACTGCAACATCACAATGTTACTATAGTTTTCGATTCATTCATCCTAGCCTCATAATACCCCATTATACAACGGCCATGACCAAATCCATACATATGTGTACTACATGGGAGGTATTGCAGGTGTGGGCCCCTCGAAAGCCATATCACCCTAGAAATACTCTCCTCTGAATTAAATCTTGTCACCCCTCATTGTTCCTTTGAGGGACAAACCTTTTGGGATAACATGGAGCTTTCCATGTCGACCAACACTTCAACATGGCTCATCCAACTGTGTGGTTCTTCTTTTTTCCACCTATACTGGTGAGCTCCATTGTGCCATGTCAGCCTTGTGATAATACCCTAGCAATTTTCTTCCCTGCTCCATTTGAAACCTCTAGGTTCCTAGGTGAGTTCATCGGACCTGAGTGCTAGGGTGATGCCAACCTCCACCAGTTTCTCCACGTGGATTGGGTCCCCACATAACTTTCATCCCCTACCTTTTCCAGTGTTTTCATCGCATGTGATTGGGAAATCCTTCACCGATGTACACAAGGCACATTCGAGTTCTAGCCCCACTACCATCTCACTCGAGGATAAAATCCCGATAGTTTCCCTTGGGAATGCCCTTGAAATCTTTGTAGATAAAGTTTCAATACATGTGGATGCTTCTGATGTTTGCATCATTTGATAGCTGTGATCTTGCCGCTTTTTCCCATGGGCATGGCCCCTAGCGATATGACACTTATGTGTGCGTTCTGTCACACATCTTAGGGTTCTGACTCCTGGCCCTATGACATAAAAACTTGTGTAAACAATGCCTATTATGACACTTAACTGATAATACATTTATAAGGAGCCTTTCCCAAGCCTCTGATGCACAATGTGTAAATACATATAGGGGTATATGTAAGCGCCTCCAACTATCCCTCCTAATATTTATCATTGCATCTATTTCACCTAAGTTTTCAATAGGGCTTGGTCTAATCTATGTTGCGTGTGTGTGTGTGTGTAGAGATATATCAATTTTTTCCTCCTGAGCTTTGTAATATTTAAAACATAATGAAATGATCAATTCTTTCAAGTTTCATAACTCATACAAACTGACCTTCTCATTCATTTTCATTGTGAACCATTAGACAAATTTTAAGTCCTTAATAATCCAAGTCTTTCTTGTAGTAGTCACCCCCAAGCTAGATTTTAGAGTTTGGGGATGAGTGCTTAAGGGATCAACCACATCTTCCAATTGAAATAGGGAGTCAAGAGGACCATCCACCTTCACCCACCAGCTATGTCATGTATTCAATGTCTCTTAGGGAATCCAAAGGTCCACCACCTCCACCCTTAAAGTAAATTAAGGAATCCAAAAGTTATGCTTCCACCCACAAGTAGCAAGGGAATCCAGAAGTTATGTTTCTGCCTTCTAATCAACAGCGAATCTAGAGGCTAGGCCTCCACCCTCTAATCAACATGGGAATCCAGAGGTTGTGCCTCCACCCTCTAATTACCAAAGGAATCTAGAGGTTGTGACTCCACCCTCTAATCAACAAGGGAATCTAGAGCTCTCTATAACCAAGAAACGAAGAAAACAAGCAGAGGGAGGCTAAACAACTCTACTACTAGGAATCCAAGGAGCAGGTGACCACCTAAGTTGTTAAGGGAATCTAGACAAAACCATCTCCACCATCTTGACTTATAGGAAGTCTAGATGCTACCATCCTCACCTAAGAGTTATTCTTCTACCTCCCAATGATCAACAGAATAATTGATTTCCTTTTCTGCGCTCTATTAGTATCACAAAGTTATATTCTCTCATTATTTTTTTAGTTTCTTACTTTTGCATTGTATATATTTTCTCTCTTGTTTTTGAACTCCCTCTATCCTGCATGGCCTTCTTCTCTGAGGATGCTTTTCCTTTTCATTCAATCTATTGTAACCATCTTCTATTTCATGGACTAACAATTTTTTCATGCCTTCCTTCTCGTCCATAGTGGTTTTTCCCTGCATGAGGGTGTGGGAAGTTATGTGTTAATACTTCCTTCCAACCCACTTCCTATTGTTTGAATTCTATATCCCCAAATTCTCATGCAACCCATTTCTCATTATATTTCGTCATTTTTTCCTTGTATATTTTTCCAAGGAAAGCATGGTTCCTTTTCCATCTTCTTCAACTCAATTAATTTAGAAAACTAGTCCATTTAAGGCACGCCATACAACCTTCAATGGCTGTCACAAAACAATTCAAGCCTCTTTTAAATTCCAAACAACCTCTCTCCTTAAACTATGGAATCCATGTCCCAATTCTCAGGCATTTTTTTAAATCATAATCAAAGTGTATGAATTATTTACAATGAGGGGGGGATTAGCCCAAGGTTGTCACAAACCCCTCCCCCTTGGAGGAATATTATCCTCGATGTTCTATAATTGAACACAAAACAATAACATGCTCTAAAACCCAACACAATAGATTTCGAGCTTTATATACATAACAGTATACAATATTTTTAGAAGTTATTTACATTTACCTCAACCAACAAAAAAAAAGGATATTATGCCCTCATTTGGTCAACCATTTCCCACGTGGCTTCCTTTGGCTCAAAGTGCCTCCACTACACTTTGATTTGCTCTATTGCCCAATTCTAGAGAGTGAGCTATCTCCGACTTGAATGCATAGAGGTTCTAGTTGGAACTCTCCCTCTAGCTCTACCTATAACACAAACCAATCAATGACATGATTAACATCATGTACATATATTTTAAGCAATGAAGCATTGAAGACATCATGAGATTTCATTGATGGTGGCAAGACCAAAATATAGGCTACTAGCCCTATCCTTTCAAGCACTTCAAATGGTCCACAAATTGTGGTGCCAACTTGGCACATGACCCAATTTTCAAAGAGATTTTCTTGGGTCTAAGTCGTAGGTATACATGCTCCCTGGCTTGGAATTCCTTGTGCATCCTATGCTGGTCTGCATAGCTCTTTTGTTTATCATTTTACACCTTTAAATTCCTTTTGATAGTGTGCACTTTTTTTCCATTTCCTTCAACATATTAGGCCCAATAAGGACCCTGTTCATTAGATCACTCTAACTGATAGGATTGTTACAACTCCTCCCATACAATGTTTCAAATGGGCTCATTTTCAACAATTCCTGATACCCATTATTATATGCAAATTCTACAAGTGGAAGGTACTCTTCCCACTTCCTTGGTTGGTGCATTATATACATTCTTAGCATGTCCTCAAGAATTATCTTCGTCCTCTTTATTTTCTCATTAGTTTTAGGATGATAGGTTGTGCTAAAAACCAACTATGTTCCCAACTTTGTAAACAACTCTTTCTAAAACCTTCAAGTAAATTTGGAATCTCTATCCAAGATGATTTTCTTGGGAACTCCATGCAACCTCACAATCTCCTTTATGAAAACTTGAGCCACCTCACTAGCTAAATTTGTAGATTTAACAACCACAAAGTGAGCCACCTTTCTCAAGTTGTCGACCACTACCATGATTGCATCATGTTGTTTTGGAGTCCTTAGCATCCTTGTAATGAAGTCCATCAAAATAACTTCCCACTTCCATTCCATAATGAAAATGGGCTGCAATAAGCCAGTTGGGTGCTTTCACTCCGTCTTCACTTGTTAACACTCTATGCACTTGGAGATAAAATCGACCATGTCTCTCTTCAAATTTTGTCACCAATAAAATTTCTTGATGACCATTAGAGTCTTTTGATATCCTGGAAGGCCAGAATATGGCTTCACATGAAACTCTCTTAATATGAGTTTCTTCAAGTCACTGTCGTTTGGCACATTGATTCGATTTTTGAATCCAATCAACCTATCGTTGGTAAGGTAATATTCCTTATCCTTTTCACCTTCACATGCTTGCTACAATTTTTCTTTCATCTGTTGATATTTTTGATTTTGCTGCCCTGCATTTTTTATTTGTTGGGAAAAATGCTGAGGGGTTGAGAGGGGGGGGGGGGGGGTAAATCAATATTTTTATACACACTTCAGCTTTTCATTTTTTTATTCTAATTTATGTACACTACTGTCATTTAGGAAACCAATGTATGTACACGACTGTGAGAAAAACAAACCGTGTATATCCAGATAACTAATTTGTCATTTATTTCAATAACTGTTCATCTTTAACTAGTGCATCATTAATTCATTATTCATTCACTAAGAAAAAATAAAGAGCAGATAGATCATAAACACACAAGAAACATATCAACACACATGAACACCAGGATTTTAGGTGGAAACCCAATGTGGGAGAAAACCATCATTGTCGTCGTCTCTGTCTTCTTCTTTTATTATAAAGGAAAAAATCTTACAATCTTATACTGGTGCAGTGTCATACTAGTATGCAGTCACCCACCTACAAAAGGTTGTTGTTGGCTTAGTGGGCCTTGACCCAGGTTCAACGTTAATTTATCCAAACAAATCCCTACACTACTGACCCTTTCCACATCAATCTGCGGAGCGCAGACTGAAGTCTCACCCGAAGCAGTATGGGGGGATGCTTGATCTGATAATCACCCTATGAGTGACCTCAGTAAAGATTTATTTAACAGAAGGTATTACAGACTCATGTGCTAGTGTGTGTGTGTGTTTTGTGTTATTGAAACAATAGATCGATTAGATTGCCAATACACAGACATTTTGAATGGAAAGACAGCAGAGAAATGCAGTAAGCAGACACAAAGACACAAGCAATTTTTGATAAGGAGTTCACCCTATTCTCCAGGGCTATGTCTCCGGTCCAGCTTCAGTGGTGGCCTTATTTTATTATGTCTTTCAGTAGAGAAATTACAATATAGGGACTCAATATGAGTTCTCCTGAAGTAGGTTTTTCTTGGCAGGGTGGTTCTTGGATTCCCCAAGCCACTTGGAGTACACAGACTCTTGTTCTTCCTACCCGCTCTGTGACCCTCGGTCTACAGTGGAAAGAGCCAACTGTGATGCTCAATCCGGATAGATTCCTCTATGGGAAGGCTTGATTCTTCAAGCTCTCTGGTGCTCGATGCTGCCTGTGGTCAGCTCGGCCCTCTATCTCCTCTGCTTGGCTTTACTGCTCTCTGTTCGCAGTCCTCCTCTCAGGGTTCACTGTTCACTGTCTCTCTTGGTCACTTAGACTCTTCGATCTGAATCTCCCTTTTGATCCCCCATCCAACTTCCTCCATTCATGGCTTCAGTCATTCGATCCTTGGCTTGTTCATTTCCTCTTCTTCCTGCGTCAATTTGCCTGTCGCCTGTGTGCTTGGAATTCCCTGTTCGGTGTCAAAATAATGCTCAGGAAGTAGCCACGTGTATCCATCGGAACTGCGCTAGCCCACTTGTCGATTCGTTGCTTTCTCCACCGTGGCGGTCAACGGATTCCAAATCCTCTTAAATCGCGGTTTTATCCCCTGTCAATTCTGCTCTATCTGTCGGGCGCAATCTCAGCCATCCGATCTGGGCTCCTCCAGATCCAACGTCATTCGCACGTCGAGCACAGTTGACTTGCTCGACCGATAATGTGCGATCGCAGCGATTTTTCTCTCTCCTCCACTGCCATACAACGATCGCTCATTGTGATCGCTCTGCTTTCTCCAAAACCTCTTACCGTTCAAGGGCGTCCCGACCAAACCGCCGATTTCTAGGCCGTGGGTCCCACCATAGTACTTTGGCGCTTTTTCCTTTTTCCACCCTCGGTCCTCTAGCTCCCCGATGTGACCGAGTGCTTAAGCCCTACCATTTCGGCCATGTTTTCCCAGCGATGCGCGTTAGCACTAAGCACTAACACGCATCGAAAACTAGCTCCTTTTCCCATTCCAGGGCTCCCAGGGGCTATTTTGACCTCCTGCGCAGTCTCCATGGGCCTCGGTCAGCGTGCTTTGACTGAGGTCCTCGTCGTTCCACGCCGGCTGCCATGGCCACTGGTTCAGGGTGTTTTCGATTGCTGTTTTGGATTCTTCAAGGATTTGTTCGACCTGTTTTAGTCACGGTTCTATGACAGTCGTTTATGGATCTGATTCGGATCACGGCCTCCCAACTGAAAAGCTTTTGGACCACCAAAAGTTGGTTTTCTTTTAAGCATTGACTAAGTGAGGGAATTGCTGTCTCACTTGTCCAATCTCAATCCACTTCGCATTGCTTGGCTTCGAACCTTTAAGCCCAATTATGAGGTATTCCACCTGTCCACGACACGTCATCCTTACCTTTCTGTCCAACACTGTATCTTCCTGCAACTCATTAAGATATTCCGGTAGCAGATCATCAATAGAAGGCAATTGACTATGCTCTTCAGGGTCCTCAATCATTGAAGGTTTAAAAAATCTCAAGCAATCTGCGTTCATGACTGAGTAGATGTGCATGTAAGCTGGCAGATCAAGGCGAAAATCATTTTCACGAATCTTCTCAAGTATCCTGAAGGGTCCATACCTTATAGGTTTTAGCTTCTTACCTTCACCTTGCATCTTGTCCTTACTGATATAAAACCAGACTTGGTCTCCAACTCGAAAACTATGCTCCATCCGATGCTTATCATGCCTAGCCTTGTACTTGGCCTGGCTCTTTTCCAGCTATTCCTGTACTGCCTGGTGGATCTCCTGGATCTATTCAATGAACCTGGTTGCTTTGTCCACATCACTGTGTCCATCAACCATGGTATCTTTACCAAAGAAAAAATCCAAGGGAGACCTTGGTATGAAACCAAAGCAGGTCTCAAAAGGATATCTCTGTGTAGAAGAGTGTTTAGCTCTATTGTAAGCATGCTGCACATAGCACAAGTGCTCATCCCAAAGCTTAGCATGTTTGCTGGAATATCCTCTAAGTAACTAGATCACTATCCTATTTACTACTTCTGTCTGACCATCTGTGTGTGGATGAAAAGTTGTGCTTTTCTTTAATTTGGTGTCCATTAGTTCCCATAGACTGGACCAAAACCTCCCCATAAATCAGGTGTCTCGATCAAATATAATAGAAGTGGGTAATCCAAAATGAACCCATACATGTTCAAAGAATAATTTTGCAGTTTGTTCAGCTGTAATCTGTTTGCTACAGGGTATCAAAATACACATTTTATTGAACCTATCCACAATAACATATAGGTAATCATGACCTTTCCTAGACTTGGGCAGTCCCCCAAAAAAATCCATGTAAATGCTCTCCCAAGGGTGAGAGGGAACTGGTAATGGGGTGTACAAGCCTAGTTTTCTATTGTTGGGCTTGCTTTTAGCACACATAGCACACCCCTTTACATATCTAGAAACTGTCTCATTCATTTTTGGCCAATAACAGAACCTTTGCAACTGTGCAACTGTTTTACTTATCCCAAAGTGACCTGATATCAGAGAAGTGTGTGCTTCCCTAATTATCTTTGCTCTCTCAGTTTGTGGAATGCAGAGTTTCCCACAATGATATAAGAGTCGGTCCTTCACATGATAGTCCAATTCTTCTACTCTCTTACCTTTACTCAAAGTTGCATATACATCTTTAAAGTCCACGTCCTGAGCATACTGTTCTATGTAGCTTTCGTGTAATACAGAATTATGCTTAAGGATGGTAGATGCATTTAGAATGGGTCTAGATAACATGTCTACAACCTTGTTATGTATGCCCTTTTTATATCTGATGACTAAATGAAACTGTTGTATAAAACCCATCCATCTGTAATGTCTTGATTGTTGCAACTTAGTTTGGGAGTGTAGATATTGAAGTGGCTGATGATTAGTATGTATTACTGTTTCTTTGCCCATTAAATAATGTTTCCACTTTTTCACACTCTAAACTAATGCATACAATTATTTATCATAGGTAGGATAGTTAACTACTGCAGGATTAAAAGTCTCAGAATGATAACATATGGGTTTACCGTGCTATGTCAACACTGCTCCCATGGCATAGTCATTGGCATCAGTTTTCATCTCAAATGGTCTTTGTAGATCTGGCAGTGCTAGTACAGGTGCTGTACTAATTTTGTCTTTCAAGGTGTCGAAGGCTTTCTGCTATTTGCCTCCCCACTGAAACACCTTGTTCAATCCTGTCAAAGAATGTAAGTGAGCTACAATTGAGGAAAAGTTTGAAATGAACTTCCTCCAATACTGTGCTACTCCTAAGAAGCTTCTCACTTCTATAGCAGACTTGGGTTTAGGCCAGTTTACAATGACTGCCACTTTAGAGGGATCTATTTTCAATTCACCTCCCCCTACTATATGACCCAAATAATTTAGTGAGGTTTTACCAAATTCACATTTTGAGAGTTTAACATAAAGTTTTTCTCTTTCCAAAACATCTAATGTCTGATTAACACGCTTTAAATTTTCTTCCCACATTTTACTAAAAATCAGAATTTCATCCAGATACACAATAACAAAATCATCAAGAAAAGGTCTGAGTACATCATTCATTAATATCATGAAAGTAGCATGGGAATTGGTCAAGCCAAAAGGCATAACCAACCATTCATACAATCCCTGCTTTGTTTTGAAAGTAGTCTTCCATGCATCTTTCTCTGCAACTCTGACTTGATGGTATCCACTATGCAAATCCAGCTTGGTGAAATAAGCAGCTTCCTTCAATTGATCTAAAAGATCATCTATGCAAGGAAGGGGATAACAATTTTTTATCGTTATTTTATTCAGTGCTCGGTAATCAATGCACATTCTCCATGAGCCATCTTTCTTTCTCACCAAACGATTGGTGACCCACATGGTGATGTGCTAGGCCTGATGAACCTTTTCTCGAGCAACTCCTGCACCTGCTTCTTGATTTCAACATTCTCTAAAGCAGATAACCTGTACATCCCAATGTTAGGCAAAGGAACATCTTGCTGCAAAATAATATCATGTACTATTTCCTTTTTGGGTGGCAGACCTTGAGGTTCTTAAAACAAGACATCATACTCTGAAACAATCTTTTCTATATCAGCTTGCTGATCAGAATTACAGCCCTCAAATACATTAGTTTTATCAGTTTTCGTTTCTTTTACAACCATTAGTAAGAACTGTTTTCATGAATTTATCATTCTTTTCATCTGTCCTGAGTTTATGAGAGTATAATTATTCTTGAGCTTATGAGCTCTTACAAAGTATTCGATTCCATCTTTAACAAGTAGATACTTGTTCTCAACTCTATAGAAAATAGCCTTTCTATCATACAAGTAAGGACTTCCTAAAACAATTCCACATATATCCAAAGGCATTACATCTAACTCAACCTCATCTGCAAATGCTGACCCAAAAGAAAACTTGAGTTTGCACTGTCTAGTCACTTGTAGTTGTGCTTTATCATTCAACCATCCTAATGGGTATGGCTTCTTATGAGGTGTAGTTGTTAATCCCAATTTCTTTACAATTGCTTCAGAAATCAGATTTACTTGTGAGCCGCTATCAAACAAAGTATCAATCTTTTGATATTTGGAAAAAACTCGAATATGGAAAAGCTCACGCCTTTTTCTCTCATGTTCTTCATCAATAACAGATTGAGCAGAATTACTAGTAGATGCTTCAGAATTCTTACCTTTTATACCTGTGGCTGTTATGATTGTTTCATCTCCTGAGTCTGACCCCAAATCTTTCTGAATAACTGCAGCAGTTGTGTTCTTCTTGCCCTCGGACTTCTTAGGTATCAGCTCTGGATGCCGAATCCAACAGTGCTCATCATCATGCCCCTCATTTTTACAGTGAGTGCATGAAGCTTTGCCTTTTTGTCCAGTGTTGGCCTTCCTTGCTTTCCATTTCTGCTTTCTTTTCTCCTTGCTTTTGCTTACAGTGGGTTGGGATGGTCCCCCAACTTCTAAATTTCCATTCTTTCCTCTTGCTTCTAGATGAGTAGCTTGTACATATACCTCATCTATACTAGTGGGATTAAACATGAGGATAGTGTGCCTCATATAGCTGTGTAGACCCCCAATGTACTTCAAAAGAGTTTCTAGTGAGTCTAATGAAATACCTAACATCAATGCTCTCTTTCGGAACTCTTGAGTATACCCTTGTACACTTTGCCCTTTCAACTTCCGAAGAGTTTGCCAACTCATCATGGCTTGTTGCATATAGGCCAATGGATAGAACTTCTTTCTGATGGCAGAAACAAAGTCACTCCAGAGAGAGATGGTCTTACCATGCTTCTTCACATCAGCTTGGGTTCTGCCTTCCCACCAAACCATGGCAGTGCCTCCTAGGCATAGGCTTACCAGCTGAATATTACTCTTGTCTGAGTCTATGTTTTGCACCCTGCAATACACATCAATTTTTCTTATCCGGTCATCCAACTTTTCAGCATTCAACTCTCCATCATATATAGGCAAATCAAATTTAACATCTAACTTAATCAAATATGCTTTCTTATTATGCACAGGGCTACTAGGAGGTGTAGGGAAGCTTTCTTCTTTTCCCTTCCCTTTGGAGTGGTCATGGGAATGAGGTTCATCTTCTTCTTTATCTTGCTTAGAGCCCGATGAATCCTCATCCCTATGCTTTCTAAAGTCCCTATACATTTCTTCCACCATGGACTTTATAGCTAGGAAACTTTCTAGGAATTGAGGGTCTGGCCCTACAAAACCTTCTTCTGACATTGTCTTTCGAGAATAGACTCTCCCAATTTCAGGATTAGTTTCCACCAATTCTCCTTCTCCTAATTTGAGCTTTGATCTAGTGATCATTCACAGCTAAACCAACACAAGATTGTCTAACCTTACAGCCTAGAGCTCTGATACCACTTGATCTGATAATCACCCTATGAGTGACCTCAGTAAAGATTTATTTAACAGAAGGTATTACAGACTCATGTGCTGGTGTGTGTGTTTTGTGTTATTGAAACAACAGATCGATCAGATTGCCAATACATAGACATTTTGAATGGAAAGACAGCAGAGAAATGCAGTAAGCAGACACAAAGACACAAGCAATTTTTAATAAGGAGTTCACCCTATTCTCCAGGGCTACGTCTCTGGTCCAGCTTCAGTGGTGGCCTTGTTTTATTATGTCTTTGAGTAGAGAAATTACAATATAGGGACTCAATATGAGTTCTCCTGAAGCAGATTTTTCTTGGTAGGGCGGTTCTTGGATTCCCCAAGCCACTTGGAGTACACAAACTCTTGTTCTTCCTACCCGCTTTGTGACCCTTGGTCTACAGTGGAAAGAGCCAACTGTGATGCTCAATCCGGACAGATTCCTCTATGGCAAGGCTTGATTCTTCAAGCTCTCTGGTGCTCGATGCTGCCTGTGGTCAGCTTGGACCTCTATCTCCTCTGCTTGGCTTTACTGCTCTCTATGCTCAGTCCTCCTCTCAGGGTTCACTCTTCACTATCTCTCTTGGTCACTTGGACTCTTCGATCTGAATCTCCCTTCTAATCCCCCATCTGACTGCCTCTGTTAATGGCTTTAGTCATTCGATCCTCAGCATGTTCATTTCCTCTTCTTCCTGCGTCGATTCGCCTGTCGCCTATGTGCTTGGAATTCCCTGTTCGGTGTCAAAATAATGCTCAGGAAGTAGCCACGTGTCTCCATCAGAACTGTGCTAGCCCGCTTGTCGATTCGTTTCTTTCTCCACGATGCCGGTCAACGGATTCCAAATCCTCTTAAATCACAGCTTTATCCCCTGTCAATTCCGCTCTGTCTATCAGGTGCAATCTCAGTCGTCTGATCTGGGCTCCTCCAGATCCAACGTCATTCGCACGTCGAGCACGGTTGACTTGCTCGACCGATAACGCGCGATCGCGGCGATTTTTCTCTCTCCTCCACTGCCACACGTCGATCACTGATTGTGATCGCTCCGCTTTCTCCAAAACCTCTTACCATTCAAGGGCATCCCGATCAAACTGCTGGTTTCCAGGCCGTGGGTCCCACCATCGTACTTTGGCGCTTTTTCCTTTTTCCGCCCGCGGTCCTCTGGCTCCCCGATGTGACCGAGTGCTTAAGCCCTACCATTTCGACCCTGTTTTCCCAGCGATGCGCGTTAGCACTAAGCGCTAACGCACATCGAAAACCAGCTCCTTTTCCCATTCCGGGGCTCCCAAGGGCTATTTTGACCTCCTACGCAGTCTCCATGGGCCTCGGTCAACGCACTTTGACCAAGGTCCTCATCGTTCCACGCCGGCTGCCATGGCCACTGGTTCAGGGTGTTTTCGATTGCTGTTTTGGATTCTTCAAGGATTTGTTCGACCTGTTTTAGTCACGGTTCTATGACAGTCATTTATGGATCCGATTCGGATCAATGCTGGCACCAAGTTTCCGCACCTAGAGATGGCACTGATGTCGTTTTATGACCTAACTCTGCCTTCATGCAGATCAATAATCTTTTTAGGGCTTATCGATATACTTCTCTTAATCCACCTCTAGACCTTCGTGAAGGTCTACAAATTTTGTTCACGAACCCTAACCAGGCGAATCAACCACTTATGTGCTTCTGTAATTACTCTTACTTCCGTATTTACCGAGATCAGATTAAGTATTTGATAACTTCAATATGCATTAATATGTTCTTCGTGTGACCATATATTATTACTTGCGTACAGATAACAATGTAAAACATATATATTCGCGCATCAATACAACATTAAATCATGAAACCATTATTCAGCATAACATAACTGCATTTATTCATAACAGAAGTAAATAGATCAAAACACAAATAATTCCAGAGTAATATTCTTTATTAGTACTTCAGATCTTCTTACAGACTCTAACTACCCTGCACACTCAGCTGCAGGGGTCCGCACACTCAACTGCGGACTTCTACCCTAGGCCTCTGCGCACACAGCTGCAGAGCCTTTCTTCTATTCTAAGACTCTTCACTCTTAGCTCTTACTGACCCATCAATGACTTCATTGCCTTAGAATCTTCTAAGACTCTCTTTTTTATACAATCTCACGTTCCACAAACCATGGGTGGATCTTCTAAAGTCGACACAACTTACATAAAAGAAGGGAGGAAACCCTTTATGAAACTTTACATCTATGGGCTCCGTGACCACAAATTGTGGAGACTTTACACTTTTCCTACAAAAACTTGGGCTTTCTACCCCAAAACTTGGGCTTTTAACCCCAAAATTAACTCTAGGGGACCCTGTCCCAACAGGCCCCCAACAAAAATATGGTGACTCACTCCTGAGTCACTCTGCTGGCGTGGAGATCTTGCTGCAAGACCTATCAACTCCAATTTCCCGACTGCAACTTTAGCCGTACACTGCATCGCTACCTGCTTAACCTACTCTACTAGTTTCTCTGTTGTTGGTCCTGTGCTATTAGCCTGGATCTTCTTGAAGGTGCGCAGTTTGATGTGTCGATCGTACCATGACCTTTCGCGCTCCTTCTGAACTTGCTGATGGAATCGAACCAAAAAACTATCTTATTCAAGTTCTGTCAGCTGCGCGAGCCTCTCTTCCAGGGCTCCGCAGTTCACCATTCCTATAAACACGACGATGCGTAGACTAGGTACAATATGCTCCATTAGAATCACAGATTCTACGCCATAGACTAGCCTGAAGGGTATCTGTCCAATCAATTTCTTACAAGTAGTTCTGTAAGCCCATAGCACCGCGGGTACGCCCACGTCCCAATCATTCCTTTGTGCATTGCAAAACTTCGTCAGTGCGTTCTCCAATATCTTATTAAATGCTTCGACTATCCCATTAGCTTGCGGGTGATATGGCGCGCTCTTTTGATGATAAACTTGGAATTCCTTCGTTAGCGCGCTGATCGTTTCATTAAGGAAATGTGTACCACGACCACTCATTAAAATCTTTGGGCAACCAAACCTAGTTAACACATATTTAAAGAGGAATGCTGATGTTTCCCCTATACAATCCTTTACAGGCTGCACCTCCGCCCATCTGGTCAGATACTCTTGTTGAAAATAGCAACAAGAAATGCTAAAAATAGAATTGTTAAAAATAGCACTATTATAAATAGCAATTCAGCCAGTGTTGATCATAGCAACAATGGATGGAAAAATGGAAGTGCTAAAAATAGCATTTCGAGATACCTTCCTATTTTATTCAGTCCCTAAACTAAAATAGTAAAGTAAAATTCGAATTTGATCTTAGCAGCAGTTTGTAAATTAATTAATTAATTCATCTTGAGTTAATTACTTAAGGAAAATCAAACTTGAAGTCTATGTGGGGACTTGCAATAGTTTCTCCATTAATTGAGGAATTTATCCATCAGTTAAAGAGATAAGGATGAGTTGTAATTAGTTGACTTAGTTAACTGAGTCAAGTCCAGTTAGATTAATTCAAACAGTTTGTTGAATTAATGTAAATTCAGTTAGTTAATGCTTGCATGCATGTAACTACGACACTTTAGATAATTGAGTATTCTCTCATAAATAACTCATGCATGTCAGTTCAGACAGAGACCCAGTTGATATCAGATGGAGGGGTAGTGTACTATCAGTTGCTAGAATATTCCATTGTGAATATTCCTTGCATGCAAAAGGAATTCTTTCCTTGAGGATTGTGCAGTTAATTCTTTAGGTTTAGTGAGTGTGATGAGGCCAATTCACACATGTGACATCATTGTACCCTAAGAAAAATTGAGCAAGGAAATAGGAGGCTTGGAGGGCTTGAGGAGGACATATACAGTTTCTATTCAATCTGTGAGCTGTATTGTTTGATTACAGAGAGAGCAAGATAGCTTGAGATCTAATTCTTTTTGTAACTTGAACAAGATTTCCACTTGTATGATAATACAGAGTTGGGGTTTTAGGCTGAGGCTTTCTTCGTGATATTTCTTCTGTGTTATGTGTGATCAATTTATCATTCTCAGTTATATATGTGTTCTCTTGAACTTGCTCAATTCGATTAAGCTTCCGCAAAGTGTTGTAGAAGTAGATCTTGTATTTTGTTTTAGTATATTGCAAAATTTGTTGATCTACAGTGGGAATTTCTACATGGTATCAAAGAAAAGGTGATCAAGGCGAAGAATAGAATACAGGAAGGAGAAGTTCGAAGTTTGGTTCGTAAATATAGAAATCGATTTCTTATCACATCTCAATTTCACCTATGGCGTTCAGTGGTTTAAGACTCGAGTATTCCCTTGATGGAAGCTCGAATTATATAGCCTGGAAGGATCGCATGGAGGCAGTATTAGAGGATAACGGTCTAAAGGACTTCATTGATCAAGAAGTCCCCAAGCCGACTGATGCTACTCAACTGGCGAAATGGAAGAAATGTGTGGCTAGAGCAAGGATAATACTCCTAGAAGGAGTTCGAGACCACATTGTCTCGAGCCTCCATGGGAAGGAGACACCATTTTCGATGTGGAAAACATTGAAAGATTTATATCAGAACAACAGCGATCAGAGGAAGCTGGCACTGAAAGACAAGCTTCGTAAGATCAAGTGTGAAAAGGGTGACACGATCTCTACATATCTGAACAAGCTCACCACTTGCAAGGATGAGCTTGGAAGTGTAGGGATCACTACTACTGATGATGACATGGTGAGTCTTGCACTCCTCAGTCTTCCTAAGAGCTGGCATAGCTACCAAGACTCGGTTAATGGAAGAGAAAAACTGCCAGATTGGAAACGATTTTGGTCGGATATGATGTACGAGGAAATCAGAAGAAGCACCAGACATGGATCCTCATCAAAGCAAGATGATGAGGAAAATCTAGCCTTAGCGAGTAAGGCGAGGAAAGGGAAAGGTAATGCGCACATCCCACATCCGGTTCTTTCCATGGTGGGAAGAATATTGACAAATCAAAAGTGCGATGCTTTCATTGTCATCAAGTGGGCCATTATGCTACAAATTGTCCACAGAAGAAATATAAGAAGGGTTCCTCAAAGGGATCTGATGGTGAGGCACTAGCCTCATAGTTTGAGCTTGATTTCTTGCTTATCGCATGCATGGTTTCATCCATGGTGGGATGTGTGTGGTACCTAGACAATGGAGCTTCATTCCACATGTCAGGTGACAAGAATATTTTCAGTACCTTGGAGGAGAAGGATCTCTAGATGCAGATCAAGATGGGCAATGATGGAAAGTACTGTGTTTCAGGTGAAGGTACGGTTGTGTTTTAGAGGGAGCATAGAGATCCCCTCACCCTGACTAATGTAAAGTATGTACTAGGTTTGAAGAAGAATCTTGTGTCTGTCGCTATGCTAGAAGATAAAGGCTATGATGTAGTCTATAGTCAAGGAAAGGTATTTCTGATGCATATCGGTATTGGACAGACAAAGCAAATAGGGATTCGAGTCAAGAATATCTACAAGCTGGAGGTAGACAACTGTGCTGCTTTGAGTTCCAAAGCTGAGATGGTGCAGAGCCAAGATGTTGGGGAGCTATGGCATAGAAGACTAGGCCACTTGCACCATGGATCCCTGAAGATCATGCAACATATTTCTACCGGATTACCCAAGGGAAAACTTGAGCAGACAACTACATACAAAGGTTGTACCTTGGGTAAGCATGCGAAATCTTCCTTTTCGAATCAAGACAGTAGAGCTGGTGCAATCCTAGAGCGAGTTCACTCAGATGTTTTTGGACCTTTCTCTACAGCCTCCATCGCTAAACAAAGGTACTATATTATTTTTATTGATGATTTTTCTCGTAGATGCTGGATCTACTTTATGCAAAAGAAGGATCAAACCTTCTAAAGGTTTTGTGAGTTTAATGCCTTGGCAGAGAAAGAATCTGGAAAGAAAATAAAAGCCTTGCACAGTGACAATGGTGGGGAGTATGTCTCCCAACAGTTTAAATACTTTTGTGCTGTAGAAGGTATTAAACGAGAATTGATGGCACCCCATAACCCACAACAAAATGGGGTGGCCGAAAGGAAGAACAGATTGATTGTGGGAGAAGATCGAGTGATGTTGCATGACCAAAGCCTACCACTGCATTTGTGGGCTGTGGCATGCAATACAACAATATACTTGCAGAATAGAAGCCCGCACCATATATTGAGGATGAAGACACCTATGGAGGCCTATTCTAGGAAGCGACCTGATGCAAGTCACTTCTGAATCTTTAGATCATCAGTTTATTGTCATGTGACCAAAGATGCCAGGAAGAATCTAGACCCAATAACTGAGTTGGGAATACTTGTGGGGTACACGGATACACCCCACAACTATCGGGTGTACCTACCTTCCACTCAGAGGACTGTGGTACTCAGGGATCTGAAGTTCGACAAGAAGAAAGCCATGCACTTATCATTTGAGAGGGAGCTCGAGTTGCATGTAAATGAGGAAATTTCAGTTCCTAAGGATGAGGAGCCTCAGATTGATGCAGAGCAGCCGCATGCAAAGGATTCGGGAGTGGAGACATCCACTCATGTTGATACTTCCAGAGATGGGCGGAAACGCTCAAAGGAAGCTGACAGGTTGATGCTGGTTGCATGGGAGAATGTGGGACAACCATCTTCTCAACGCAAACAGAGGAGATCACCCGAGCGGTACACTGGGTACATGGCCCTGGTTGGGGAGTGTGTAGATACCAAACCTTCTTCATTCGAGGAGGCAGTGTAGCAACCAGTCTGGGTTGATGCAATGGTAGATGAGTACAACTCTATCATTCGAAACAGTGTGTGGGATGTTGTCCCAAGGCTTCAGGGCAAGTCAGTGGTGAGTTCCAGATGGATTTACAAGGTAAAGCAAGCAGCTGATGGAAATGTTGAGAAACATAAGGCAAGGTTTGTTGCCCGGGGTTTCTCACAGGTCGAGGGGATCGACTACGATGAGACTTTTTCTCCCATAGCAAGGTACTCATCGCTTAGATCGATGTTGGAACTATCAACTCAGATGGGGTGGAAGATCCACCAGATGGATGTGAAGACAACATTCCTCAATCGGAAGATTGAGGAGGAGGTGTACATTGAGCAGCCAGAAGGTTTCGAAACCTTTGATCGTGAGTCACATGTGTGCATACTCAAGATGGCTCTGTATGGGCTAAAGCAAGCACCCCGTGCTTGGTACACCAAGATCGACAACTATTTCACTGGTTTGGGCTTCACCAAGAGTGAAGCAGATGCGAACCTTTACCACATCATGGTAGAAGGTAAACCATTGATCATTGTTCTTTATGTCGATGATCTGATTTTGACAGGTGATGATAAGCTGATACAGTCTTGCAAGGAGGACCTTGCAAGAGAGTTCGAGATGAAGGACATGGGCCTTATGCACTACTTTCTAGGCATGGAGGTGTGGCAAAAAGATGGGGAAGTATTTGTGTCTCAAGGCAAGTATGCCAACGAGATACTCAGGCGCTTTTGCATGGAGAAGTGCAAGCCCATGTAGACTCCTCTAGCTGGGAACTAGAGGAAGGAGGATGCTACTTTAGGTGAGGTAGTAGCTACTACTGTTTATCGGCAGCTGGTGGGTCCACTTATGTATCTAGTGAACATATGACCCGAATTATGCTTTGCGGTAACCAGCTGAGTTAAGCTATGGTTCAACCTACCAAGCTGTTTTGGAAGGCAGTGAAGCATGTGCTGAGATACCTCAGAGGCACATCTCAGTTTGGATTGTGGTACAAACGCATAGAGGGAGTAAAGCTTCAGGGCTTCAAAGATGCGAATTGGGCAGGGATTCCATCAAACCAGAAGAGAACTTCTGGAGGAGTCTTCAACCTTGGTTCAGCTATAGTTTCCTGGCACAGTAGGAAATAGAGATCAGTTGCACTTAGCTCAGCAGAGGCTGAATACATGGTTGCTAGTCAGGCTGCATGTGAGGCCATTTGGATGTGGAAGATTCTAGTGGGATTGTTTGGTCAGATGATGGATCCTATAGTGATCTACTATGATAACCATAGTTGTATCAAACTCTCGGAGAATCCAATTTTTCATGACAGTTCCAAGCACATTGATATCCGATATCACCATCTTCGAGACTGCATGGTCAAGAGGGTCATGTTGTTGTTGTATGTTTCAACCGAGGAACAAGATGCAGATATCTTGACTAAGGCATTGTCAAGATGCAAGTTCGAGTTCCACAAAGACAAGATTGGGTTTACTGATAATCCCTTTCTTGTTGAGAGGGAGTGTTGAAAATAGCAACAAGAAATGCTAAAAACAGAATTGTTAAAAACAACACTGCTATAAATAACAGTTTAGCCAGTATTGATGATAACAACAATGGATGGAAAAATGGAAGTGCTAAAAATAGCATTTCGAGATACCTTCCTATTTTAGTCAGTCCCTAAACTAAAATAGTGAAGTAAAATTCGAATTTGATCTTAGCAACAGTTTGTAAATTAATTAATTAATTCATCTTGAGTTAATTAGTTAAGGAAAATCAAACTTGAAGCATATGTGGGGACATACAACAGTTTATCCATTAATTAAGGAATTTATCCATCAGTTAAAGAGATAATGATGAGTTGTAATATTGAGTTGTAATTAGTTGACTTAGTTAACTGAGTCAAATCCAGTTAGATTAATTCAAACAGTTTGTTGAATTAATGTAAGTTCAGTTAATTAATGCTTGCATGCATGTAACTACTGCACTTCAGATAACTGAGTATTCTCTCATAGATAATTCATGCATGTCAATTCAGACAGAGACCCAGTTGAGATCAGATGGAGGGGCAGTGTACTATTAGTTGTTAGAATATTCCATTGTGAATATTCCTTGCATGCAGAAGGAATTCTTTCCTTGAGGATTTCGCAATTACTTCTTTAGGTTTAGTGAGTGTGATGAGGCCAATTCACACATGTGACATCATTGGACCCTAAGAAAACTTGAGCAAGGAAATAGGAGGCTTGGAGGGCTTGAGAAGGACATATACAATGTCTATTCAGTCTGTGAGCTGTATTGCTTGATTGTAGAGAGAGAAAGATAGCTTGAGCACTGATTCTTTTTGTAACTTGAATAAGATTTCCACTTGTATGATAATACATAGTTGGGGTTTTAGGCTGAGGCTTTCCCCGTGATATTTCTTCTATGTTATGTGTGATTGATTTCTCATTCTCAGTTATATATGTGTTATCTTGATCTTGCTCAATTCGATTAAGCTTCCACAAAGTGTTGTAGAAGTAGATCTTGTATTGTGTTTTAGTATATTGCATAATCTATTGATCTACAGTGGGAATTTCTACAACTCTGTCGCGGTGATGATATACTGTGCACCTGTCTTCTTTCATGGAGGCTGAATGGAGCCTGTAAAATCAATCACCCATTTCTCAAATGGCTATAACGACACTTGCGGATTCAGAGGCAGCTCATCCCTCCGCGATGGCCTACCCGTCCTCTGACATGCATCACGTGCCTTACAATAAGCCTTGGAATCCTTATGCAATGTCAGCCACCACAACCCAATGTGTAAAATATTCTACGCTGTTACTTTTCCTACATAATGTCCTCCCGCATCTCCTCTATGAGCTTCAACGAGGATGTTGTTCCGTTCAAACTCAGGTACATAACGTCGTAAAATTTCATTCGAGCCCATTTTATACAAATTTCCTGCAATGACAGAAAAGTCTAATGCGCACACGACCAACTCCTTCTTTTGTTGACTAATATACCCTTCTAGAGCCATTTCCGTTGTCAAGAACTGTATGATATCTGAAAAGTGGTTGTCAGCTATGCGCACCACAAAGAGTTGCACATCAGACAGTCCTTCCTCCAAATTAGTAGGTTCCTCTCCTGTTTCAATGCGCGACAGATGATGTAGTCCTGCATTCAATCGTCCTGGTTTCATAATGACTTCGAAATCATATTCCTGAAATAGTAGCAGCCATCTGCATATCTTCCTCCCCAACACAGGCTTGTTAACCAAGTACTTCAATGCAGAATGGTCTGTATACATCTTAAAGTGTCTGCCTAGCAAGTACTGTCTGAACTTCTGTCGTGCGTACACCATAGGCAAACCTTTGCACTCTATCATTGAATATTTCTTTCAGCTTTGGACAAATTCCTACTTGCAAACACTATAGGATGATCCAACTCTCCCTCATCGGCCTGTGTCAGTACTACTCTGAGCGCAACTCATGATGTCCACATGCACATGGAATTCCTTCTTCCAATTTAGGAAGACTAGGATCGGCGTGGTGACCATCTTTTCCTTTAACAAATCCAGGATCTGCTGAAATTACTCATTCCAACAGAATGTAGCATCCTTCTTTAACAGTTTCTCCATCGGTGCAATAATCTGAGCATAACTCTTGATGAACTTTCTATAGTATCCCATATGGCCCAATGTTACCTACAGTTGTTTCCCACTTCTTGGTGCCTCCAAATTAATTATAACTTCTATCTTAGCTGGGTCCACCATTAATCCTTGTCTCATACCACATGGCCCAACAAGATTCTGAAATGAAAATATAACAAACATTTCTTAAAATTGAGCACGATCTGATACCTCCGGCATGTATCCAACATCAAGAATAGGTTAGCTACATGGCATTTCACTAGCCCAAACACCGTCCAATTGTCAAAGTATACCTCCAGAAACTTGTGAATGAAGTCCTTGAACGTCGTGATGGCTACGCGCAAAAAGATCACGGGTGCGTTCTTCAACCCAAAAGGAATTATAGTATACTGAAAGCATCACCATTCAGTTGCAAAGGTCGTCTTACTTCTATCCTCTAGGGTGATCTTGATCTGATAGTACCCTAAGAACCCATTGGTGAACGAATATGGTTCCTGTCCTCCTACATTATCCCACACTTCACCGATGAACGGAGTCGGAAAATTATCATGCACGCAAGCGTCATTCAGCTTCCTAAGATCTACGCATATCCTTATTTCATCCTTCTGCTTCTTTTCCTGAACTACTATTGGGCTCACCCAATCAGATTCTTCCACCGTTTCAATAATTCCTGCTGCAAGCATTTTATCCAACTCTAAGCGGACCTTTTCTTTATACTTTGGATTGAGGCGGTAAGACCTTTTCTTGATCGGCTTTGCGTCTGGTTTCAACATAATTTTCATAACTCCTAGGTCCCTTATTATCCCCTTTAAGCCTGAGAACTTTGTAGGGAACAAGTCCTGGTACTCACGGAACAACTCAACGACTATTGGGTGATTTAATTGTCTGTTAAATCCCTATTATTTAATTTTCAACCCGAGAGTTTCGTAAAACTTAGAAGCAAACCAAAATATATGGGACCTCATATGCAACTATAATCAGCTTTAGAAGATAAGTTATGGAAACTAAAGGGAATGCAATTATAAACAAATTATAAGTGCATATTACAAATATAAAATTTAACTAAGTAATTTCCAATTCATTATGTAATAAGCAAGAGAAGTGGCTCCTAACTTAGGAGAACTAGATTTGTCCTTCTTCTAGAATACTACTTCATGAACAGAAATAAAAAACCACTAATGGAAAATAGCTTAAGATGCATAAACAAATAATAAAATATGCTCCTAACTAAGGAGGTCCTTGCTGTTCTTCATTACAAATTCATTCATCATTACTGCCATTGTTGAAAAACTGGAAATTCGGAAAATCACTTGAAACTAGAAAAAGAGAATGAATTTCAATTATTACTCATATCAAATGGAAGAGAGCCTAACTTAGACCCTTGTTCGTACTTTCATATGCTGATAAGATTTAAACTAAAATTCATTCATTAATAATGAAAAATCTTCAAACATCTAAGTAATTAAAAGAAAATAAAATCTATAATGAAATAAATCTATAACGAAATAAAATGTTTCTTTGATCCTTTTAGATTGAGCTCAATTCTCTTAAGAACAAAGTGAAAAACTATTCCATAAATTCATATACTACATTAAGACAATGTATATCTAAGACTATAGAAAGAAAACTTTATTCTATTCCATCATAAGTTAGGATACATGCTCCAAGAGTCCACTCTTTGGAATGGATGAGGTACTTCTATTTATACAAAAACATAAGAAACTAACTCATTAATAGAGATCCACTAATCCCTCATATGGTTACAACCAATATGAGACACATATTCCTTTATCCATGATATTTCTCCATGAGATATGCTTGCCCCTATACCAAATCTCTTTCAAATATTCAAGAGAATTCGAATTTGAGTCTTGGAGGCCACATAAGAGTGTCTTGGAACCTTCCAAATCACCTACACATGTCACCAAACTCATTCCACCTTTAGCTAAAAGCAAATACATGTTATTTTTCTAACTTTTAATCATCAATTCACTTTAAATACATAAAATAAATAACTTTGGAAAATGTAAATATGAATCCATATGGTAATGGAAATATAATGATAATGTGATGAAATGAAGTGATAAAATGAGGATAAAGGTGAAAATGGAGTGAAAGTGTATGGTAATTTGGCGGCCCAACATACCCCCAACTTAAGTTATTTCATGTCCTCATGCAATCTATTGCATTCATTTACTTTAATAATGATTTGATCTTTTGAATTGTCTTCCTTTTATATGAACTTTGGTTGATACTAATTCTTCTTTCATCTTCATATAACCATTTGATAACTTTGTTCCTTTTGCAAAGTGTCCTTTTGAAAAATATTTGATTGCAACATATCACTTTGGTGGGTTCTTGTGTGGCAACCAACTTTTATTAGTATTGGTTCTTGTGTAACAATACTTTTGTCATTTTTGTGTTGCATCAAAAGACTTTGAAAACATTTAATCAACTATTCATTCTATGATCATCATTTCAAAAACAAGTAACATTTTGAATCATAATGCAATAGTAGTTGTTTGGAAAAGTATGTTGGTTAGGATGGAAAGTGTATAAAGGGCATATATAACATATGAAAGGTGATAATGGAATATGAATGTGATATATATCGCGGAATGTGAATATGAGGTATGAACATGAATTCCCCCTCCAACTAGAGATATGACAATGTGAAAAAGGAAGTGATGAACTTTCCAAAGTTACAATTTTAAGCATTTTATGGAATTGCATGAATAAAAATTAGAAAACCACATACCTTCACTTACCCTTAATGTTCATGAGTTGTGGATGCTGAAGAGTGTGGCTTTTGATGTTGTTGGATCATGGAGTATGTAAACAAAGGAATTTGGATTTTCTTCTTTATTCTCTTTGTTGATAACAAGGTTTGAATATGTATTGCTACTATAACAAATTGATATGTTGCAAACTATTAAAATGATATAGTCTTCAATCGTTACAACACCCGATGGTACAATTATGATCATGTGAATAAATGTGTCGATATCGAGCATGAAGAGAAGTCATTGGATTACCGACCATTGATGCATGTCGTTAACCAATACGAGGAAACTCACCATTAATGTCAATGAGTGCCAAGGTACCTAAGTACATCTTGGGAAGGGCGAATATATGAGTTGATGTCGAGCCACTTGCAAGATCCAACAATCAGGGGGCATTGGTGTATTTCCATTATTGCTGGTGAGAGAGTCTGACATTAAGGCATACAAGCCTTAAGGTACTACTAAGGACTCTAGCCTTGAACCTAGATAATGTGTTGATGTCGATAGGCCAATATTTGTTAGAAGGGAGGCCTTAAGGAATCCTCCATCATCTAACTTGAGCATGAAACAATAATTTTGAAGGATTATGGACGAGAAATTTTGCAGTGGATCAAGGTTTAATTGGAAAAATCAAAAGGAAATGAATCAACTTTTTAGAGGAGCTGAATGTTTTTATTGACGTGTTACAAGTTAGTAAAAGTGAGGCAAGAAAATGACCGTGAAGGAAAAAGAACAATGGATCAAGGTTTTATTTGAAAACATGAAAAGGAAAATGGAATGAAAAATTTATTGATTGAAAAAGTGAGAATGCAATGAAGGTTTTATTTACTGAAAAATGAGGAATACAGTGATGAATGTAAAGGGAAATGAGGTGAACATTTTATTGACTGAAGAAGCATCGATGCAATGGAGGCATTGGCATCTGAAAGACTTGCAAGTGATGGATCTGATCTGACATCATGTGCTCATGCATTGATGTTTCATCTTTATTACTGCTTTGATCATTTTCTTGTGAAAGAAATGTGATCTTTGAGAGGCTTTTCAATGATTTTATAGATATGATGACATTCTCCTCCTTGGCTTACCCAAAATCATGTCCTCATGCTTGAAATGGGATCTTCAAAAGACAATGTTCGCTTGTGGTTATTTGTTTATCTTCTTGGAACATGCAAAAACTTAGTACTTTTTTTGCAATGAAATGTAATTTTATCATAAGAGAGAGGTGATCAATCTCTCTATTTATGACATTTAGAAAAAAACTGATAATTTGTACTAATAAAAAAAATTCATGAAATAAAAACCGAAAGAATTTATACCTGTTTCGAAACTAGTACCTCATTTTACCTATTATATCTTGTCAACAATTTCTTCATTCTTTCAATGTTTCAAATTCTGAAGATATCTTTCTCATTATTTATATCTCGTCGAGATCTTTCCAACGACATTTGAATCGTTGAAATCTGATGTCATATGAGAGAGTTGTGCTTATTTGAAATTTGGGTGAAACAATGAAGATTGTCATAAGGTTTCTCAGTTGTAGGATTGCGCCCTTCCTGCATCTAAAAATCTTGTCTATCTTCTTTGGCTGAGCCATGACATAAAATTTTCCAGTTTGTGATGTCGTTGGCTTCTGTACCTGCAAGACTCAAAGAAACATGATCATATAAAAATACTTTATGAAATGAAAACGCATGTCTACAGGATTCAATCTTCCATCTACATGATTCTCTTCAAGGCATTTTGCAAAACAATAACCCTGTAGATGAAGCACCCTTATCGTTCTTCTTCTTGATCCATTTTCAGTGTTGAAAAATGAGCTAGTAGATGGAGGGTGACTGTGTAATAGTGATGTGGCAGTGGGTGACATGGCAAATGGATGATGTGACATGTTGACTGTTTGACTGATGATGTGGCAATGAATGTGCAATATTGGCCAATGTTGTGCTGTCATGTGGTGGAAAAATTGTTGTTTAATTAATATTGTGTCAAAATTGTAGAATAATTAAAAAATTATAATCCCCACAAGATTTGAACTCATGACCCATTGTGCAATTTGAATTACTTACCAATATATTACAAGTCACATTTATGAATTTAATGGAATTTTGGAAATTTTAATTATTCTAAAAATGGAAATTGAAACAACAACTTGACAAGTGGCTAATCTAAATCCAAGATTTTTAAGAAAATATGATTCCAAAATATTTTCCAAATCATTTTTTATATCTTTTGAATTCATCATTTCCAATATTTTTAGGAAAATAGGATTCCAAAATATTTGCCAAATCACTTTTCATATCTTTTGAAGTCATCCTTTTTGTCTAGAAATTGGATTTTTTAACCAATTTTTATTCTATAAAAGCTTGGGAAATATTGATGATTTTTCTTATATATATATATTTGTTGCAAGTTGTAAGCATGGAGAAAATATCACTTCTGAAAATTTCTGCAGTAAAATTATTTTTTTCTTAATAATTAATATATTTTTATGTTATTTAATTATTAAATCTTTTATTTTTATCATTTTTTTTTTGCAACTTGGCAATGCTGCTAGGTGGTTGGCCATGGCTCTATGGTTGGGCCATTGGATGGTCATGGCCTTAGCTTTGGTTGCTGGTTGCATTTAATTGTAAACCATTTTTTTCATGCAACTTAGCAAATAACACTCCAAAGAACCCTGCAAATCACTCAAATGGTTACGAATTTTGAGAAAATACCATGCGCGAAACATAATTCACCCTGCCATGAGAAAAACTCATGTTTTAGATTTTTGAGATTCGTTTTCATTTTGTCACAAAATGCGTTTTAAAAATGACGTTTTTAACCTCTGCCTATTTTGCCTTGCGGGTGAAATTTGTTTTTCTTTCCAAAATCAATAGAATGCACAACTATTTTTCATTTTTTCAAAATCACACATAACATTTGCAACAATTCGCTTTTTTAGATTCCATGATTTTTTTTTATTTGTTTAAATTTGCTTTATTCTAATTTTCATTTTTGTGTTTTTATTTATTTTTATTATTTCAAATTTGTTTAAATAAGCAAATCTCTTTTGTTTTTTTTTTTAATTTACATGTGTTCCATTCACTTTAAATATATATATAAACATTAAAAAAATTTATGTTCCATTTTAAAATTATATATATATATATATATATATATATATATATTAAATTTAAAAGAAACAAATAATGAAAGTGATGAATCAATTTATTTTTTTTAACAAAAGATATACTAATATGAAAATTATTTTTCTGATCTTCCCGGTCACATAAAGCACAGGAGGAGAGCATACTCAAGATTTCATTAATCGTTTTTTTTTTTTTTTTTTTTTTTTTTTTTTTTTTTTTTTATGCAGAAAATAAAATGAAAAGAATTGATCTCACACCTGAAATTATCGCTCTTCAATATTTGCTTGTGCCTTTTGTTCACAACGGTTTCTTTTATTGCAATTTTTTCATGCCAAGGGTTAGTAAATTGGTGGTTCTTACTACACCACAAAATTGCAAATTTGTCTGAAAAAATCGCAAAAACTCTTTTTTATTTATTTGTTAGCCCTATTCTATTGAAAAAGAAATCAAACATTTTCTTAAGTATAAGAGAATTTCCAATGCATCCATTTGAGCAACAAGATCAGGAGTAGACTCATATCCAAGTTTGAAAAGTAAATCCTTTTGAGTTCTTCAACGCGATCATAAAAACTAACTAGTTGAAACCAAATTTGAATGTGATCTTTAGTTTTTTTATTTTCTTCAACTGTCATAACACGAAACTCTTCAGATCTTGGTTTTGCAATTGGATTTTTTTATTTTTATTTATTTTTAATGAATGGGGGTTCTTGATTTTAATGTTCTATGTTTTCTATATGCAAATGCAAATAAACTTAAATGAAAAATTCCTAAATGCATCTAACCCAAAATGAAAATTACCTTAAAAGGAAATATTTCCTAAACAATCCTCCTAACTTAGTTACATCTAAGTTTGTTTCCCCAGCAACGATGCTAAAATGTTGGGTGATTTAATTGTATGTTAAATCCCTATTATTTAATTGTCAACCTGGGGGTTTCGTAAAATTTAGAAGCAAACCAAAATATATGGGATCTCAAATGCAACTATAATCAACTTTAGAAGATAAGTTATGGAAATTGAAAGGAATGCAATTATAAACTAATTAGAAGTGTATATTACAAATATAAAATTTAACTGAGTAATTTCTAATTTATTATGTAATAAGCAGGAGAAGTGGCTCATAACTTAGGAGAACCAGATTTGTCCTTCTTATAGAATACTACTTCATGAACATAAATAAAAACCACTAATGGACAATAGCTTAAGATGCATAAACAAATAATAGAAAATGCTCCTAACTAAGGAGGTCCTTGTTGTTCGTCATTACAAATTCATTCATCATTAATGCAATTGTTGAAAAACTGGAAATTCAGAAAATCACTTGAAACTAGAAAAAGAAAATGAATTTCAATTATTACTCATATCAAATGGAAGAGAGCATAATTTAGACCCTTGTTTGTCCTTTCATATGCTGATAAGATTTAAACTAAAATTCATTCATTAATAATTAAAAATATTCAAACATCTAAGTAATTAAATGAAAATAAAATCTATAATGAAATAAATGTCTCTTTGATCCTTTTAGAGTGAGCTCAATTCTCTTAAAAACAAAGTGACAAACTATTCCATAAATTCATATACTACATTAAGACAAGTTATATCTAAAACTATAGAAAGAAAACTTTATTCTATTCCATCATAAGTTAAGATACATGCTCCAAGAGTCCTCTCTTTGGAATGGAGGAGGTACTCCTATTTATACAAAAACATAAACAACTAACTCATTAATGGAAATCCACTAATCTTTCATATGGTTGCAACCAATATGAGACACATATTCCTTTATCCATGATTTTTCTCCACGAGATATGCTTGACCCCTATCCCAAATCTCCTTCAAATCTTCAAGAGAATTCGAATTTGAGTTTTGAAGGCCACATAAGAGTGTCTTGAAATTTTCCAAATCACCTACACATGTCACCAAACTCATTCCACCTTTAGCTAAAAGCAAATACATGTTATTTTTCTAACTTTTAATCATAAATTCACTTCAAATACATAAAATAAATAACTTTGGAAAATTTAAATATGAACCCATATGGTAATGGAAATATAATGATTTTGTGATGAAATGAGGTGATAAAATGAGGATAAAGGTGAAAATGGAGTGAAAGTGTATGCTAATTTGGCAACCCAACATACCCGCTAACTTAAGTTATTGCAAGTCCTCATGCAATCTATTGCATTGATTTACTTTAATCATGATTTGATCTTTTGAATTGTCTTCCTTTTATATGAACTTTGGTTGATGCTAATTCTTCTTTCATCTTCGTATAACCATTCGATAACTTTGTTCCTTTTGCAAAGTGTCCTTTTGAAAAATATTTGATTGTAACATATTACTTTGGTTAGTTCTTGTGTGGCAACCAACTTTTATTAGTATTGGTTCTTGTGTAACAATACTTTGAAAACATTTAATCAACCATTCATTCTATGATTATCATTTGCAAAACATGTAAAGCTTTGAATCATAATGCAATAGTAGTTGTTTGGAAAAGTATGTTGGTTAGAATGGCATGTGTATAAAGGACATATATGACATATGAAAGGTCATAATGGAATATGAATGTGATATATATCGTGAAATGTGAATATGAGGTATGAACAAGAATTCCCCCTCCAACTAGAGATATGACAATGTGAAAAAGGAAGTGAGGAACTTTCTAAAGTTACAATTTTAAGCATTTTAAGGAATTGCATGACTAAAAATTAGAAAACCACATACTTCACTTACTCTCAGTGTACATGAGTTGTGGATGCTGAAGAGTGTGGCTTCTGATGTTGTTGGATCATGAAGTATGTAAACAAAGGAATTTGAATCTTCTTCTATGTTCTCTTTGCTGATAACAAGGTTTGAATCTTTATTGCTTCTATAACAAATTGATCTGCTGCAAACTTTTAAAATGATATAGTCTTTAATCATTACAACACCCGATAGTACAATTCTAATCATGCAAATAAATGTGTCGATTTAGAGCATGAAGAGAAGTCATTGGATTACCGACCATTGATGCATGTCATTAACCAATGCGAGGCAACTCACCATTAATGTCAATGAGTGTCAAGGTACCTAAGTACATCTTGCGAAGGGCAAATAGATGAGCGGATGTCAAGCCACTTGCAAGATCCAACGATCAAGGGATATTGATGTATTCCCATGATTGTTGGTGAGAAAGCTTGTCATTAAGGCATACAAGCCTCAAGGTACTACTAAGGACTCTAGCCTTGAACCTAGATAATGTGCTGATGTCGACAGGCCAAGACTTATTAAAAGGGAGGCCTTAAGGAATCCTCCATCACCTAACTCGAACATGAAACAATAATTTTGAAGGATTATGGACGAGAAATTTTGCAGTGGATCAACGCTTATTTGGAAAAATCAAAAGGAAATGGAATGAATCAACTTTGTAGAGGAGCTAAATGTTTTTATTGATGGGTCACAGGTTAGTGAAAGTGAGGCAATAAAATGATTGTGAAGGAAAATGAACAATGGATCAAGGTTTTATTTGAAAACATGAAAAGGAAAATGGAATGAAAATTTTATTTAATGAAAAAGTGAGAATGCAATGAAGGTTTTATTTACTAAAAGATGAGGAATACAATGATGAATGCAAAGGGAAATGAGACGAATGTTTTATTGATTGAAGAAGATGGATGCAATGGAGGCACTGGCATCTAAAAGGTTTGCAAGTGATGGATCTGATTTGACATCATGTGCTCATGCATTGATGTTTCATCTTTGTTGCTTCTTTAATCATTTGCTTGTGAAAGAAATGTGATCTTTGAGAGTATTTTCAATGATTTTATATATACGATGGCATTCTCCTCCTTGGCTTACCCAAAAGCATGTCCTCATGCTTGAAATGGGGTCTTTAAAGACAATGTTTGCTTGTGGTCATTTGTTTATCTTCTTGGAACCTGCAAAAACTTAGTATTTTTTCAATGAAATGTAAGTTTATCATAAGAGAAAGGTGATCAATCTCTCTATTTATTACATTTTAAAAAAAATGAGAATTCGTACTAATAAAAAAAATTCATGAAAGAAAAACCGAAAGAATTTATACCTGTGTTGAAACTAGTGCCTCATTTTACCTACTATATATTGTTAGCAATTTCTTCATTCTTTAAATGTTTCAAATTCAGATGAATTCTTTCCCATTATGTAGATCTCGTCAAGGTATTTCCAACGATGTTTGAATCGTCAAAATCTGATGTCGTATGAGAAAGTTGTGCTTATTTGAAATTTGGGTGAAACAATGAAGATTGTCATAAGGTTTCTCAGTTGTAGGGTTGTGCCCTTCCTGCATCTAAAAACCCTATCTATCTTTTTTGGCTGAGCCATAACATAAAATTTTCCAGTTTGTGGTGTCGTTGACTTTTGTACCTACGAGACTCAAAGAAACATGATCATATAAAAATACTTTATGAAACAAAAATGCATGTCTACAAGATTCAATCTTCCATCTACAAGATTCTCTTCAAGGCATTTTGCAAAACAATAAACCTATAGATGAAACAACCTTATCATTCTTCTTTTTGATCCATTTTTAATGTTGAAAAATGAGCTGGCAGATGGAGGGTAACTGCTTAATAGTGATGTGGCAGTGGGTGACATGGCATATGGGTGATGTGACATGTTGACTATTTAACTGATGATGTGGCGATGAATGTGCAATATTGGCAAATGTTGTGCTGCCACGTGGTGGCAAAATTGTTGTTTAATTAATGTTGTGTCAAAATTGTAGAATAATTAATAAATTATACTCCCCATAAGATTTGAACTCATGACCCATTGTGCAATTTGAATGACTTATCAATATATCACAAGTTACATTTATGAATTTAATGGAATTTTGGAAATTTTAATTATTCAAAAAAAAAATTGAAACAACTTGACAAGTGGTCAATCTAAATCCAAGATTTTTAAGAAAATATGATTCCAAAATATTTTCCAAATCATTTTTCATATCTTTTGAATTCATCATTTCCAAGATTTTTAGGAAAATGGGATTCCAAAATATTTGCCAAATCATTTTTCATATCTTTTGAACTCATCATTTTTTCCTAGGAATTGGATTTTTTAACAAATTTTTATTCTATAAAAGCTTGGGAAATGTTATGATTTATATATATACATATATATTTTTTGTTGCAGGTTGTAAGCATGGAGAAAATATCACTTCATAAATTTTTTGCAGTAAAGCTTTTTTTTTGTTAATTATATTTTTTTGTTATTAATTATCAAATTTTTTATTTTTATCTTTTATTTTTTTATAATTTTATTGATTGATTTCTTTTTCTTTGCAGCTTGGCAACACTTCTGGGTGGCTGGCCATGGCTCCGTGGCTAGGATATTGGATGGCTGTGGCCTTGGCTGTTGGTTGCATTTAATTGAAAACCATTTTTCTCATGCAGCCTAGCAAATAAGTCTCCAAAGAACCCTTAAAATCTCTCAAACGATTACGAATTTTGAGAAAAACATGAGGTAAACATAATTCACCCTGTTCTGAGAAAAACCCATGTTTTATATTTTTGAGATTCATTTTCATTCGGTCAAAAAATGCGTTTTAAAAATGACATTTTTAACCTTTTCCTATTTTGCCTCTGCGGGTGATTTTTTTTTTTCAAAATCAGTAGAATGCACAGCTATCTTTCATTTTTTCAAAATCACACATAACATTTGTAGCTTTAGCTTCCATGATTTTTTTTTATTTGTTTAAATTTGTTTTATTCTAATTTTTGTTTTGGTGTTTTTATTTATTTTTATTATTTTAAATTGCTTAAATAAGCAAATCTCTTTTGTTTTTTTTTAATTTACATGTGTTCCATTCACTTTTAATATATATATATATATTGGTTATGTTCCACATATATAAATATAATTTTAAAAGAAACAAATAATGAAAGTGAAGAATTATTTTATTTTTTTTATTTTATTTTCTTAACAAAAGATATATTAACATGAATTTTTTTTTTTTCTGATCCTCCAAGTCACACAAAGTGTAGGAGGAGAGCATACTCTAGATTTCATTAATCATTTTTTTTTTTAAATTTGGATGCAGAAAATAAAATGAAAAGAATCAATCTCACACTTTAAATTATCGCTCTTCAATCTTCGCTTGTTCCCTTTATTCACAACCATTTGTTTTATTGCAATTTTTTCCTGCTAAGGGTTAGTAAATGGGTGGTTCTTACTGCACCATAAAATTGCAAATTTGTCCTAAAAATCGCATAAACTTGTTTTTTTATTTATTTGTTAACCCTATTATATTGAAAAGAAATCAAACATTCTCTTAAATATAAGAGAATTTCCAATGCATCCATTTGCGCAACAAGATCATGAGTAGACTTATATCCAAGTTTGAAAAGTAAACCCTATTGAGTTCTTGGAAACAATTATGAAGACTGACTAGTTGAAACCAAATTTGAATGTGATCTTTAGTTTTTTTATTTTCTTCAACTGTCATAATAGGAAGCTCTTCAGATCTTGTTTTTGCGATTGAATTTTTTTTTATTATCTTTTTTTTTTTTTTTAATTTTAATGAATGGATTCTTGATTTTAATGTTGTATGTTTTATATATGCAAATGAAAATAAATTTAAATGAAAAATGCCTAAATGCATCTAACCCCAAATGAAAATTACCTTAAAAGAAATTGTTTCATAAACAATCTTCCTTAGTTACATCTAAGTTTGCTTCCCCGGCAAGGACTCCAAAATGTTGGGTGATTTAATTGTTTGTTAAATCCTTATTATTTAATTGTTAACCCGGGGTTTCGTAAAACTTAGAAGCAAATCAAAATATATGGGACCTCAGATGCAACTATAATCAGCTTTAGAAGATAAGTTATGGAAACCGAAGGGAATGCAATTCTAAACTAATTAGAAGTGCATATTACAAATATAAAATTTAACTAAGTAATTTCTATTTCATTATGTAATAAACAAGAGAAGTGGCTCCTAACTTAGGAGAACCAGATTTGTCCTTCTTCTAGAATACTTCTTCATGAACAGAAATAAAAAGCCACTAATGGACAATAGCTTAATATTTATAAACAAATAATAGAAAATGCTTCTAACTAAGGAGGTCATTGTTGTGCTTCATTACAAATGCATTCATCATTAATGCCATTGTTGGAAAACTGGAAATTCGGAAAATCACTTGAAACTAGAAAATGAAAATGAATCTCAATTATTACTCATATCAAATGGAAAAGATCCTAAGTTAAAACCTTGTTTTTCGTTTCATATGCTGATAAGATTTAAACTAAAATTCATTCATTAATAATGAAAAATCTTCAAACATCTAAGTAACTAAATGAAAATAAAATCTATAATGAAATAAAATGTTTCTTTGATCCTTTTAGAGTGAACTCAATTCTCTTAAGAATAAAGTGACAACTATTCCATAAATTCATATACTACATTAAGACAATTTATATCTAAAACTATAGAAAGTAAACTTTATTCTCTTCCATCATAAGTTAGGATACATGCTCCAAGAGTCCTCTCTTTGGAATGGAGGAGGTACTCCTATTTATACAAAAACATAAGCAACTAACTCATTAATGGAGATCCATTAATCCCTCATATGGTTACAACCAATATGAGACACATATTCTTTTATCCATGATTTTTATCCATGAGATATGCTTAACCCCTATCCCAAATCTCCGTCAAATCTTCAAGGGAATTCGAATTTGAGTCTTGGAGGCCACATAAGAGTGTATTGAAACCTTCCAAATCACGTACACATGTCACCAAAATCATTCCACATTTAGCTAAAAGCAAATACATGTTATTTTTCTAATTTTTAATCATAAATTCAGTTTAAATACATAAAATAAATAACTTTGGAAAATGTAAATATGAACCCATATGGTAATGGAAATATAATGATAATCTGATGAAATGAGGTGACAAAATGAGGATAAAGGCGAAAATGGAGTGAAAGTGTATGCTAATTTAGCGACCCAACAACAACCTTATCCACCATAGCATCATCCCAGTAGTCCCTTATCTTCGCAAACTTCGGCTCCGCCTCTATCCCAATTTTCACTTGTCTCGTTGTCAGTGGCGCGGTGATATCTGGATTTTCTATCTACGGTCCCTCAACTTCTCAGTGACCTTCTATTTCCGGGATATTAATGTTCCTCGAATCCTCGTCTTCCTCTTCAATGGTCACATTGTAGCACTCCAACGCAATGCACAGCTGGGTGGTCCAATCCAGTTGAATCAAATCTAAGGGATCCTGCGGTATTCTGGAGATCTTCGCTTTGACCTCCTGCAACACTTCATCAATGCACTCAAATCCATCTTCAAAGATGAATGTCATCAATAATCCCTGCCTCAAAATATCCCATTCATCCGTGCCATGGCAAACCTCTGTTTCCAAGTACCAATTCATAGGTATTACGTCCAAGGTGTGACAGAACAAATGCACCCACTCTGGTTGTGGTTCTACTCCATAACCATCGGTCCATTTGGCTAAGTGATCGCACAGATCATTTCTTCCATCGTATTTCTTTGTCAATCGTACCTTTGGGCGACCAAACTGCACCCTCATCATTCTTCTAAATTCGCGTCATCCATCGAAGTTGTCTTTATGCGTACCCCACCATCTTGTAGGCGTAGTGTGTAGCGCCAAGTCCAAGGCTTGGAAGTGATGCTTCTCTGATACTTCCCTTTCAAATGCATCCAGAAACTTATAAACGTCAGTTAAACCATCATAGTAAGGCAGACTTATTACCTCCGATGATATGCAGCGCAGTGATTTGGTCATCATATTACATCGTAGCGGAGACACTTCGTGCAATCTATTATGCTAGTGTTCCAATTCCTCATCTGAATCTGATGTGCAGGAGCTTTCACAGTCCCATGCAAGATGTCCATCAGCGGTCGGATTCACCCAGTCTTGATCTCACATTGTTATCTTATAAATCTGGTCACAATCATCGTCACTTTCGTAATCACGGATTGATTCAGTGTAGCGCGGTCCTTCTGTAAGGTCCAACAGTACTACTACGCGAAGCGATTTTTTTTCAAATTACATCATCCGCTTCTTCAAATTGATCACCCCGTTCATGTCAATAGCCCAGTTGATCCCAAGGAGCGGGGTAGGGATTGTTGTCATCCATGATCTCTGTTACTTCAAAATCGGCCAACGCGGTTGCGCCTTGGATATCGGCTGTCACTCCCTGTAATCTTCCCATGGGGATAATCTTTTACTGATTCGCCATCCTCAATTGAATAGGAGACCACTACAACGGAATTCTTCCTATTCTTTCCCATGTCTATTTAGGAAAAACATTCGCATCTTATCCTAGATCCAAAATAGCTTGATCTGTTTTGTATTCTCCTATCTACGTGGTGAGTCTCATCTCCCGCCATGTTCTTGCCTTATGCTTACAAATTTTCTTGACCATGCGCGGTCTATCAGGAGTATTACCAACGCATTTATTGATCAGCTCCTGTAATCCATTTACAACCTTGCTATCTTGAAGCAACTTCATACAGGTCTCCAAAAATGTAGTAAGCATGGATGGGTCCATGTCTTCAGACTACTTATCTTGACTACCTAAGGTAAAAGCCTCAGTGAATCTTTTCTTTGCTTCCATAAATGTTTCTCTTGAGCACTCTAGATCAAACACGACCTCCTTTTCGGGAGCTTTGCAGACCCATTCACCTTCTTCAGGCTTCTTTCCCTTGTCTTCGCCAATCATCATTCCACTTCACAACATGATGTTCAAATTAGGATCCTCTTCGGGGGGTTTAGCCTTTATCATCTGCAAATTCTGGGTAGGTTGTTGAGGCTCCGCCCCTTTTTCACGTATCTTAGCTAGTAATACAGGGCAGTCTTATGTCGCGTGGTCAACTAAGTGCAGTATCTACACTACATGCACCTTGGGTTCGTGCATTCACACGTGTAGTGTCCTGGTCCCCCACAGATGTAGCAAATCACATGTCCTCGACCTTTAACGGGTCCTCCTCCATCTCGGCCTCGCATGCGCCCCTGAAACCCTCCTCGTGCTCCCCCAACGCCTTGATCAAGAGGTCGAGTTTCTGCCTTCACTCTATATGCAAGCATTCTATCCATCATTAGCTCATAGCTATGACAGTTACACTTGTCATGACCCACCGATTGACAAAAGTTACAGAAGAGTTTTGCGGTGTCTGTACAAATCTCTACAGTAGGTGACAATTGTCTATCACATGTTTTATAACTACCTGATAGATAACACACCATCGCACAGGCCCTGTACTTGGACCTGCTTGAGCTTCCGGCCTCAGAGGCATCGACCCTCTTGCTGCAACATAATTCGCAAAGACTAGATAGTGATCTTTGTTATGCATCTGATTTTTTCACTTCAAGCACCAAACTTCTTCGCACACCTCTAGATGAACTGCTCTATCCTTCTTCAGACTTTGAAACTCTAGGCAAAGGTTCTGCAAATGTGCGTGAATCTTCTGAACTCCCAAATCAACATCTTGCATCGGTGTCTCATGCAATCTCATCGCAATCTCCAGGGCTTCCGCCTGGGTCGCAATCTTTTGTTGTGATAAATCAACCCTTAGATAAGGCAAGGGCGAAGCCACAAACCATTCGCGGTGCTTCCTATCCATAGGATTCATGTTAGCTTCATGGATTGTGCACTTCAATCACTTATCCATATCCCAGGGTGTCTCGCCCGGCTTCATCATGATCTCCTTGAATTTCACAATTGGTTGTGCTTCAGATTTATGCCTACTGAATTCCTGATTCAGCGTGGTCTGAATATCTGTTAATGAAGCCATTGGGTAATCAGTGCAATACTTAATATACCATGTCAGTGTGCATTCCTGTAAAGCAGTGACCAATGTTTCTTTCTTCATATGATCATCTGTTATACCCTGAGCTTCCTATACGGCCTTCATGACAAACCAGAACTGGTCGGGTCCTCAGTTCCCAATCCCTTGAAAACGGGTAACCTTACTGCATTCGCCATATTGAACGGTGGTGGAGGTGGTGGTAGTGTGGGTGAAGGTGTATGTTATGGAGGTGAATGCGGAGGTGAGGTGGGTGGATGTGGTATTCACGGGAACCCTCGTCCTATTAACTGAACAACGCTCTGTGGTGAAGCCTGTATTATTTCATCGTCATCACTCAGAGGAGGTTCGATCAACGGGCTATATTCAGACCCTGTTCTCCCTCTATCCTTGAAGATCTTTCTACTTCATGTAGCTCCAAATATCAAGTTAATTTCATAACCCATTTTTCACATAAGAGCATCTTAATCCAAGTATTTAAAGACCTTACATACGTACCTCATGGTCCCTTGAAGAAGCGGTGCTCTGCTTCGCTGTCACTAACCGAAGTATCGACTGCGAACTCTGTCACGAATCCTCCTATGATACGATCAATCTAGTGATTGACAACACGTGCGATCTTATCTTCCGAGGCTTCCAATCTCCGCACTAACTCCAGGGTCCACACTATCGGACCGTCAAGCCTCCACCTTCCTTGGTCGTCTGCCAATTTAGTGATCCACTCGTATAATTCAATTGGGAAGGAACAAAAGAAGATTTTGTGTATTTCATGTACAGGTATCTGTCCAACCACTATTCTTTCGTCACTCGTGGATTTTTGTTTTCTTGTGCCGCGAATTCGTTGATCTTCCTATCCAACTAGTCTTCAATTTCTTTCTTAATCAGATTCCAGTGATGCGACATCACACATCTCTTTATGCAAATCTCGGTCCCGAAAATGGAACCATTTGTTGGGTTAGTGGGCCCTGACCCAAGTTCATATTTAATTTAGCCAAACAAATCCCTACACTACTAGCCCTTTCGGCATCAATCCGCGGAGCGGGGACTGAAGTCTCAACCCGAAGCAGTATGAGGGGATGCTAGAACCAAGTTTCCGCACCTAGAGATGGTATTGATGTTGTTTTATGCCCTAACTCTGCCTTTGCAAAGATCGATAAGACTTTTAGGGCTTATCGATATACTTCTCTTAATCTGCCTCTAAACCTTTGCGAAAGTTTATGACTATCGTTCGCGGACCCTAACTAGGCGAATCAACCACTTACGTGCTTCTGTAATTACTCTTACTTCCGCATTTACCCACATTGACTTACGTATCTAATAAATTCAATATGCATTAATATGTTCTTCACGTGACCATATATTATTACTTGTGTACAGATAACAATGTCAAACATATAGATTCGCATATCAATACATAATTAAATCATGAAACCATTATCCAACATAACATAACTGCATTATTCATAACAAAAGTAAATAGATCAAAACACAGATAATTCCAGAGTAAGCTTATTTATTAGTACTTAAGGTCTTCTTACAGACTCTAACTCCCTACGCACTCAGCTGTAGGGGTCCGCGCACTCAGCTACGGACTTCTACCCTAGGCCTCTACGTACATAGCTTCAGAGCCTTTCTTCTATTCTAAGACACTTCACTCTTATCTCTTACTGACCCATCAATGACTTCGCTACCTAAGACTCTTCTAAGACTCTCATTTTTATACAATCCCATGGTCCGCAGACCATGGGTGGATCTTCTAAAGCTGACACAACTTACATAAAAGAAGGGTGGAAACCCTTTATGACACTTTCCATCTATGCACTCCACGACCAAAAATTGTAGAGACTTTACACTTTTCATAAAGAAACTTGGGCTTTCTACCCTAAAACTTGGGCTTTTAACCCCAAAATTGACTCTAGGGGACCCTGTCCCAACAACTACAACCTTCTCTCATTATCTAGCACCCACTAGAAGGGATCTACGACCCCCTGATCTCATTTACCGGATCCTACCGGAAGAGAGAACCTACCTCCTGCAAAAATTCACAAGCTACTACTGGAAGGAAGCTTCGACTCCCTCACTGAAGGCTCCAACCCTCAGCACCTCTAGTAGACCACGTTTCATAATGTTTCATACTAGATCCACCTGACTCAAAAAATTAAACCTGTAGGCCACCATTCATCATATTTTCATGCTGGACCCACTTCCATCATTAAGCACAAACCAAGTAACAAGTTTGAAACCAAACAATGAACCAACTCATTCAATCATTGAACCAACTGAAACATCAACAAATCAATCATTGAATCTCAACCAATTATTGCAACCAAACCAAACCAATCATAACTAGATCATACCAATGGACAACCATTCATAGATATACCAAGCCATAGAAACCAATTATTGTCACTGAAAACCCTGGTCAAATATATTTCAAAAAATATATGTTGCTTCTCTGTAGCACACCCATGTATGAATGCACTTCCTCTGTATAAGACCTATGTAAAGATCTCAAATCACTTACTACTGAAATCTCTGTTAAACTGAATCACTGGGTCAGTCACTGAATACTGAATCACAATAGGTACATCAATACTAACTTAGTGAAACCCAATCACAATGCAACACCATCACTGATCAATATACCAAGTCTTATTCAACCCAATCAACATTGTCAAACACAGATTATCATGATAGACACATCATCGACAGACAACAACAATCAGAACAAAATTGATAAAATTTCATCAATAAGCCATACTGGAAAACCCTAGCATATGTATGTGACTTCCACAAAACACATCAACGTATGCACGGTTTTACCATTCTCAACACCTGTCAGATCTGCACAAACTAAAAACACTTCGCAGTATATATACTCGACTATGTTGGCATTATGACGTATGTGTTGTACTTGATGGCAACCCACTTGTAGTAGAACAACTCACTTGTATATGGTAACTAGATGAATCTACAAAAGAGATATCAGATGTGACATAATGCATGAAAGTAGTGTTTACAGATGTGATGAAATACAGGGCAGCGTCAAGGAATTATTTTAGAAGGCAACTCACTCAGATGAAAGATCATATTATAGCACGTAAACAACAAAAAATTATAGAATGAAGAAAGAGAGGTATACGCAGGTTCACCATTGACCAAGATGCGTATATACACAGGTTCACTATATACAAGTCACGTATACATATACACACGCACTTTCATAGAAGGAAAAGCGCGTATACCTTGGAAAACTAAATTTTTGGTCCGAAGTATTTGGTCCATGGTATTTTAATCCATGGTATTGGTCCAAGGTATCTGGTTCGAGGTATTGACCCCAGGTATTGGATCCAAGGTATTGGTCATAAGTGGTTTTCGTCCATGGTATTGAGAAAGGCCTAAAACTATAAAAGGAGGAGATGATCAATAGGCCAAGGTGTGCAAGTATCGAATATCTGATGAATTGTGAGATCTAGTATGCAGGTTATTGGGTTATGGTGCATTACTATATCTAAACCAAGGATGAACCTTAGCGGATGATGAGGAACTAGATCTAATGATGGATCAGGATCTTAAAGCGTAAAATGAACTATCATTATGTATTGTTTCTCATGAATATTCTAGATCTGAATATTGACGCATATATTATTCTGTAAATGATATGATCTGGGTATAACTAAAGTTTGGAATAACTGCAGAATTCTGAATTTTTATTTGCAGATATATACGCTAGTTGGCTTTGAGGAAAGCGTGTATGCACGCAGGTTCGACACATGGAAGTAGTGTATACCTTATAAAATATGTTTTAGTTGCTTCTGTTTACTGTAGCAATCTTTTGGGTTCTGGTTACTGTATTCTGGTGACAGCATTCTGAATGATCAGATTGATGGGTTGTCAAAGTGATTGATTGATTTGGTTGTGGTTAGTTCAAAAGGAGATTGGTTGATGCATATATATTTGATGATTGAATGATAAATCCAATCTGAAAATTTATGAAACGTGGTCCCTGGAAGAAAAGAGAAGGTTGTAGCCTTCTGTAGGCAGGCACCTACGTACTAGTAAACATATCAACTAGTACAAAAGCTAGGGGGTTGTAGCTCCCTTCTAGTAGAAGCTGGAGAGCGAGAGAAAGTTGTAGCCTTTTGTAGGTAGAAGCTTGCGTACTAGTATAAGACTGCACCATTACAAAAAATGTAAACAAAATTTTCTTATTATTAAAAGAAGACAGAGATGACAGCAGCAGGTGCTTTTTACCCACATTGGGTTTCCACATTATATCTTGGAATTTCTGTGTGTTTCTTATGTGTGATGCTTTATCCTGCTTTTACTGCATTGTCTAATGAATTCCTGATATACTGATTAAAGTTCAATACATGATAAGTTGGGTAAATCAAAAGATCTCTACATATACGTTGGTTTCATTAAGTACAGTTGCGTATACACGCTAGTTCACTGAGTTAAAGTAGCGTATACAAATCATTTTTGAAAATTAAATTATTGATCTGATAATATTGATTCCCCCCCCCCCCCTCAGTATTATTTCCAACAATTGGTATCAGAGCAGGTCCTTCAGAAGAAGCTCGATCGCTTGAAGTAAGAACCACAACCTATCTTCAATCACTTGGAACAGATGTCTGGGAAATCGTGGAAGGAGAATATACATTTCCATCAACAATTCCTACAGATACGGCAGGTAAAAAGTAATATGAAACCAATGCCAAGGTTGTCAATACGTTATTGGGAAGTTTGTCACAATTAGAGTTTTTCAAAGTTATGCAGCTCAAATCAGCCAAAGAAATATGGGACAAAATAGTTCTAAGCTACAAAGGAGACTCTCAGGTAAAACGTGCTAAACTGAAAACTCTCAGAATTCAATATGAAACTCTTAAGATGCACAATGATTAAAGTATAGCTAGTTACTTCTTACGTATAGATGAGATTGTTAATTGCGTGAAGAATTTGGGTGAAGAGACAAAGGAAGTTGCCTTAGTTGAAAAAGTTTTAAGATCCTTATCTACTAAATTTGAATCAAAAGATCTGCCATAGAAGAAAAGTAGGATCTACAAACTATTACTATGACACAGCTTCACGGAATCTTAACTGCCTTTGAGATGAGAAAAGGAGGTCCATAAAATATGAGAGAAGCCGCATTTAAAGCTTCAACAAAAGGAAAAGAAGAACTCAATGAATCATGACATATTTCAAAAGAAGAAGAGGAAGCAAACTTTGTCAAGAAGCTTCAACGAGGTTTCGGAAGATTCAAAGGTAAACTACCTTTCAAATGTTTTGCCTGTGGTAGAGTCGGTCATTATGCTGCCAAATGTCGTCATAAAGATAAATATGATAAAGGGAAGGAAAAATGGAATAGAAAACAAAGTGTAAGTAAAAAGAGCTACTATACTCATGAAGATAGCGATGGTTTATCAAATAGTGATGAAGATGAAAATAGTAATCACTATAGACTTCTGATGGCTTATGAAGATGATGATTTTTTGGATGCTTTAGATGAAAATGACCTTTATGAAGAAATCTCTAAACTCAAAATCTGTTTAGAAGAAAATAATATGATTATAGATACCTTGACATACCAACTCGCTGAAAGAGAAAAACACAATGAAAAACTAGAATGTGAAATTGTGGGTATAAGAAAGGATCTTGAGAAAACAAAAGCTCTCAATCTTAGATTTGCTAAAGGATCAGAAACCTTAAATGAAATTATCAAAGTGCAACGTTCTCCTCTGATAAAGATAGGTCTTGGATATACTGAAGAAGCATCTCAATCACAAAAGTCGTTAACCTCTACTAAAAGCTATCTTGATGTAGCAAAGAGCAGTGAACAGTTTGACAATCATTAGCAAAAGCATAAAGCAGATCATCAGGTAAATCAGGTTCAATTTACTTCAAGGATGAACAGAAGGTACAACCAACCTCAGGTAAATCGTACTCAATTTTCTTCAAAGATAAATAGAAACTACAATCACTAGGTCAGTAGATTCGATAATCGTAGGAACTTCTTTAATGGTCAATGTTTCTCATGTCATAACTTTGGACACAAAGCTACTCAATGTGTTGCTTACAAAACCATCATGACTAGAGAAGCACGAAATCAAAGGAATGTGATAGGGATCAAGGAAAGTTCCTATAATAACTTTTCTCTTCTTGAAAATGAAATAGAATGCTCAATCTGTAACAACTTTGGCCATGAAGAATCTGAATGCAGGAGTAAATTTCGGAAAATATATCAAAAAGAGCAAACTCCATTAAATTCCAAAATATGGAGAAAGAAAGAACCAGAAACAGAAAGATGCGGTATAGCCTTGCATGCAGAAGGACAAGAAAACTAGTGGTACATCGACAATGGATGCTCAAAACAAATGACAAGTGACAAAGAAAAAATACACTCATATAATTCCTTAGAAAAGGAAAAGAGTGTCTCATTTGGAAATGACACTCCTGCTGTCATAAAAGGTAAAGGCTCTATTTTCTTGAAAGAAAAAGTTAAAGCTGGGAATGTTATGTATGTTGATGGCTTAAAGCATAACCTGTTGAGTGTGAGTAAGATGTGTGATCAAGGAAATGAAGTAGTGTTTCGATCAAATGGATGTGTTGTTCGTGAGCTTGATATAGGAGAAACCGTGATCAAAGGTACAAGAACTCCAAACAACCTATACATATTCAAGGGAGGACAACAACAGTGCTATCTAAGCAAAAATGATGAAAACTGGCTATGGCATAGAAGATTGGGACATTTAAGCTTTTTTCAAATAAGAAAAGCATGTATATTCCAGGCTGTTCGTGATCTTCCAGATATCAACATTCCTAAAATACTATATGTAAATCATGTCAATTCAGTAAGCAAACCAGATCTCACTTCATCGAAAAGGAAGGGTTAGCTAGTAAGCCTCATGAAATTTTTCATACTGATTTATGTGGACCATCAAGGAAAAAGTCACCTTGTGGATAAGAATACTTTATATTGTTCATTGATGTTTTTTCCATAATGTGTTCGATAGGTCTTCTAAAGCATAAAGATGAAGCATTTGAAAAGTTCAAAGCCTTCAAAGCTTTGGTTGAAAATGAATCAGATCAAAAAATCAAATGCCTCAGATCTGATCGAGGAGGGGAATTTACCTTGAATGAATTCTTTGACTTTTGTGAACAACATGGAATAAAAAGGCAGTTCTCCACCGCAAGGACTCCTCGGCAAAATGGAGTGGTAGAAAGGATAAACAGAACTGTTCAACAAATGGCTCGTGCTATGCTAGATGAATCTGGAACTCCTGCAACCTTCTGGGGTGAAGCTGAATTCTCCACCGTCACTATTCTCAACCAAGCAAATGTTCGGATAAACAGTGCTCAAACTCCACATGAACTTTGGTATGGTAAGACTCCTACTGTAAAATACTTCAAATTTTTTGGAAGCAAATGTTACATCAAAAGGATTGATGAAAAACTTGGTAAGTTTGAACCCAAAGCAGATGAAGGTATTCTTCTTGGCTACTCTTCCTGAAGTAAAGGATATAAATGTTATGATAAAAGACCTGGGAAAATTATTGAAAGTATTGATATTGTGGTTGATGAAGCATGCAAAAATCCAAAACAGATAAAGACCGAAGATTATGACAATGAAGAAGGTGAGGATCATTTTACCACATCAAATCACACTGATTCTGAAGAAGAAACCAATGAATCACCAGAAGAAGAGATAACGATAGAAGAAAAGACTCTGTCCAGGTATGTTCAGAAAAATCATCCAAAAACTCAAATTTTAGGGGAAAAGGGGTAGGTGTGCAAACAAGAAGAACTATTGTCGAAGCCTCAAGCTATCTAGCATTACTATCTCCACTGAACCTCAAAATGTAAATGAAGCATGCAAAGATGAATGTTGGGTCAAGGCCATGAATGAAGAACTTGAGCAAATTGAAATGAATAATACTTGGGAATTAGTTTCTAGACCTCATGATAAGAATATCATAGGAACCAAATGGATATTCAAAAACAAGCTAAATGAAAATGGAAAAGTTATTAGAAACAAAGCCAAACTCGTTTGCAAAGGATATGCTCAACAAGAAGGTATAGATTTTGAAGAAACTTTTGTACCTGTTGCTAGACTTGAAGCCATAAGAATGTTTCTTTCTCTTTCTAGTTTTCAGAAATTCAAAGTATACCAAATGGATGTAAAATCTGGCTTTCTTAATGGAGACTTAGAAGAAGAAGTTTATATTGAACAACCAGAAGGATTCATTCTTGGAAATGATGCAAAACTTGTATGCAAACTCAAAAAGGCTCTATGGTCTAAAACAGGCTCCAAGGGCCTGGTATTACCGTCTTGACAAATATCTCCACCAATAGGGTTTTTCAAAGGGGTCAGCAGATAGAAATCTATATACAAAGATTGACACTAGTAAATTGGTAATAATTGTTGTTTATGTTGATGACATCATTTTTGGTAGCAATGAAGAATCCATGAGTCAGAATTTTGCTTCAATAATGCAGCAAGAATTTGAAATGTCCTTGCTTGGTGAGCTTACCTACTTTCTTGGTCTACAAGTTCAGAAAAATAAAAATGGCATTTTTCTCTCACAAACCAAATATCTCAAACAAATCCTGAAAAAGTACGGCATGGAAGATTTTAAACCAGTATGTACCCCAATGGTAATAGGATGCAGTCTTAGCTCAAATGATGAATAAACCGTAGTACATCAACCAACTTACAGATCCATGATTGGCAGTCTGCTTTATCTAACAGGTACCCAACCGAACATCATGCATGCAGTATGAATAGATGGAAGATTCCAAGAAAATCCAAAGGAATCACACTTGCAGGCAGTCAAAAGGATTTTCAAATATGTTCAAGGAACACAGAACTTTGGTTTATGATATCATAGAAATACAGATCTTACACTTCATGCATATACAAATGCAGATTGGGCAGGAAGTGTTGATGACAGAAAAAGTACTAGTGGTGGTGCATTCTATATGGGTTCCAGGTTAGTGTCTTGGTTCAGCAAGAAACAAAGTTCAATTGCGTTATCTACAACTGAAGCGGAATACGTGGATGTTGCATCTTGCTACACACAACTACTTTGGATGATGCAAACCTTGCAAGACATTCTGATCACATGTACTCCACCCATCTCCATTCTATGTGATAATACAAGTGCCATCAGTATTTCAAAGAATCGAATCATGCACTCCAAGACCAAGCACATACCCATCAAATATCATTTTCTACGAGAACAAGTGCTTGAACAAAAGGTCAAATTGGAGTATGTTCCCTCCAAAGAATAGGTTGCTGATATATTCACTAAACCACTGCCCAGAGAGACATTTGAATATCTTAGACAAAAGCTGGGAGTAGTCGCTGCATCATCCTGCTGTTAGATCCTATTTTTTCAAAGAAAGGTGGTTATACGCAAGTTTCATGAAGTGAAGTCGCGTACATACGTGAGTTTCTGTGGGAACAGTAACGTATATGTTAGTTTGAAGAAAAGCAGTGGGCCAAACTCAGGAAAAAGGGGTCTGCTATGGTTCTATCAATTATCTGCTCTGTTTGATGATGGTTTCAATTTGCTGATATATTGGTCCTCATAAAGTTGTTGATCACTTGATGTATATCTGATTGATGATGATGCTTTGATATCTCTCACTAACATATGAAATGATCAGATCTGACAGTGAACATGTGGAACAGGTTTAGGGGAGAACATGGTTGATGATATTTTGAGAACTAATAATGGACATATACAGGTTGCTAGTCTAGATAATGTTGTTGATGTTGTAGATCATATGATAGTTGCTAACGACTATCATCGTCTTGTTTATAATATTTGGTCTCTGTTTGTAAAGGTCATGAAAAGACTTAATTTGTAACTCCACTATGCATGGGTTTTGACATGCATAAACAATTGATATATCCCCACTTGGTTGGGTGGATGAGTCAAATTTGGTATATTCCCACTTGGTTAAGAGATGGATGCATGTATGATTCATTGGTGATAGGAAGGTCATTTGTGATGTATGTATAGAGTCATGTTCTTCTTTTAGAACATATTTTTGCAGACTTTGCTTATGCTCAGGGGGAGCATGGACTCGATCATGGGAGCTCAATCAGCACACTTCAACATATCAAAGAATTCAACATGCACTCAGGGGGAGCATGACCCTTTGCCCTTGATGTCAAAGGGGGAGAGTGACTTGGTGTGGTTGATGTTGCCATCAAGTCCAAAGGGGGAGATTGTTGGCATTATAATATATGTGTTATACCTGATGGCAACCCACTTGTAGTAGAACAACTCACTTGTATATGGTAACTAGATGAATCTACAAAAGAGATATCAGATGTGACATAATGCATGAAAGTAGTGTTTACAGATTGATGAAATGCAGGGCAGCGTCAAGGAATTAGTTTAGAAGGCAACTCACTCAAATGAAAGATCACAGTATAGCAGGTAAACAACAAAAAATTATAGAATGAAGAAAGAGAGGTATATGCAGGTTCACCACTGACCAAGATGCGTATACACACAGGTTCACTGTATACAAGTCGCGTATACATATACACACGCACTTTCACAGAAGGAAAAGTGTGTATACCTTGGAAAACTAAATTTTTGGTCCGAAGTATTTGGTCCATGGTATTTTGATCCATGGTATTGGTCCAAGGTATCTGGTCCGAGGTATTGACCCCAGGTATTGGGTCTAAGGTATTGGTCCTAAGTGGTTTTGGTCCATGGTATTGACAAAGGCCTAAAACTATAAAAGGATGAGATGATCATTAGGCTAAGGTGTGCAAGTATCGAATATCTGATGAATTGTGAGATCTAGTATGCAGGTTATTGGGTTATGGTGCATTACTGGATCTGAACCAAGGATGAACCTTAGCGGATGATGAGGAACTAGATCTAATGATGGATCGGGATCTTAAGGCGTAAAATGAACTATCATTATGTGTTGTTGCTCATGAATATTCTAGATCTGAATACTGACGCATATATTATTCTGTAAATGATATGATCTAGGTATAACTAAAGTCTGGAATAGCTGCAGAATTCTGAATTTTTGTTTGCAGATATATAAGCCAGTTGGCTTTGAGGAAAACGTGTATGCATGCAAGTTTGACACATGGAAGTAGTGTATACCTTATAAAATATGTTTTAGTTGCTTATGTTTGTTGTAGCAGTGTTCTGGGTTCTGGTTTGAGTTCTCTCAAATTGATTGATTGATTTGGTTGTGGTTGGTTCAAAAGGAGATTGGTTGATGCAGATATATTTTATGAGTGAATGATGGATCCAGTCCAAAAATTTATGAAACGTGGTCCCTGGAAGAAAAGAGAAGGTTGTAGCTTTCTATAGGCCGACACCTACGTACTAGTAAACATATCAGCTAGTACAAGAGTTAGGGGGTTGTAGCTGCCTTCCAGTAGAAGCTGGAGAACGAGAGAAGGTTGTAGCCTTCTGCAGGTAGAAGCCTACATACTAGTATAATGTTGCACCAATACAACAATTGTAAACAAAATTTTCTTATTATTAAAAGAAGATAGATACGACAACAGCAGGTGCTTTTTACCCACATTGGGTTTCCACCTTATATCTTGGTGTTCATGTGTGTTGCTTATGTGTCATGCTTTATTCTGCTTTTACTGCATTGTCTAATGAATTCTTGATATACTGATTAAAGTTCAATACATGATAATTTGGGTAAATCAAAAGATCTCTGCATGTACCTTGGTTTCATTAAGTATAGTTGCGTATACACGCTAGTTCACTGAGCTGAAGTAGCGTATACAAATCAATTTTGAAAATTAAATTATTGATTTGATAATACTGATTCACCCCCCCCCCCTCTCAGTATTATTTCCAATAGACTACCCAAAAGCAGATCCGCGTATGTACACGACTAACTTGAGACAAACCTGCATATAGATATGAAAACTTTCGCTGCAAACACAATTTCACTCTCTACAACCCTTACTGTCATAATTACATACCACAACACCGTTACAACCACAGATCTATCATTGTTAGATATTTTCAATAAATACATCAAACAAGCACATATGTCACCATACTTCAGATATTTCAAATCCAAGTCTTCTCCTTTCTCCTTGGTGCACACCTATTTTTTATCAAATCATTCAAAAACAATCCATCACTTGCACACATAACACTTTGATCTCCATCTCCTTATATAGCTTTAGACTTAGACAATACCTTAGGTCAATCCCTTAGTAATGTCGTTGGTATTCTTTGACGAAATGAAATAATTGTTGTCGCACTCATTACTATGGGACAATACCATGGTAAAGACCCCTCGTATTCAAGTTATTATGGTGTGGATTGTGTACGCAACTTTGCTTCACAATACCTGCGTATGGACACAAACTTCACCTTTATTATTCATTTGTCTCTAAACTGACATTCCTTTGTCCATATCACCTGTCGCATTTGTACAATTCTGCATAATCATCCTGTTCCCATAATGTTGACATCTTTATCAAGTAGGTTTCAATCAAAGACAACACATTAGCGATAATTCCAACATTATATTCTCTTCAAAATCGGTCCCATAGGATCTTATGGTTGCTATACGATTTATTTGCACTCTTTTACTGAGTGTGTTAGCCATTTTGTTCTCCTTGCCCTTTATATATTTGATTTCAAAGTCAAGTTGTTAAAACAAATATGTCAACCCTCCATGATAAGTCATTAGGATAAATTTACTACCAAGAAGGTAGTGTATCTACATCTTCAACACATGGATGATGGAAACTAATTCCAAATCGCGAGTCACGTAGTTTTGCTCATGTTCATTTAATTTTCAAGATTCATAGCAGGACACTTGAACTTCTTGCATCAAGACTCCACCAAGTCCCTCCTTGCAGGCATCTGTGCATACATTGAAATCTTTTTCAGGGTCTTCTATTCTAAACACAGGTGCGTTAGTTAACAATTGCTTGATCCAATTGAAGCTTGCAGCACAATCAGTTGTTCATTCAAACCTCTTTCCTTTCTTCTACAAGGAAGTAATTGGACAATAAATCTTGGATAATTCTTAATAAATCTCCTGTAATATCCCGCTAGTCCCATGAAGGACCTAACTTCAGCCACATTCTTAGTTGTTGGCCATTCCATGATAACCTTGACCTTCTCGGGATCAACTGCTACTCTCTCTCTTGAGACAATGTGTTGCAAGTAATGAATCTGTCACTGAAATAAATTGCACTTACTAAGATTTACATAAAGCTTATGCTCTCTTAGAAATTGTAATATTGTGGCGAAGTGTTCTTCATGCTCTTCCTTGGTCTATAAATAGACCAAAATGTCATCAACAAAGACTATGACAAACTTATCCAAATAAGGGCACAACACATTGTTCATAAGGCACATAAAAGTTGTAGGGGCATTAGTAAGTCCAAAGGGCACCACCACGAACTCATAATGCCCATACCTCGTTTTGAGCCTATTTTATGAACGTCTTCCTCCTTGATGCATACTTGATGGTACCCTGACCTCAAATTGATCTTGGAGAAGACTATTACTCTTAATTGATCGAATAGATCATCAATTTGTGGCAAAACATATATTTTTTTAATGGTCACCTTATTCAACTATTTGTAATCAATGCATAGCTCGAGTGTGCCATCCTTTTTCTTTACAAACAAAATTGGTGCTCCCCACAGGGACACACTCAGTCTTATGTAATCCTTGTCAATCATCTCCTTCAGTTGTAACTTCAATTCAACCAAATTAGGAGTGCTAATATTATATGGTGGATGTTGGTGCTGCTCCTAGCATCAACTCAACGGAAAAGTATACCTCTCTGTGGGGAGGTAATCCAGGTATATCTTCAGGGAAAACATCTTGGAACTGATTCAAAATGGGATATTTTAACAAAATTCCATTGTTTCTTTCCTCAACGCTAATATTAGCTTCAACATCACTAGGGTTTTGCACAACAAATAGGGTGCATCTGTTCCTGTAGTTTCTCTTGGCTTTCATGGCTAAGATAATTCTTACTAAAATAGGTTTCCTTTTTCCTCGTAACATTCTTCTCTCTCCAACCTCATCTAGGTATTCAATGGCCTTCTAATAACAATATACTTTTTTCTGATGTACGTACAACCAATCCATGCCCAATATCATGTTATATGCACCCGAAGGAAGCAAATTGTTTTTTATTGTTGGCATACCATTAAGTTCAATTACACATGATTTCACCCATTGCCTCACCCTTCTTTTGGTTCATGTTGTTAGTTGAACCAACCATGATTTTTCATGTGTCTCTTTAGCTAGTTGACATCGATCCACAAGTTTAGGACTAATATAGATGTAATTAGAGCTCGAGACAATTAAAATAGAAATAATTTGATTATGAAGCTTACTTTCCATTTCAACTATAGATGCCTGATGGTTGGCTTGACTATTGTCTAGAGCCATGTATATCCTGGGTATACTACGAGCCATATCTCTTGTTGTTTGGGCTTCTTATGCGTTTTAAAAATGTGGTCGAACATCCCTCTGCTATGGACAATCTACCTTGTGGTGATTTCCTCCACAAGTCTTGCACTTCAATGGTTCCCTTATATCGCTCTTAGCTTGTCCTCCTATAAGATGACTAGCACGAACTCAATCTGTTGTGATGCCTCCCTATTAAGGTCGACCTCGACTAGATGAAATCATATTTTCTCTTTTTCCCACGGTTTGGGATTTCTAGCCTTTCCTATGCTCCTTTTCTTTATGATTTAGGCTTCCTTTCACCTTCCAATCCTTCTTGAACTTTGGCCTATGCTTTGACTACTCATAACAATGTTTTAGCTTCTAAATTGCATCCTCCAATGTCTTAGGATCATCAAACTTGATGCTATCCTTGAAGGATTGTGGTAACCTGCTCACATATCTATGGATCTTTGTTTTTTCTTCCTTAATGTAGGAAACATACCTTAGCAGTTCCAAGAATTTAGTGGTGTACTCCTCATCTTCCATTTGTCCCAATTTGAGCTCGTATAACTCCTTAGCCTTGTCAAAGTATCTCTCAGATAGATACTTGTCCCTGAAATATCCCTCAAATTCATCCCAGGACAACTCTTCTTATTTTATGCCCTTCACATTTCTTAGATCCTCCCACCAAATGTCAGCTTTTCCCTTCAAACTAAAGGTGGCTATCCTTGCTTTCATGTTCTCTAAATAGCTATGAATCCTGAAAAACTTCTTCATTCCAAGAAGCCATGCCTCAACATCTTTTGATTTCTTCACTTCACCATCAAATGTGGGAGGCTTGGCCTTCCTAAACTCTTCTAGAATACAATATTTTCCTTTCCTTGCTTCATGATACTGCTAATATTGACAATGTGATGGTCCTCTTTGGGTGTTTTCATGCTGTTGTTTATGGGTGCTTTCAGGGGTATCTGACAATGCGCCACCCTTCACGGTGTCTTCACTTAACAACTTGTGCCTTTTCCTGGACCCGCTGCCATCTTCCCCTTTGGTTCTTTATTCTTTTCCCAAATGGATTTGTTTATTCCTATGTTGAGCTCCCAATTCATGATGTTCTTTCCTTTGCAATTCTAAGAGGTTTTGCAATATAACATCATTCACTTTTGCTTGTCTTTCTTGTGCTCTAACAAGTCTTTCTTGTGCCTCAACAGGCCTTTCATTATCAACTTTGTAACTCCTTATTTGTGTTCTCAAGCTTCTCAACGTGTCCATCCAATCAAGAGAGTCTGCCCCTCCTTGTTGTTCAACTAGTCTTTCCTCTTCATGTCCATGTTGTGATTGGTCATAGCTATACTGCACCAGTGTACTATTCCTTTCTTGGTTTGTTGTTTCTAGACTGTACCACCCTTTGTTGTTCATGTGGTCCTTAAACTTCATCGCTTTGATCCTTAGTGTCTTTTATGTGCTAGCATACACACACATAATGGTTATATTTCAACAAAATTCAACGACATAATAAACACCATCACCTTGGCTTGCCAATGGAAATATGTTATTATAAAGCTTGTTGCAACACTACACCTCAATTAGTGCATTACATAAGTAAATCATATAAATCATCCATACTATGTTGCATGCAAATATCACAATAAAATATACCAAAAAACACACATAATCAATATGCAAACAACCAGAGTTCTAATGCTCGATACAAGGCTTTAAGGCCTCACTGGATCTCCCAAAGTCCAGTGTCAAACTCTCGGTTATTAGTTCTATGATGATGCCTTTCCAGTCCACGTGTTGAACCTGGAACCTCTAATACCACTATTTAACATACCCTCTACTATCCCTAACCCTAGCTAAGGTTAGTAAGTGGAAGCTACTAAGATGACCCAATCTCCATGGTCTAGTTATGGAAATGGGGTCCAAAGTCTTCGCTTCCTTTTACTCTCGAGAAAATCAAAACAAATGATACCATCGTGTTTGTATTATCAAGACAATTCTGACGATATAAATTTTGCTTCAATCCAACTCCTGGATCCAAAGATATGGCCATCCAAAAATTGGTCATTCAATTAATGCCAACTCACCAACCTACCACATGGCGCCATTGTGGTCCCCACATAGTGCCTATGTGGCAATATCAGTTGACCTCTCACTACCACATGGAAGTGTTACTCTAGCTATCAACTTGTTCACCTTGGTCAGGGAATACCCCACCATACAATGTGTGTGACCCAATCCATACATATGTGCATTACAAGGGAGTTATTGTGGGTGTGGGCCCCTCGAAAGCCACATCACCCTGAAAACACTCTCCTTGGAAATAACTCTTGCCACCCCTCGCCATTCCCTCCGAGGAAAACCCTTCTGAGATTACGCAGAGCTTGCTACGCCAACCAACACTTCATCATGGCTCGTCCAACCATGTGGTTCCGATCTTTTCCACCTATACTGGTGGGCTTTGTCATGCCATATTAGCCTGGGGATAATACCCTGACAATTTTCTACTATGCTCTATTCAAAACCTTCGGGGTTCGAGGTGATGTCATCGGACCTAAGTGCCAGGGTGACGTTAACATCCACCAATTTCTCCAAGTGGATGAGGTCACCATGTAACTTTCGTCCCTTGTCTTTTCCTGTGTTTTTGTTACATGTGATTGGGGAAATCCTTTGTTGATGTGCACAAGGCACATTCAAGTTTCGGCCCTACTGGCATGTCACCAAGGGATAAAATCTCAGGAGTTTCCCTTGGAGCTCCCCTGAAAATCATTGGGAATAAAGTTCCAGGACACATGGATGGTTATGGTGTTTGCATCATTTGATGATTATGATCTCACCGCTTTTTCCCATGGGTGTGGCCCCTAGCCATATCACACTTATGCACGAATGCCTTCACACACCTCAAGGTTCTAACTCCTGGCCCTGCAACATAAAGGCCTATGTAAACAATGACTGTTTTGGCACTTAACTACTAATACATTTGTATGGGAAAATCCTCTGACACATAATTTGTAAATACATATAGAGGTATATGTAAGCCCCTCTAGCTATCCCTCTTGAGCTTTATTGTTCCATATATTTCTCTTATGCTTTTGACAGGGCTTGGTCTCTCTCTCTCTCTCTCTCTCTCTCTCTCTCTATATATATATATATATATATATATATAGAGAGAGAGAGAGAGAGAGAGCCATTCCTCCTAATCTTAGAATATTTAAAACAAATCGAAATAACCAATTCTTTCCAATTTCATAACTCATACACAAAGACTTACTCGTTCATTTTCATTGTGACCCATTAGACGAATTTCAAGTCCTTAACAACCTAGAAAGCTACAAGCCTCTCGACCAATAATGAATGGAAAAACAAGTCCATGGGCACATACAAGAAACCCTTTCATTTACTCAGGAAATACATTTATGGACACATCCTTCCTCAAGCAGGAAAAAATTATCACATTTCATGACATACACATTGAACACATATCAATACTAGCCTTGGGCCAACATAGGAACTGAAACCATTCCATATCCATGCCTTTAAACAAAAATGTTCATTCAAGCAGGAACACCACATTACTCAGCATTATAAGCCATGATAAAATAATACAATAAATGAACATAAAGCATTCAAGACATAAGAGACAATAGCAACCACTTATCTTTGATAAATGTATGTAGGCAACTGAGATTGGGACTACAACTCTTCACCCAACCTTAGACACACTGTAGCCAAGTCTTTCTTAGTCACCCTCGAGCCAGATTCCAGAGCTTGAGGATGAGTGCATAAGAGATTAATCACATTTGCCAACTGAAATAGGGACTGCAGAGGACCATCCACCTCCACCCATCAGCTCATCCACCTCCACTCATCAGCTATGTCATGTAGTCAGTGCATCTCAGGGAATCCAAAGGTCCACCACCTCCGCCCTTCAAGTCAACTGGGGAATCTAGAAGTTATGCTTCCACCCACAAAGCAGCAAGGGAATCCAAAGGTTGTGCCTCCACCCTATAATCAACAAGGGAATCCAAAAGATGTGCCTCCACCCTCTAATTAGCAATAGAATTGAGAGGTCATGCCTACACCCTCTAATCAACAAGGGAATCCACAAGTTGTGCCTCCACCCTCTAATCATCAAGGGAATCCACAAGTTGTGCCTCCACCCTCTAATCATCAAGGGAATCCATAGCTCTCTGTAACCAAGAAACCTGAGGTCGCTATAATACTAGTGATTCTCCCATTACTATTGTTATTGTAGCCCTTATTGTTATTATTGTGTCGTTATTGTCCCCATATTGTTATTAGTGTGCCCCATAGAAGCCCACTATTGTTATTGTTTTGCCCTTATATTATTATTGTTATGTCGACTTTGATTATATTGTGACCCCTTAGACTCCTACATATATAAAGGAGGTTTAGTCATTTCTATCGTCCAAGAATTGTTCATTTGTGTAATGTAAAGGAAGTTTCCTCCTCGAAGAGGCTGATTTTGAAGTTGTTTATCTATCTTTTCTATCTTTTCGTGAGTTGGTTTCATAACATTTGGTATCGGAGCTTGGATTCTAGGGTTTCGCTGCTCCAAACAGGTCATCGCGGCATTTTCGCTATAACTTATTTTTTTTGTGAGTCACATTTTAGAAGCTAAAAGAAAACCCATTTGAGCCGAAATCTCAATGATCCTCGGGTCCAAATTTCAGATCTTGTCTCGCTATATTTTTGGAGATATGATCTAAGAAAGTTAGGGTTTTTGCACGTTGCCGAATTACAACCCAAACAGGTGACCTTGGTAAACTCGCCATAACTTTCTCTCTGAGTATCAAATTGAAATTTCGTAATAAGTGACATAAAGAGGATGAATTGCAGTTTTTTGTGAATTGTTTTGAGGTCCGAAGGTTGAAACAGTGACACACGGCACTTCGTACAAGTTCGCTCTTCTGAAAAAGTGTATAATCAGATCATATTGGGAGATTGGGCATAACTCTTTCTTGGAGAATTCAATTTCGATCAGACTGGTGTTGTTGGAAAGAGGACTCAGAGGGCTACCACAATTCGCAATTCAGGCCTTGGAGATCCGAAATTTCAGAGATACATCAAATTCAATATCGAGTTCCAACAAAGTGAAAAAACATGTATACTTTTTTTAATTTTGCATAAGTTTGGTTTGCAAAATTATTTTAAAGCCTTCTCCTCCTTAGAATCAACGAGATCTATAGTGTTTTATGATTGGCCCTACCCGAGGTCGACCCTTGATGGAAGACGAAAAAGAGTAGCTACCAGGAATTCAAAGGACACAGTGAAGCATATTTATCATTAATTGATGCCCCGAAGAAATAAAATGGAAACACCTGAAAGCTCTAGCATGACTCATGAAGAAGAGGAAGAAATGCAACATGATATATCAAAATTACGAGAACTAGTGCAACAAAATTCACTCTCACAAAAAGTAGCAGAAGCTAAGATGGATGGTTTAAAGAAAGGCGTGGAAGCTAATATGGATGGCGTGGAAGATAAGATAGATGGTTTAAAGAAATGCATGGAAGCTAAGACGAATGACATGGAAGCTAAGATGGATGGCGTGGAAGATAAAATGGATGGTTTAAAGAAAGGCATGGAAGCTAAGACGAATGACGTGGAAGCTAAGATGGATGGTGTGGAAGATAATATGGATGGTTTAAAGAAAGACATGGAAGCTAAGACGACTGACGTGGAAGCGAAGATGGAAAGCAAAATGGAAGATTTGAAGACAGATTTGACAAAGTTTCTACAAAAAATGTTTACTAATGGTGAAAGCATAGTAAATGAAACTCATGATGAGAACAAAATAAATGTTAATTATGATTTCATAGACTCTAATGTTGGATTGAAGACCCACCATGTTTCAAAAATTGATATGAGGAAGTTTGATGGCAATGATCTCGTAGCATGGATACTACAGATGGAACAATATTTCGATCTCCATAATGTGCAAAACACACAAAAGGTACGCATTGCAAATTTATATTTGGAACCAAATCATTTTGTATGATATCTATGGCTTTTCTCTCGTAAACAAATTGTTACTTGGGCAATTTTTACAGAAGAAATGATAGCACATTATGAGAATACAAAAAGCAACACCTTTTTTAGCCAATTGATAAATCTCAAACAAAAGGGTTTAATGATGGAGCACATTGAGGACTTTCAAAAATTGAATATAAGGGTAAAAGATATTCTAAAGGAGCATAGGATTGATGTGTTCATATGGACTTTAAAGGATAACATCCAACATGAAGTTTGCCTTTGGGAACCTGATTCATTGGAAAAGGCATTCAAGTTGGCAGGAAAAATGGAAAGCAAAATTATGGCAACCAGGAAGCCTACCACTCACAACTATAAAGATGGAAGTGTTGTTGCCCCTAACCTTCCACAACCTACAAGGTTGACACCACAAAAATTGGAAGAAAAAAGAGCAAAAGGGCTTTGTTACAGTTGTGATAGCAAATACACTAAAGGTCATAAGTGTGCTGGTAAGAAATTATTTCACATAGATTGTGAAGAGGAAGAAGAAAATGAACAAAAAATGTCAAAAGAAGAGGATATACACCATGAACAAACCCTAGATAAAGAAGAAATGAATCTGACCATATCTTGTAATGCATTGGTTGGAATTACCACTCCTCAAACTATCAAGATAGAAGGACATATCAAGAAGAAAAAGGTAATAGTGTTGATTGATTCGAGAAGTACCCATAATTTTATTTATTGTAAGATAGTCAAGGAATTGAATTGCTTCCTATATCCAGCACCAGAGTGTCAAGTGATGGTTGCAAGTGGAGGAACCATAAATTGCTCTAGAAAGTGCCATAATATCAAGCTATCTATGGGAGAATATGTATTGAATAGCCCAATGCTTTCCATTCCAATGGGTGGTGTTGATGTTGTACTAGGAGTCCAATGGCTACAATCTTTGGGTACAATATCTTTTAATTTTCAAGAATTTTTCATGAAATTTTGTTCAGAAGGAAAGGAAGTTGAATTAAGGGGTATCACAGGGAAACTCAGAAATATACTCAACTCTAACAGAATGACAAAGCTTTTAAAGAAATAACAACAAGGCGTAATTGCACAATTTGTCGCTAAAGGTTCCCACATCGAGATCATCTATTTCTCCAGATCTCCAAAAAGCCTTGGACAATCATTCAAAGGTATTTGAGACTCTCAAAGCCCTCCCACCTATTTGTGATCATGATCATGCTATTCATTTGATTCCAGGAAGTTTTCCTCCAAACATCAGGCCTCACAGATATCCCTATGCCCAAAAGAGTGAAATTGAACATATGGTTGCAGAAATGCTAGAGGCTGGTATAATTCAACCTAGTCAAAGTTCTTTCTATGCTCCAGTAGTATTGGTGCACAAGAAGGATGGATCATGGCACATGTGTTCAGATTATAGGGAGCTCAACAAACTCACTATTAAAGATAAATTTTTCATTCCTGTCATTGATGAATTATTGGATGAATTGCATGGATCAATTTACTTCACTAAGTTGGATCTTCGTTCAGGATATCATCAAATAAAAATGAAGACCGAAGACATTCTGAAAACAACATTTAGAACTCATGAGGGTCATTATGAATTTTTGGTCATGCCTTTTGGCCTTACCAATGCACCTTCTACATTTCAAGGTTTGATGAATTCCATTTTCAAACCCTTTCTTAGAAAATTTGTGTTGGTATCTTTTGATGATATACTAATCTACAACAAGTCTTGGAAAGATCATGTTGACAGGGTGCTCAAACTACTGGAGGAGAAACAATTATATGCAAAAAGCTCCAAATGTTTCTTTGGAATACAAGATGTGGAATATCTAGGTCATATTGTATCTCAAGAAAGTGTTAAGGTAGATCCTAGCAAAAGTAAAACCATTAAGGAATGGAAAATCCTCACATCCATAAGGCATCTGCGAGGATTTCTTGGGTTGACAGGGTATTATTGCAAGTTTGTTAAGAATTATGGGAGAATAGCAACACCTCTAACAACATTATTGAAGAAAGATGAATTTTCATTGACTCCAGAAGAAACAAAAGCCTTTGAACATATTAAAGAGGCAATGTGTCAATTACCGGTCTTAGCTACGCTGGACTTCACAAAAACCTTTATTGTGGAATGTGATGCCTCAGGAAATGGAATTGGTGTTGTTTTAATGCAAGAAGAAAGACCCATTGCTTTTGAAAGTCATTCAATCAAAGGAAAGTATTTACACAAAGCTATTTATGAGAAGGAAATGTTGGCAATTCTACATGCACTTAAGAAATGTCGACCCTACCTAATAGGAAGACACTTTAAGGTAAAAATGGATCATGATAGTCTTAAATAATTTTTAGAACAAAGATTATCTTCAGAAGAGCAGCAAAAATGGGTCATAAAGATGTTGGGTTATGACTTTGAAATCATCTACAAAAAAGGGAAGCAAAATGTTGTGGCAGATGCACTCTTAAGAAAGAATGAGGATGTAGAAGCATTGCTTTGCGCCATTTCTATTATTCAACCAGATTCGATAAATGAAGCAAGAGATGAATGGAAGAATGATGAAGAAGTGTGGGCACTCATTCAAAAGTTACAACGAGATCCCAATACATCTGATACATGTAGCTGAAAAAATGATTCGTTATGGTACAAAGATTGCTTATACCTATGTAAGAATTCCCAACTCAAACAAAAGATTCTTATGGAATTGCACACTTCTCCCTTAGGAGGGCACTCAGGATTTTTTAAAACTTACCACAGGGTTAAGAAGGAATTTTTTTGGGATGGCCTTACATCAGATATTCAAAAGTTTGTGGAAGAATGTTTGGTTTGCCAACAAAATAAAGTTGAAACAATTAAGACCCCGCGTCTATTACAACCTTTATCCATTCCAAGCCAACATTGCGAGGAGGTTTCAATGGATTTTATCACAGGTTTACCCAAGTTCAAAGGAAAGAGTGTCATCATGGTGGTAGTTGACAGACTTACCAAGTATGCACACTTTTGTGCATTATCTCATCCATTTAAAGCCAGTACAGTTTCTACTACATTTATGGAAACAATTCAAAAGCTACATGGAAACCCAAATATTATTGTAAGTGACAAAGATCCCATTTTCAACAGAATTGTTTGGACAAAATTATTTTCTTGTCTCGGTACTCAGTTAGCTCATAGCTCATCTTATCATCCTCAATCTAATGGGCAAATTGAGATAGTAAACAAATGTTTGGAAGGATATCTTCGCTGCTTTGTCTTTGACAAACATACACAATGGGTCAAATGGTTTTCTCTGGTTGAATGGTGGTATAACACTTCCTTCCATACAGCAGCAAAAAGGACCCCATTTATAGCACTTTATGGATATCATCCACCATCCATCACATCATATTTAAGAGAAAATTCTAAGGTTCAAGCAATGGAAGATCACAGCAAGCATCAACAACAAGTTCCCCGACTATTAAAGGATAACCTCATTTTGGCGCAGAATAGAATGAAACAACAGACATATCAACATCACGGCGAAATAAGTTTTGATGTAGGTGATTATGTATTCCTAGAGCTACAACCATATAAAAAAATGTCCCTCAAACAAGCTAAGAAGAATAATAAATTATCGCCAAAGTATTATGGTCCATACAAGGTGTTGCAAAAGATTGGTACTATGGCATACAAATTGGAGCTTCCTGTAGCTTCTCAAGTGCACCCAATTTTACATGTTTCATGTTTAAAGAAGGTTATAAGCGACAAGTTCCCAGTTCAAACAATATTGCCAGAACTAGACAAGGAAGGAAAAATCATATTGGAACCTGAAGCAATCACAGAAACAAGAACTCGACAGCTACGAAACCGATCAATTTCAGAGTATCTCATCAAGTGGAAGAACTTACCCACTGAAGATTCCACGTGGAAAGATGATAATTTTATATATAAGCATCCAGAACTACTCAAGCGTTGAGGACAACACTTTTTTGAAGGAGAGGGGCATGCTAGGTCCCTATAGTACTAGTGATTCCCCCATTACTATTGTCATTGTAGCCTTTATTGCTATTATTATGTCGTTATTGTCCTCGTATTGTTATTAGTGTGCCCCATAAAAGCCCACTATTATTATTTTTGTGCCCTTATATTATTATTGTTATGTCGGATTTGATTATATTGTGACCCCTTAGACTCCTATATATAGAAAGGAGGTTTAGTCATTTGTATCATCCAAGAATTGTTCATTTGTGTAATGTAAAAGAGATTTCCCCCTCGAAGACGCTGATTTTAGAGTCATTTATCTATATTTTCTATCTTTTTGTGCGCTAGTTTCATAACAAAACCAAGAAAATAAGCAAAGGGAGGCTAAAGAACTCTCCTACTAGGAATCCAAGGAGAAAGCCTCCATCAAAGTTGTCAAGGGAATTCAGCAAAAACCATCTCCACCCTCCATACTTACAAGGAGTCTACAGACTATCATCCTTACTCGAGAGTTGTTCTTCTACCTCCCAATGCTCAACCGAATAATCACTCTCCTTTCCTGCGCTCTGTTAGTATCGTAGAGTTATCTTCTCTCATTCTTTTCTTAGTTGCTTACTTCTATGTTACCTCTACTTTCTCTCTCATTTTTTAACTCCCTCTGTCCTACATCGTCCCTCTACCTCGAGGATGCTTGTCCTTTTTCCTCAAGCCGTTGCAACTGTTCTCTGTTGTGTGGGTCGACGATGTTGTCATGCCTTCCTTCTCGTCCACAATATTTCTGTCTTGTGTGGTGATGGGGGATGTTGTGTGTCAACACTTCCTTCTACCCCATTTTTGTTGGTTGGCTTCTTTATCCTCAATTGCTCATGCAACCCATTCCTTATTCAATTTCGTCCTTTTTGCCTTGCATATTTTTACAACGCAAAGCATGGTCCCTTGTCCTTCTTCTTCAACTCAATTACTTTAGAAAACCAATACATTTAAGGCACACCAGTCTTCCTTCAATAGCTATTATAAAACAAATCAAACCTCTTTTAAATCCCAAGCAACCTTTTTCCTCAAACTCTAGAATCCATGTCCCAGTTCTTAGGCCTTTTTTAAATCATAATCAAAGTACATGAATTATTTACAATGAGGGAGGGATTAGCCCGAGGCTGTCATAGAAACCATCAAAAAAGCCTAAAACTTTAATAGAATAGGCCAAGAGCATAATCAATCCAAACCAATAGGGCATACACACCTTGGAGAAGATTCAATCCAAATTTCTACAATGGATAAACAATTGTTAGGGGAAAATAACTCTTAAACATGGAGGTTCAATCATGAAAAGAGTTGGAGATCAACTAAATAACTCCAAAATAGGGAGGTTCAATCATGAAAAGAGTTATAGATCAACCAAATAGCTCCTAAATAGGGAGGATCAATCACGAAAATAGTTAGAGATCAACTAAAACTATGATTGAAGGAGTTGCACTAAAGAAAAGTTAATTTCCAAGAATTGTCAAGTATGGGTGCATGGATAAGCAAGGAGCATGATGAACAAAGTAAGCACAAGTTTTGCAACCAGTGTTCATAGGTGCAAGTGCACATGAAACAAGTGCATGAGTCTCATTCACAAAGTTAATCAAAAACCAAATGCACATGATGTTGAGGCACACCAAAGTGACCTAGATGAAAGCTTAGGAAACAGTTACAAGTGAAAGTTAAATCATCATAACATATTGTTGTCTAGGCTTTCTTTCTATCTCTCCATCTTCTTAACACTTGTGCACTAGTGTATTGTTAGATATGAACAAACAAGGTGAAAAATGCTTCATATGCCCTTAGGCTCTATCAATTATAACCTAATTTCTAATTGTAAAGAGATTTAATTAGGTCATGGTTGTTAGATAGATATATTGATATGGGTTATATCATTGTTGTACATACTTATTTCTTTTAAAAGAAATCAAATTTGCTACTCTGCCCAACTACTCATGCCAATTGGGGGGCAATTGCTATGCCATAAGCCTTTACAATGATACAACCATTTTCTCCATGTTTTCTTTGTCTAAAGATGTTTGCATTGAGTATGTTGACTGTTATGTTTTGTAATAATTTTTGTAGGACAAGATATGAACAACCTGTAAACTTTATTACTGATATTTTGGTTTTAATAACTATCTATAACAACAACTTTTGTAGTCAAATCTGCCAAGAGTGGCATATGGGTAGCTAAGACATATAAAGGCTTACCTGATGAAAGGCTCCTTTTTATTCTCAATAACATTGTACTTTACTGATGTATTCCAATAATAATAATAATAATATTTTAAAAAAGGACTAATTTTAATTTACACAAGAAAAAAAGCAAGTACAAAAAGAAAAAACTAAATGGAGGCAGTGTGAGGCGAGTCTGCCACCCTGTCGACGTGATGCACATTAAAGAGCAAGGGGCGTGACTCACCCCCAACATGTAGCAACACAACTAACTATTGCGGAGGTGTTGGGTGTGGAGCTTGATTATCTTCTTGATTGTTCAAAGCTTTTTGTTTCAACCGCGTTGGATCCTTGTTCCTAACAGGGCGAAAACACCGGCCGTTTGATCGCCATCAAGGGGGTCCAAGGGGGGGCGACAACGACTTTTATGAGCCCCCCCTTGGCGGAGGTTCGGGGCAACGATGAAAAATTGCCTTGAAATATTGTAATTTCATAGTCAATCTAATTCATTCATTAGGAAAATGATCTGACGGAAGAATTTATGTTAATTTAGGATTTTTGCCCTAAAAGGAAACCCTTGGTTTGTATGAGGGAATTGTATTGCGGTTGTGTATTATTATTCTAAGCGAGAGAGAGAGGAGATTGTGTGAGAGCGAAGAGGAAATTACATCCGATTTGCTGTAGGTTGTATCTCTTCATTTGTTGGGTAATATAAAAAAGAGTGCTTGTTTCTCTGTGGACATAGCCCAAAATGGGTGAACCACATATATCTGTGTCTCTCTTTCATGCGTTTCTAAATTTGTGTTTCCGGAATATTTTGTGTATTTCATTGCTCCATTAATTAATTTCTAACAGGAGGGTGATGGTGAGAGTCTTATTTTCAGTGCTCTACGTGGGTGGTTGGGGCAAGAGTGATGTTGAGACCCCGATCTCCTTGCCGATGATGCTTGTGCATGGTTCTTGTACTGTGAAATTGTTGTTGTATTTGTGCATGGCTCTCAGGTTGAGAGGTTGTCGCTTCGTCTAGAGTTGGTTAGGTAGATGAGGGAGGAGAAACTCTGTTGTGGTGAAGCTAATTCGTAGCTAGGGCTGACAACTGGTAGAGATAGTCGAACACTACTCTCTACGGGCAACTCAGGCTTGACTGCTTAGGTTTTTTCCTTCCAAGTCTTTCCTTGTTAGCCTGTTAATCTTTCTGGTAATGCATGTTCTGGTTCAGTAAATCGGTCATCCAATTCTGGCGCTCTGGGGTTTGGGGTTGATTTAGTGAATCTATGTCTCTAGTCTGGTGTTCTTCGGCTTGAGGTTATAGTATTGTTATATGCTCGGTGGGTGTTGAATTGCATACTTGGTTTGTCTAAGCTAATTTATGTAGCTCTGACATCCTGGTCAATTTAGAAAGATTTAACTGTAGAATGTTTGGTTTGTGGGTCTATCTGTGGCTCTGTCTAAATTCTCAGGTTTTAGAGGGTTTCAAGGGCATACAAGATTTTTCCCTTGGGCACCTTATAGCCATGGTTTATCTCTTGATTTAACTGGGAGGGATTGGTATTGGTTATACTATCAATGTGTCCTGTAGGTGTTTTTGTAACATGAAGGCACTCTTGCCAATTTGTAGGTCACAGGTGCTTGTGCGGCAATAAAAGTTTTGAAGCCCCCCATTCGTCATGCCTCCAAGCAATGCATGCAATGTAGGAGAGGCAGTGGTGGTAGCAATCCACAAGGATAGTGCAGGGCTCGACTATTCACCCAGGACTCTGATGGGACATATTTTAATGTGGTGCCTCCTGAGACCCGACAGGAAATTAGAAAATTGGAGACCAAGGCAGGGGTCGAGAAGTAATACTACTCTGACTCTGAGATATTAGAGGAGGTTTCTTGCTCAGTTCCCGACCCTGGTCACACTAGGGGGGCGAAAAAAAATACCCCAACTTCTTTGCAATACACTGGCAGATGAAGACTCTGCTTGGCATGGTATTGAAGGGCAAACAAGGGGAGAGGTACAATGTGTTGGCTTCACTGGAGGATACTAAAAGGATGTTGATGAACATACACTTTTCCATGGAGAGGATCGATGCAAGACTGACCCATGTAAAAGGGCATCTTCATTGTGACTCTGACACTGTAGCACCTCTTGGATCGAGTGCAAGGGATCCCGCTCCCATTTTTTCTTCTAACTCCTGATGGCTGTTATATCTACTAGTATATCTGACTCTATCCATGTTTTGTAATGTCTATTCAAAATGTTCGGTTTTTGTTTTTTGGGTGTATATGAAAAAAATAGTGGATGGATTCCGGTATTTACTCATGGTTTTCCTGATTAAATATGTATAATATAAATAACTAATAAATTGTGCACTTTTAGTATGGAAAAGATAAAAGAAAAACCAATTAAATAAATAAAGAAAGAAGAAGAGATACCAAACCCATTGATTCATTACCATCTCCGATTTCATATCCGAAGGCTACCTTGGAAGCACACTGCAGTGCAGCTTGGCAGATCAAGCATTGGAAGCACACTGCAGTGCAGCTTGGCAGATCAATCATAAAACAAAGGACTCATTTAAAGAATTTTGAAGTCAGATTACATATGATTGAACCTACTTACATATGAGAATCTGTTTGGGAGAAGACTCTTAGTAAAAGAAAAACCAATTAAATAAATAAATAAAGAAGAAGAGATACCAAACCCATTGAACCATTACCATCTCCGATTTCATATCCCAAGGCTACCTTGGAAGCACACTGCAGTGCAGCTTGGCAGATCAATCATAAAACAAAGGACTCATTTAAATAATTATGAAGTCAGATTACATAGGATTGAACCTAATTACATGATGAGAATCTGTTTGGGAGAAGAATTGTTATCATTATGCTGAAAATTTCTAGAATCATACTGTGATGGAGTTTAAAAATATTCCAATCTTTTGAGTCAGACACTCCACCCATCACACAACGATCTAAAGTTTTTTTTGAATAATAAAGTTTTTTTTAGAATAATAAAAAACAGTGAGTCCTTGAATCGATTAAATTGGATAAGATAGGTTTAGCAGTTAGAGATGATATTATTAATATCGAGGAGGACCAGATCAATTCAAAGAAAATAAAAATTAATAGTCAAATATATTATTATATTGAGGACTTGGTCAAATTCAAAATAGGTACATATTATTAATATTGAGTAGAACTACGTCAAAATAAATAACGGTAATAACTTAAATAAATAAATAAATAAATAAATAATTAATTATGAGAAAATTAATGAAAAGAGATGGCATGAATGAATTATTACTAAAATAATGTTAAAAAATACTTAAAAATAATATGTAAAAAATCGTTAGCTACTGCTGATATTACTTAGGTAATCCTCGTACAAGCAAGAAAAATATAGATATTTCACTCAGCAATCTATTTTGGGCAGTCCACGATCTGCAAATCCCCACGAGCGAAATGAACTGGCTGATGTGTGGACTACAATCTTTAAGAAACATAAGATAATTAAGTGCTTGTTAAAAATAGCTTTTGTGTGGAGACCTTGTATAACTTAGCTCTAGACCAGATACTAGGATTGGCATAGTTACAGTTTGTGCTGTTTAATGTAGGGATAAACTTTATTTTTTCCCTAACTTCTTGAACCGAGTAGAAAGGAGTAGGGGAATCTTACATATCAGAGTTCACAAGGATATTGTCTTTCAGTTTTGACAAACGCCTCCTTGTTTTGCTTGTAAAGAAAGTAGGCAACTGCAATTTTGCATAATTCTCACATTGTACATTTGCAAGGCACTATGTTTGAAAATTGAAAGGTAGATAGCTGATGCTGTTCCAGGCTCTTCTGGACAGTCTCTTTCCAGTTACACAACTTCCCTTTTGAGGATCACAGTGACAGAGAAATGATGACCCTCTTTTTTAATGCACACAATCTCAGGTTCTCATTCACTTGATGCCCTTAAACCTCCATTACTGGTCATTTAATGCACCCTCAAACTTGTCTTGAGCTTGTTTACTTTCTTGATCCATCCTCTTTACGATGAACTTGAATTGAGAACTCACTGAATATCAGCAATACAAAGACTATAACTGTGAGAATTGGTTCTCAATGCAAAAGTTCAGGAGACTATATATATCAGAAACTTCTTGCCATAGTCATTCTTGCAGTAAACAAAAATATAGACAGGTCCCCAAGGCATCATATCAGAGTTAGGCTAATGACTCAAGCCGATTAGATACTGCCTTGAATTCCCGAGGGCATATAAAACATCAAACAACTGAAGGGAGCCCTACGTCAGAAAACATTGAACATTCACCCGCCTGGAAAAAAGATGAATGCTGGAGCTACACCAACTCGTAATGACGTTCATGTTCTTAAAGCATACCAAATCTATGCAACTCTATCTTTGCTTATCTTCGTAAAGACCTCCAGCCTGCCATCCTTGAATTTCGAATATACAAGATATCTGGAAACCCATAAGGGACTTACAAGCAAAGCTGTAATTATTAAGTTGCAGTTGTTGATTGTAACTATCTCGCGAGGACCAGGACCAGCCACAAAAAGATACTAAAAAATAATGGAATGTTTGCTCGATAGAGCCCATCAAAATCTTGTAGCTTAGTTATCATTGTCCACCCTTTATAGTTCAAATGCTTCCTGTTTATCTTTAGTGCAGCCCAATCAACACCTCAATTAGCGGAAAGCTGATAGGACTAGGGGATAGGATCTTTGTCCATTATCATGCCAGGCTTCTTTGTCGATGATAGTCCCCCTTGGGTTAAATACGTCACTACACCGGGGAGGAATTGAACCCTCGAGGGGGGAATTTCACAGCCCATGTTTGCCCAACCAGATGAGCCTCTGGTGATAAGTCCCACCCATAATTATTATGCATATTTCCCGAATAGTCCGTGGAAAGGAGTTCATTAGATGCCTCAAAGTGCTATTTCTATTTACAAAGCAATCAAAGTTCCATGACAAACATTCTATTTTCTGTGCCTGCAGTTATGTGCACATTAAGGTCTTAAGAGGAACTCCCTCTATTATCAGAACTGGTTGCAGAAATAACAATTATCCAATGCCCTACCTGTCAAGGCAAGGGTATCAACCTAGTATCACCAATAATCCCCACAAGAACACGATCCATTTTTGAAATGATGAAAGCGGTTGGCATCTCTCACAACAATTTCACGTTCAACAATTTTGGAAATGAATTTGATGGCTGTGTGGCAGTCCCCACAGACACGGAGATTCTTTATGATTCGGATTGTTGTTGTAGTTGGTGTGCTGATAAGTCCAAATGCAATGGCCAATTTTTCACTGTGGTTAGAGAGAACGTGTTCCTTCTGCTCATCATCCACATCATGTAGAACAAAGTCTGTGTCAGGCACATACCCTTCCTTCTTCATTTGTGCATACAATCTATCCAATGTCGCATAGATCTCCAATGCTTGTGGATGTGACGCATCTTCCGCCAAGAACACATGCACCCTGCTCTTGACCTGAATCCAACTGCATCCCGGCTCCTTTTTAATTCCTTTTTCTCTCATAGCTTTTCTCACCTTAGCTGCATCATCCCACCTACCAGCTGTAGCAAACATGTTTGACAGAAGTACATATGTTGCATCACGTTGTGGTTCCAAGTTTAAAAGGCATTCTGCTGCACGAATTCCTAGCCTTATATTGCCATGGATTCTGCAGGCTCCAAGCAAAGCCTCCCAAACACCAACATCAGGTTCAAATGGCATATTATTAATTAAGTTCTCAGCCTCATCCAAGCATCCAGAGCGGCCAAGGAGGTCAATCATGCGGGCATAGTGGTCTGCTCCTGGAGAGATGCAATGAACGCGACTCATAGAACCAAAGTAGTTGCGTCCTTCCTCTACTAAACCTGAATGGCTGCATGCCGATAGAACACTAAGGAAGGTGATTCGATCAGGCTTCAAAGCTGTCCACGACATCTGTTCAAAGAGTTTGAGGGCCTCCTTGCCATGCCCATGCTGTGCAAATCCTGCAATCATTGCGTTCCATGAGATCAAATCTAATTCAGGCATGTTGTCAAATACTTGGGATGCATCTTCTATTACTCCACATCTAGCATACATTGTAACAAGAGAATTAGCTGCGGATACGGACGACTCAAATCCAATCTGTATGAGTAGGGCATGGATTTGCTTGCCATGCTCCAAAGCAGCTAGACTTGCACACGCGCTAAGAACGCCGGCAAAAGTGAAATGATCAGGACTTATGTCTCCCAGTCGCATTTGACAAAAAAGTTTGGACGCCAGTTCACCGTGGCCATAATGGGCATATCCTGCAATCATAGAAGTCCATGATAGCGAATTTCGTTCTGGCATTTTGTCAAATAACTGCCGTGCATCCTCTAGGCTTCCCTGATTGACATAACCTGTAACAATTGCATTCCAAGATACTACATCGCGCTCTGATATTTTGTCAAATATGATATGTGCGTTGTCTATCTTGCCACATTTTGCATATAACGAAACAAGGGCATTCTCTACGGACACTTTGGGCTCTACTTCAGTTCTGATGATGTATGCATGGATCTGCTTGCCATGTTCCAGATCTGCCAAATTTGCACATGCACTTAGAACACTTGCATAAGTAAAATAATCTAGCTTCAAGCCTGCCTGATACATTTCACGAAAAAGTTCTAAAGCATCTTCATTTTGACCATGCTGGGAATAACCTGCAATCATTGCGTTCCAGGCAACTTCATATTGCTCTGGCATTTTATAGAACAAGATACGTGCATTTTCCATATCCGCACATTTAACATACCCTGCAATCATAATCGTCCAAGAGAATACATCTTGGACTGGCATTTTGTCAAACACTTGGCGCGCGTCCTCTATGCTCCAGCATTTAGCATACATGTCAATAAGAGAATTGGCTATTGAAACAGAACATTCAGCTCCCAATCTAATAATTATACCATGCACTTGGTTTCCCTGTAAGTGATTTGCCAGGCCTGCACATCCCATCAAAACGCTGGTGAATGTATAAAGGTCTGGCTTGAAACCCATCCGTTGCATTTGCCGAAAAAGTTGTAACACCTCCCTCCCCTGGCCGTGATGAGCATACCCTGAAATCATTGCATTCCAAGAAACCCCATCTCGTTGAGGCATTTCGTCAAATATTTGGCGTGCAAACTCTACACTCGCACATCTGAAATATCCAGCGATCATAGTAGTCCAGGCAACAACATCTCTCGCCTGCATTTTTTCAAACACCTTGCGTGCATCTACAACGCTCCCACACTTGAAGTACATATCTAGCAATCGATTGCCAACATAACTCTCAGGTTTAACTCCAGTTTTTATCATGTGGGCGTGGACTTTCCTACCCATTGCCAAGGATTTCATGTCCCTGCATTCCTGCAACAACTGCGAATACATGGTGGAATCCAATTTAATGCTTCGTTGGTTCAGGAAATCAAACATCCCCGCAGCAACACCATCCAGTTCTTTTTCCTTGCACAATGTTTTCCCATGGCCATTAATGCCGCTGAAGTACAAGGGTTCGAAGTGCTCCTCCTGCAATTCTTCACTCGTATTTGCTTCAAGAGCAATAGTACTAAAGTTTAATACTCTGAAATCAAATCTCATTTTATCATGCCTCGGTAGCTTGAATGAAAAAGTGGGTGTCCCTACCGTACTATGATGTTGGAGAACTGCCAGTCTCCTCAGAAAAACTGTGAAGTTATTGGCATTTGTCATGGCTGCTGGCTCTACTCACCCATTTGATTCATTTTTAAACAAAATACCGTTGCCGAGAATATGTATTCGTGTCTACGAATGGCAACAACATGGCATTGATGAGTTTTCAATTTAGGAATGTGGGAAAAAATTTCAGTCAACTCTATATCTTTGTTCAGTTTATGAACGCCGGAAAACTTGTGACGGGCAGCTCCACATTGTTTGTGGATGCGGAAAATTTTGACAGTCAGCTCCATGGCATTGATGCGTTTTCAATTTAGGAGTGTGGGAAAAAATTTCAATCAACTCTACATCCTTGTTCAGTTTGTGAACGCCGGAAAATTTGTGACGGGCAGCTCCACATAATTTGTGGATGCGGAAAATTTTGTGACAGTCAGCTCCACATCTTCATGGCCGTTGGCAAGGTTCTATGTATATTTTCAATCGTAATGAAAAATTGGGCACGAGTCGTTGTTTTGTCTCTCTGCGAAGAAATCATATTTAACTGACATATGTAAAAAAGATGCCATGTCAAAAATAAAGTTACATTTTTAATGCATAGTTCTTTACTCTTTTTCCTTTTTTTTATCTTTTTTCTTTTTGGATAGGGTGGAAATATTTCTTTATTCAATTTTCAAATTAGTAGTGGGATAATCATCAAATTAGTAGTGGGGATAATTGTCACTAGTTGTTATTCATTCATGGCTAATGTTTCTAGGTCTTGCATCAATACCTTGTTTCCTTACATCCCAAGAAGACAAATTCTTAGCTCCAACATATGCATTGTTAGTTGCTCCTCGAATGTAGGCCAAGTCATCGTTGTTATTCAAGGAAAACGTAACGGGGCAAGGTTTCAGTCAGGGCCTTGAGTTGCCGAGTACCCGAGAGAGTTGAAAAACTGACAATCACAGTTAAAGGTGTGTGAGCGCACCTAGGATCTGTGACGGGCGCTTGTGTTCGGTTAAAAGCAACTGGGGTTGGAGCGTTCGGTTAAAGGCAACAGGCGGGGACACATGTTATAGCAAACATGATGGGCAAGCGTGGGTGAGTCACCGGGTAGAGGCGCGTCGGGCATCCCAAATTGGGTGCCCGAGTGGGCAAGCGCTTGGGCGGGCAAAGCACCCCACTGTACGAACGAGTTGAGTTGTGACATTGGACACGGTGGGTGAGTCATGTGGAAGTGCAACAGGTGAATCATGACGGGCACCACGACATGGGCATGGGCGAGTCAGTGGGCAACATGGGTGAGCTGACCTGTGACCCCCCAAGCAACATGACAACAACACGATGGGAAGTGATGGAATAATTATATGGTAGGTCGGATGCACATTATGGAGGAGAGATGACCCATGGAGCAAGCGAAGGGACACGACAGTTCGTGTGGAAGGACCACATGGTAGCATATAAGTAAGAATGGCATGGATGGAGTAGGCATCAACCATTCGACCAAGCAAGAGAGACAATAATGATTGCAGAGCGAGGACGAGCGAGGGGCCTAGGCATACAGACAGGGTGTAGGTGCAAAACTGAGAGTATTGCCAAAGTGCCGAAGTTGGGGTTTTGTTGGGCGCACATATTACAGGTTGGGTAGGCACAGAACCGGGCGCAGGCCGCTGTGACAAACTCGCGGGTCACCCAGACCCGAGGATGTTGCAAAGTGGTGTGGTTGGACCAGCAAGACCCAAGGCAAGTGCAAAGGGTGCAACAAGCAGCCCGAGTATTGTTCTAAGGTTCGGTACACGGTTGTGAAGCGGGTGGGTAACAAGTGGGCACAGACGACTCGAGGGGTGTTGCAATCCAACCTGCGGAGTCTGGACATTATGTATAGAGGTGTGGGTGCCTCGACACGAGGCACAACGACACACATGTGTGGGAAGATCGACATAGGGAGCTGGGCACTGTGACACGACAGTTGGGTAGAGCGTGCAAAACACTGCACGACGGTTGGGCAAGTTTGGGTAAGGCATACAGGGCTACACAATGAACTAGTAGAGGTGCACGACAGGTGCACGAAGTTTGGAAGAAGTGTTTAGGCCGAGAGTTTGAAGGATGCATGACTTTGTAAAGTTATTTGTACAATTGAATTACAAAATTTATTATATTGGGCAAACTCAGATTATATGGGCCCTGCCCCTCCTACATATGGTATATATGTATTTGATTGTGATGTTTTATTTCCACTGCTTATGAAGAATAAACTGATGAAAGATAATTAAATTTTTTTGCTGCGTGATAACACTTGTGATAAAATTGGCTAAGTGTTGGTTAAGGAGTAGTCTGAGTACTTGAGTATTAGTGAAAAGAAAAAGTATGACGGTGTCGCACTCGCCTATCCGTGGTTGAAAGAATACCACAAGGGTAGAGGCATGACAGTTGGTATTAGAGGCTATTTTGCAGAAAGGGGCTTTGACGAACAAGAAGCAGGAATATGACAGGCAGTGGCTACAGTTGGTATTGAAGCTTGGGCATTGTGTAGTTGGTTGCAATGAGAAATTAGGAAATTTGGCAGGGGCAAGACTACAGGGCAGGGTTGAAGCTGAACAGGGAGGTGTATGGTCTTAACATGTTCTAAGGCAAAGCTGATGGTAGATAACATGGAGGAACCACAAGTTATAGGTGAGTCAAGCACAACTCCCAAGACAGTTTTCATGAACAAGATGTTGGATCATTTAGAAGAAATAAGTTCAAAGATGAGTGCATTGGAAGCCGAGAATGTTGAACTTAGAGATAAGTTCATGAAGCAAGAAGAGGCTCATGAGAACCTCAAGGTACGATATGAGTATCTTGAATGATAGTATGGAAAAACTACAGGAAAAGTCAAGAACTTTGAGGCTGCGAAGGATCAAGGATTAGAGGAGATCACAAAGTTACGAAAGAGTCTTGATGAGGCTCTCAATGAGATAGCCATTTTGAAGAAAGTAGTTGGGCAAGGACCAGTTGGAGGAGCTGCCCACATCAAAGTCAAGGAACCTGATTCTTATGATGGGGTGAGGAGCGCAAACTTGGTAATTTCTTATGGGATATGCAACAATACTTTGAACGCCTGGGACTTACTAATGAGCAGGCCAATGTGAAGGTAACTACTCAATTCCTTACAAAGGATGCCAAGATGTGGAGGAGAAGAAAAGCAGACCAGATTGCACATGGTGAAGCTGAAGACATCTCTAGTTAGGAATAAATGAAGGAAGCATTGCAAACTCACTTTAGCCCACAATATGAGACTTGGGATGCAAGGGCAAAGATTAAGTACATTAAGAAAATAGGGAGTCTGCAGGCGTATCAACAAGAATTTGTGAGTGTGGTCTTGGAACTACCTGATATGGCAAAGAAAGACAAGGTGTTCAATTTCATCATTGGATTGAAACCTTGGGCACACAATGAGGTGAAGAGGCAAAATATCAAAACACTTGAGGGGGCATTTGTTGCAGTCGATAGGCTAGCGGACCATTATGATAAAGGGACTAAAGAGAAGAACAAGAAGTCTGACAAACTGAAGGAAAAGCCTACAAAGGAGAATCATTCAAAACTAGGTGGCAAATCGAAGATGAAGAAACCTTTGAAGTGTTGGTTGTGCGGAGAAGAGCATACGGTAAAGAATTGTCCTTCAAGACTGACTATGGTAGATTTGGCACAATTTGATGGAAAGAAGAAGGAAGAACCATCGTTTGGGATGATGCAGATATTGGGTGTTGCAGCAGCAACGAAGGCTATCCCAAGGTATGATCCTGAGAGGAACACATTGGAGTATGTGGACATGAAGGTTGGGCAAGGCAATTTTACTCACTATGGTGGATAGTAATGCAACCCATAAATTCATTAAAGAGGAAGATGCAAGGAAAGCTGGGTTGAAGTTTACACCAACCCAAGCTCGTCTTAAGGCAGTAAACTTTCCACCAGACAAGGCCATTGACATTACAGAGAATGTGGATGTACATATTGGTGAGTGGTCTGGGAAGATCGACTTCACAATAGTGCAGATTGATGACTACGAGGAGGTTCTAGGGATGGAATTCATGAAGCAGTATTAAGCAATGATGGTGCCACATATGAAGAAGCTATATAATTACAATGGACAAGTGTATGACCAATTAGGGGTACCTACCGTGGCAAAAATTACAACTGGGTGTAGATTGATAGAGATGAATGTGGACGACAGCAAGCAAGATGAGGAGGTCTATGAGAGGTTGAACCATGTGAAGGAAAAACGACATTATCTAATAGTATTTTGGACTTGATAGGTAGACTAGATGAAATGGAGGATAGCAGAGATGTGAAGTCGAAGACTCAAGAGGAGAGCCAAGAAACAAACATGTAGAGATTGGAAGAGGAGGATCCTAACAGATGGATTGAGTTGTTAGAGAAGGAGGATGGAGAGCCTTCAGCTTTCCCATCCCCTCCCTCTTTCTAGACTAGCATGGGGATGAGACTCATTGTCTTCTGCTCATGGCAATGAGTCCTCTTTTTGACATGATGAGCAGACGCTTTGGGGCAAGATGGATGCGATTGACAACAGGATGCGATGACAGTCATGATGATGTGAGATGCATGCGTTCTTGTGGAGGAGATGTTACGGTTGGATTAGCTACCCAACTAATCACCATCACAGGGGGATCCATCACATGATGTTCTTGCAGAGTTAGATGAGATTTGGGCATGGAGTAGGTCATGGGCAGAGCTATCTAGGTGTCGATATATGGATATATGTCTTAGTGATGGAGGTTGTTGAGATGGTGTTGTCGAGGACGACAACATTTTTAGAGTTGATCCGGATTTAAACAAGAACACAACAAATTACAGAGATAACCATAAACACAGATATGCAGCGGAAATAATACTTCATTTCATTAATGTAAAATACTGAAATATGCTTAAAATAGTAATGGAAATGAACCAGCTAGGGCGATGGTAGCTTATCTCTGAGAAGAGATGTGGCGGCTACATGCCTCTGAACTATGTTACAATGAGGCTCCAAGGCCTATTTATTGTTGAGAAACAATGAAAAACCCTTCACATCCCAAAACCTAGCCTTAGAAGATGAAACGCCAAATTGTGGGCCCCATTTGGGTAAATTGGTACATCAATTTCCTGGGTATAGATGCCTTGCTTCTTGATGGTCGATTTGGCAATGGTGCAGGCAATACATGATCTATGTACTTCCTGACATCCTGTCGAAGATTCAGCCAATAGAAATACTTTTGTAGTATTGCCACCATTTTCTTGAACCCAAAATGCTCAGCAGCCCGACTATAGTGTGCTTCCCAAATCATATTGGCATGCTCGCTTGAAGGAACACAAAGGTGACCTAGGTGGCATAACAGGGCATCCTAGAGTGTTTGGTATGTGTGGCTGAATTCCGGGTCACTTTTGTAGAGAAGTGGCCAATCAGAAGTCTCGTGCCCACAAGAGTTGAGCACAGTGGTTAACGCCATGATCGGTGGTCGACTGAGGCAATTTGCAACATTATTGGTGCTGCCCTTCTTATACTTGATATTCAGATGGAACTGTTGCAGGTATGTAGACCACTTCTGATGGCGATCATTCTGAAATTTCCCTTGGGTCTGTATGAACTGCAGGGGTCGGTGGTCTGTGTGGATGACCGTTTCCTTCCCCAAAATGTAATGTTTCCATTGTCGGCAGGCCTACACAATGGAATACATCCCTTTGTCATAAGTGGGATACTTTCGGATTGTGTCTGAAAGTGTCTCACTGTGATATGCCACTGGATGCCCGTGTTGAGTAAGGACTGCCCCAATAGCATAGTTAGAGGCATCTGTCTCGACCTTAAATGTTTGTTGCAAATCTGGTAATGCGAGCACTGGTGTCGTGCAGAGACGATCTTTCAACTCTATGAATGCCTTCTGTTGAGATTTAGACCAGAAGAATTTTGCTTTCGCTCCTCCCTTGGTGACTTGACTCAAGGGCCAAGTGATATGAGAAAACCCCAACACGAACCTATGGTAGAAGCTGGCAAGACCTAGAAAGTTGCAGAGCTCTGTCAGAGTGGTTGGAGATGGCCAATCCCGAATGACTTGGATCTTGGTTGGATCCACATGCACCCCTTGTTCATCAATAATGTATCCCAGATACTGAACCTAGGTCATGCCAAAAGTGCATTTCTCTAAATTGGCACATAGCTTGTGTTGTCGCAGTGTTTGGAGAACCTGTCGAATGTGGTGGAGGTGCTCTTCCCAACTTTGGCTAAATATCAGGATGTCATCCAAGTATACCACTACAAATGAGTTGGTGAATGGCCGCAAGATGTCATCCATTAGCCTCATGAAGGTTGCAGGAGCATTCGTCAATCCGAAAGGCATAACCAACCATTCGAAAAGGCCCTCCTTGGCTTTGAAGGCAATCTTCCACACATCAGAGGGTTCGATTGGTACCTGGTGATATCCTGACTTCAGATCGATCTTGCTGAAATATTTTGCCCCCTTTAGTTGGTCCAGGAGGTCATCAATCCGCCGGATCGGGTACCTATTACGGACCGTGATCTTGTTCGGCACCCGATAGTCAATACAGAGTCTCCAAGTCCCATCCTTCTTCTATACCAACATGATTGGGCTCCCACAAGGTGATGAACTCAGACGGATGTGACCTTTCTATAGCAGCTCCTGAATCTGCCTCTTGATTTCATTGTTCTCTATAATGGAGTGCCGATAGATTGGTCCATTGGGTAGTGGTGCAGCTGGGGTTAGATCGATGGAGTGCTTGACCTGACAGTGTAGAGGAACCCCTGCGGGGGAGGTGAAGATGTCCTCGTACTCCTCCATGACCTTGTCCATCTGTAATTGTCGTGTGAAGGGGCCCTGTTTGGAGGTCATGGCCATCGTCTTCTTCTTTCCTTGAGGGCGTATCATCAGGAAAACAAATTTCCCAGTTTTGGAAATGAGCTTACTGCATTGTTTTGCAGTAACCAAAGAGATGGCAGTAGGCAGTGCTACCTTTGATATCTTGTACAACTTATTTCCCAATGTAACAATAACAGCACGGGGTCTTGATTCATACACAGCATGTCGCTTCCACAAGTAGGGTTGTCCTAATAATACATTACAAACTTCAAGGGAAGCAATGTCACACAATACCTCATCTGTGAAGGGCTTGATGTTGTATGGAAGGCGACACTACTGGCTCACGCGAAGATCTAGTCCTTGGTGAAGCCACCCGATGTTGTACGGTTGTGGATGTGATGTGGTCGGTAAGCCCAACCGCTTCACAACCTCTACCGAAATGAGGTTCTTTTGGCTCCCACTATCGACAATGAACTGTAGCGGGGAGCCCTTTACCCACATCTGGGAGTGGAAGAGACGCTTCTCCTCCTCTGGATCTTCAGGTTCCTCCTTCTGTATCTTCATGGTGGCAACAATGGCATTGGGCTCCGCATCGATAATTTGCTTCCCTTTATCATTCCCCTTGTTGGGTTCTGACTAAGAGTTGGAACATACATCTGATTCTGAAACCTTTAGCTTAGCCACCAATGACTGCTTGGCTCAACACTCATTTGTGTTGTGAGTGGAGCTCTTATGGAACTCACACCATTTTCCCATGTCCTTTTTCGGCTTCGTGGCGCTGTTCTTTGCTTGTAGCTTTGGCGGGTTGTCTTGGGCTGCCTCGCCTTGGATTTGTCCTTTGTTCTGTGGTTTAGGGGCACCTTTCCCTTGCTTCGAATTCGCAGATCCAAAGTCTCACTTCTTCTGTTCAAACTTCTGCTCGACCTTGACGACATATCGGTATGCTCTGCCGAGCGAAGAGATGTTCAGGAATTCTATTTCTTCCTGGATGTACTTGTGCAGGAAGCCGCGGTATTTGAATATCAAATGCTGCTTCGAATCCTTGATACCCAACTTTGTGCGAAGTGTATGGAAAATATTGGTAAACTCCGGCACGCTTTGGTCCTGTTAGCTCTGCTACAGTTTGCAACATTTGATGGCTAAGGTCAGGCAGTGCTGGTTTTGGATGCAAAGAAGCTTGCAGCAATTCATTGTATTCTTTCTCCTTCATGTGCATCATGCCCTTATAACCCCGCCACCTCCGTTTCCTCCTTCCCCTTAAATACTCCTTATTCTCTTTAAACCCCTTCATCCTTGTTTTGGTTACAAATCCCTGCCTAAACCTTTTTTAACCAACCCCGGGGATATTTTGTTTTAACATTATTAAACCACTTAAACTTTATTTAAAAGGCCTTTGGGCGTTTTGTGTTTTAATATTATAAGCCCTGATAGCTTTTATAACCCCGCGCATATAATAAAATGCATAGCCCCAAGGTTTAATACAGCCCGAGCCCGCCCCTCGCCTGTCACATCAAACTCCAAATATGTGTGTTCATTTTTGGCCATCCGATGATCCCGCCTCATCATGCAACGACGTTCGCAAGCTTTCACTCTGTAATCTGCTCGTTCATTAGCCCGCGGGAAAGTGGTTTTCCCCGCCGTCTTGTCAGCCACACATCGTCTTTTAATTGTGTCGCTTTCCCTCATACGGATACCACTTGCACCCAATAAGCAGTGCGGGGAAACTGCCCGCCCACGAAACCGCTCATCCTGTACGTCCTCCTCGCGCATTAACTGCCGACCATCTTTGTCGCTCATCGACCGTCCGATCATCAATCTTGCGTTCGGACGACCCTCGTCCCTCTATTCCTGTTTCTCTCGATGGCCTCCATATGCCGATCTCCGCCGTACGATTTGTCAGATCCATGGCTAATATTCAATCGCGCTCCTGTTTTCTCCCAATGATGCCCGCCAAATGATCTTGGTCGTCCATCTGAGCTATTCAACAGTCAATATTCATTCGCAGGTTATCGTCCATTTTCGGGCATTTTTTTTTCATGATTTGAGCCTTTTTTGTGTGCGCGAAGAAGGAAGAGATCATCCGGTACATTGTGCATTGAATTCTCAGCAACCGCAGTTAAAGGAACAACACGGTCAAGGATGAGAAGGACGTTCATTTTCAGCTAAATGACTGCAGCAGTTATTGAAATTTATTCAGATAATGCTTCATCTATTTGTGAAGGACAACAAAGTACCAGTGAATTTCATTCTGTCCATTAAAACATTCAAATTGTAGCAGAGGATCCATATCTAATTGTAAATGCGGTTGGTGGTCAGTTATGACCCCTCCACGCATGGGTCTACAAAGATTTTTTGTGAAAAAACTCTATAAATAGACAGAAAAAGGATGTAATGAGGTTGATGAGTGTTATTCTATTGTAAGCTTCAACTTCTGGAGACTGTAACTACTGTAAGACCTGCAACTTCTGGTCTTCATTTCCAGCTAATACATGCTTCTTTTGATGTTAATTGCTCACGTTCCACTTCTTCTTCTTGTTCCAAGTTGTGCCTGTTTTGCAGTTATTCATGTGTTGTTAATGTTTAGCATTAGAGGGGTTGTCATCCCACCTCTGTGTTAGGATTTAGCATGTATCATTGAATTTGTTTGTAGGTTTATGTTGTTTTAATGCTAGAAAGCTGTCATTCTTTCTGTGTATTAGAAAACAGATTTACAAACCTTTTAACTGGTTGCAACTGGCCATCACAGGGTCCTGTGCATCTGCTGGTGTGATCAGTGTTCTCCATCATCACATTTTCTTTAAAACTGTGAGTAATTGGTGGTTAAAATCCTTGTAGTCTAGGGGTGTTCACCCACGTTTGGGGTTAAACATAGTAGAAGTGGTTATCTGGCTTGAATATGCAACATTTCTTTCATTCATCCACCAATTTATCCAACATTTTGTTGAGTTTGTAATGTTCCCGAGCATCTCTGAGATACAACCTAGGAGAGTTTCTTGGGGTGATAACATTAATTGGCGCCGTTGCCGAGGAGAGGAGAATTGAAGCTCAGCTTCCCAGGGAGAACGACACAACTTCAAGCTTTGATGATAGACAAGGTTTGAACACAATTTTTGGTTGTAATCATCTATCTGGCGACTCCATTGGAGGAAGACCATCATTTGGCAACTCCTCATTGATGTTCTGGCTCAGTTTGTGAGACACACTCAAAGAAATCCTTAGAAATCTCCAGCTGAATCATTGCCTGACCCTGAGAGGACTATCAAATCGAAGAAAGCTTCACAGAAAGCGGCATCAGGATCAAGTAAGCCTAAAAAATCTCATTCTTCTCTGAAAGATAAAGTTGTTGCTGAAGATTTACAGATTGAATATTTATAAATCAACACTGTTAATTAATAAGGAAAAACCTTCAGAGATTAGTTCAGCCCCTTGTTCAATTAGTTCCCCTTTGAATCTCAGTCCAAAGAAAGCTTCCCATTCAGTCCAAAACATCTCTTTATCTCTGCCATCCATCACATTACTCCCTACCATTCAAGCTGCTAGTATTCTCCCAAATATTCCAATCATGGCAGGACAACAAGCACCTACGAGGATTGAGAGAATTGTAGCTGCCAAATATGGACCATTGGTCTTGCCTATGCCTTTAAATCCTATGCCTGTGAGAGAATATCAAAAATATATGCCTAAATTCACTGGAACAAACAGAGTGACAGCAGAAGAACACCTAGAAGCTTTTTACAGTTATGCTGATAATTTAGATATAAGTGAAAATGATGTGTGGATGAGAGTTTTTGTCCAGAGCCTTGATGGAGAGGCTAGGAAGTGGTTTAGAGAATTACCCTAGAGATCTATAACAGATATTGAAGCATTAGATGATGCATTTTTGAAGCAATGGGGAGATAAAAAGGACTTGCTGTATTATCATACTGAGTTTGGTAACTTGAAGAGGGAAAATGGGGAATCAATACCTGATTTTAATAAAAGATTCAATCGAATGTATAGTAAGATACCAGCTGAGGTAAAGCCTCCCCCCACCTCTGCCAAACTCACTTATGCCAATGATTTTGACTCTGATTTCTGCTTGTTATTGAGAGAAAGGAGATGTGCTACTCTAGCAGATATGCAGGATGCATCCCTAGAGGTGGAATCTAATATCATGGCTGCAGAGAAACTGAAGAGCCAAGCTAATAGAAGAAGGCAGAGAAGTCAAGATTCTACTTGTTCTACATCATCTTTAGAACCTAAATTAGATAAAATGACTAAGATGATAGAGTCATTGGCTGTTGAAATTTCTAAGCTAAGGGTTGAGCAGAATTCAGGGAAAACAAGGCAGCAGAACACATTTGCTCAAAGAAATCTTATTCCATTCAGAAGAGCAAATGAGCAGTTACAAATTATGTAGAGGGGTGAAGATTCAAAAGAAGATCAGAAAGTAAAGGCTCCCTTCCAAAATGCAGTCATGGAGGATGAACAATTTGAAGAAGATGAGGATGAAATTCACTGCATGGAAGATAAAGGCAGCGCTGCATTTTTGACATTGGCTGAGTATAAACAATCGTTGTTGCAGGAGAAAAACAATCAAGAATGGGACAGAGGAGCTGTTCTACAATCTGGTGAACAACAACAGAGATATAACCTGAGATCAAATGCAAAGAATGTCAAAGAAAATCCTGCACAAAGACCTGCTGCCCAAACAGAACTACAGAATATTAAGCAGAGAAGACCAGCAGCTGATCCAATCATCCTCAAAGCTCCAGTTCAAGAGGTAAAAAGTTCTGATAAATCATCTTCTTCTTTTAGCTTAGAGTCTGAAGTTCAGAAATTGAAAATATCTGTGCCTCTGGTTGAGTTGGTGAAGAGTGAAGTGTTTAGAAAGCCCATCCTTGAAGCCCTTGAGCTAGAAACCAAACAAGCCCCCACTGACTCTGTTAATTTGCAAGATGATAAGCCTGCCATTGTGCTTAGTCCTATGATTGAGCCTGCTGATAATAATTCTCCATCTTTTTATGTCTCATTGACCATTCATGATAAAGTCCTCCACAATTGCCTGCCAGACACAGGGGCCAACCATAATTTGATGCGTAAAGCTCTCATGGAAGAGTTAGGCCTTGATATCACTAGAGCCTATCATGATTTATTTTCTTTTGATTCAAGGAAGGTGAAATGTCTTGGATTGATTAAGGATCTGGCCACTACCTTAACTTAGTTGCCCATGAAGAGCATGATGATGGATATTGTGGTAGCAGATGTCTCTCCTAAGTTTGGCATGCTACTGTCTAGAAGGTGGATTAAGAGATTAGGTGGGACACTTCAGAATGATCTTTCTTATGCCACTGTCCTAGTTTTTGGAGGAGAAAGTAGGAGATTATATAGAGAGGCACAATTGGCATACATCATCAGTGATGAGAAGAATCCTACAAATCATTCTATATATGTAGTGGACACTGATTTTGGAGCATGCATTTTCCAAATAGAAGAGTCTCAGAAGACCGTAATGCAGCTCAGAAAACCAACCGTTCAGGTCGAGCAAGAGCAAGGAGGTCAGGTTTGGGAAATGTTTTTTGATGGAGCATGTTCCAGGGAAACTGCAGGAGCAGGGGTGGTGCTAGTATCTCCACAACAAGAAAGCATTCAACTATCTTTTAAGTTGGTTTTTCAAGTGACAAACAACATAGCAGAATATGAAGCTTTGCTGTTGGGTCTTAATGCAGCAAAAGACAGAGGAATCAAGAATCTGAAAGTGTTTGGAGATGCTGATGTGATCATCCAACAAGTGAATAAAACATTTCAGGCAAAGCACCCAAGGTTGAAGGCATACAGAGATGAGGTATGGAGAATCAGAGACTCTTTTGATTATTTCTATATTTCATACATTTCTAGAGCCCAGAATCAGCTCGTTGATTCCCTTACTATTTCTGCTAGTTTATTTATACCTCCCATGCCTCCCAAACTAGTTTATGAAGTGCAAATCAAGTACAAACCTTCCTTACCTAATAATGTCCTACATTGGAAAGTTTTCAATGATGATGATGAGATAAATAGGTTCCTTAAAGTCATTGATGAATTTTCAAAAATGCAAATTGACCAAGAGAATGATGCCTTGGAAGAAAACCCCCAATCCCAACTTAGAAATAAGATTGGTAAAGACAACATATTCCAGCTTCCTAGTAACCATATTCCTAAGGGTATAATTCCTCTAGAAAGACTGTTTGACCAAAATGATGTTCCTTACAAAGCTGCCCAAAAGGCAGACCAATCTGCAGTCTGTAAGCATGATATAGGAAGTCCGGGTCAACCTAGGTATGTGAATTTGTCCACTCACTTGTCTACTGATCAAAATGCTGAATACTGCAATTTGCTGATGTGTTTGCCTGGGAGTATAGTGATCTTAAAACTTATGACAAGAATATAATTTAGCGTAAAATCCCTTTGGAGAAAGACACCATTCCTTTCAAGCAGAAGCTGAGACCAATAAATCCTATGCTTCTTCCTCTAATTGAAAAAGAAATTAAAAAATTGCTGGCTGCCAAGATCATAGTCCCTCTCAAGTATTCGAAATGGGTAGCTTATTTGGTGGTGGTGAGGAAGAAAAGTGGTGAAATCAAACTGTGTGTTGAGTTCAAAAATTTAAACAAATGTTCCAAGAAAGACAACTATCCTTTACCAAAAATGGAGCAATTGCTGTAAAAGGTCTCAGGAGTTAAAGTGATGTCATTTTTGGATGGATTTTCAGGCTTTAATCAGATTGTTGTGCACCCAGATGATCAAGAAAATACTGCATTCACTACTCCTTGGGGCACTTTTATGTATGCCAAAATGTCATTTGGATTGATGAATGCTGGAGCCACCTTTCAGAGAGCTATGGATATAACATTTGTGGGAGAGAAGGACAAATTTGTGCTTATATACCTTGATGATATAACAATTTACTCCAGCAGCCACCAAATTCATTTGCAGCATTTGAAAAAAGTATTCTTGAAGTGCAGGAGGTTTGGAATATCAGTCAATCCCAAAAAATCTCAATTTGCTTTAAATGAAGGCAAGCTGTTAAGACATATTGTGTCTGCTGCAGGTGTTCAGATTGACCTAGAAAGAGTAAAAGCCATACAGACTTTGTCTATTCCTAGATCGAAGAAGGATATCCAATCCTTTCTAGGCAAAGTAAATTTTGTAAGGAGGTTTATTCCAAATTTTGCAGAATTGGTTAAGCATGTGACCTCCATGTTGAGGAAAGGATCAGAGGTGAGATGGACTGATGCAACAAGAAAATCATTTGAGTCTATTAAAAAGGCTATTATGGAGGCTTCCACATTAATAAGTCCAGATTACAGCAAGGAATTTCACATATTTTCTTTTGCCTCTAAAGACACCATTGCAGCTATTTTATTGCAGGCAGATGAAGAAGGTTCAGAACATCCAGTGTCATTTTTCAACAAAAATTTAAGAGATGTTGAACTAAGGTATGATATTATAGAAAAACAGGCATATGCTCTTATCAAATCCTTAAAGGATTTCAGAGTTTATATCTTGCGTTCAAAAATAATTGCATATGTGCCTTCTGTTGCAATAAAAGATGTCTTGACACAACCTGATGTTGATGGAAGAAGGGCAAAATGGATTGCAAAGATGATAGAATTTAACATAGAGCTGAAGCCCACTAAGCTGGTCAGAGGTCAGGGTCTTGCCAAATTATTGGTTGAAGAAAATTGCAGGTCTTTAGATATTGATTTCCTGAGCACAAATGCATAAAATGGTCAAACAAATGAAGAAGAAGAAATAGCTGAAACAAAGGGAAAGCAGTCAGTGGCCGAGAGTCTAGCTTCTTGTAACTGGTATGCTGAAATAATTAATTTCTTGTTGAAGCTAGAAATCCCTTCAGGATTTACTCAAAGTCAAGCTAGAACTTTAAAGCTTAGGGCAACAAAATATTGTATCAATGAAAATCTGCTCTACTAGAGGGATCTATCTGGAATATTTTTAAGGTGTTTGGACAAAGAAAAATCAAAAGAAGTTATGCAACAGTTTCATAGCAGCATGTGTGGAAGGCACCATTATTGGAAAACTACAACCCATAAAATTCTCAGAGCTGGGTACTATTGGCCCACTTTATTTTCTGATGTATTTTCTTTTGTTAAATCTTGTGACAGGTGCCAACGATCTGAAGGAAAACAATAGTTAAAATCCCTGCCCCTAAAACCAATAATTGAAAAAGGACCTTTTCAGCAGTGGGGCTTAGATTTTATTGGAGAAATCAATCCACATTCCAATGGCTAGCACAGGTGGATATTAGTAGCTACTGATTATTTCACTAAGTGGATTGAAGCAGTCCCAACCAGGAAGGCTGATCATAATGTGGTCATGAAGTTTTTGACAGAAACAATGTAAACTTTGAAACGGGAACTATAAACTCAAAATGGGAACTCTGGCAAAAAAACCCCGAAAAAACATCAAAAACAGTGCTAAAAATGAAAAGTGTGTATACTGAAACGATGATTTTATTTTTTAGGGGTCAATTTTGAACATGTTTTAAAAATGGCAGTGACTACGAAATTTACTACGAAATTTTCATGCAAAATATAGCTTAGAAACGAAAGTGATGATACTGGAACAATGACTTTTTTTTTTAGGGTCAATTATCAAATTTTTTAAAAAATGCTAGTAAAACCAAATTTTTATGTGCCAAACAAAGTTGTTTATGAGGAAAAAAACACATTAATGTTTTTGGTAGGATATCATTTTTTTTCCTAAGTATAAATTCAACATGTTTTCAACCATAACATGCTAGATACAAAAGAAAAATGATTCCAGGAATTGCCCAGCCACTAGCTGGGTGGACGGGCAGGCCGCTGGGGTGGCGCCAGCCCAGCCGCGCCACCCCAGCAGCCAGCCTGCCCACCCGGTTGGTGGCTGGGCAATTCCGGGAATCGACCAACCACTAGTTGGGCGGGCGGGCAAGCCGCCGGGGTGGTACGACTCATGATTGGGTGATTCCCGAAATCCCCTATCCACCAGCCGGGCAAGCTGGCGGGCAGCTGCTGTGGCGCCAGCCCAAGCCGCGCCACCCGGGCGGCCCTCCCACCCAGTGGCTGGGTGATTCCCGGAATCACCCATCCACCAGCCGGGCAAGCGGCTGGTGGCCGGGCAATTCACGAAATCGCCAAGCCACCAGCCAGGTGGGCAGGCGGGTCGTCAGCGTGGCGCAAGCCCAAGCTGTGCCACCCCGGCGGCCTACCTGCCCGCTCAGCTGGTGGTTGGGTGATTCCCGGAATCGCCCAGCCACTAGCCGGGCGGGCGGGCGGGCCACCAGGGTGGCACCAGGCCAGGCCATGCCACCCCAGCTGCCCGCCCGCCAGCCCGGCTGGTGGCTGGGTGATTCGCGCCACCCCGCCTGCCCAACTGGTTGGTGGTTGGGTGATTTCGGGAATCGCCCAGGCACCAGCCACCCACGCCTGCCCGACTCGTGGCTGGGTGATTCCGGGAATCACCCAGGCAGCTGGAATCACCCAGCCACCAACCGGGCGGGCAGGCAGGCCACCGGGGTGGCACCAGCCCAGGCCGCGCCACCTCGGCGGCCCGCTCGCCCGCCTGGTTGGTGGCTAGAAGATTCCCTCTGCCCAGCTGGTGCTTGGGTGATTCCCAGAATCACTCAGCCACCAGCCGGGCGGGCCGCCGGGGTGGCGCAGCCTAGGGTGGCACCACCGCTCGCCCGCCCTGCTAGTGGCTGGGAGATTCTGGGTCGCCCCACCCCGGCAGCCCGTTTGGCTGGTGGCTGGGTGATTTCGAAATCACCCAGCCACTAGCTAGGCGGGCGACTGGTGGCTGGTTGATTCCGAGAATCACCCAGCCACTAGCCAGACGGGTCACTGGTAGCTGGTTAATTCCGGGAGTCACCCAGCCACCAGCTAGGCGGGCGTCTGTGCGGCTGGTTGATTCCCGGAATCACCCGGCCACCAGCCGCCTGTAATCAACCAGCTACCAGCCGCCTGCCCGGCTGGTGGCTGGGTGATTCCGGGAATCAACCAGCGACCAACCGCCTGCCTGGTGGCTGGGTGATTCCGAGAATCAACGAGCCACCAGCTGGGCGGCTAGTGGTTGGTTGATTCCCGGAATCAACTAGCCACAAGCCGGGGGGCTAGCTGGTGGCTGGTTGAAATCAACCAGCCATCAGTCGGGCGGGCGGCCAATGGCTGGGTGATTCCCGGAATCACCCAGCCACCAGTCGGGTGGCGCGACCGATTGGTGGCTGGTTGATTCTGAGAATCAACTAGCCACCAGCTAGGTAGAGCCACCAGCCGTGTGGGCGGTTGGTGGTTGGTTGATTCCCGGAATCATCTAGCCACCAGCCACCCGCCCGACCGATGGCTGGTTGATCCGGGAATCAACCAGCCACCAGCCGCCCGCCCGGCCAGTGGCTGGTTGATTCTCGGAATCATCCAGCCACCAGCCGGGCAGGGGAATCAATCAGCCGCCCAGTTGGTGGCTAGCTGATTCCGGGAATCAACCAGCCACTAGCTGGCTGCCCGACTGGTGCCTGGTTGATTCCGGGAATCAACCAGCCACCAGCCGGGAGGGTGGCTGGTGCCTGGTTGATTCTGGCAATCAACCAGCTAGTGGCTGGTTGATTCCGGGAATCAACCAGCCACCACCGGAATCAACCAGCCACCAGCTGATTCCTGCCCGGCCGGAATCAACCAGCCACCGGGCGGGCGGGCGGCTGGTTGCTCGTTGATTCCCGGAATCAACCAGCCACCAGCCGGGCAGCTAGCAGGTGGCTTGTTGATACCCGGAATCAACCAGCCACCAGCCACTCGCCCGGCTAGTGGCTGGTTGATTCCCGGAATCAACCAGCCACCAACCAGCCACCCGGTTGATGGCTGGTTGATTCCCGGAATCAACCAGCCACCAACCGGTCGCCTGGTTGGTGGCTGGTTGATTCCGGGATTCAACCAGCCACCAGCTGGCCGCCCGGTTTGTGGCTGGTTGATTCCCGGAATCAACTAGCCACCAGCCAGGCGCCTGGCTGATGACTGGTTGATTCCCGGAATCAACCTGCCACTAGCCGGGCGGCCAGCTGGTGGTTGGTTGATTCTCGGAATCAACCAGCCACCACCACCACCACCAACCGGGCGTGGCAGGTTGATTTCGGGAATCAACCAGCCACCAGATGGCCGCCCGGCCGGTGGCTGGATGATTACGGGAATCAACCAGCCACTGGTGGTTGATTCTCGGAATCAACCAGCCAAGTGGCTGGTTGATTCCCGTAATCATCCAGCCACTGGCCGTCCGGCCAGTGGCTGGTTGATTCCCAGAATCATCCAGCCACCAGCCGGGAGGGGGAATCAATCAGCCGCCCGGTTGGTGGCTGGTTGATTACGGGAATCAACCGACCACCGGGTGGCCGGCCGGCTGGTCCACCAGCCGCCCTCCCGGCCGGTGGCTGGTTGATTCCGGGAATCACCCAGCCACCAGCCGCCTGCTAGCCGGTGGCTGGTTGATTCCGGGAATCACCCAGCCACCAGCCGGGCAGGCGGCTGGTGGCTGGTGGCTTGTTGATTCCGGGAATCAACGAGCCACCAACTGGCCACCCGGCTGGTGGCTGGTTGATTCCGGAAATCAACCAAGCACCAGCCGCCCGCCCGCCCGGTGGCTCGTTGATTCCCGGAATCAACCAGCCACCAGCCGGGCGGGCGGCTGGTGGCTGGTGGCTTGTTGATTCCGGGAATCAACGAGCCACCAACTGGCCGCCCGGCTGGTGGCTGGTTGATTCTGGGAATCAACGAGCCACCAGCCGCCCGCCCGACCGATGGCTGGTGGCTCATTGATTCCCGGAATCAACCAGCCACCAACCGGGCAGCCAACTGGTGGCTCGTTGATTCCCGGAATCAACCAGCCACTAGCCACCAGCCCGCCCGACTGGTGGCTGGGTGATTCTCGGAATCAACCAGCCACCAGCTGGGCGAGCGGCTGGTGGCTCGTTTATTCCCGGAATCAACCAGCCACCAGTTGGGCGAGCGGATGGTGGCTCGTTGATTCCCGGAATCAACCAGCCACTAACCGATCGCCCGATTGGTGGTTGGTTGATTCCGGGATTCAACTAGCCAGCAGCTGGCCGCCCTGCTAGTGGCAGGTTGATTCCAGGAATCAACCAGCCACTAGCTAGTCGCCTCGCTGGTGGCTGGTTGATTCCCGGAATCAACCTGTTCCAGGAATCAACCAGCCACTAGCTAGTCGCCCCGCTGGTGGCTGGTTGATTCCCGGAATCAACCAGCCACCATCCGCCCACTCGGCTGGTGGTTGGTTGATTCTGGGAATCAACTAGCCACTAGCTGCCCGCCCAGCTGGTGGCTCTGCCCAGCTGGTGGCTGGTGGATTCCCGGAATCGACCTACGACTAGCCGGGCGACCAACTGATGGTTGGTTGATTCCCAGAATCAACCAGCCACCAACCGAATGATCGGTTGGTGGCTGGTTGATTCCGGGAATCAACCAAGCATCAACTGGGTGGCTGATTGGTGGCTGGTTGATTCCAGTAATCAACCAGCCACCTGCCGAGCAGAGCCACCAACCGAGCGGGCAGCTGGTGGCTGGTTGATTACGGGAATCAACTAGCCACCTAATGGTTGCCCGGCTAGTGGCTGGTTGATTCCCAGAATCATCGAGCCACCAGCCGCCCACCCAGCCAGTGGTTGGTTGATTCCCGGAATAAACCAGCCACCAGCTGCCCACCCGGCCGGTGGCTCATTGATTCCCGGAATCATCCAGCCACCAGCCGCCCGCTCGCCCGGTGGTTGGTTGATCCCCAGAATCAACCAGCTACCAGCCGCCCGCTCGACCGGTGGCTCATTGATTCCTGGAATCATCCAGCCACCAGCCGGGCGGGGGAATCAATCAGCCGCCCGGTTGGTGGCTAGTTGATTTCGGGAATCAACCAACCACCAACTGGCCGCCCTGCTGGTGCCTAGTTGATTCCCGCCAGCCGCTCGCCCTGCTGGTGGTTGGGTGATTCCTGGAATCAACCAGCCACCGGCCGGGCGGGCGGCTGGTGGCTCATTGATTCCCGGAATCAACCAGGTGGCTGGTGGCTCATTGATTCCCGGAATCAACCAGCCACCAGCCAACCACCAGCCGCCCGCCCTGCTGGTGGCTGGGTGATTCCCGGAATCAACCAGCCACCGGCCGGGCGGGCGGCTGGTGGCTCGTTGATTTCTGGAATCAACCAACAACCAGCTGGGCGGCCAGCTGGTGGATCGTTGATTCCCGGAATCAACCAGCCACCCGCTTGGCTGGTGGCTGGTTGATTCCCATAATCAACCAGCCACCAACTGACCACCCGGTTGGTGGCTGGTTGATTCCGGGATTCAACCAGCCATCAGCTGGCCGCCCGGTGAGTGGCAGTTTGATTCCGGGAATCAACCTGCCACCAGCCGGGTGGGCGGCTGGTGGCTGGTTGATTCCCGGAATCAACCAGCCACCAGCTGGCCGCCCAGTTGGTGGCTGGTTGATTCCAAGAATCAACCAGCCAGAAGCCGCCTGCCCGGCTGGTGGCTGGTTGATTCCTGGAATCACTGCCCGGATGGTGGCTGGTTGATTTCGGGAATCAACCAGCCACCTGTCGGGCGGCCAGCTGGTGGCTGGTTGATTCCCGGAATCAACCAGCCACCAGCTGCCCGCCCGGCTAGTGTCTCCGCTCGGCTGGTGGCTGATTGATTCCCGGAATCAACCTGCCACCAGCCGTGCGGCCAGCTGGTGGCTGGTTGATTCCCGTAATCAACCGGGCGACCGGTTGGTGGCTGGTTGATTCCCAGAATCAACCAGCCACCAGCCGAGCGGAGCCACGAGCTGGGTGGGCAGTTGGTGGCTAGTTGATTCTGGGAATCAACTAGCCACCAGCTGGCCGCCAGGCTGGTGGCTGGTTGATTCCGGGAATCAACCAGCCACCAGCTGCCCACCCGGCTGGTGGCTGGGTGATTCCCGGAATCAACTAGCCACCGGCTAGGCGGGCAGCTGGTTGATTCCCGGAATCAACCAATCAACCAGCCATCGGCCGGGCGGGCGGCTGGTGTTTGGTTGATTTCAGAAATCAACCAGGCACCAGCTGGGCGGCCAGCTGATGGCTGGTTGATTCCTAGAATCAACCAGCCACCAACTGGCCGCCCGGTTGGTGGCTGGGTGATTCCCCCGCCCCGCTGGTGGCTGGCTCATTCCGTGAATCACCCAGCCACCAGTGAGACGGCCAGCTGGTGGCTGGTTGATTCCGGGAATCAACCACCCACCAATTGGGTGGCAGCCACTAGCTAGTCACCCAACTGGTGGCTGGTTGATCCCCGGAATCACCCAGACACCAGCCGGGCAGGCGGGTGGTGGCTGGTGCAGCCGGCTGGTGGCTGGTTGATTCTTGGAATCACCCAGCCGCCAGTCGGGCGACCGGCTGGTGGCTAGTTGATTTCGGGATTCAACCAGCCAGCAGTTGAGTGGCCAGTTGGTGGTGATGGCTGGTTGATTCCCAAATAAACCAGCCACCAGCTGGCCGCCTGGCTGGTGGTTGGTTGATTCCCGAAATCACCCAGCTACCAGCTGGGCGGGCGGCTGTGTTGAGGGCCCCGAAATCGGGTCAACAACAAGGGGGATACCCACCCGGTCGGGAACCTGGTTGGTGGCTCCGTGCCCGTTTGGTGTAGCGGGTCCGACTGGGGATGACGGGACCAGCTTCCCATTCTAAGGGGTGTGTGTGTGTGTAGAAAATGGTGATGTGTGTGTGAAGAAAGTGATAGTAGAAAATCTGTAATTATTCCTTAACTAATCTAATTCTAAATTCTGAAATGACTTTATACTACTTTAATCTAACAAAAACAATACATCTAATCTACACTAACCCGGGACAGAATTTTTCCATTATGCAATCTAGAAAGATTTCACAGAATAACTGGTAATGAAGATTATTCAGCTATCATGAGAATATAAATCAATTAAGATGAACCATCTTGCGTAAGAATTTAAGCAAAACGGTTGTGAACAGCATATTGCATATTCAGCTATTCATGTATTAAGCACAAATCAATGACTCCACCGTACAAAAGTGCCAAATGGTAGTCCACTCATTCATACGTTAACATATAAATAACATCAGCTGTATATTACTCTAAGAATGCAAGCAGAAACTAGTCAAGAGATAAAAGTACCATTTATGACTGATTTTAAACTTACAGACCTTAAGCAATGATGATCTATTTCTACTTGCTTCTAATGCCTACTAAGAGTACAGAAGTGCAACATCAGTAGCAGATATTAAAATGCAAACATAAATAAATCTTGATCCGTCCATTCATCAAAAACCCCCTCCGAGGGTGCAAAAGTGCATGTTCTGAGGACAAGTTTTTTGACAAAATTTCGGACCCTTCTCCAATGCAACGAGAAGGGTTAAATACTAGTAACCGACTAATTTTACTTTACACAAATTCAGGGAACGGCTTCAAATGACCGCCCTTTTACTAAAAACAAATTTATTTCTAAAAACTGCATCTAATTTCTAACCGTTTTTGTATCTGCTCCTTAGTGCTATAAGCAATGCGCTGTTCGCCTTGAAAGAGTCGGCCGGTTGTCCTTTCCTTTTGTTCGAGCTTGAAAATTAGAAACAACAAGCGCTGGCACCTCTTTCTGTTAGATTAGAAGATATTTTCGAAAACCTTTCTCTAGCTTGGTGTATTCGCTGTGCGCACACTTAGTACAACCCAGTTTCTTTTCGAACTGATTTTGCTGTTGCTATTTCGGTTTCCGGTTGTGCGAATGACTCAATGAGTTAGAAGTCGCGCTGTATGGACAATCCCCTGTTTCGAGAACTGTTTCCATTCTTTGTTCCGGGCTTTTCTGGAGCGTCTTTCTTCTCTTGCGCTTCTTTCTCTGCTTTACCAAGTCTGAGCTTCAGGATCTTTTGTAAACACGCTGCTTTTGTGCGCCTTTGACTCTGAGTCTTGGACAGTCTATTTTCATCAGTGCCTGTTGGGCGATACTCTGGAATCCACGGTTCTGCTGCATGCGGCATCCAATTGCGGAGGCATCTTCTCTCTGTTGTCTTATTGGCGCTCTTCCCTTCTCCTTAGATGTTTCATGCATATAGATTTATATCAGTTGCATGTCTTGCAGTTTACGCAAAGAAGAAGGGAAATGACGAAAAGATTGACATGAAAGCATTAAATTCTAATGAATACGAAATTAATGACATTCATCATAACTTGACTCTTCGATAAATGCGATGCAATCATTTCTGGATATTCGAGCATGCGGTCATTAATTTCCCTTAAGGCGCGCTTTCAAATTTGGATCTACTGTGTATGTCGGAGAATTCTTGCGATGAGTTTTTTCTGCGATTGGTATCACAGTATCGATGGCTGCGACGTTATTAAGTGTTATCGTAGATCGCAGATATCGCAGATCGCATATCGCTAATATCGCAGATCGCAGCTTTGCATGGTCGCAGATCGCAGATCGCAACATCGCAAGGTTTTCACTTTGTCATTTTGTGCTGCTCGTGTGGCATTGCGACGTGCGACGTCGCATATCGGCCGTCGGCGTTTCTTTAGGTTCTCCTTTTTCAAACGCTCTTAATGCGCGCGATGCGATGGGTTCTCGCGTCGCTCCTTTTTAGTGTATTTATGCGCTTTGGGCAAGCGCTCCTTTTTCCGTTGCGACGCGATATAGCTTTTAGGGAGCTGATACAAAAGAATTTTTAAACAAAAATATTTTTTGGATTTTTGGCTAAGGGTCCCCCTTTGCTTGATGTTATTACTAATATCAAACGAAGAGGGGGGTTGTTGGTGACCACAACAATGGCGATTCACTGTGAAGAACCAGTTATCTCTGCATTTCTATTGACCATTTACTTCCGAAACAACAAAATTCTTATATGTCTAAATTTTGTTATGAACAGATAGAGTAGACTACCCCTCACCTTGTCAACGATACTTTGTCTCAACCTTTTTATATCTCAATTGCTTGCTTCCTCAGGCTTTTTCTTGCATTCGCACCAGACATTACTTGGTCTTGATTAAAGATAAAATAAGGTCTTCTCTGCGTACTGGCTTAAAAGTATATTCATTTGTCGTAGGTAGAGCCTCTGCTGCCCGCAAGCGTCCATAGCCTCGACAGGGTTACCATGTTATCCAGCAATGATCCTTTTTCCTGCTTGAGGTTACTCGCAACATTCCAGAGAAAAATCCTTTTTGACACACTTTTCCTTTTTTAATTCTCTAAAGAACAATGTCTTGGTTTGGTGGCCAAATTATGACACAGTCATTCACTTGATTTACACTTTTGCTGAACAAGCCGGCTCGTGATGAGACCTCTTGTCTTTTGATTGCAACAATCTTAAGTCATTGCCCTGTTTTGATAAACAGTATTGGCAAAGTCAGCAAGTTATAATATTTGTGATCATGATAAGCCGGCTCGTGATGAAACCTCTTATTCTTTGAGATATAGTGTTTTGCTTGGATTATTTCTCTGAATGCTGCAATTCCCTTTTAGCAGGGAGGAAGTCATTGTTTTTCCTTAAGAAAGCTCTGGATGACAATAATAGAGTTTTTTGAAAACAACAGCTTTGCAGAGAGTACTTATTTTATTATTGATGATACCTTTCATGGTGCTGATACAAAACAATTTTTTCACCAAAGGTTGCCTTCGTCAAAGTTCTTTGAGGTTGAAACTAATATCGTAATCAAGGTGAAGTTAACTCTATTTGTTAATAATAAAATTCAGATTTTTCAAAAATTTTGCTATTTGTACAAGCGAAATCAAAATCTGATAGAGAATTGGCGTGCTCTTTTCATGAATCCTTTTCACATGATCATCTACAACGGGTTTTATTCATCAAAAAGAGAAAAACAAAACAAAATGGAATATAAAAACTAAATCTATCCTACAAAAATTAGAAGAATTTCTCTTCTATGGAAAATATAATTTAAGAATCAATCCATTGACAGGTAAAAAATCTCTCCTACCTGCCAGATCCTGCAACACGAATGTGGACGGGCCTACGACTTCTACAATCTGAAAAGGGCCAAGCCACAGCTTCTGGAATTTCGTATGTTTGCCCTTTTCTTCATGTGTCTTATCCCATTTCAAAACTAAATCACCCATCTGAAAGTTTTTTCTGGTTATGATGCTTGAGTCAAAAGAAGATTTTATTAGCGCTTGGTGATGTGCATGGGTTTTTCTAGCTTGTTCTCTTTGTTCTTCTAGTTTGATTATTTCCATTTGTCTTAATTGTAATGAGGAAGTAGGTACTTCATCGATGTACTGCACTAAAGACAAAGAGGGAATGACTAAGTGAGTCGGAAGAACCACTTCCCGCCCGTAAACTAAATTAAAGGGAGAAGTGCCGATCGAAACTTTCTTTGTGATTCTATCAGCCCATAAAACATTTACCAGCGCTTTGTGCCAATTCTTTTGGTTTTGGTCGACTGTTCTTTTGATAATTCTGATTAGGTTCTTGTTTGTTGATTTAGCCAATCCATTACCTTGTGGATAGTAGTTGGCAGAATATTTCAGTTTGAACCCTCTTTTGAGTGCAAACTCAGTCATAGCATTTCCAGAAAAATATGAAGCGTTATCAAACATTAAGGCCGTTGGCAATCCAAACATAGTTATGATAAATTGGTCTATGAATTCAATAATGTTTTCAGAATGAACTGTCTTGAGAGGAACTGCTTCTACCCATTTGGTAAAATAATTAGTTGCCGTAAGGATATACTTATGCTGCTTAGAAGAGTGAGGAACGATCTCACCTATTATGTCCAAGCCCCATTGACTAAATGGTTGGTCGATGTTGACCGGTTGTAGCGGCATGGACGCTTTCCTTTGTTTTCCTGCAGCAGTCTGGCAGACTTGGCATTTCCTTACGTGATTGTATGAGTCTTTGAACAGCGTGGGCCAATAATATCCTGCACGCAAGCTTTTGTGTGCAGTCGCATCTCCGGCATAGTGTCCATCTGCTGGTCCATCATGAAGTTCCTGCAAAACCTTTTCGGCTTCAGTTTTCTCAAGACACCTAAGAAGTACAGAATCATAATTCCTTTTAAACAGGACATCATTTATGAGCTGGTATTGCTTAGCTTTTAATCTCAGAGCTCTTTTCTTGGTATGATCCAGACGTGATGGAGCATACCCGTTCTTAAGAAAATAAATGGTGTCAGCATATAATGATTCTGCGTCATTTAGGCTTACCTCATACGCGTGTACCTCTTCAGACGAGTTCTCAGGGATTTGCGATGCTCCAGCTAACATCTTGCAGAAGCCTTGGCCTCTTACGATGTGTGCCGGTTTGATCTCAAGGTCGTATTCTTGTAAGGCGGTGATCCAATTCGCTCTCTTCTCGCCCACATCCTTCTGTATCAGGAGGTTTCTTACCGCTGGAAACAGTACTATGACTTTGGTATGGGCTTTTAGCAAGAAAGGTCTGAAATATTTGATTGCTTTGAAAACGGCATATGCTTGTTTCTCGACGTCAGAATAATTGAGTTCAGCACCTTGTAAGTTCGAGCTAAAGAATGCGATTGGGGCTTCTACCTTTTCGTGATTTGCTTGAGTTAAAATCGCAGCATAAGATTTTTCTGAGGCAAACGTGTATAAGATGAAAGGTTCCGAAAAATTTGGGGTAGCCAAAGATGGAGCGTTGATGATGGCTTGTTTGATTAAGTTGAATGCTTCATGCTCGTTTAGACCCCATTTGAAATTTGAATTCTTTTTTATCATATTTTGTAAGGGGGAAATAATACGTGAAAAATCCGGGACAAATCTTTTGACAAAATTGATCTGTCCAAGGAAGGATTGCATGGCTTTCTTGTTATGAGGTATGGATATTTCAGAAATTTCCTTGATTCTGTCGGGTTCTATGTGAATACCAGATTTCGATACTATGAATTCGAGCAATTTCCCTTCGTTTAATGCAAAGAAAGATTTCTTTGGATTGAGCGAAATCCCATACCTCAAGCATCTTTGAAAGATTTGCTTCAAATCTTGGAGATGGTTTTTCCGTTTTTTGGAGTACACTGTTATATCATCCAGATAAATCACTACTGATTTATTGACCAATCCTTTAAACGCGATGTCCATGGCTCTCTGAAAGGTAGCTCCGGCGTTGATCAGACCAAATGACATCTTCCGATATGCATAAGTGCCCCACTTGGTTCGGAACGTAGTCTTTAACTGATCATCGGGATGCACCAGTACTTGATTGTATCCTGAAAATCCATCCAGGAATGACATTAATTCTGAGCCTGCTACTGCCTGTAGAATTTGCTCCATAGGTGGGAGGGGAAAGTTATCTTTCTGACAGGCTTTGTTGAGATTTCGGAAGTCGATACAGATTCTAATGTCTCCGTTTTTCTTCCTAACGGGCACCATATTGGATACCCATTTGGAATGCCTAACGGGGAAGATTATTCTGGCTCTCAACAACTTATTAAGCTCAGTTTTTATCTGGTTTTCTAGGTTAGGGTGTATTTTTCTGAGCTTCTGCTGGACAGGTTTCTCGTTGTCAGTCATAGGGATAACATGCTGAATGATGGAAGTGTTGTAAGTCTTCAGCTCATCGTAGTTCCAGGAAAAAACGTTTTTGTACTGTCTCAGAAGGCGGATATATGCTGATTTTTCTTCAGGGGCTAAGCCCTGGCCTAGATTAACGTTTTGCGGCTTTTTCGTCGGTTCCTAGGTTGAATGATTCGTAGTTCAGAGTTGAACTATAAAGCTTGGCATTAGCCGACCTTTTGAACCGACTTTTCAAGTCATATAAGTCTTCTAATTTGACCATCGATTTGGGTATAGCATTATCAATGCTACTTTGTTGTATTTGGTGATCATGACAGTCTTCGTCAATTATCTGGTTTGTGTAGGATCCTTCAGAGGTGAGGAAACTTACGATGTCTGGGTCGTCGTTGAACACTCTCCAGTTGGTGATATTGTCAGGAATGGAAAGTTTAAAAATTAATTCTATTGAAAACCTATCAGGACTAAAATCTTCGGAAGGAATAAGTCGAGAGGCTACGTTAGCTAACAGGTCTGCGCTTGCGTTTTGAATTCTTGGAATTGACGAGATGTTAAATGCTATGAAATGTGCAGCGAGATCTTGCACTAACGATTGATAATGCTTTAAATGACTAGACAGGCAATGCATGGTGTTACGTACTTGTTTTACGACGATCTCAGAATCTCCAAAGACTTGAAGATACATAACATTCAATCCGATTGCTTTGTATAGGCCTTGAACCAAGGCTTCGTACTCCGCTGTGTTGTTCGTGCAATCGAACTCAAGTCTGCATGTGAGCATAATCTTGTTCCCGTCTGGGTTGATCAGAACGCATCCTGCTCCTGCCCCCTCGTTGGATTTAAATCCGTCAAAATATAATTTCCAAAATAAAGACGTATTTACAGAATTATCTAAAAAACTAAAACATTTTGAGTCATCAGTTTGGGAGAAATTTTCAACTTGGGATAAAACTGAATTCTCTAAGTATGGCGAAATATGAGCACTGAAATTGCCTAGGAAAGAATCTATTGCGTAATTGCATACAATGCTGCTATTGTATGTGATGGCTTCATTTTCTCCTTCTAGTTCTGTCACTATGTATTTTTGGTGCAACTCTCGTTCAACCTTTATCTGATTTGGTTTACCATTGTATGGTAACCACATGTGCGACCAGTCGGTTGAGAAATATCTGTGGAGTTTCTCCGACCAATCCCTGCTAAGAATCAAGCCATAGAACTCAGGGATATCGGCTACCAGAATGTCGATAACCTGACACACTTTTGGGTTAGACGACAATCTTATGGTCACCTGATTAAGTTCACCAATCACTTCGACCTGGAATTGATCAAGTTGAACTATACGTACTGCAGATTTTTGAGGTTGCACATTCAATTTGGCACATATTGACCTGGGTAAAATATTCGTTGAAGCACCAGAATCGACCAAGCAATTGTGCACGTTTTTGTTGAAGATTTCATATGTGAGAAGAAAAGGAGGAGTATGAGACCTTGATCTTCCTCCAATCAAGGCGATGTCATTTGGATCAATTTTATTTATCATATTGGTTGGAGGTCTTCCCAGATTGTGGGAAGCCACAGCTGTAGGTAAAGATGTAGTAGGCACAACATGTAATTCCTTCATCATGATTTTCTGCTGGTGTTTCAGTTTACTCAATTCATACAGAGTGATATTAGCCCTAGTCTTCTTCATGTCATCAATGATGTTATAATCCATTTCATCCGACACTATTAGTGTTCTTGATGGAGGTGCTTGTTCAGATTGGACTGGGCTAAACTGGGTCGCTTTAGCAGTTGTCTTTTTGGTTACGACCCTTTCTTTTGTTGCAGGGCTTGCGCCCTTTTGTTTTGGGGTAGTTTGGGGAGGATCAAGCTGATTTTTGCTTCTCGTGCTAACAGGAAATGCTTCTTGATCCTCTTCCTGTGGGAGGATGAAATCCCACATTCCTTGAAGTTCTACAACTTCTTCCTCGTCGGTTTGCCCTTCAGTGGTATTCTCTTATTCTTCGTCTTCTTCAGACTGAACGTTTGAGACAACATTGGGTGGTTTTACGTCCATGGGAGGATTTCTTTTAAAAGTCCTAAAGGGATTTTTCGAAGAAGTCTCTGCTACTTGTTTCTTGATATCGACCATCTCATTGGACATGGCTTTCAACACTTTTTGTAACCCTTCCAAATTGAAAGGATCTTTCGTTTGCTTCTTCTTGGTGTCTTCTTTGAAAGAGATCTTCTTTGATTTGCGTTCTTCTATAGCAGATCTCTTTTCTAGGGCTACCACGCATCTTTCCACTGCTAATGCTTCTGTCAAGTTGTCAACTAATGTGGTCTTGTTTGCCCTATCTACGAAGATAGCCAAGTTTGGAGGTAAAGCCGTGATGTACCATTCACATCTTACTTCCTCGCTGGGTTGTGAATCAGCGGGGATTTTGTTGAGGATCTTATTGAACCGTAAGTTAAAGTCTTTAATGAGTTCTCTAGCCTCAGCCTTAAGATTAGATAGGTCATTAATCAATGTCGCCGTAGATCGGTCATCACCAAACTTAGTGAGGAACTGACTTTGAAAAATGTCCCAGCTTGTGATGGATCCGGAAGGTAACGAAAAGTACCATGACCCGGCTGTTCCTTGCATTGTATAAAGGAAGAGCCGGACAACAACGTCATCGTTAGTAACTCCGTTGAGATTAACAGAAAGCATGAAATTATTGATATGTTCTTTGGCTAGCATACCTGCTTCTGGGTTGAATTTAGGTAGCCACTTCTCTGGATGGGCCGGTATAGGGCTCAGGGGTGGAGGCATTAAAACCACCCCAGGATTGTTCCATGGAGACTGGGCCATCGTGGAGCTGCTAGCTAATGGAAGTGCAGAAACTGACCCCTGATGCTGAGAAGGTGAAGAAATCAGGATCTTTGATGTTCGAAGAGGAAGGTTTGTGGAAGACGGGTGAGTGAGTTGGAATGGAAAAGTGGGTGGTTGACTTCGCGGTGAGGGAGTTGATATGGACGAAGTGGATGAGAGAGTCTCTCCGTCAGACTCTTGAGGTGTTTTCCTTGCTCTTTTTCTGGTAGGAAGAGGGAGTTCACTTGGTTGTATGCCAAATTTTTCACTCTTTAATCTGGTAAGGGGATGAGCAGGGTTGTACTGCGAAGTCACGCTGCTTTTATATTTATCAGACTTCTGGTTAAAAATGGAGAATCCCTGGAGTTTACGAATCAAAGTTTGAATTTCAGGGGGTTCAATAATAGATTGGTCTGATATATTCGAATATGTAGCAGTGGTGGATACTCGAGCGACTTCAAATTCCGGGTTTAACCGTGTTGGAGAAGTCGAGGGAGTTGATGAGGGTGTGTTACTCTCAGAATGGTATTTGGATATTGTTTTAGGTGCCATTCATAGTTCGTGCCCTCCTTCTAGCGCCAAATATGTTGAGGGCCCCGAAATCGGGTCAACAACAAGGGGGATACCCACCCGGTCGGGAACCTGGTTGGCGGCTCCGTGCCCGTTTGGTGTAGCGGGTCCGACTGGGGATGACGAGACCAGCTTCCCGTTCTAAGGGGTGTGTGTGTGTGTAGAAAATGGTGATGTGTGTGTGAAGAAAGTGATAGTAGAAAATCTGTAATTATTCCTTAACTAATCTAATTCTAAATTCTGAAATGACTTTATACTACTTTAATCTAACAAAAACAATACATCTAATCTACACTAACCCGGGACAGAATTTTTCCATTATGCAATCTAGAAAGATTTCACAGAATAACTGGTAATGAAGATTATTCAGCTATCATGAGAATATAAATCAATTAAGATGAACCATCTTGCGTAAGAAGTTAAGCAAAACGGTTGTGAACAGCATATTGCATATTCATCTATTCATGTATTAAGCACAAATCAATGACTCCACCGTACAAAAGTGCCAAATGGTAGTCCACTCATTCATACGTTAACATATAAATAACATCAGTTGTATATTACTCTAAGAATGCAAGCAGAAACTAGTCAAGAGATAAAAGTACCATTTATGACTGATTTTAAACTTACAGACCTTAAGAAATGATGATCTATTTCTACTTGCTTCTAATGCCTACTAAGAGTACAGAAGTGCAACATCAGTAGCAGGTATTAAAATGCAAACATAAATAAATCTTGATCCGTCCATTCATCAAAAACCCCCTCCGAGGGTGCAAAAGTGCATGTTCTGAGGACAAGTTTTTTGACAAAATTTCGGATCCTTCTCCAATGCAACGAGAAGGGTTAAATACTAGTAACCGACTAATTTTACTTTACACAAATTCAGGGAACGGCTCCAAATGACCGCCCTTTTACTAAAAACAAATTTATTTCTAAAAACTGAATCTAATTTCTAACCGTTTCTGTATCTGCTCCTTAGTTCTATAAGCAATGCGCTGTTCGCCCTGAAAGAGTCAGCCGGTTGTCCTTTCCTTTTGTTCGAGCTTGAAAATTAGAAACAACAAGCGCTGGCACTTCTTTATGTTAGATTAGAAGATATTTTCGAAAACCTTTCTCTAGCTGGGTGTATTCGCTGTGCGCACACTTAGTACAACCTAGTTTCTTTTCGAACTGATTTTGCTGTTGCTATTTCGGTTTCCGGTCGTGCGAATGACTCAATGAGTTAGAAGTCGCGTTGTATGGACAATCCCCTGTTTCGAGAACTGTTTCCGTTCTTTGTTCCGGGCTTTTCTGGAGCGTCTTTCTTCTCTTGCACTTCTTTCTCTGCTTTACCAAGTCTGAGCTTCAGGATCTTTTGTAAACACGCTGCTTTTGTGCGCCTTTGACTCTGAGTCTTGGACAGTCTATTTTCATCAGTGCCTGTTGGGCGATACTCTGGAATCCGCGGTTCTGCTGCATGCGGCATCCAATTGCGGAGACATCTTCTCTCTGTTGTCTTATTGGCGCTCTTCCCTTCTCCTTAGATGTTTCCTGCATATAGATTTATATCAGTTGCATGTCTTGCAGTTTACGCAAAGAAGAAGGGAAATGACGAAAAGATTGACATGAAAGCATTAAATTCTAATGAATGTGAAATTAATGACATTCATCATAACTTGACTCTTCGATAAATGCGATGCAATCATTTCTGGATATTCGAGCATGCGGTCATTAATTTCCCTTAAGGCGCGCTTTCAAATTTGGATCTACCGTGTATGTCGGAGAATTCTTGCGATGAGTTTTTTCTACGATTGGTATCACATTATCGATGGTTGCGACGTTATTAAGTGTTATCGTAGATCACAGATATCGCAGATCACAGATATCGCAGATCGCAGCTTTGCATGGTCGCAGATCGCAGATCGCAACATCGCAAGGTTTTCACTTTATCATTTTGTGTTGCTCGTGTGGCATTGTGACGTGCGACGTCGCATATCGGCCGTCGGCGTTTCTTTAGGTTCTCCTTTTTCAAACGCTCTTAATGTGCGCGATGCGATGGGTTCTCGCGTCGCTCCTTTTTAGTGTATTTATGCGCTTTGGGCAAGCGCTCCTTTTTCTGTTGCGACGCGATATAGCTTTTAGGGAGCTGATACAAAAGAATTTTTAAACAAAAATAGTTTTTGGATTTTTGGCTAAGGGTCCCCCTTTGCTTGATGTTATTACTAATATCAAACGAAGAGGGGGGTTGTTGGTGACCACAACAGGCTGGTCGTTGGTTGATTTCCGGAATCAACCAGCTACTAGCTGGCCGCTGGGCTGGTGGCTGGTTGATTCCCAGAATTACCCAGCCACCAGCCAGGCGGCTGGTGGCTAGTTGATTCTGGGAATCAACCAACCACTAGCTGGCCGCCTGGCTGGTGGCTGGTTGATTCCCGGAATCACCCAGCCACCAGCCGGGTAGGCGGTTGGTGGCTGGTTGATTCCCGGAATCAACCAGCCACCAGCCGCCTACCCGGCTGGTGGCTGGGTGATTCCGGGAATCAACCAGCCACCAGCCGGCCGGGCGGCTGGTGGCTGGTTGATTCCCGGAATCAACCAGTGGCCGGCTGGTGCCTGGTTGATTTCCGGAATCACTCAGCCACCAGCCGCCCATCCTGCTGGTGGCTGGGTGATTCTGGGAATGAACCAGCCACCAGCCGCCCGCTCGGCTGGTGGGAATCACCCATCCACCAGCCGCCTGCCCGGCTGGTGGCTGGTTGATTCCCAGAATCAAAAGCAAAAGGAGAGATAGTTAACATTTATCAAAAACCACAATTATTGATTAACTATCTTATAGACATTTGTCAGATGAAGGAGATTGGGTTCTGGATTTTTTTTTCTGGCTCAGGTAAGTTTTATTATATGGAATTGAATTTCAATATGTTATTTTTTAATTAATATGTCATTGTACTAATTTAGTTCATTATTTCTTGTGTTCTTGATAATTAGGTACAACACTAGCATGTTGCCTTCAAAAATGAAGAAATTGCATTGCAATTGAAAAAGATCCAGTACAATGCAATTTCATTCAGCAAAGAATTAATGTTTTTCAATTTCTTCCAGATGCAATGCAAGAAATTGGGTTGAATAAAGGGGACTTTAGTGAATCACGTGTGGCAAAAAATGCAAAGGAACCCCAACCACCATTACATGGAATGTTTGGAAAGACATACATTGGGAGATTCGCAGACATCAAAGACCCATTAGAAGAGGAAAGTGAGCAAAAGGAAACATAAAATATTGTGGAAGAAGACAATGATGAAACTCTAGAGGACGAAGAGTTTGGATTACGTGACATTGTTGATTAAATTTAAGTTATGCTTGTAAATCAAGCTTTGCAATGTTTTGACTTTGACATTTTATGAGAATAATAAACACTCAATTAGGGTTGTTATATGTTCAATATTTGTAATATGTGATTTTCACATTGATTTTTAAGTTAATCATTATTTTTTGAAAAAAAAAAGTGATTATTATTATTTTTTTGACATGAAATTCATAAAAAAAGCTATTATTTAACTGTTTTTGGTTAAAATTATCGTATAAAAATTGTGATTTTGACATGTCAATTCTAGCAAAAAATTATCAAAACATGTAATTTTTTAGTTATATTTATGTTAAAAATGGTTATTTTTATGTCCATTGTTAAAAAATATTGTTTTTTAGAAACAATTATTTCATGTGGATTCAAAAATTAATTAAGGATGTATAAATATGTAGAATATCAAAAATTCTAAATATCGACCTCCTAATTTAAAAATGCAAAACAATAAAAACCTCACTAAAAAAAAAGTTAAAATTAAAATAAAAAACAAGAAAATGTGAAGAAAACGGCCACTTCAAAAATGATCAAATTTACAAAATAATTATTTACATTTTATACATTAGAAAATTTAAAGCCAAAACACAGGTCTTTTAAAAAAAGGTGGTGATGCAGAATACTCGCTTTTTTAAATCAGCATGAAAATCACTACCATTCTAAAACGATTCTAAAACGTAATGTACATAAAAAAATTAAAGTGCCAAAAAGTATGCTCTAAAAAAAACATGTTCGTTCTGCATCACCCCTTTTCAAAATCAGGTCACTTTTTTGCTATCTCTACGAAACGGGTAACAATATCAGTTCCCGTTTCAAAGTTTACATTGTGAGAGAATATCTTCAGCAGATTTGGTTGTCCACATAAATTAATCACAGATAATGTAACAACTTTCAGGGCAAAAGAGCTGGTGGAAATGTGTGATTCAATGGGTATCAAACTTGTTCATTCCACTTCATATTATCCACAGGGAAATGGTCTAGCAGAATCCTCTAATAAAAGTCTGATCAAGATAATTAAAAAGTTGTTAGAGGACAATAAAAAGAATTGGGATTCAAAGCTCAAGTATGCATTGTGGGTTGACATAGTGACCATTAAAAAATCCGCAGGCAATTCTCCATTCAAGCTGGTGTATGGAACTGATGCTGTATTCCCAATTCAATTAATTCTCCCCGTGGTAAAATTCCTTCAAGAAGAGCAGGATGAGGAAGAATACATGGCAAATAGGATCACTGACTTAGTAGAAATACATCAGATTAGAGAACAACTGGTTGAAAAGGTTGCAACACATCAGAAAAAGGTCAAGGAAGCCTTTGACAAGAAGGCAAAAACAAATAATTTTCAGATTGGTGACTTAGTTTTGAAATGGGATGCATTGAAAGAGAAGAAAGGCAACCATGGGAAATTTGATGCTTTCTGGACAGGGCCTTTCATCATTTCACAGATTCAAGGGAACAATACCTTGATACTGAAAAGTATGGGAGGAGAGAGAGTTTTTGATGGCCCAGTTAATGGGCGGTTTTTGAAAGTTTATGTTGTTTAAGGTCTTTTGGCCTTAAAGGCTGTAAATATTTTGTTTTTATCAGTTCTGTGCAGGCAAAATAGACTCCATGCCTAATGGAACACTAGGAATTTTGATTAATTGGTTTTCAGTTGGAAAGGCATTGGTCTGTAGGTTCTTTAGACCTCACAGGGAGGATGTCATCCCTAGAAGGAGCCAGTGTTAGCTCTGCTACAGTTTGCAACATTTGATGGCTAAGGTCAGGCAGTGCTGGTTTTGGATGCAAAGAAGCTTGCAACAATTCATTGTATTCTTTCTCCTTCATGTGCATCATGCCCTTATAACCTCGCCACCTCCATTTCCTCCTTCCCCTTAAATCCTCCTTATTCTCTTTAAACCCCTTCATCCTTGTTTTGGTTACAAATCCCCGCCTAAACCTTTTTTAACCAACCTCGGGGATATTTTGTTTTAACATTATTAAACCGCTTAAACTTTATTTAGAAGGCTTTTGGGCATTTTGTGTTTTAATATTATAAGCCCTGATAGCTTTTATAACCCCGCACATATAATAAAATGGATAGCCCCAAGGTTTAATACAGCTCGGACCCGCCCCTCGCCTGTCACATCAAACTCCAAATATGTGCGTTCATTTTCGGCCGTTCGATGATCCCACCTCATCATCTGACGGTGTTTGCAAGCTTTCACTCTGTAATCCGCTCGTTCGTTAGCCCGCGGGAAAGTGGTTTTCCCCGCCGTCCTGGCAGCCACACGTCGTCTTTTAATTGCATCACTTGCCCTCATACGGATACCACCTGCACCCGATAAGCAGTGCGGGGAAATCGCCTGCCCGCGAAACTGCTCATCTTGTATGTCCTCCCCACGCGTTAACTGTCGACCATCTTTGCCGCCTGTCGACCATCCAATCATCAATCTTGCGATCGGACGACCCTCGTCCCTCCATTCCTGTTTGCTCTCGATGGCCTCCATACGGCGATCTCCACCGTCTGATTTGTCAGATCCACAACTAATATTCAATCGCGCTCCTATTTTCTCCCAACACTGCCCGCCAAGTGATCTTGGCCGTCCATCTGAGCTATTCAACAATCAATATTCATTCACAGGTTATCATCCATTTTCAGGCATTTTTTTCATGATTTGAGCCTATTTTGTGTGCGCGAAGAATGAAGAGATCATTCGGTACATTGTGCATTGAATTCTCAGCAACCGCAGTTAAAGGAACAACATGGTCAAGGACGAGAAGGACGTTCATTTTCAGCTAAATGACTACAACAGTTATTGAAATTTATTCAGATAATGCTTCATCTATTTGTGAAGGACAACAAAGTACCAGTAAATGTCATTCTGTCCATTAAAACATTCAAATTGTAGCAGAGGATCCATATCTAATTGTAAATGCGGTTGGTGGTCAGTTATGACCCCTCCACGCATGGGTCTACAAAGATTTTTTGTGAAAAAAATCTATAAATAGACAGAAAAAGGATGTAATGAGGTTGATGAGTGTTATTCTGTTGTAAGCTTCAACTTCTGGAGACTGTAACTATTGTAAGACCTGCAGCTTCTGGTCTTCATTTCCAGCTAATACAAGCTTCTTTTGCTGTTAATTGCTCACGTTCCACTTCTTCTTCTTGTTCTAGGCTGTGCTTGTTTTGCAGTTATTCATGTGCTGTTAATGTTTAGCATTAGAGGGGCTATCATCCCACCTCTATGTTAGGATTTAGCATGTATCATTGAATTTGTTTGCAGGTTTCTATTGTTTTAATGCCAGAGTGTTTTCATCCTTTCTGTGTATTAGAAGAAAGATTTACAGAACTTTTAACTGGTTACAGCTGGCCATCACAGGGTCCTGTGCATTTGCTGGTGTGATAAGTGTTCTCCATCATCACATTTTCTTTAAAACCGTGAGTAATTGGTGGTTAAAAGCCTTGTAGTCTGGGGGTGTTCACCCATGTCTGGGGTTAAACATAGTAGAAGTGGTTATTTGGCTTGAATATGCAACATTTCTTTCATTCATCCACCAATTTATCCAACATTTTGTTGAGTTTGTAATGTTCCCGAGCATCTTTGAGATAAAACTTAGGAGAGTTTCTTGGGGTGATAACAGGTCCCTTCCCTGCCACAGTGTGGTCCACTTTATGTATTGATCCTCATAGCTTCCGACAGGGTAGTACTGTTCTTTGATGGCATCCCGGAATGAATTCCAGGTGGGTGCGGCTGAAAATAGTGAGCCGGTATTTTCATCCTTTTGCTCGCAGTAGGTTTCCCACCAGTCCTTGACGTGGGGGGCTGCGTTGAGAAGAGAGAAAACAATCTTTTCCCAACTCGAAAATTCATGAACAGAAAAATAACCCTCTAGCATATTTAACCATTTATCTATGGCATCTGCGTCTATCTGACCCTCGAATATGGGGATTTCAAAATTAACTTGTACCTTAAAGGGCGTGGCGTTTCTAGAGTAGCTACTGGAAGCCAGTGCGTCGCTTCTGGGTAGCCGCTGAAGGATCTGAGAAAAGCTATCCATCATCGCATTCCTCTGTCGCTCGAGGACTTCTTTGAGCAAGATTTTGATAGGATCTCTTGCCCCCTCATCTTTCTTCTCATCCGCCATGGGAGGCCATCAGGATTTGCGAGGCTGGTCTTGCAAAGGTTCGACCAGTTCAAGCCCTAACTCCTTATATCCCGACCTCGTTGGGGACATGCAAAGAAAAACAGAGACATAATAGACCGCTTTGATACCACTGATCCGGATTTAAACAAGAATGCAACAAATTACAGAGATAACCATAAACACAGATATACAATGGAAATAATACTTCATTTCATTAATGTAAAATACTCAAATATGCTTACAAACAATAATGGAAATAAACCAACTAGGGCGATGGTAGCTTATCTCTGAGAAGAGATGTCGCGGCTACATGCCTCTGAACTGTGTTACAATGAGGCTCCAAGGCCTATTTATTGTTGAGAAACAATGAAAAACCCTTCACATCCCAAAACCTAACCCTAGAAGATGAAATGCCAAATTGTGGGCCCCGTTTGGGTAAATTGGTACATCAATTTCCCAGGGTCGTAACTTTGGCATACGATCTCTGTTTGACGCGTACAATAGCTCATTAGAAAGATCTATCCGAGCACTACAACTTTGGGAAGGGAAACATCAATTCATGGACCCATGTTGCCTCCAGATTTCGCAAAAAAATTTGTTTAGGGCCTCAAAATGGCTCCGGAAGTTCAGGACCCGAAAAACTGCTAAAAATAGTAAGTTGTGCTATAATTAAGGAAATTGAAAATGCTGAGAGAAACAATAGTGGGGGTCCAAGTGGACTTGGTAGGTGGCCACCAATATCCACCTGGATCAAGAGTGGTGGAGGATGTCAGGGCCTCGAGTTGGTGAGTGCCTGAGAGAATAAAAGAACTGACGATCATTGTTAAAGGCGTGCGAGCACGCTCGAGATGTGCGATGGGCGCCCGTGTTCGGTTAAAGGAGACTCGGGTTGTAGCATTCGGTTAAAGGAAAATTGGAGGTGGATGTTTGGTTATGTGGGATGAGTTGTCGGTTAAAGGTGACTCACCATTGGTTAAAGGCGATGGGCGAGTGTGCACGTTATAGTAGACAGGGTGGGTGAGCGTGGGCGAGTCATTGGGTAGTGTCACGTCGAGCGACCTCATTTGGGCACTCAAGTGGGCGAAGCGCCCAATTGTGCAGATGAGTTGGACGAGTCGAGTTGCGACGATGGACATGGTGGGCGAGTCATGCAGAAGTGCGATGGGTGAACCGCGATGAGCAACACGACATGGGCATGGACGAGTTGGTAGGCAGCATGGGCCAGTCGACTCGCGACCCACCCAAGCGACACAACAACAAAACGTTGGGAAATGATGGAAGAATTATATGGCAGGTCGGTTGCACATTATGGATGAGAGTCGACCCACGGACCAAGTGAAGGTACACAATGGTTCATGTGGAAGGATCACATGTAGCATATAAGTAAGAATGGCATGGATGGAGTAGGCATCAACCATTCGACCAAGCAAGAGAAACAACAAGGTTGCATAGAGAGGACGAGTGAGGGGCCAAGGCATATGGACTGCGTGTAGGCGCAGTACTGAGAGTATTGTCGAAGTGTCGAAGTTGGGGTTTTGCTAGGCGCACATATTATAGGTCGGCGAGCACAGACCTGGGCGCGGGTCACTGTGAAAGACCTCAGGATGCTGCAGAGTGGTGAAGTTGGATCAGAAAGACCCGAGGTGAGTGCAAAGGGTGCGATAGGCAGCTCGAGTATTGTTCTAAGGTTTGGTACATAGTTGTGAAGTGGTCGGGTAGCAGGTGGGCGTAGACGACTCGAGGGGCATCACGACTTGACCCGCAAAGTGTGGGCATTGTGACATGGTGGTGTAGGTGCCTTGACACAAGACATAGCAACACACAGGTGTGGGCAGGTCGACACAATGAGCTGGGCACTGTGACACGACAATTGGGTAAAGCGTGCAAAACAGTGCACAATGGCTGGGCAGGTTGGGGTAAGGCGTGTAGGGCTACATGATGAGCTGGAAGAGGTGTACGACAGGTGCACGAAATTTGGAAGAAGTGTGAAGGCCGAGAGTTTGAAGGTTGCACGACATTGTAAAGTTATTTGTACAATTGAATTATAGAATGTATTATATTGGGGAGACTCAGATTATATGGGAGTTGCCTCTCCCACATATGGTGTATATGTATTTGATTGTGATGTTTTATTTTGCTGCTTATGAAGAATAAACTGATGAAAGATAATTAAATATTTTCCGCGGCATGATAACACTTGTGATCAAATTGGCTAAGTGTTGGTTAAGGCGTAGTCCAAGTACTTGAGTATTGGTGAAAAGAAAAAGTACGGTAGTGCCGCATTGGCCTATGCATGGACTACCACAAGGGTAAAGACATGAAACTTTCACTCATGAGAGATGCATCTAGATCTTGGGTTATTAACCCATTTCCTTACATCCAAGAAAGACAAATTCTTTGCCAAGTAGACACAATTTTAAAATATCTTTGAAACCCACATTTTTAATGCACATATTACTTCTTACTTTATTAAAAAATAATATATATATTTTTAATTTTGTTTTTTAATTTATTTCACTTACTGTTAAAAGGGATTTATATTGTTTACTTGTAATTGTAATTCATAAGTGGAGAAATAAACGAAGGATGGAATTCTTATTGAAATTCGAGGTATATTGTTTTATTTTCCATGAGAGATAATAGGCGTAACTTCCATTCTTGAAGAAGGAATTCAAGTATTTTTAATTTTTTCTTTATCTTTTAAAATAAGAAAATGTTTTCCAAGTAAGATTCTTAGGAAATAAAATTAGTTTTCTCCAAGTTTTGTGTTCACTGATGTTTTTTTATGCTTTTTTTCCTTTTCATTTAATGTAAATGTCCATCTTTTTATTTAGATTTAGTCTTTCTAGTGCAAGAAGAATGAACTCAGTTACAAGAACAAGAATTTTGTAAATGTCATAGAAGATGATAGATCCAATATTAAAATGTTGTATTCTTATAATCCAAAACCTATATTTATCTTTTTTTTCCATTTAATGATCATTGTGTCCAAAATACCTTCACTGGGATCAATCTCAACACAAAGTCGAGCATATGTGTTCCCAATATCCTTCAAATAGGCTCTAGTGCCTCCTTCCTTCTCCTATTGTGTCATACTTGTAAATCCTTCAATCCTATCCCAAGTTGTTCTTAAGGGGGGATGTTAGGATATTCCGACACATAGGAAATAGTTAAGTACAACTTGGTCTAGTATAGAGTTAGGTAAAGTGTGTTTCTTTACCGTTGTACATTTTGTAGCTTACAATCAGACGGTCACGATATGTAGTGATCCGACGGTTCATTCTCTCCTCGGTATTACCGACACTTGATCCGTGGCTTGACACCCGATTGGTCCATGAATTCTATTTAAAGCGCATGGAGGGTCATTTGTAGGGTAATCCGTGCATGAGAGAAACATATGTAAATTTTCATTCTTTTATTAATAAATTGCCTGAAGTGGCCGCGTTGGCTCAGGCCGTGGACTGTTTCCCTCTTTAAGGGTTTTAACCACGTCAAAATACTGGTGTATTGATCTGCGATCTGGTTGTGAGCGGTGTCCTTTTGGTGTTCTGTCTGAGGAACTTACCCTGTAAATTCCTACATGGTATCAGAGCTATTTGAGGGCCACGTTCGTTGGTGATCTAAATCTGAAGTCGGTAGAACTGCATCCGACTGTCGTTTCCTAGATCTGCTGTTTCTGACTGCTTTCGGGTCGAGAGGACTCCTCTGTTGTTTTGGGAGCATCTGTTCCAGTGAGGAACCCCTTTCGTTTCACGCGAAAAGGTTTTCGGTAGCCCTAGCTGCGTCATTTTTAAGATCTGGAGGTATACAGTGTTTATTTGCAGTTTACTGTTATTTTCTCTCTGTTTATTTCGGTTTCGGTTTATTTAGCCTTTTTATTACCGGATCTATACCTTTCATTTCTGCGTATGCTCTTTGCCTTGTGACTCTGTGCGATCTGGGCAAATCAGAAACAGAAAGGAAGGATTTTTCTCATGCGTATGCTCTTTTCCCTGCGCCTTAGGGTGATCTTGGAAAATCAGAAACATTAAGGAAAATATTTAGTTTCCGGCCAAAGCTAACTTTGAGCCGCAAGGTTCATTTTTTGAAAATATTTAGTTTTTCGGCTAAAGCTAACTTCGAGCCATAAGGTTCTTTTTCTTTGCATGTCCGTGTTGGGTTTTGTGTTTTTTGTTTTGTAGGGAAAAAGAGCTTTCTCAAATCAAGCACGCAACCCAAAGCACCCACCCCCCCCCTCTCTCTCTCTCTCTCTCCCCATTGGAACACTTATTTTCAGCATCTTTAGCTTTAGTTTCCATTGAAATGGAAAGTCAATACCAAGTTACCCTTGATAGCACCAACTATTTTTCTTGCATTGAAGATTTCTTGTCCAAGTTCAAGACCCTTAGATATCTTTTGGAAGGTGTTAAAGTTAAGAAAGAAGATAGTAACCTTATCTATTCCATTCTTACAAAGTTGGGACCAGCCTACTCTGTGTTTGTTTCCACCTTCCATTCTACAAGAGAAGCCTTCATTTCTCAAGGAACAGACTACAAGTCCCCTTCCTTTGACTCTTTTTGTGATTCTTTAATAAGAGAACAAGAAAAACTCTTACACCTTGGTCTTCTTAATCTTGGAAACTCTTCCAAGAAAGCATTAGCCGCCCAGCAGCAACCAAATTCAAAGAATCCTAAGAAGTCATATCCTAAAAAGAATGGTCCTAAACCAAACAAGGGTCCTAAGCAATTTCAGCCCCAAAATGAAAAATCATTTCAACAAAATGATAAGACAAATAAAAACAAAGGGAAGAAGACTGATAGACATTGCAATTTTTGTAATCGAGATGGCCACTTAGAATCAAAATGCTTTAAGAAGATGGAAGCCTTGGAAGCAGCAATGAAGAAGCATAACATCCATTTGGGGAAATCTTCAACTTCAACTTCATCTTCAGGAATGGCACTTTCTGCATGTGGTTGTCAAGCATCTCGGTCTGGCTATGCATTAAATGTATCTTCTTCTTCTCATTCTCATGAGTGGCTCATTGATTCTGGAGCTTCTTATCACATGGCCAAAAACAAAGCCATGTTTTCTTCTTTAAATGATTGTAACACCAAAAATATATATGTTGGTGATGATAGATCTCTTAATGTTGTAGGGACTGGAACTGTTCATCTAGACAATGGTCAGTTTAATGATGTATTATGTGTTCCAACCTTATCCTGCAACCTTATATCTGTATATCAGATAACTCATTCAGGTGAAGGTAAAATCGTTGAATTTTCACCTCATGATGTTGTAATCAAGGACTTAAGAGATCCTAAACAGATTTTGGCTACTGGCATTGCTGATGATTCTACAAGGTTGTATAAGTTTCACAACTTTGGGTCATCAAATCTTCCCTCAGTATTTGTTGCTCATAACGATGAAGTGAGCAAACTTTGGCATGAGCGATTTGGTCACTTAAACTATCGCTCCCTTCAGCATCTATGTAAAGAAAATATGGTGACAGGTCTTCCTATGGTATCTTGCAGAGATGGTGTTTGTTCCGGATGTGTACTCGGAAAACATCATCGGGACAGTTTTGGAAAACGTGCCTCTTGGCACGCCTCAGCCCCTTAACAGCTTGTGCATAGTGATTTATGTGGCCCACTTCCAGTTGTGTCATTCTCTGGCTGCAAGTATTTCTTAACTTTCATTGATGATTTCTCCAGACGCACTTGGGTATACTTCTTAAAACTCAAGAGTGAAGTATTTAACACTTTTTTGGCCTTCAAGGCCTTTGTTGAAAAACAATCTGGACATCAAATTCTTAAGTTAATATCTGATAATGGCGGAGAATATGTTAAAAACACATTTATCAACTATTGCACTGAGAATGGAATTCAAATGCAACATACTATTCCATATACTCCACAACAAAATGGTGTAGCTGAAAGGAAGAATCGCACCTTAAAGGAAATGGCTAATTGTATGCTACAATCTAAAGGACTTGGTCTTAGTTTTTGGGCAGAAGCAATTAACTGTGCAAACTACATAATAAATTGCACTCCTACTAAGGCTTTAAAGAATATCACTCCAGAAGAAGCATGGAGCTCAATCAAACCGGATGTAAGTCACTTTCGTGTTTTTGGAAGTGAAGCGTGGGCCCATATTCCAGATGAAAAGCATAAAGCTTTAGAACCTAAGAGTGAAAAATGTACTTTTGTTGGATATTCTAAAGATGTCAAAGGCTATAGACTTATTCCATTTAAGTCCAAAAATGTTATCATTAGAAGAGATGTAAAATTTGATGAGAATATATCGGCCTGCAAGCCTAGTCCGGCGGATGTGCCACCTCTCCCTATCTCTTCTACATTTGAAAACATTTCTTCTTCAGATGATGAAAGTGAGGATGACAATCCTCCCCCACCATCTCAGGATCCTCCTTCAGCTCCTGAGCTTCCAAAATGGGTTCGTGCTACTCGAGATGTAGCAGGTGATCTTGCCGGTGATCCTACAGATCAGCGACGCACACGTTCTCAGTTCGAGAGAGCCTCTTCTTTACTGGCTCAAGCTCCAGTAAATTATGATCCTGACACCTTTGCAGAAGCTTCAGGCCATCCAGATTGGGAAGCAGCTATGAATGAAGAATATCATTCATTATTGGCAAATGATACATGGGATCTTGTTCCTCTACCAAACGGGCGAAAACTTGTTAGATGCAAATGGGTTTACAAAACCAAGTATGGACCAGATGGGAAAGTTGATAAACATAAAGCTCGTCTTGTTGCTAAAGGTTTTTCACAGGTTGAAGGCATTGACTACACTGAAACCTTCTCCCCTGTTGCCAAAATGAACTCTATCTGCCTTGTTCTTTCCCTTGCTGCCTCTTTCAAATGGGAAGTCCATCAGATGGATGTTAAATCTGCCTTCTTGCATGGAGACTTGCATGAAGAAATCTATATGGAACAACCCATTGGCTTCATACAAACAGACTCCAGCCTTGTATGTCGACTTAAGAAATCCCTTTATGGTCTCAAGCAAGCTCCTCGGGCTTGGTATGCCAAAATGGATAGCTTTCTTTTAGAATCTGGCTTTTCTAGGTGTCATTCTGACAATACTGTCTACACCAAGAAAGTGGGCAACTCTCTTATCATCCTTGTTCTTTATGTTGATGATCTTATCCTTACTGGTAGTGATCCCAACCTTATAAACCATGTGAAGTCTAGCCTTAAAAGGAAATTTGAAATGACAGACTTATGACACTTGCACTATTTTCTCGGTCTTCAAGTCTTGCAATCCAAGGAGGGTATTTCCCTTTCCCAGTCCAAGTATGCTTGTGATATTCTACGTCATTTTCACATGGAAGATTGTAAGCCAGCCCCTTCTCCCTTTCAGTCTGGAGTCAAACTTTCAGTCACTTGTAATTCTCCTGAAGTTGATGCTACCTTATACCGTCAACTTGTAGGAAAACTTTTGTATCTAACCCATACTCGTCCTGACCTTTCCTTTGCTGTTGGCCTTGTTGCTCGGTTCATGCAAAACCCCCGTGAAAGTCATTGGAAAGCAGCTAAAAGAATACTTTGTTATGTTCGAGGTACAGTTTAGTTTGGGATTCATTACAGTGCCGAAGCATCTCCTCTATTGGTTGGCTTCACTGATTCCGATTGGGCTGGTGACCCTGATGATCAGAAGTCTACTGCCGGTTATGTGTTCACTCTTGGTTCAGGACCTATTACATGGGCTTGCAAGAAACAAGGTGCCATTTCTCTTTCATCAGCAGAAGCAGAGTATCGTGGTGCCGTAGAAGCTAGTAAGGAAGCCTTGTGGCTTCATCAGATCCTGTCAGAGTTTGGCTTTGAGTAGCAGCATCTGACTACACTTTGGTGTGATAATCAAAGTGCCATTCAGCTATGCAAAGATCCAGTCCAACATCAGCGCAACAAACACATTGAACTGCACATGCACTTCATCAGAAAGCTCATTCACGACCATGTTCTTGAAGTGCAATATTGTTCAACAGATGATCAAGTTGCAGACATCTTCACAAAGGCTCTCATAGAGGCGAAGTTCACTAAACTTCGATTTATGGTTGGAGTTCAGGAAGTTGTCACTAAGGGGGGATAGGCTCTAGTGCCTCCTTCCTTCTCCTATTGTGTTATATTTGTAAATCCTTCAATCCTATCCCAAGTTGTTCTTAAGGGGGGATGTTAGGATATTCCGACACATAGGAAATAGTTAAGTACAACTTGGTCTAGTATAGAGTTAGGTATAGAGTTAGGTAAAGTGTGTTTCTTTACCGTTGTACATTTTGTAACTTACAATCCGACGGTCACGATATGTAGTGATCCGACGGTTCATTCTCTCCTCGGTATTACCGACACTTGATCCGTGGCTTGACACCCGATTGGTCCATGAATTCTATTTAAAGCGCATGGAGGGTCATTTGTAGGGTAATCCGTGCATGAGAGAAACATATGTAAATTTTCATTCTTTTATTAATAAATTGCCTGAAGTGGCCGCGTTGGCTCAGGCCGTGGACTGTTTCCCTCTTTGAAGGTTTTAACCACGTCAAAATACTGGTGTATTGATCTGCGATCTAGTTGTGAGCGGTGTCCTTTTGGTGTTCTTTCTGAGGAACTTACCCTGTAAATTCCTACACTTCATAATAGAAAGATGCGAGAAATGTATAGGCAAAATGAAAAGTTGAACACAAATTAGAATTGAATAAAAAACATAGAGCGTGGGTCAACTTTCGGTAACCAAGGAGTTTGAATAGTCAGCTTCTTTCCCACAACTAGGGATCCCACTATAAAAATTTCTTATGATATTGTAAAAAGCCCCCTAGAATAGATAGAGATCTCAAAATTCTTTGTACAAGTTGAGTGAATCCATGAGTGCAAATTGATGACAAATTCCAATAAGCATTAAATTTGTAGATAATGATAGTTGATTCATAGTTTTGATAAAAATGAGTGATCTTTGAGGTTGTAATCTCCACCAATGAATCATCTTACACTTTATCTATAATATAATTGAAAAAGGATTTGATGCACTTGAAGTAGAAGGATTTTTATTTTTCATTGCATCCTTGAAGGACACTGGCTTTGAAGTCAAAGAGATCCTAGGTCCAACACTATTCCTTGTAATCTCAAGACAAAATGGATAGTTGAATCTTTGTATAAGTTATAGTTAGATAACAAAGTTTCAGTTACCGATTGTTTACTTGCAAAAATGACATGTTGATGGTTCACATGAATTAGTGTTTAAAAATCCAATTACTACTTTAAATTTGCCAGAAAATCAAATGAATTCACCCATAAAGCGTATGGTATCTACATTGAGAGACTCACCCATCAACTGAAAGATATCCTTGATAAAAACAATTTCAAAAATACTAAAACTAGCAATTGCACTAGATGTTGCAAAGGAAATGTCATGAGTGAGTAGCATATGGAAGAAGAGCATAGATGAAGCTAGATGTGATATGTTATGTTATCTAAACGTAGTCCACTTTGAGTGAATGATAAATCTTACTATTGTTGCTACTAGGGAACCCTTTATAATTGAGACATTTGTTTTTCCTTTATCAAGTGAAAATTCAAATAAAGAATTAAAAATTTTAGATATCTGAATGATGGAAAATTGGAACTGTAAATGGAAATTTATGTTATTCTTAAATTAATCTTTAGATTTGAATTCATAAAAGTTTCTTATATTAATCTACAAACACAATTCTAATCATAATTGTATTAGCCATAAATACAAGGAGAATCATGGCATATATAACACCGTTGAAGATTTATACATTGGGGAAGATGCATATGTATAGATTGTAAGTCAACATTAATTGCTCGTATAGTATCACATTCATACATATGGATTACACATTTGAGAAGACATTTGATTTTAAATAATAATCTTAAAGTTGTCTAAAGGTTGTACAACTAAATATTTGGATTTGGTGTAGGTAAAATCCTTCTTTGTATGTCATGCATTGCAATTTCTTCTACTTCTATTTTGGTTTATATCTATATAGCATCGACATGTATAAGGAGTGGATCAATAGACCAAAAGCCAAGAGCAAATTGATTTCCTGGTTTGTATTATTGCTGAATTAATGAGTAATGGAAGATGTGATATTAACAACTTAGATGCCCTTGGATTGTGGTTACTCAAGCCAATAAGATACCAATCATCTTAAGACTCACATTATATATATATAAATGAATATTTCTAACAAATATTATCTCTATAAATTTTCAAAAAGATTATTAAAAAAAAAAACTAAAATAAATATTTATGATTTAAAATAAATAATATCAAAAATAAAACATCATTCATTTTCTTATAATTTAAAATAAATAATAAAAAAAAAGTTAATTTATATTTTTACATATTACACTAAAAAATAATATAAAAACTCTAAAGTCAAACACAAGACATAGTTACGCATTTAAAATTTCAACCTAACCATACTGAAAAATATGAAGCTTGTTATTCTTTGGACTTCTTGGTGCTAGAATTTGGTGGAAAAAATTGAGGTGAAATCTTGATTTCTGTGATTTAAACCGGTTTTTTCATTGTATATATGAATTCAACACCCCGAAAAACTCCTAGAGCACTTTGATTGTGCAGGAGTTTCCATCAAACTTGTGATTTCAATAAATTCCTACCAAATTTTAGAGAAATTAAACCAAAAAACTCACTAAAAAAACTTCTAAAAAATCTTATTAAAATTTTTTTACAAATAAACAAATAACAAGAAAATAATTTCTTTGCTTTATTTATTTGATTGAAAAAATTATTACTCTACTCTATTTAATTTACTTTATTTAATTGATTGATGCGACGTAAAGAAATGTGTTTTTCTTAGAAATATTTTGATTAGGGAAAGTTTCGTGGAAATTTGCGAAATTGTCTCTAATGCATAGAAGATACGTAAAATTTCCGAACGTGGACTAGTAGTTGTAATAGTTATTCAAGTTTCATATTTTGCTATGTTGAAGGATTCTCTTTAATTTAACGAGAATTTATTTTTTTGGGTTATTTATATGTAATATTATTTTAATTTAAGTTTAGAGTATGTTTTAATATTGTTTTTGTTTGGTTAAGAGTTTGTTTTTTGGATGTAAGGAAATAGGTTAACGACTTAATCTAGGTATCTCGCAAGAGTGAAAGATTGCTCCTTGGTAGGAGTGAAAGTCTGCCCCCTTATAGACCACGAGTGGGTTATTCTAGGTGTCGTGGTTGTCCTTGAATAACGGTGGGTTATTCTAGGTGTCGTGGTTGTCCTAGTTGCAAAAGATAGTTTTCCTCACTAACAACTGAGTTATGACCGGTTTTCCCACCTATTAAAAAAAAACTTCATTTTAACTGTAAAATGAACCTCACACCTTTTTTTTATCACTTGGGTAGAATGACATTGCTAAGAGATTTGTTGTTTTTCAGTTATAAATGTAACACTATTTTGACAAAATAAGTTATATAGAATGAATTTTTTTTAATTAATTAATTAATCTAGTTCCGAGATGTAAATGTAAGATTATTTTTAACCAGATAAATTGTAAAAAGTTAATAATATAGAAGCATGATTACGGAAATATAGGTGTGTAATGAAATTTGTAGAGAAGAGTTACTAATAATTTAAAGAAAGTAAAGAATGTTACTAATTTGGAATGAAATTTGTACCATTCATAATATTTTTTTTTCTAAATTATGCTAAATTCTATTACTGAAACATAATGTTACACTGAGACTTTGGCCTTTGCATGTCTATGCCTTAGTTTAAGGCATATATCAGCAAAAACATATTGTGGCTGCCCATAATGGGAAACCTGTCCAGTTCAAAAATGAAATTGTAAATATTATCTTGCTGCCCCTGCAGGGGAAACCAACAATTAATCCCAGTATCTAACCCGTTTTTCAGAAAGCGAGAAAAGACATCAAAGAAACCAAATGACAACAAGTTTTTCAAAAAAGCCCCGAAAAAATTAGATAATATAATTCCCGGAACCTGAAAGTCGAAGACACGTGGCATGTTGAGTAGCCGGTTGAGTGTTATGCTGGCAAGTCAAGTGTCATGTTGCGGTGATGGGTGTTCCTCAACAATGGGACACCCGTAAGCATACATGTCGTCTTCTTCTTGTGGCATTGCTCCCGTGTCATCATCTGCCTGATGGTCACGGTCCTTCTCCTCCTTGTCCGGAGGAGTGTCCTGCTTCGCCCCTGCGCATTGAGATCTTCTCTCAACCCGGTCTGGCTCCTCGCTGGTATGGCGTCCACCTTCGGTAGCTGGCTCCTCGCTGGTATGGCGTCCACCTCCGATAGCTGGCTCCTCGTGGAAGGTAATGGAGATGGTGGCAGTTATGATGGGTTGAATTAGGGAGCAGCAGTAAGTGAATTGGGTTGAGCGGTGGGGCTGCTGGGGATTTCGGAGGGCGGAGAGTCGGAATGCGTCGGTTGGAGATGGAGAGCTCGTGAGCTGCCTCTGCGGCTACGAGTATTTCGAAATCGACTTGTGGTCAGATGAGCCGAGGGGGAAGAGGTGTTTGAGGTAGGAGATGGTGGAGAGCGAGGTAATATGCCTTTGCTACTCCCTCTTCTGCTTCACATTCTATGGCGTGTCCTAGGCATATTGACGTCGGGGGGAGAAGAATGTCTGTTGGGAGAAGGCTCAGAGTGATGAAAAGGCTCAGCAGATTCAGAGGTCAGGTTAGAGAAAGGAATAGTAGCCGACGTGGGATGGAGAATGAAATTGCAGACCAAGCTCTGTGTAAAATGATTGCTCGGGCTAATTTCAATGCAGCATAGAATGCTACAGCGCCTGCCCGTGGCAGTACGAGAGCTCGATTCTGCTGCGGCTAGTGGGAAATGGCATTGCAGAGGCTAGGGATTGGAGACAAGGGCGGTGGAGTGAAAATTACCAGAGGTCTTCATTAATCTGAGCCGAGGCGGGTAGACGCAATCAGGTTGATTGCAGTGCCGACTTAATTTCCATTTATGGGCGCTGTTAATTCGGTTTATGATATGGTGTGCGAGATTACGGAGGGCCATGTGGCCAGGCCACTTGCCGTCCCAATCAGTCGCCAACACATTAATCGTGATGTATACCTGCATCCGGGAGTTGTGCTTCCTTGTGCACCAGGTTAGTGCATTCTTGTAATTGAGTTTGGTCATTTAGAATGTTGATGTTGATGGTTCCTAATTGGAGTACCTGTTCTTGTTCGACTCCTATGTTTGCCAGAAGATCGACAACCTTGTTGCTCTCTCTCTTAACATGAATGAAAGAGGTGGCTCTTCTGTTCTTCATCCATTTCTCTATTAGTTCTAGCCGAGTCGCTAGTCTCCAGCTTGTGGCTACTTTTGAAGTTGGGAGTCCCATTTGTATTTGTTTATCCATGTTGATGAGGATTTGAGAATCCCCTTCTATTATAATAGGATGAAAGTTATATTGATGAGCTAGATTCATACCTTGCCATAATCCTTCTAGTTCTGCTGAATTATTTGTGTCCGATCCAATTGAACCAAAATATAGTAGTAGAGGTTTGCCTTCATGATTTCTGAATATTCCTCCGTGTCCTGCTTTACATGGGTTGCCTTTTGAGGCCCCATCAAAGTTCAGTTTGATCACATTTGCGGGAGGGGGATTCCATTGTGTGGACGACTTAGTGATGATGGTGGATTCATTGTGATCATGTTGAGCCTATGGGATCCATATTTTCCAGTTGTGCCAGATATTCTGTTCCTGTGCCTGAGTAGGGAGGTCCTCTGCTTTCCAATTTTGGAGTGCCAGGGTTTCTTGAATGTTCTGGCATATATTGTTCCAGATGATTTCCAGTGGAGTGCTTTGGTTTTTGAAGATTCTTTTGTTTCTTTCCTTCCAAATTGTCCAGAGAAGTAAGCCCGGGAGGATTGTCCAGATATAGTTTAGAAGCTTGCTATTGTATGGAGCAGGGGGCCAGTTGTGAATGGTGCTTATGATATACCCCGATATTCTGCAAGGTCGTTGACACCTGAAGGTGATTTTTTACCATAATTGGTTGGCCATATGGCAAGAATCCATGAGATGTTGGATGGTTTCATCTTGTTTCTTACAATTAGGACAGTATGAGGGTCCCTAGAATCCTCTTTTAATTAGATTGTCCCAAGTGAGAATTCTTTGATGATAGAGCTGCCAGGTGAAGGTAGAGACTTTGGGCCATACTCTGGTGGTCCATAAGCGTTTCCAGATGGGGTTCGTTGTTTCCTGTGTTTGAAGCATCAACTTGTATGATTCTTTTGTTGTGTATATCCCCCTCGGAGTGTATCCCCATCTCAAGACGTCTTTTGCATTTGTGTATCTAATTTTCCTACTGTTGAGCTCCTTGTGAAAATCTTTATGATAGCCTTCTGTTGCTTTATGTGTTATTTGTTCAGCTTGTTTCCATTGCCTAAATCCTTGATTGATGTCTTGAGTCCATTGAAAATAAACTTGGTCATTTTGGTTGATGTCATTGCCTTCAAGATTTTGAGGGGGGAGGAATTCTAAGATTTTGGGGCGCTGTTGCCAAGAGTCAGTCCAAAATCTTGCAGTTCTACCATCACATATCTCCCAGAAGCTGTGATGTTGTATTAACTCTTTATGCTATTTTGCTGCATTCCAGATTAGAGAGTGTATATCCGTATTGGTGATTCTGATTAGCTCTTCCGGCGGTTGATTATTCGCATATTTTGCAGTCCACAGTTTGGCCCATGGTGTGTGGGCTTGACACCAAATGCCACCATAATTTTGCTCCCAGCAATGTATTGCTGTGTTGGGGATCTCGCATTCCCAGACCTCCCTGCTTTTTTGGTGTGCAGACTGTTGACCATTTTACCAGTGCCCATTTGCGATTTTTCCCTGAGGAGTCCTAGAGAAAGTTGCGTTGCATGTCTTTGATCTTTTTGAGCACCCATTTCAGCACTACGAGTACTAAGAATAGATAAAGGGGCATAGATTGCAAAACCGCCTTAATCAAGGTAAGCCTGCTTGCCATGTTGAGAGCTCTGTAAGTCCATGATGATAGTCGAACTTCAATTTTCTCAAGGAGGTGCTTCCAGGAAGCATGATTTAAGGCCGAATCGATCAGTGGAGCACCCAAATATTTGGATGGAAGTTTGGCTGGAGAGAAGCCTATGATTCAGGCAATGACTCTTTGGGTTGCATGGGGTGTATGGAAGAAGAAAATTTGAGATTTTGTAGTGTTTATACTGGTTCTTGAAGCCATAGAGAATGTGTCTAGCGGGGTTTTGAAAGAGTGAGCTTCGTGGATTGAGGTGTGTCCAAATAGGATATTATCATCCACAAATTGTTGATGAGTGATGGTAGAGATTCCATGGGTAGAGATGCCTTTGAGGTCTTGGGAGTGAACAACATGCTTTATAAGGCGACCCAAACCTTCTGCCATGAGGACAAAAAGGAAGGGAGATAAAGGATCTCCTTGACGGATTCCTCTAGATGGGGAGAAGGGACTTGAGGGGACACCATAAATTAAGATAGAGAAGAAGGTCGCAGATATTAGATTCATAACCCATCTGACCCAGGTCGGGCTATAACCGAAGGCAATAAGCATTTTTTTTTATGTAATTCCAGCTTAATTTGTCAAAATATTTAGACAAATCATTTTTGAGAAGCATACCTGCCTGTTTGTTGCTCTTTAAGGAGTGTATGATCTCATAAGTCAGAATTATGCCATCCAGGATTTGACGTCCTTCTACATAGCCTGATTGTTCCGGTGAGATGAGGAGTGGGAGTAGCGGTTTGAGATGGTTGGTGATGACCTTGGAAATGATTTTGTATATGACATTGCAAAGAGCGATGGGTCTGAATTTCTCCAGAGTACTCAGCTGATCTTCTTTGGGGATGAGAGCTATGAATGTTGCATTGAGAGAAGCAAGAAGCCAATGCATGGTTCTAGATTCATCTACCACCTTCCATACCTCCTGTTTGATTAGTTCCCAGAAGTGATGGAAGAAGTTGGAGGTGAAGCCATTTGGTCCGGAGACTTTCCCATCTTTCAGCTGAGCTGAAGCTGATTCTACTTCCAACATAGTAACTGGTCGCAGTAAGAGCTGATTGTGCTCTTATGTTATGATTTTTGGAATATGTTGGAGTATTTTATTTGTAGCAGGCTGTCTATCTATTGGCGGCTCTTGATGTACCGTTTTGAAGTGGTTAATGAGCTCTCTCTCAATGTCTTCATGTTTTTCCAGTCGTTCTCCCTTTTGATTCTAAAGATGTGCAATGGTGTTATTCATTCTTCTCTGGATAGTAGTGCGATGAAAGAATTTAGTGTTTCTTTCCCCTTCTTTTAACCATCTGATTCTTGACTTTTATTTCCAGAGCATTTCTTCTTGCTTCCTTCTTTCTTCTAGCTGTGTGAGAAGATCTTGTTCTTGACTTACCAGTGCCTCAGTTCTACCTCCTTCAATGATTTTCTGCTGTAGCTCTATCATGCTTTGCTCGAGCCTTTTTTGACCTTGAAAGATATTGCCGAAGGTAGCGTGATTCCAATGCTTGATTTGCTTTTTGAGATGCTTTAGCCGTTGTTGAAATTGGTACATAGTTGACCCTCCAGTAGGAGTGAAGTTTTCCCAAGCTAATTTGACTATATTTTTGAAATCTGGGTGAGTGAGCCAGAATGTTTCAAATTTGAAAGGTTTCCTGATTGAGTCTCCAGGTCTTGTCCATTGAAGTGAAATGAGCCAATGATCTAAGCCTGATAGGGGAAGTATTGAAGCAATGATGTTTCCTCCCAAAAGCATTGAGTTATCTGAGATTATAAATCTGTCCAACCTAGAGGTGATTTGTTGAGATCCTGATCTTTTGTTATTCCAAGTGTAAATACCACTATTGAATGGTAAATCTATTAGCCAGTTATTTTGTACGTATTCTTTGAAGCCTTTGCTCTCATTGTCCAATTTCACTCTGCCTCCTTTTTCTCTTCCAATTTAGTAATCATATTGAAGTCCCCTCCGGTGATCCAAAGTGGATGTTTTCTTGTGGAGTTGAGAGTTTCCAACTTTTTTAGTAGCACATTCTTTTGCACAGAATCCTAAGGGAAATATACATTTGTCAAATGACCATGTATGTTGGTTCCTATGATGTGAAAAGTGGCCTGTATGTGATGATGGGAAGCATGAAAGTCTGTTGGCGAAATTTTTTGCGTATTCCAAGAGATAACAAGCCCTCTTGATGCTCCGTATGCATCTACCGTGACAGTTTGGCATCCTGACCAAGCTTTGGTTAGAATAGAATCTAATGTGTTGTTGCTGCATTTTGTTTCCTGCATGAAGAATATATGGGGTTTTTCATGCTGTATCATGTTTTTGATCATCCTGTATTTCCTGGGACTGTTGAGTCCTCTTACATTCCATGAGATGAGCTTCATGGTTGACTAGTTGGCAATGATTTGTAGTATTTGGTCAACTTGGAGCACCTGCTGGACTCCACTAGCATTTTCCCGCTGAGGATGGTATGTTGTAAATGTCTTTTTGCCCCTTTTCTTTCCATCTTTGGTAGTGTGTTTTCCATCCCATCTGCTTCCTTGTTGTATGCCCAAGGTTCTTTTCTGGTGTACTCTTAAGAGTACTACTTCCAAATTTTCGAGCTGCTTGTCCAGTATTTTGTCGAACTCCTTCTTTTGGCAAGCTTGTTTGAGGCCATATATGTCTAGGTCTGCTAGATCAAAGCTCTCCGGCTCTTCTTCCATGTGACTTTGCTGAATACTCTCAGCCATGAGTTGGGGTGTTTTGAGTGGGTCTTTCGGAAAGTTGTCAATGTCCATTCCTTTCGTTGACCATTGGGCCTTGTCTTATCCTTGGTAGGGGGTGGGTTGAGAAGCTACTGGATGTTGATCGGAGTTTTTTTCTTGTAGCTGGAAGCATTTAGAATGGGTATGGAAGACGACTTGGTGGTTGGCATGGTGAATGATTTAACCGATTTGGATGTATTTGATTCTGGCAAGCCTAGGTTAGACAAAATATCGAAACTGTTGCTAGTGGATGGTATAACGGAATTGGGTAGAGTGTTTTTGGCCCAAGGGGGGGTTTTTTGGTGTGCTTCTTCCTATTTGCAACTTTGGTGAACCCTTCAGAGTTAGATTTTGCCGCATGGTCTGAGGGTTTAGGGTATGCATTTAAGGGACAGTCGTGGAATAAATGGCCATGAGTGTGGCATTTACTGCATCTAAAGGGCACATGTTCATAATCTATGGGTTGAATCCATTCAAAGTCATCATGAAGGAGGCTTACCGAGTCCGTGAGAGCATTGCTGAGTCGTATGTAAACGCATATGCGAGCATATGATGTGTACTAGCAGAGCTTTGTTTCCTCTGCAATCTTTATGAATTCTCCTAGCCCATTGCCAATAGCTTGGAGTGATTCTTCGTCCCAATATTCCAGAGGTAAGGAGTACATTCGAATCCAAACTGGTGCCCAACTGAAGTCTTCCTTGTCTGGGTTGAATCTTTCTATCCAATCTCTTCGATAGAGACCTGCGGCATTGAAAAAATAGGGGCCTCCATCGAGGATGCGGTTTCTGTTTTCAATGTAGTTGAAGGTGGCCATGAAAAATCCTTTTGGGCCTAGCTGAAGCGTAACATTCCCTTTTGGCTTCCATTTTGAGGTTATCCATCCTTGCAGGGCTTTCTCAGTTGGCCAGTAGCCTATGAATTTACCTATGAGTGCATGATCCTTCATATACTATATTTGGGCATTGATTCTGTGGCTTGGTAGATCTATCTTAGGGCATTCCGCTGCAATAGGCTTGCATGTGGAAGACGTTGCCTTCTTTGGTTCTTCAGGACCTGTGGTGGTGTGCTCCTTTCCTTTGTTAAAATATTTCGCTTCCAGTTGCTGTGAAGGTTGGAGCGGTGGCTATTCCATGCTCCTAGATAAGGGCTATGCATTTTCATTCCCAGTTGGCCTACTTCCATTGTTGCTGCCTGTGGGGGGGAGGCCTTGTGGCCACCCCCATCTAAATGTTCATTATTTGTGTCTGTTAGATCAGCTAAACCCGTGCTCGAAGTGTTGCAATTGTTTCTAAATGTTTGTCGCCTCTGTCTTTGTGTCGTGGAAGGGTTTGTCAGAAACCCTTGTCCACCATTTTCCTCTGCCCAACGCTCCAAATTCACGTAATACAATGTACCATTCATAATATTAATATTAGCATAACATTGATTTTTGTTGCTAATGAAAAGTATCTAAATACCTATTTATGCTTTTGACAAATATTAATTATTTGGTACAAAATTTCAAAAAGATTGGAATTGCCCAATTGTTGTTGCAGACACTAATATAATATACAAATTTATAATATTCATAATAATTGATTAATTTTTAATGTCCCAATGCTTTTTAGTAAAAATGAAATTCTTAAACTCAAACTTATAGATCTTATTTTATAAAGAAGAATGAGATATCTCAAAACATATATTTGTTAGTAGTTTTTTTACTTGGATATATTTGTGAGTAATTATAATAAGATATGGTGAATAATAGGATGAATAATATTGATGTTGTTGTAGATACAATTATTTGGACAAACAATTTTTATTTTAATAAACAATACGACTTAATTTTCATTGGCCATGTTGCCATTTAGAAAAAATAGAACTATGTATTATCAAATTATTTATACATTTAAATGGATGTAAGATGTTTTCACACCATTTTCTTTGCATAGAATGATTATATACCTGACATCTATATGTGAACAGTGAAATAAGTGAACAATTATTGCAACGAATTACCGAGTAAGAGGGAAGCTTGTTCTTCCAGATCATCATTACTCTTGTTATTCTCTAATGGTGTGAGAAGTGGGCCCCAAACATTCCAAAAGGAAAATGGAATCAAGTCAAAAGAATGCAGAAACAAATTGTCATCTCATCTCTGCAATTAAAATTTTTTACGCAACACAAAATCCTGTTAGCAGAAATAGGACTATGCCCACTTGAGCTGGCGAAAATAAAGACAACACAATATAGGTTACGAGATAGATTTGGAAAGGAGCAGATTATGACACCAATTCAACAAGGAGATGCTTCAAAGAATGATGAAAGCATTTGATATCCAATGAACAAGAATGTTGGGGGCATAAAAGAAGAGCATTTCCCGAGCATAGAACAACATTGAATCAACACATACATGACTTCTCTAAGACTCAGATATGCAGGAAGGGGGCATAGAAAAAGCAACAATACTATATTGAACATGTTAACCTAGTAGGATAGATCAAAGTGCAAGATTACCTTAAGCTTAACATGCCTTGGAGGTGAAAGCATGTTGTGACTCAACTATGCAACACATAGAGATGGAAGGAGCTGAAGGAAGAATGTAATCACAAGACTTGCTAATTTTTCAACTCTGATAAGGTAGAAACAATCAACACTTCCTCCTACATTGTACCACCTATAGCAACATTAAGATGGGATCGACAATGGAAGAGAAAGGTTGGCACACAATTTTATAGGACAATTCGTGGGAAAATGTTGCAAAGATAAAATCACAAATACCTCTAAGGAAAATTGTTGAAGGAAAATTCACAGGCGTTGAACCCACAAAGAAATTTAGCTAAACATTTTAGGGACTATTAGTCAAACCTTATATATAGGGGTATCCTCAAGTTTTGCAATGAACTCACCATTTAAATTTTTAAATGCATTCATGTTTTTCATAATTATTTATTCTATATTTGGCAAGGCAGACCACCTCAAGCTATAATACCTATGTCTTGTAGATACTTCGTGATTGATCCAAGAGGCTCCAGACACAGGCAGAAGTCCCAGAGGACAAAGAGGGCTTATGAAAGCTCAAAAATCAAAGTGTTTGGATTATGCTAGAACAAGATTCATGTTAAATATCTCGTCGTCATGATCACAATGGTGTGAATGGTTCGTCAATCCGAGTCCGGATGAGGAAGAGAGAGACAGTCAAAGTTTTGGTTGACTTTTGTTGATTGGGCAAGTTAATGGAGACACAATTTGGACTTTTTCTAGCGGAAGAAATTTGGACAACTCCGGTCAGATTCCAGGCGAAATTTTCGCCTCGTTAAAATGACTCCTTCTGTCAAAAATCCGGATTTCCAAAATTGCCTTCTTATTATTAAATATATATATATATATATATATATATATATATATATATATATATATATATATATATATATATATATATATATATATATAAAAGGAGGTGGTGGGCTACCACCCCCACCACCCCACGCCTACCCATCATACACCATATCAATGTACCATGATTTAATGCGGGGCTGGTGGGGATTGAACTCGCCCAACCCACATGGGCCGGCCCCCACCGGGCGACCCCATGAACCACTGGTTGAATTGAGACTTCTGTGATCCATAACAATTATCAGATGAAAATTTCAGCGTAAATCACATTCAGAAAATCATTGTCGACGCGTTTCGAACCAACCAATGTGGTTCATCGTCAGGACGAGTTGAAGAAACAGATCCAGCTTTGCATATTAAATAGTCTGCGCATAGCCTCCAATGGCTAACTTCACCAACGACTAATTTTGACTTAGGGATCAAAGTCAACAAACCATTTTTATAATTTTAAAGGAAGTTAGTTAATTCGGTAACCATACCTATAAAATAAACTTTGGAAATGTATTTTTAAATTATTATTTCGATAGTTTTATTTATAAAAATATATTCTTTCTAATTTCTTGTTATTTGATTTTAATATTTATTGTAATTTCGATAAATTTTTATTTATAAAAAGAAATTCCTATTTTGAACTTTAAATATATATATTCTTTTAAATATATTATTTCTATATAATTTAGTTTAAATATTTATGTTTTGAATTTTTAAATATGTTTTGAATTTTTAAATATTTTAATTTATATTTTAATCGGTGTTTAAGTTAATAGTTAGTTAAAAAGGTATCATTTAATAATTAAAAATTATAAGTTATTTGTAACTTAAATGAGATTTAGTTATATGGAAGAAATTTAAGATAATAGTTAGTTAGAATAAATATATAGAGGAATGAGAAAATAATAAAAATTAAATTAAATAAATAAACATAAAAATAAATAAATAAATAAATAAATAAATAAAATAAAATTAATAAAAAGTAATTAATAATGTAGCTGGTAAAGGTTAAAGTTAATAATAATAATGATAATAAATAAATAAAAATAAAAATGAATAAATAAATAAATAGATAAAAATAATACATAAATAAATATATTAGAATAAAATAAAAATAAAATAAAATAAATAAATAAATAAAAATAACATAAAAATAAAATAAATAATGATAATAATACAAATATATAAATATGTAAAAAAAAAAATGAGCGACACAAAATAAAAAGAAGGAGAAGGACAAGAAAAAGACCATTAGAAGACCAGAGAGCAAGAACGATAAATCCTAGAAGGAAGGAAAAGACAGGGCTCCAGGGGGAACAACGAAAGCTCGAAAGGATAAAAAAGTGGGGGGGGGAAGAAAGACTAGGAAGAAAGGGCAGGGATCCAACAGCTACTGATCTTCCAGCCGTCATCTCTATTGAGATTGTTAGGCCTTCTTTCAATCTCAATAGCTTCCCTGAATTTACGATGATGGAAATGAGCAACTTTGGCAATAACCTTGGCCTCCTCTATACAAACCTGATGCTTGGTCTTTTCCACATGCTCTGCTAACGCGGAAGACTTGGTTCTCCCATGTCTTAGGTCAGCTGCATGTTCGCTAATTCTCTGATGGATGGAGCGCCCTGTTTCCCCGATATAGGGGGTCCCACAAGAACAAGGGATCAAGTAGACACCCCTCATGTCCTTCGGGTCAACGGGATATTTCACCGATTGGAGGGATTTACGAATGGTGTTGAGGGGCCTAAAGGTTGAGGGAATATCATACCTCCTAAGGATCCGAGCAATCTTGTCCATGGTTCCTTGGACATAGGGAAGATGGACACCTAGTCGGCGGTCCTTCTATTCTTTTTTAATTAACACATTTTTAGAGGCTTTAAGGAAAGCCTTCTGACCTAAGTGCCTACTATAGCCATTCTTAACAAAGACATTAAGGAGATGGGATCTCTCCTTATCAAAGCTCTCATTATCAGAAATCCTAAGGGCCTGAGTAGCGAGGGTGTTAAGAACACCCATCTTTTGAGCAGGGAAATGATGGGAATCTGCATGAAGATACTGCTCAGTATGCGTTTTCTTTTGGAACACCGAGTGGGATAGAGAGTCGTCCTTATTCTTAGATAAAAGAATATCCAGGAAAGGGAGGCAACCATTGACCTCTTTTTCCATGGTGAACTTAGTGGTAGAGGACTAACAGTTGAGGTGATTGAAGAAGAGATCCAGTTCCTCTTGGCCATGGGATTAGATGATATTAGTGTCATCTACATACCTCTTCCATAGCTTGGGAAGGAGACGAGCCGAGGCTAAAGCTTTGGCTTTGAAATCTTCCATAAAAAGATTCACAACAATAGGGGAAAGGGGGGAGCCCATGGCAACACCGCAGGTCTGTTCAAAGAACTCACCCTCAAAACAGAAGAAAGTGGAAGTGAGACAGATCTAAACCAGATGCGTGGTATCAGGATCTATTAGGCAATAGATCACTTCCAAGGCCTCCTTTATAGGGATGAAAGTATAAAGGGAGACCACATCAAAGCTGACGAGAATGTCCTCGGAGTCAAGCTTAATGTCCTTAATCTCTTTAATGAAGGATGTAGAGTCTTTCACAAAGGACTCCGTACAGCCAACCAAGGGCTTAAGTTTAAGGGCAAGGAACTTAGCAAGAAGGTAGGTCGGACCACCAATGGTATTGACGATAGGCCTCAGAGGGACCCCTTCTTTGTGAATCTTCGGCAACCCATAGATCCTAGGAGTAATGGGACTGCTCTCAATGAGTTTATGGCAAAGGGAACCCACCGAGCTACTGGACTTGATAGTAAGAGCCACTGTCCTAGAAACCTTCTTAAGAGGGTTCTTGTGCAGTTTTTTATAACTACCACTATTGTGAAGATGATCTAACATCTTCATGCGATAATCTTCCCTGTTAAGGATGACCGCAGCCCCTCCTTTGTTATCCTTCAAAAAAACGATATCTTTGTTCTGGTTTAAGGACTTAAGGGCCTTGATTTCTTCATTGCTGAGGTTCTTCCGAGGGGGCTTAGCCTTTCTAAGGACGACGACACAATCTTGCCTAATAGTGTCCTTGATATTATTTGGAAGAACTCTAATCCCGTACTCCACGTCGCAAATAATGTCATCCACCGGGATTTTCCTAGGGGCAAGGGCAAAGTTTAAAACTTTGCCTAAAAGTCTAAAAATAGAAGGGGACAAGGAAAAACTAGATAAATTAACAACTTTAGTATTCCGGGGGGAGGAGGAAGAATATTCTGGTCAAAAATGCTATTATTAATAGATTCCAATACCATATTTTGATTCTTAATAATACTAGTACCATCGCGGCTAATAATATTATTGTATAGATTCTTATTGTTATCATTATTAATACTACATACATTATTATTATTAAAATTATTATTGTTATTATTATTATTAAAATTATTATTATTATTATCATCATTAATATTATTAAAATTACATAAGTTTTCATTATTAATATTATTATTATCATTATTATAAATATTATAAATATTATTAAAATAACATATATTAATATTATTATTACTATTACTATTACATATATTATTATTATTATTATTAATATTATTAACCTTATATATTATTATTATTATTATTATTATTATTAATATTATTAACCTTATATATGTTATTATTATTATTAAAATTCATATTATTGAAATCATTATTATAATTAAAATCAATAGTATAATTAAAATCCGCAGAGTCATTAACCACGAACATCAAATTGACAGACTTACCTGATGAAGACTGCCGAAAATCACCAGAGACAGTGCTGCTCCTTAGGTCAATCACCTCACCGCTGCGTGTAAAGGGAAGACTCGCGCTACAGTTATGAGAAGCCGAGGGAGCCGAAAACTCTGGAACAACATAGCAATTCCTATCTGTAGGCATCGAAACTTGATCAGATTGTGCAATCGACGGAGAAGCCACGCGAGAGCAGCTAGGGTCATCAGATGGAGAATGCTGAAAACCACGACCATGTAACGGAGAGACCTCGCCGTCCCTCAGGTCCGCCATACCACCACTGCGTGTAATGGAAGGGATTGCGCCATAGCTCCGAGAAGCAGAGGGAGCCGACATCTCTGTAACTGCGCAGAAACTCTGGTCCGCAGGCAACGAAACAAGATCAGATGCAGGATGTGCACCCGACGGGCAGCTTGGGCCATCTGCTGCACTCACAGATGAGCAGGCAGGTTGACACCTGAGAAACGCAGGAGAGCAACCCGCTATGCTTGGAGTAGTCTGCCAAGAAGGGAGGGAGGCAGGATCCGAGGAGCGCTACTCAGAGAACCATTGACCAGCACGCGGGGGCGAAGAAATGGAAGAAATCCAGCCACGGAGGGCCGATTTTTGGGAAGCAGAAATGTAGCTTTGGGACACATCATCCATCGAATCAAACCCTGTAGATTTTCGAGCTAATAACTGAAACTTTGCAGCCTACTTTTGTCGCCTAATCTCCTCAACACGCAAGGATTTTAATGCAGAGCATGCATCAATTCTAGACCACAGGGAGGGAGAGATCAAGTTTGAAAGCTCTAGGTGCAAATATAGAAGATCCCGAGAGAACCTACTCAGGTCTCTCCTGATCCTATTAATTTCAGATCTTAACAGCGCTAAACTGGCTTTTACGAACACTCCATGGTTAGAAGGAGTGTGGAGGCGATGGTTGATCTGAGCAAAGATCGAGATAACCGTGGAATCTTTGCATCTTTTCAGAAAAGCTAGATCTGATTTCAACTTCAAGACCTGCAAGCGTGCCCGTTCAAAATGATGAACTTTAGATGTAATGGCTCTACCGTGCACGGAATCAATGGTTGAATTGAGGCTTCTATGTTCCATAACAATTATCAGAAGAAAGTTTCGGCGTAAATCACATTCAGAAAATCATTTTCGACGCGTTTCGAACCAACCAGTGTGGTTCATCATCAGGACGAGTTGAAGAAACAGATCAAGCTTTGCACGTACCACCAAAACACAACGCCCCCCAAACAATTAATCTGCCATTTTTAAGTGTGGGAGGCATGGGGCGGGCCACCCAATGTGGACCCGACCCCCATTTAAATACATGCAGTTTATGTTAAAACAAGAAAATGTTAAACCATGGAGGGGGTGGGGTTTGACCACCCGACCTCCTCCACCTACCAATCCGCCAAAATGATTTCCTTGGTTAATTTGCTTGGGAATTGATATAAACCTCATTTACATAGTTCACCTAGGCAGATGGAGGAACCAGGAGTGGGCACGGAAAACGAGGCAGAGTTAATTTTTTTAATTAATTTTTAATCAGGTGGAACCATGACTGAGCAAAATTTCCAGGAGGGTGAAATTTTCACAGTATCCAAATTGGACAAACTTTATGTTGATCTTATACCTTTCAGCGACATGAACCTGATGGCACAGTAAGTTTCCGTATCTGAGCAGCCGATTTGCAGAGGACCCAGAGGAGGGAATCTTTGAGGAATCTAGGGGGAATCTAAAAGATTCCTTAAGCCCCAGATTTCCATTTTCTCAGAATTCAGAAATTTGACAGTCGATTTTTCACTATTCGATGCCACAAATCTGATGGTTCATTCAGATTTTCCATTTTCTCATCCTATTTTCAAAGTGGAGTGTAGGTGTCAGCATTCATGTGTGAGCAACCATTCCATGAGATTCAACGCCGCAAGGTTGATGGTACGAACAGCTTCAGCAGTTTGACATCCTCTTCTTCAGATGGCCCCAGGATGTGAGGTATATGCAGTGTGTTCATGTACTTCTTTTGATATACATTATGCTGCATAGATCCTTGTTTGATGTTTGATGTGGGATCTTGTTTCTTACTTTTTTTCATGATTCCTGCTTGATGTACGTAGAATCATTTGTGAGATGTACTTGTTGTCATGATTTGTCATGTTTTGTTCAAGATCCCCTTGTTGTATGTTTCTGGGATACTCATGTGTCGCCATGCATGTTTGCATTGAGATCCCTTTTATGCCATGTTGGCGGGATGCTCATTATCATCATGCATGAGTTTGTGTCATACTGATAGGAGTCCTTTTTGACTGAGAGTTCTTGTAGCAGAACATCTCTTGGAGCCACTCCTGCGTGAGGGCATTTTCCTTGTGTGATAGCCACATCACCTCTTATGTACATCATCACTATTGACAACACTTAATGCAGCGACCTACACCATCTTGACACCAGGGCTCAAAGACGTAGTCCCTCCTGGATGAACACCGTTATCAACGGCTTATGTTTCATGTGTTGATGATTGTCATGTTCCTCTTTTTTACAACATGCAAATGTATTCGTTTATGTTCTTTTAAAAAAGAAATTTAACACATCACAAAAGTAAAAGGCCTTGGAAGGGTCCTTTGTCACACCCTGACCTGGATCAAGTGGTATCAGAGCGGTCTTTGTGTGGATGTGAATTTCAAGTGTGAACAATGGAACATGTAGTGACAGAGGATGAAAAAGTGATGTACGAGACCATGCTCAAAATTTCCAAAAGAGTGGAAATAATGTATGAAGCTCTACAAAAAGAGACATAGGAAAAAGAGCGATTGCAGCTTCAATTGCGAGCCACGGAAGAGGCCCTAGAATAACTGAAGCACAACAACCAGAATCTTCAAACAGATAACACTGAATTGAAGATGCGTCTACATGAAGAGAAAGAGGAAAAACATAGTTTGCTATGACAGCTGCAAGCTAAGGATGAGGCATTGGAAAAGCTGCAGCGTGACCCATGTGAGGTAAAAAGTAATTCTCTGAATTCATATATGTGTCCTGATGATGATTTCGCTGTTTTTGAAAATCATACCACAGGGATTGGCTCCAAACTGTTGAAGAAAATGGGGTATGAAAGAAAAGGCTTGGGCGTGAATGGCCAAGGCATTGTCAACCCCATCAAAGTGGAGGAATTACCCCATCAGATAAGGCTTGGGTATGTCAGAAAGGAAGTTGGGGAGTGGGCCAAGACAGCTAGCGAACCACCAACAACAGATGATGAGAAGCCCTCATCAGTTCTTTCCAAATCGATAGAGGAGGTAAAAGATGTTGATTTCCTTTTGGTTTCATCTTCACATAGTATGCTTTCTGTTGGAGATTTGGGGATCCCAATTATAGGGACAAACATGAGTTTCCTTACAAGGACGAGGCACGAGGAGGAAGAAAAACTTCGTGTTAATAACCAAGACATGAATCAACCATTCGAGGTTATGCAGAGACCTCAATTTGCAGGCTTGAGATACACCAAAGGAGAATGCTCAAAGATGTCAGATTCTTCCGAGACATCGTCAAATCATTGAGGAAAGAGAATGACGGGAACACATCCCCATCATCCCATGGCAGTTTCCATTTCAAGGAAAGCGCTGAGGCCAGCTCTCATCGCAATACTTACACCAGAGATGACAAGGAAAGGTATAACCACTCTTGACATTCGAATGTTCATTTTGATTATAATCATATTGTTAGAGATGAACATGAACCATGGAATTGAAAAAAGATGTACCTTTTGTGGATTACATAACCATACATTTTCTAAGTGTTGGAAAATAATGACATCACAGAAAAGGATGAGGCGTGAAAGACCCTCTCAACATCAGGTAAAGAAACATGTTAAGCAAATCTGGAGAAAGAAGATGTATTGTAGTCATTGCAACAAAAGTGGCCATCAAAGAGCCACTTGTTGGAGGCTCCATCCAGAGCGACGCCTTAAAGACACAGTGTCGGTGCAGGAACCAGGTGAAGTAGTTGTTCGACAAGCAAAACCACCACAGGGAGGCGATCCATTCACCTTGATAAGTGAAAATTGTTTTCTAGATAGTTAGCGTTTCATGGTCGTACTTTTGTAAATCATTTATTGCATTTTAAAATGTAAAAGTGATGATGTGTTTTCCATCACTTGTTCAGCAACAATGATGTCTGGTGTTATTTTTAGTTGCATGATAAATTGTGAAAGTGATGTCGTGTTTTCATCGCTTGTCAAAGAAAAATTAGTGTTTGGCCTTATTGTTGTAAATCATGTGTTGCAGTGATGATGTGTTTTCCATCACTTGTTGGAGCAACAATGATATGTTGGCCTTGTTTTCGTAGCTGGGATATTGTTTCCATTTTGATGTAAACTTGACCACCGAGTATGTGTTATAAACTTGTGGCATGTATGGGATGTTTGGGTCATTAGTTGGTCATGAAAGTCAAGCATGTAATTTGCAGAATGGTACTACATGTTGCAAAAATGGAAGGTGTCGGCTCATCGCTTAAGGATCTGAAGAAGAAAGGTGAAGGAGATAGAAGAGAGACTTTTCAGGACGCTTGTGATGCAGACAAGGTATAGAGAAGTTGCAGATTATTTTTCATGCTTTTGGAGGACCAAAAGCTCCTCAGTGGGGAGGATTGATCCAGGTGGCTCCAGACCCAAGCAGAAGTCCCAAAGGACAAAGAGGGTTTATGAAAGCTCAAAAATCAAAGTGTTTGGATTATGCTCGAACTAGGTTCATGTTAAAGATCTTGTCGTCGTGATTGTGGTCATGTGAACGGTTTGTCAATCCGAGTCCGGATGAGGAAGATAGAGGCAATCAAAGTTTTGGTTGACTTTTGCTGACTAGGTAGGTTAATGGAGACACAATTTGGACTTTTTCCAGCGGACGGAATCCAACCAACTCGGACAGATTCTGGGTGAAATTTTCGCCTCGTTAAAATGACTCCTTCGATAAAAAATCTGGATTTCCTAAATTGCCTTCTTATTATTAAAAATTAAAAATATATATATAAAAGGAGGTGGTGTGCCACCACCCCCACTAGCCCACGCCTACCCATCATACACCATATCAACGTACCATGATTTAATGTGGGGCCAGCTGGGATTGAACCCGCCTGGCCCACGTGGGCTGGCCCCCACCTGGCGGCCCCTTGAACCACGTTGAACGTACCACCAAAACACAATGCCCCCCAAAAAATTAATGTGTCATTTTTAAGTGTGGGAGGCCGCCTAATGCGGACCCGACCCCGATTTAAATACATGCAATTTATGTTAAAACAAGAAAATGTTAAACCATGGAGGGGGCGGGGTTTGACCACCCAACCTCCTCCACCTAATGCGGAATCCTAACCAATCCGCAAAACTAATTTCCTTGGTTAATCTGCCCTGGAATTGATATAAACCTCATTTACACAGTGCACCCAGGCAGATGGAGGAACTAGGAGTAGGCACGAAAAATGAGGCAGAGTATTTTTATGTAGGTGGAACCATGATTGAGCAAAATTTCCAAGAGGGTGAAATTTTCGCAGTATCCAAATTGGACAAACTTTATGTCGATCTTACACCTCTCAGCAACACAAACTTGATGGCGCAGTCAGTTTCTTGATCTGAGCAACCGATATGTAGAGGACCCAAAGGAGGGAATCTTTAAGAAATCTGGGGGGAATCTAAAAGATTCCTTAAGCCCTAGATTTTCATTTTCTCAGAATTCAGAAATTTGATAGTCAATTTTGCACTATTCGATGCCACAAATTTGATGGTGCATTCAGATTTTCCATTTGCTCATCCTATTTTTCAGCCACTTTTCAAAGTGGAGTGCAGGTGTTAGCATTCATGTGTGAGAAACCATTCCATGAGATTAGACACCACGAGATTGATGGTACGAACAACTTCAGCAGTTTGACATCCTCTTCTTCAGATTGCCTCAAGATGTGAGGTATATGCAGTGTGTTCATGTACTTCTTTTGTTATGCATTGTGCTGCACAGATCCTTGTTTGATGTTTGATGTGAGATATTTTTTCTTACTTGTGTTCATTTCCTACTTGATGTGACGCAAGATCATCTGTGAGATGTACTTGTTGTCATGATTCATCATGTTTTGTTTGAGATCCCTTTGTTGTATGTTGTTGGGATACTCATGTGTTGCCATGCATGTTTGCATTGAGATCCCTTTTATGACATGTTGGCAGGATGCTCATTATCATCATGCATGAGTTTGTGTCATACTGATAGGAGTCCTTTTTGACTGAGAGTTCCTGTAGCGGAACATATCTTAGAGCCACTCCTACGTGAGGGAATTTTCCTTGTCTGATAGCGACATCACCTCTTATGTACATCATCACTATTGACAACACTCAATGCAATGGCCTACACCATTGACACTAGGGCCCGGAGACATAGTTCCTCATGGACCAACACCGTTATCAACGACTTATGTTTCATGTGTTGATGATTGTAATGCTCCTCTTTTTTACAACATGCAGATGTATTTGTTTATGTTCTTTTAGAAATGCAATTTAACACATCACAAAAGTAAAAGGTCTTGGAAGGGTCCTTTGTCACACTTGGACCTGGATCAATGGTCTTGTGGACATTTTAACAAAAGATATATCTACCCATTCTATCTATCGAACGATGAGAGCTAAAAATAATTTGGTGCTGGAAAAACTACTGAAAATATATAAAATGTATGTCTAATGATTGCTTATTCTCCCTTCTTGGAGGAAATTGTACCCAATTTCTAGTAAAGTTGGCGAAATTTCTCAAAGGGAAAACTACCTTTACAACCAATATGTAATAATCTACTTGTGTGGTAAAGTTCTAGTCTTGATATGGAGAAGTGTATTTCTAAGAGTAAGAGAAAAAAAATCTTAAGTGCTTGGTGCAAGGGTGGGTTATTCTATCATGTTGAAGAATCTTGAAATGGTAAACCATTGAATTTCCTCCTTGCTAACGAATAACACTTACAACAAAAGGTCATTGTTTGCCAGGAAAGTGGAATCTCTAGTGAAAAATAACACAAATTCGACCCACTGAAAGGCTTGTTTGGCCTTTAGGTTTGTTAATATATTCATATTGTTTGGTGTGTTTTTATAGTATAAAGAATAACTAGTCTGTAAGATCTGAGACAACGAAATAATCAATAGATCTGGAACATTTAGGTGTTATGATAAAAATACTTTTAACAAACACTGAACACAAAAGGGATCTAGAAGAATGCATCCCTTATTTCAATTAATACTTAGAAAATGAGACATGCCCAAATACAAGCAAAATAATGGAGCCCCTGCCTTGACATATACGACTGCTCAATGCACAAGAAATCAAATACACTAAAGCACAATTGTGGACACTGGATGGATCCACCGGACAAATCACACTCACAGGGTTTTTGTCCCAGGGATCAAACTGGAACTGGCCTCACCAAGTTCTTGCCAAAAAACAATAAGGTGACAAACTCTAGATGATCCTAATGCCTAGATCATATCCCATTTTATAGGCTTGATGAACTCTCTAGAAACCTTATTTTAACAAGCACGAAACCGCACGTTTGTTTCTCTAATAGATGTGTTGTGCACCACATAATGATGCCATGGAGATGCGGAATCATCGCGTTTGTTAGCCCTTAAGTTGCAGAGACTTTGGCCCAATGACCGTGTGTATGTTCTGTGTGCAGACGCGCAAAACGTGCAGTTGTCCCATTGACAGTCACGCTGTTTGCGCGTCTGTCACACTAAAAGCCATGGGGTCGTCAATCCAAATACCCTGCGGCTATTTTACCCACAGCCGCACAACCTATGCATCTACATCCCCTAAACTTGTGGGGAGTCCGCGCTTAATCCTCAGTCTCTGGCAGGGACCACATGTCTATCTGACAGTCGCCCGCGTGGTTGACCTTTCTACCCTAAAAATCACAAAGGTTGGGTTATGATCTCTTAGCTATCTATCCTTGCGTGCTTCCCAGGTGCATAGTCTTACTGCAATAGATAAAAATAACTATTGGAACCACTCTGCACTCCGGGACAATAGATGAGGTGGCATATGGCCTACTTTGCCTATATATCGCCTTCTTTGTCATCTTCTAGAGCCTAGTACAAGAGCTAAAGACCTCTGTTCTTAAAACTGTTAGAGACATAAAGATTAGTACCACGCCATCTCCATCATGGCACCCTCCATTCCATTTCAATCCCAAAATCCTTTTTTGGGCCTGTCTCATGCTTAGAGTACCCCTTTAGGTGTGCCTTCTGATGTTCTTTGATTCATCTAGTTCAACATATTTCAACTTATATATGTTTTTATCAAGATTTTTTCACATAGGGTATTGGTTTTCGAGGTTGTAGGTACATCAACAACTTCCTGCCAGAATCAGTACCCCGGTGGTCGTCGATAGTGAAGGTATCATTCTCCACCCATCATGATAGGCTTCCTATAAATCTTTGCATACCTTGACAACATTTCTCTGAAATGCACCATATGGTCCATCATCTCTACCACATTTACCACCACCTCCCCTTGCGCATGGTAAACATCCATGCCAGTCGATAGAACCTTCCCATTCATGGATCACCCCATGTTGTAGACCCCACAAACTGTTGGGATCCATGACCATCCACTCAGGCCCAAAAACCATTTCACTTGCATTCCTAGAAGATTAGCCTCATTATTCTCTTCTTCAATTATTGCTTACCAGCCCCACTCCCGTACCATCTCATTTATTTGTGACAGATCAATTTGAATGCACTACTGCGTTCTACATTTGGCCTATCATCCCTCCATACAACATAGCTCATTTGTGTCGCTTCATCTGCCTCATCAACCCCACACCGAGACCAACTAATGAGGCCCTCACCCTCTTCCCAAAACAACTTGCCTCCATCATCATGCAGGTCACCATTTTCATGGGGCACCCATCTCCATGCATGTACTTCCCAAACCATCTTTACATTCTTTTGGGAAGTGTATAATTTTTTTTAGGAAAAGGGTTCCCACCCATATTTTCGTTTATCATACCTAGCAACAGTCCCTAGTCACCCCTAGTTGGAGCTCGCTGATCACCACCCCATCCATTGATCATTCACCATGCTAGTCAAAACATGCTCACACCTACCTAGGATGCCCTACTAACTCGAGGGACTATCCCCCCATAAGAATTGTTTGAATGTCGCCACTCACATTACAAATCCAACCTTGGGTAGTTGGCTGTATCTATTCATATTTTCCACTTTCATTATCATGCCTTGTCGAGCCACCATATTACAATCATCTTTCTCCATCACGATTCCCCAAATCAACATTTCGGGTAGTTGACGTTTTTTTCCTGTCGACTTCAACACCCATCTTCCAGGATCAAAGTAGTATGTTGGGTGTTGCCCCCCTTATGGGACATCCTCGGTTGGTACAATGGGAATCACTATTTCCCATTGATGTCATCGATCTCCTTGACATTTGACACCAACATAATATTTTCATGTCAGGGTAGTATCGTACGTTGTGACCATTGTAGTTCTCTCATCTAGTCGAAGACCCATGCATCGCTTAGCACCTCATTCAACAATGCTTACATTTTGATGCATGGGAGGTACCCATAGTCAAAGACCCATGCATCCATGAGCACCTCACTCAGTAGTGCTTCACTTTTCTGGTGCATGGGGGCACCTAATTTAGTCTATTTCTTAGAAGCGCCCTTGAGGGCGTAAAAAGTTGTCATCATCAACCATCAGTATGTCAGCCACTACAACGCTAACTTCATAGGAATATTTATTGTATGATTGTAATACTTAGTCACTAGTCATCATAATGAGCATGTGACATGCCCGCCTTGTATCGACGCTTTTTGCAGAGCATGGTTATCTTTATCCTCAGTCAAGTTTTTTCCCTACTCGTCTCCCCATCAAGTTATTTTGTCTCTCAAGAAGTTGATGAGACTCTCAGTGAACATATTAAACCTGATATATTTCATCTATACATTTGCTCCTAACCTGATATATCAAGGGGAAACTATTAACACAGAAAAATCATACACACCTTTGTGCAATCTAGATGGCACCCAAAGTCGTCTAGAAAAGCATATAGTTGAAGACTTTCCAACTGAAGACATCATAAAAAAAAAATCAACTTTCCAAAGGTCTCAAGTATAAAATTGAACCGCGCGGCCTAACTAAAGATTAAAATTGATGATCGCGTGAATTTTCCTTCGATAGCTGTGCGGTCAAATAAAAGTTCAACTCAACAATTCAGGACCACTTCACACACTTGGAAGATGAGATTCCCTGATTGTTCAAGTCAAGGACAGTCGAATTCAAGTCGCCCTGGACATATACAACCCCCAAGGGATCCTCTTGTCCTACTCATGGGTCATTTTCTCATTAATGGACCAAGAGAGGGAAGAGGGATTCAAAATTCTATATAAACAGGCCATTGGAAGACCAAAGACAAGGCAATGTTATGCTAGCAAAATTGTTCCCAAGCAATCCTACATTCCACTGTTGAAGAAGAAGTAGAGCATTATTATGCTGGCCAAATTGTTTCTCAACAATCCAGCATTCTAGTGTAGAGAGGATTTCACCATTGAGAGACCCTTGATACTTCTTTGAGAGAGAGGAGAAGCTTGCAAAGAGAGAGAAGAAATGAACCTCCTTTTTGAGGGGTTTGAGCACCATTTCTCAAAGAATTCTCTCCAAATTTTTAGTATTCATCTATTGTATTCATCTTCTATTTTCAGTAGTCAATAAAGGGAGCCCTTTTCCATTACTTTGTTGACTTGTTTGCTTCATCAATCATTATTTGTGTGTTTGTTTCTTAGGTTTTAGTTTCTATTTTATACGCATTGTCTTAACCATTTACAATGCTTTGTTTACTCATGTTTGTCCACTAGCAACAACCAATTCTATCTGTGATTTATTTGCAAGGAAAAACCAATTGCGAATAAGGTGTCTTTTGGTACCCCAATGCTACAAAAACATTACCACAATGTGTCCTCTTATCCCGTCTCAGGCTCACCTCGTCGCCAATATTCATTTTTCTTGTATTTTTTATAGTCTTTTTTTGCCAGATTATGGAAATCCTCTTCAATTTCCCCTCCTGGAACTCCACTCATGCCTTTTCCTCATTCACGCTGGAGTTGGCAGTCCATACGTTAGACATATTATCAGCTACTGCATTAGCAGGTCGTCTCACCAAATTGAAATCAAATGCAACTAGGATAGTTAGGTGTTGCTTGATTTGTTGGGTCAGTTGAGGCAGGTGCTAGTGGCTTGTGACCTTACTGAGCTGCAACCCACAATGAAGCCTTTTTTCTACTTGTATTGTGATCCTAGAGACTCCTTCAATTATGACATTGAGTAGTCACTCACGCTTCGAAATTTCTATTCCTTACTCCAGAGCATGGAACTCTGCGACATTGTTTGTGGCTTGTCTAAGATTGGAGAAAAAAACTCTATGGGAATTCCCTTTCATTCTCTGATTACTCCCCCATATACCACATTACTTGGGTTCCTTTTTGAAGCCTTGTCGAAATTCAATTTGAGAAACCCCAAGGGCGGTGGGAGCCAGGCCTTAGAGCACATGCCTAACTCAAGTTCTTTGTTCTGCATTGTTTGAAAACCTTAATTGTCTAGTTGTAATAATTTCAAAATCCTTTCCTCCTGGGGAGTCAGTTGTTGTTTTGAAGGCTTAATTTTGTGACCTATCACTATTTCCTTTAGATGTTTTTGGATTACCTATATCAATATTTTCATTTTCCGCTTCTTATTTTGGAAGATTTGGCAATTGCATTCCTTCAACACTACCAAAATAATGAAGCCAGGGGCCAAGCACCAAGTAAGATTGACTATCTCATTTTTTGTAAAGTTCTCTCTCCATTTGCTTATTGTTTCTTGAATATTGTTCCTAGTTCTGTCAATGTACCTGAATAGGGTGGATATCCAATCCTAGATGACAAAGGTATATTGGCAAGAGTTTAATAGGTGATTTAAATTCTCCTCATCACTTTGACATAGATAGCACCAAGAGACTCCTATGAAGCCTCTCTTAATTAAGTTTTCCCATCTCAGGACATTCTTGTGCAGAACTAGCCAAATTCAAGCTTTAATCTTGGGCCATTGTTGTGAGGTCTAGACCTTTCTCCATACCTATTATGCTTCACTACGGTGGTTATTATGAAGGCAGAATATAACCTATTTGAGGTTGAACTTGCCCCCCTATTTTTTCCCCGGTCTTTGTCTTTTACATAGAGGATACGTATTTTTTTTAGTTCTTCCACAGATACTGTATTGTTCTGGTTGGAGCCTTTGAAGGTATCTGGAGATAATATTTTCCATTTCATGCTCCTTGTTTCCTCTTCCCAATATTGGTAAACCTGAACCCTACCTTGTCGCTAAGATTCTACTTACAGAGAGCGCCTCACTTCATTGCTTAGTATGGGTAGCTATTTTTAGGCATATTCTTAGAACAACATTATCCTTCCATCTCGTATTTCCCAAAAACATTGTTCCTGGATGACATTCTTATTATCCCAAGCTAGATTCCATAATTTCAACCCTTGGATTATTTCTGACATGTGAATACGATCCTGCAGATTCCAATCGGGGGCATATTTTCCATTCCATAAATTTACCCATGGAGATGTAGTTTCTTTTAGCCATGTCCACCATAACTTGCGCTACAAGCTCGGTTGAAAATTTCTAGGTCATGTAAACCAAAGTCCCTGTTGGCTTATTGGGGCCTAACCCAGGTTCAGAGTTAAGTTAGCTAAAAAAATCCCGATACTACTGGCCCTTTCGGCAATAGTTTGCGGAGCACAGACTGAGACCTCACTCGAAGTAGTATGGGAGGGTGCTAGAACCAGGTTTCCACACCTTGGAGATGCCTGATGAGTTCAACTGGTTCGCGGTTTTGACCCTGCATACGGGTCGCTTCACACACTTTCCCGTACCTCGCAGTCTGATATACTACTTTCGCGCAACCCTACCCAGGGGCTGAACACCTGCACTCTGTGTTATTACCCAAGACCTAATTGGTATTCCAATGTTAGTTGATTATCTTAGCCTACTTGCGTGCTTTAAGTTATACTTAACAACATAAACCATTCATACAGGTGCACGCAGTAAATAAACAATACATTTGCAAATTATCTCAAACACGCATTAACCCAAGAACAAATACACAAAATTATGATAAAACTTCTCTTTATTAATTCCTTCCTTGGTTACAGGCTTGACTCACCATGCGCACTCAGCTACAGGGGTCCGCGCACTCAGCTGCGGATTACTAGGCCTTTGCACACTCAGCTGCAGACTACTAGGCCTCTGCGCACTCAGCTGCAGACTACTAGGCCTCTGCGCACTCAGTTGCAAAGCCTTCTCCTACTCTATGACCCAAAGACACACTTTACACCTCGACTTTGTCAGTTAGACTTTCCTTACTTCTCTTCTTATCTCTTTTACACTTAGAGCCTCACTCTATTTATACAATCCCATGGTCCATAGACCATGGGAAGGTCTATCCAGCCGACATTACATTACAAAACTATGGCGGACAACCCTATGACTCTATCATACTTTCGCGCCCTGCGCCTGCAATTCACAGAGCTTTTACAACAAGATTCAGTCAAAACTTGGGCTTTGAGCCCCAAAACATACCTTGGGGGGATTCCATGCCCAACAGGCCCCCAACACAAACATCGCAACTCGTACTCGAGTCACTCTGTCGGTGTGACGATCTTTGCGTGGAGTCCCTCCAACTATTCTCGAACTGCACAGAGGTCAGTAGTGCACTAAGCTGCTGCTTGCTGGATCTGCTGCATACGCTGTTCCGAGACTTTTGTGTTAGGAGTGCTTCTCTGCACCAATGTGTGCATCCCCTGTATGTGTGTGAGCTTGCCTTCGATGTCTTCCGTGATGGTGAAGGCCTCGTCGATCCAAGGCTAGATGCACGCTTTGAGGACTGCTTCCTTATGTCGTGTCGCGCCCACCTACTCCTTCAGTGCTTTAGCTTGCTGCATCCGTGCAAGTCTCTGGGTGAAGACCACTGTTTGCACAGTTCCTTGGACACTGTCATATTGTTGTTGGAGTTCTCGTGCCTCTCTCTAAGCGATGTATGTTGGGGTCCTCTTGTAGAGTTGTGAGGACCATAAGTGATTCTTCCAACATGTTGGTGCAGTCTCGTACTGCACCTCTGATTTCCTCTAATCATGTTGTAATAGTGCTAGTGCACTATTCTCTGACTTCTAGGGGAGTGGATGGCTGCGCCTTTAACCACAGCTCGACGATCTAAAGATTTAGCTCTAGCTAAACCTTTGTCATTTCCTCCCTAGCCTTGCGAACCCCTGCTGCTAACCTGTGGATCTGCACCTCTGCTAGTATATCTGCTAGGATGGCCAGCTCTGGAACGCTTCAAAAGCGTCATCTATCACCTTCACCGGTTGTTTATTTTGCGACACTAATTTGTCACGCTGCGAGATTAGTTGTTCCATATTTATCTTCTGCTCACTAAGGACTTGGAGCACGCAGCTCTCCCTAGCTTGCAGCTCTACAGTTATCCCATCCTGCAACACATATAATGTCTCATGCGAAAGGGCATTTAGATTAACACCGAGACCTTTCAGCGTGCTAACCGAAGGTCTGTCGGCCTCATTTGATGTCACTAGTGCCCCTTCCGGCAGCACTACTGTGTTCATCATCCGCAAGCGCAACATTTGTTCCACTGCGTGGATACGACTGCGAGGTTGGTTGAAAGGGTACCAACCTAAGGGGGGCGCGCCTGTAATTCCTGCAACTGCGCTCTGAGGACCCCCAATACAATCTGGTTCTCTTGCATGAAATCTTGGAGAGCCTCATTGGTGACATCATGCACCGTCTTTCCAATGTCATGCAGATCACCCTCAGTTAGGGTGATCGGATCAATGGACAATTTCGAGGCCTTGACCTTCTTCCGTGACCCTGCTCGCTCTGTTAGGTGTTGGTGCTTTAGCTGTGTTGACGCGGTTCATGGGTTCGCGCCTCCTTCTTATATTTTTGCTTCCTCTACTTCCTACCCCTTGCGAAGGCATTATTTGGCCCTTGTCCATCTTTGTGGTTGTTGCTGCTGCAGCCTTTTCCTGCTCAGCTGCTTTTTGTGCCGCATCCCATGCTGCCCACACTTTTGCTGCTGCTGTTTGCCAACTGTGCGATGTGTAGCTTGGCATCGTCTTTCTTCTTTTGCACTACCGACTTCTCAATTTCTGCTATGTCTGGGGCACACCATTCCAGCGGCCATGCCTCCAGGACATTGAAAATGGTGTCTTCAGTGGCTACAAAAGGTAGCTTTGTCCACTGTTTAGTCAGGTCCTTGCACCCCCTGATATATATGCTATGCATATCTGCCTTACATTCTGCAAAACTCTGCAAACTACTGTAAACCATGGGTGACAACTGTGACTTAAGATTGATCCACATTCGGATGTTCATCTCCATGAGAACCCAGAAGATCTTGCTGTCGCGTATCCTATTAGCATCCTTCGTGGCCCAGAGCGAAGCGTACTTTGCGGCCTCTGGTAAATCTCTGTCAATTATGGGGAATTGACTATCCTCCGGCAATTCCCTAGCTACGAGCACTATGGACAACAACATCCATGCATAGTGGAATGTTTTGCCCTATTCCTGGGCTTCGTGACAATTTTCTAAAAATTTCATGCATAGGAAGTTCGACCAGTTAAACTAGACCCCCTCTGCGCACTACTTGGACAGTGCGACCGTCAGCACAGGTACCTCGTCTGCGCGGCACTTGCACATAACTTTTCCTGCGAGGATTTGGGTTGCCACGCGTACTGCTTTGTCCTTGATGTTGGAGATGGCGTATCCCCTCTTCTTCTTTTCCATCTTATACTTTTTCTTCATGGCCTCCGTGATGGCCAAATCATTGCCCTTCCCTTCCGATATGGCTGTGGGGTCCTCTCCTTTGTATGGAAGCTGGGAGATGCGATGAATCAAGTTTGTCGTGATGGGGATGGGCTCCTCTAGCCATAAACACCCATCATGCACCAGGCAGAGCAACTGCCTAATGACGAAAATGGTTATTGGGGCGCGGTGGAAATGCGGCACCCGGAGTAGGTTCAACAGCTCGACCTTTTCCACTCTACACAACCACTTCCGCGGCTCTAATGTTGTCACCACCCCGATGGTGTTCCGCTTCATGAGGTTTCCAGTCTCAAGGTGAGGGAACTTCTCGTGGTCAGCGAGGTCCCAATCTTCGACTTTCATGCTCGGGACGTGGCATAGGTGCGTGCCTTCAAACATAATGCCATCTGGGAGGAGTGGGGTCTCGTCCAGGTCTTTGGGCACTTTGGCCTTCCCTTTTTGCAGGGGGGACATAGTTGGGCAGTTTTTTCACAGAGTGCGTAGGCTAAGTATCCACCTCCATGGATTCATCTTCTTCTTCTGCGATGATAAGCTCCTGCAAATCTTCTTCTTCTTCATCTGTTTCTATAGTGACAACTTTCCCCTTCTCCTCCATCGACAATTTGCTAAGGAGCGGGTTCCACAGGGACACGCGTATGGGAACCATTGCTTGTTTGTCCTTCTTGGGATTCAAGATTTTTGCCACAATCCTGACACCTTCTGGAACATCCCCCACAGTTAGGGCCTGCGCGGCCTCCTTGGCGGTCACTTCTGCTATCTGCATGCCATCCTTAGTTGTTGCCATTGTATTTGTGCTACAATCTATCACTCGCAAATTCAGGGGCTCAATCAACGCTCAGCTAACATCACTCAGGGCTCTGCTCAATCACTAAATTCACAAATGACCAAGTGTTGTTTGTTGGGTATCCCTTTGTATTTTATAGCTTTTTGAATTTGAATTCGACCGTTCCCCCAATTCCGGTTCATTAATGCTTTCTTGGCGGTAGATTTTCCCAAATCTTACCCATAAATCATGTTTTAAATGCCTGTCGCCCACTCCATTTGGCCACAAGTCGAGCATCCCATCGTGAATGGTGACTTCAATGGTCACTTTTTGACCAACCTGCGCGTTAGCACAACCTCCCATGCGCGGTTGTGGACCTTGTGACTTTTTGCTTCTGCGCGTAGCTCCAACCTCATGCAACTTTTGGGTAGAGTAGTTTATAGTCTCGCGCTTCCTTTCAACTGCTTGGAGTGCTAAGACTGTATTTCCTTTGGCTAGTCAGGTGGTCGCACCACCCGTGTAGAGTGCCATCCTATCCTCTGCCATGGTTCCCGGAGAATCCCCACCTTTTATTGTTATGGTCGGCATCGTGCATTTCACCATTTGCAACACGTGACCCTGGTCACTATGCTTAGTAATATGTGGTCCAAGCCAAGGCATTAGACTAATCAATTCACGGTAATAGTTCTCAAACTTTTCAGCATGACTTTATGCACCTTGCTTTACCGTCATGGTTTTTTCGGCGAGAAAATCTTCCTTTATCTCGTCCTCCAGCTTTTTTACTTCCACGTCCACCAACGTGCTTTTCTTTCTTAACTATACCCTTTCTTCTTCAAGTTCTTGGAGTCTAAGGTTTCCCTGTTGGATTTCAGCTTCCAAGGTTCCGTAAACGGTCATCCCTACCAGTGCTGGATTAGGATTTTTCAAGTACTAGAGGGCTTATAACGTTCGTCTCATATTCCAGATTTGGCGGTGCTTGCACGGTCAGGGTCTTGCACGTGGTCCTATACGCCCATAGAACCGCTGGTACGCGTAGGTCCCAGTCAGTCTGTTTCGCATTGTGGACCTTGTTCAATACTTTGCACACTTTGTCAAAGGCTTCCACACAGATAACCTTCTATGCGCTTGGTCTTATCATACCTCCTGGTCCCAAACAGAGGGGTTGTTCACGCCATTGTCTTTTCCGCTCCTACTTACCGATCGTGTTTCCTACCGTGCGTACGGTGTGCCTTCATGCAGGTTGCACACCATATTCTTGTATCCATTTTAAAAGGTGGGTGCACGTGTCGTTTTGTTTGGCATACTTGGCTTTTATTCGCATCTGAGGCTTCCCAAATCGTAGGCACATCATCCTTCTGCATTCATGCCAGTCCTCAAAATTCTGCTAGTGCATACCCCACCACCTTACGGGCATAGTGCGCGATATCCATTTCAAAGCATCGAACCGCTGTTGTTCTGGCACTTCTTTTTCAAATTTATTTAGGAACTCCTCTACCTCTCTTAACTTGTCATACATAGGCAGGTCTCTTGTTTCCATTGTTACGCAACACAGTGACCTTATCATCATGTTACAGTTGATCGTGGTTAGCTCGTGTAACTGGTTCTACCATCGTTCTATTTCCTCGTCTGAATCTGAGGTGTAGGAGCTTTCACGCTCCCACGAGAGTCTGCCATCCGCGGTGTGATTTACCCAGTCTTACTCCCGCGCGGTTATCTTGTAGATGCACTGTAGTTCATCGTCACTGTCATTGTCACGCACTGGTTCTGTGTAGCATGATCCTTCTGTAGGGTCTAAAGGTACCACTACATGCAGTGAATTTTTCTCAAAAATCATCTTGCATTCTTTAGATTTATCACTCCATTCATGTCAGTGAACCAATCTATTCCTAGTAACGTGGGATAGGGATTGTTGTCATCAATAATCTCTATCACTTTGAAATCTGCAAGCGCGCTCGCACCTTTGATATCTACCGTTATTCCCTGCAATCTTCCCATAGGTAGGATCCTTTTCTGGTTCACCATTCGCAATTGAATAGAAGACCATTGCAACACAGGCCTGCCCATGCACTCCCATGTTTGATTTGGAAGGACGTTCGCATTTGATTTTAGATCCAAAATTACACGATCCATTTCATATTCCCTGATCTACGCGGTCAATCTCATCTCTCTTCTTGTTTGTGTTATGACCTCATCCGCACCCCTGAAATCCAGCGTGCGCCATCCCTGCATTTTGATCGAGGGTCCATGCTTCGGTCTAAACTCTGTAGGTAGGAGTCTGATCCATCATCAGTTCATAACTTCTAGAAGTGCACTCATCGTGGCCTACTGACTTTCAGAAATTATAGAACAACTGTTGGGAACTCTGCGTATACCTCTGTAATAAATGGCAATTATCTGTAGCATGCTTCCCTCCTATCTCACAAATCGCGCACCATAATGCAGGCATCGCGCTCGGTCCTACTTATGCCTCTGGTCTCAATGGCATTGGTCCTCCTCCCGCTAGGTATTTTGAGAAGACTAGACAATGGTCCTTGTCACGTCCTTCGCCTTTGCAATTTACGCACCATACCTCCTCGTGCGCTTCTGGGCGAGCTGTCCTGTCTTGTTTCATACTCTACATCTAAAGGCACAATTTTTTCAACTGCGCGTGGATCTGTTGAACTCTTAGGTTAGGATCTTGTATCGGGGTTTTGTGCAGTCCCATTGCGATCTCCAAGGCCTTGGCCTGAGTGGTTAGCTTTTGCTGTGACAACGCATTCCTTAGATGCGGTGTTAGCGATGCTACAAACCATGCATGGTGTTGCCCATCTGTCAAGGTCATATTGGCTTCACAAATTGTACACTTTAGTCTTTGATCCAGCTCCTAGGGGGTCTCGCCTAGAAGCACCGTGATTTCCTTAAATCCAATGATCGACTGTGTCTCTGATTTTGGCCTGCTAAATTCTTTGTTCAGCACCACTTGAATATCCGCGATCCTAACATTCGGATTGTCATTGGAATGCTTAATGTACCAAGTCAGTGCGTGATCTTGTAGAGCGCTAACTAGTGTTTCTTTCTTTATGTTGTCATCCATGACTCCCTGTGCTTCCTATACAACCCTTACCACGTGTTATCACAAAATCAAGCACTGAAAGGCTGTTGATCAGTTAGACTCTGTGTAACTATTTCAAACCAGACTTTTGACTAAGGCTTAGCCTCCTTAGCCTGAGAGGGCTCTCTCAAAGGGTTATTGATTTTAAATATTGATGAGATGGCTAACTCTTGCAAAGTAAATTTAACACATATGTTGGCTGGACAGACATTACAAAGACTTCGATTGGGCTCATGGATTTAATCATCATTTCAGCAAACTATAAAACTACTCATTCATAGAAGTCAGGGCATGTAATGTTTAAACACTCAAAATACCTCTCATAGAAACCTCAACTTACAAATACACACAGGAAATCAGAGCAGCAAAGTGAATTCTGAGTGATTGTGTATCTATACAGTTGTAAAACATAAAGGATAAAACAAAACCACATATATCTTGAGCATTTGAAACACTGTGTGAATCCTGAGAAGAAAAGCAGTCATTTGTATTACTGAAAATAAGTTTTTACACAAGCCAAAATAAACTCTGTTTTCTCAAATATCCAACCCTCATTACATCAAAGTTTCATCTATATATAGAAACATATCTTTAACTACTTTGAGCTTCCTCCTCCAGCATGAGGGGAGCTCGATGACTGCTACTAATTACCCCTATCTGCTATTTAACTAACTCATTAAATACAATAAGTACTAAACTGGAATTTTAAAGAGTCCTAATTAAACTAAAACTCTAATTCTATCCTCCTCGTAGAATGATTCTTTCTTGCTCCTTGACACCTGTCTCCTTTCAGTTTGGCCGAGATAGCTGAGAAGAAGATTCAATGTTCCAGGCTAGCTTTGGATGCTGGATGCGTTGATAGTTCAATAATATTAGGATAAAACCCCTGTTTTTCCGGTTCCAGTCTTCCACTACCTCTTCGAAAATGTAGCAGCATGTCTCTAGCTCTTTAATATCCCAAAAATGATGAGCATCACCATATTTCCAAATGTGCTGGAAGCTTCGTTGATGAACAGGTGTGCCAACCAAAACTCCCCGTATGCAGCTCCTTCCAAACCCTAATGACCGATAATAAAGTGACTTTATAATCAAAAACTTTAAACTTACGTCAAAACATTTCACCTTTGTTAAAGGTACACCTGTCATAATTTGAATGGCCTGGTAGCTTCCTTTGATCTCTTTCATGTCACTTATGTGTTCCCTTTGAAAATTTCTGATTATCCCATCAAACTGTTTGCCTGTATTAAAAACAGCACCTACAGCAGTTTCGCAGTTTCGTAGCGCGCTACGAAACTGCGAAACTGTTTAAACAGTTCATCTTTTCCTTGAGATTTTCACTGCTGGACCTTTAATTCTTTAAACCTCCTTTACATGTGGTAGAGATCTATATGTCTTCAAAATAATGGAACTAAACAAAATTTGACAAAACTTAGAACAAGACCTTTCTCACCATCAATGAGCAGCTAATTGACCTAGCTGTGCTTTTAAGTTTGCAACCTCCCTCCTCAGGACTTTGTTTTCAGCTCTTAGATTCATGTTTATTTTTCTGATGAATTTAGCTTGTTTGAGAGCTGGAACTGTCCATGTATAAACATCAGCTACTGAATCCACCTGACCTACTAGGTTTTTACTTCCTTTTAACACAGCTCTTCGATAATTTGCATACCTGACTGCAAACTCCCTAGTGGCATTTGTCACTTTATCAATTTCATTTTTTGCTGCCTCCAACTGGTTCTTTATGGCTATAATATTACCTCCTTGGGAAATAATGACTGTTCTATTCTTGCCTTTTTGCTTAATTCTCTCTGCCTTCTCTGTTCTGGACAATTCTTCTGCTACCTCTGTTCTGGGCAGTTTCTCAGCTTCCCTTACTTGTTTTCTTGTAACAGGTCTTCTTGGTTTGAAGATAAATTCCTCACCTGGTTCATCAAACCTTAGTCTTTTTGAAGCTTTAGATTTTTTAGTGCTTTCTGGTGATGATTGAGTTAAATCAATGTGCATTGGTTCAACATGCACCGGTTCAACCTGCTCAAACTCAATGGCCTCAAGCAAATCACTCAAGCTGGCCTTAGATATCGGGCTTTCCTCAACAGCTAATGCTTTGCCTTTTTCTTTGCTTATTTGACTCCTTGTCCTAACTCTTGAAACTGTTTCAGATCCACTTGGTCCAGGTGCATCTTTCTTATGCTTAGCTTCTTCTTTTGATGATGGCTGAGGTTGCTCTTTAATAACTAAGGGCTTCACTGATTTTATCAACTGTGACTTGGCCTTCTTTTTATCCTTTGCCTCCTTTCGAAGCTCAGCTATCGTGGGTTCCTCAACTGATTCTTCTTTTTCTCTAACCGGCTGTGGAGTAAGACCTGTTTTACTCTGGAAACCAGCCATGAAGATGAAAGAGTTCCAGTCTCTACCAATTTTCTGAAGACCATCTAGCACTAACAGTTTAACCAAACCATGGTGAAATAATGATGTTTCACAATCATCCTTCCTTAATTGCACTTTGTCACACATTTTGCTGAGACTGCGAAACAAGTAAAATGGAATATCTATAGATGCTTTACCCGTAAAATGCAACAACAACTTAAAGTGATAGGAGTAGACCTTATTATATCTTCCCTCACAGGTTAAGTACTTTTGAATACAGGTGAGAAGAAGGGCATAGTGCTCCTTAACATAGTTCCTAGGCACAGCTTTTGTTAAATCTTCATTCACATATGCCTCTTTTAAAAACTCTTTGCAGGGGTTCATATCAAATTTAAAGTTCTTAAACCACTCTTGTCCCCCTCTTGGAATCTCAGTTACAGTAGAAATTGCCTCTGGAGACACTTGAACTTCTAACATAGCTATTTTAGAATTCAAACCCGTGAAGTTTAAGGCAAAATCCTTTGTTACCTGAGCATGGCCACCTTGCAGCTTCTTACAGAAATTCCAACAGCCAGCATCCTTGAAGGCTTTCTTCACGCCCTCATCTCTTAATGCAAGGTCCAAACCTTCAGGCTCTGTTCTCTGACATTTTCCAGACCTATGCTCTTTCTTCTCCATTTCGCTTTTGAAATTTTCACACAGAGAATGGCCAACAGCTTCAACTCAAATGGTAATTCAAATTTTTTTAACGCGGGCTCGCTTGAAAACAGGCTCACTTGAAAAACTCGGGCTCGCTTGCAAAATCAAATATCTCATCACACAGGTTGGTCATTTATGCATCATCTACGATCATCATAAAAAATCTTTGCACGGTAAAACCATTTGAATAATATTTATGTGCATGCCTAAAAATCTATTGGTGGAGTGATGGTTAATGAGTGTTTGGGAGGTACGCCCACTGACATGAACGGACAGAAGTGATGACTCATCCACAGACTTGACCCTTTAAGGAATATATGCTGCAAAACGCACGAATCTGTGATTTCGTAGCGCAGTTAGATATGAATTGGCAAAATGCGCTGCGAAACGGCTTGATGCTGACGCGCTACGAAATGGCTAAACAATGATTACACTGCAGAACTGACCAATGAGACTGCGCTGCGGAATTACGGAAAGGATCGGTGACATAGGTAAGACAAGACATGGCTTTAACAATCATGATGGAGGATGACCGATAGGATTAGAGAATGATTTACATCAAACACCTTTAAAACTTCAACCCTAAGTAAGAAACATAGGACAAAAAACATTTGACACCAATTTTTTGACATTAAACTTGGACAAAGGATTATATACCTATGTTTATAGTTCTGAGTGATAACAGTGGCTCCACTTGGGATAGTGTGCCCTTGTGGTACACTAAGAACATGCAGTTCCAGTGCCTTTATCCTTTTCTTAAAAACACACACACACTTGACAAGCATTCCTTTCTAGCTTTGTGGGCCTTCTCCTCGGGCTAAAGCTTTTCTGTTCAGCTTGTCATTTATTTTCAACAGGAAAAATTCATAAAACGGTTATATACAATGCTCATGAGATTCTTGGCAGACTTTCAGTGATTGTAATGCTTTAAGAACCTGCCATTAACAGGTCCTCCAGCATATGGTGTTCCATCAACTTCCTGCAGAATATAGGTGTTATTTCCATGGAAAGCAGAAATCTGATATGGTCCCTTCCACAAATTTTCAAATTTACCATGTTTACATTTCTCTTCAATTCTGGCTTCCCATTTCAGGACTTTATCATGAATCTGAAATGTAACCTCTTTGATCTTCTTGTCAAATGCTCTCTTGACCTGATTCTGGTTTTGTTGATGACCTTCAAACACCTCACTCCTTTTCTCCTGCAAAGCTATTAGCTGATTTATCCTTCGCTGTATGGAATTTGGTTCCTCTTCTAATCCTTGAATCAGCTTCATGACTGGTACCCGGAGAGAAGTTGGGAATATAGCCTCTGCTCCATACACAAGTTCATATGGTGATGTTCCAATGGACCTCTTTGTGCAAATTCGATCAGCCCACAAGGCATACTTCAGCTTCAAATGCCAGGCCTTTTTATTTTCCTGCAACAGCTTCTTAATAATCCTTACAAGACTCTTGTTTGAACTTTCAGCTAAGCCATTTCCCTGTGGATAATAAGCAGTGGAATGACCAAGGGAAATGTGGTATTGATGACAAAAATTTATCAATCTTTTGGACTTAAAAGCCTGGGCATTATCTGCTATAATCTTGATTGGACAACCAAACCTTGATAAGATGTTATTTTCTAAAAAGGAAATTATCACTGAATCATTTGCTTGCCTGGTAGGTATTGCCTCTATCCACTTTGTAAAATAATCAGTGGCTGTGAGAATCCAGCGATGCTGTCCTGATGAAGGAGGGTGGATTTCCCCTATAAAATCTAATCCCCACTGCTGGAAAGGTGCTTCAACATAAATAGGAACCAAGGGCATTGGCATGAGCTTTCTCTTTCCTTCAAATACTTGACATTCATGGCATGATGCTATTTTTTTATAAATGTCTCTGAACATAGTTGGCCAAAAATATCCAGCTCTTAGAACTTTGTTTGCAGTGGCTTTCCAATAGTGATGGCCTCCACAATCCCCTTTATGAAATTCATCAATTACCTTATCGACTTCTTCCTCAATGAGACAATTTAATAGAATTCCTCCTGCATCCTTCCAAAATAAATTTTTATCATATACAAAATATCTGAGAGACTTCAACTTGGTGAACCGAGCTTTGGATTTTGAAAGGCTATCAGGGGCTCTATTATGCTGCAAGACAAATTCTACATCCTTATACCACTCTGAGATCAGAAATTTTTCATTGATTTGGACCAATTCTTCTTCATTTTCAGAAATTTCTGATATTTCTGTGCTAAAATTGATACCAATGCAGTCGAGATTTGACTGAGTTAACAACTTTGCTAAGCCCTGACCCTTTACCAACTTGGTGGGCCTGATCTCAATGTCATATTCCAACAGCTTGGCTATCCATTTTCCTCTTTTTCCATCCGGGTCTGCTTGTGTAAGAATATCTTTTATAACAACACTTGGCACGTATGCAACAATATGAGAATGCAACACATAAATTCTGAAATCCTTAATTGCTTTCACCAATGCATATGCCTGCTTCTCTAAGATATTATATTTCAATTCAGCATTAGCCAGTGTCTTGCTAAAGAAAGAAATGGGCTGTTCAGTACCTTGACTTCCTTTCTGCAGTAAAACTCCAGCAATTGTATCTTCAGAAGCAAATGTGAAGATCAGGAACTCCTTGGTAAAATCCGGGCTGATGAGGACTGGTGCTTGAGTGAGTGCTTTTTTGATTTCTTCAAATGACTTCTTTGCTTCAGCTGTCCACTTAAAATCTGCTCCTTTCCTTAACATCTTTGTTATATGTTTGACCACTTCAGCAAAGTTAGGAATGAATCTTCTAACAAAATTAACTTTTCCAAGAAAGGATTGAACCTCTTTCTTGCTCCTTGGCAAATCTAGCCTTTGAATAGCACTAACTCTATTAGGATCAATCTTAATTCCCTCTTCAGAAATAATATGTCCAAGCAATTTGCCAGAAGTTAAAGCAAAGATACTTTTGGTTGGGTTTAAAGAAATACCAAACCTCCTACACTTTAGTAAGATCCTTTCAAGGTGCTTTAAGTGATCTTCTTCCTTCTTTGAAAAGACTGTGATATCATCAAGATATACCACCACTGATTTATCTTTTTCTTCAGCAAAAGCAATGTCCATAGCCCTCTGGAAAGTCGCTCCTGCATTCATGAGGCCAAAGGGCATCTTTGCATACATAAATGTGCCCCATGGTGTAGTGAAAGCTGTCTTCTCCTGATCATCTGGATGAACAAGGATCTGATTATACCCTGAGAAGCCATCCAGCATAGACATTCTTTGGGAACCAACAATATTTTGCAAAATGAGATCCATTTTAGGAAGAGGGTAATTATCTTTCAGTGAAGCCTTATTTAAGTTCCTGAAGTCTATGCAAATTCTAATCTCCCCATTCTTTTTCCTGACTGGTACCAAGTTAGCAAGCCAATTTGAGAATCTGATTGGAACAATAATTTTTGCATCAAAAAGTTTTTTCACTTCTTTTTCAATTAGTGGCATCAGAAGGGGATTGATTCTCCTTAATTTCTGCTTAAAAGGCTTCTCATTTTGCTTAATTGGGATGGTATGTTGTATGATTGAAGAATCATACTGCTTCATATCAGCATAACTCCATGCGAAAACATCAATAAACTTCTTCATCAATTCAACATATTTGACCTTCATATCAGCTGATAAGAACTTTGAAATCTTGACCAATTTGGGCACAACTGAGTCACCTAAATTACAGCTCTCTATTTCCTCTTCATTAGCTTGCAATCTTGGTGCTTTAAACACATCATTTTGATCAAATAACTTTTCAAGTGGAATAAGGCCTTTAGGAATTAGGTTGTTTTGTAGCTGCAACACTTCAGACTTTTCCCTTGTCTCTGTTAACATATTCTGCTGATCTATTTGATTATGCTCAAATTCATCTTTCAATTCAAGAAAATTTCTTACCTGCTGATCATCTTCAAAGACTTGCCAGTTTATGATATTATCTGGGATGACTGGTCTATGGCGAACCTTCACTTCATAGCTATCAGAAGAATGTTTAGGAATAATAAAAAGACTAGCTGCAACAGCAAGAGAATCTGCAACAGAATTTTGATCTCTGGTTTTTATACTGAAGGTATATGATTGAAATTTTTCCAACAATTCCAACACTAAATTTCTATAGGCTCTCATCCTGGCATCTTTTGTTTGGTATGTACCTTGTACTTGCTTTATAATTAATTCAGAATCTCCACAAACAGCAATGTTCTTTGCCTTCAACTCTATCAAGGTTTCCAATCCTAAAACCAGAGATTCGTACTCAGCCATGTTATTGGTACAATCAAAGTTCAGTTTGTATGACAGGAACTTACTTTCTTCAGTTGGACTAGTGATCCAAATCCCAGCTCCTGCGCCTTCTTTTCCTGCTGCTCCATCAAAGTATAAGGACCAACAACCAGTGATGTCTCTTTCATTTCTTTGCTGTACCTCCTGACACTGATTTTCTGCATGTTCATCTTGTGATTCTTTTCCAACTGATTCATTGAAAAGAATAGCTGATCCAAGGCCTGTATCACAAGAGTAAATAGGAAAATTCTGAGGCTTGTCCTTGCTGCTTACCATATATGCCATCCTTGTTTCACGATACAACCTCCTTTGTTCACCAAACACTGGGATAGTAGCATATGTCAGATCCATTTGCATGGTACCCTTGATTTTTGCTGCCCATGACCTTGAAAGAAGCATCCCAAACTTAGGTGGAATGTCTGCAACAACAATGTCCATGACAGTTGTTTTTGCTAGGATTTGTGTGAGTGCCACAACAACATCTTTTATCAACCCAATGCAATGAACCCTCTTTGAATCAAAAGAAAATAAGTCCTTGTATGGTCTAGTTACTTCTAATCCCAGTCTTTCCATAATTACCTTAGGCATGAGATTATGTGATGCCCCTGAATCCAGCATAGCATTATGTAGAGTCATATCATGGATATTAATGCTTATATAAAAAGGAGGAAACTCATCATTTTGTTCATCCTCAAGTCTTGGTCCTAAACAGATAATAGGATTATCCTCTTGCACATTTAGAATATCAGCCCCTCCTGGTGGAGAATTAAGCATTTCCACAATCTTGCTTCTATATTTGTCTACTTTCAGAATTTCATTGAATGGGACTGATATTTTAATTTTTGCAATCTCATTTTCTATATTAAAAACAGAAGTAGACCTTTCAAGTTCCTTAGGAGGTGCAGGGTTCTGAATATCCTTTCTGTCACCAGAGGAATCACCTTTACCATCAATCTGCTTTGACTTTTCCTTTTTATCTTCAACTGCCTTTGAAATATTCTTCTTGGGCTGTGCTTTATTTGCTGTAATAGGGACATCTCGGTTTCTGAGATTGTACTGCTTCTGAATTTCAAATATGGCATGCTGATAACCCTTTAAGAAATCTGAAGGCTCCTCTTCTGCTTTTAACTGGCTGGACTCATCATGTTCCTCCTTTGTTAAGAAAATTTCTGAATCTTCTTCACCAAAACAATGAATAGATTCCTCAGGTACTTCAGGTTCTTCTTCTTCATCCACCATGTTTTGTTGGAAAGGAGGTCTCACTGGAGGATCTGCCTGCTGATTTCTATTTTCTCTTGGCCTTTGCTGATTTTGAGGCCTTCTAAATTGAGGGTTCCTAAACCGAGGCTCTTGTTGTGCTTGGGGAGCAGCAGTATTCCCAAGTGCTAATTGGTCCATCAATTTCTCCATGGTTTTCATCATGGTTTCAAACTTGTCTTCTTGAGCAGAGGTAGAAGGCTTCTCTTCTTCCTTTATCTTAGTCTTTGCCATCTTCGACTTCTTAGCAGCAAGCATATTTACATCTACATTGATTGCATCATTTTGCATTTCAGCCAGAGTAGCAGACTCTCTTTCTCTGAGCAAAAGAGAGAAATCTGAATCAAATGACTCAGCATATCTTAACTGTGCCAAAGCTCCAGGAGGTTTCAAATGTGCTGGAATGGAATTATATACTTTATTAAACCTCTTAGAAAAGTTTTGAACAGTTTCATCTGGAGCTCTTCTTAGACTATTATATTCAGTGAGGGCTTGAACAGGATTGGTTCTATTTCCCCATTTCCTCAGAAAACTATCTTCAAACTCAGCCCAACTATGAATGCTACCAGCTCCCAGGGCTTTAAACCATTTTCGGACTTCCCCAATAAAAGTTTGAGCAAACAGTCTTAATTTTACATCTTCATCATCCACTTCTTCCCTATCAACAAAATCATTGAATCTATCCACATGTTCTTCAGCTGTAATGTTTTCATCTCCTCCCCATGTTGGAATTCTAGCAGCATATTTACTAGGGAGATCATGCAAAACAACAGGGAGAGCTAGAGGAGCATACCTAGCAGGTACAGCCATAATGAATGGAGGAGTAGTGACAACAGGTATTGTATGACCAGAGGGACCAGAACTAGTATGAGATGTTGTCTGAGGACTATTTGGACTAGCAGAGGCAGAAGATAAAGTATGAGTACGGAAAGGACTATTGGGACTTTGTAAACCACTGACAAAAGAACTCCAATTTGGGAGAGGTAAACCAGTTTTAGATTTAAGCAAAACTTCAAAAGGGTCAAGCTCCTTGAGCTGTTTCAAGTCCTCCTCCTCTAATAACAATTCAGAAGTAACTATTTCCCAAAACTCTTCTTTATCTTTTTGTGACACTAAAGATGAAGTATCAATGCCTCTCTTTTGTAAATCCAAAATGATACCAATAAGTTCTTCGTTTTCAGACCTCAACAAGACTTCTTGAATTTTATCATCAACAATTTTATCTTCAGGACTTCTAGAAAACTCAGGAAACAAAGACTTTGAAATATTTGAAGTACCTGGTATATCAGAAAATCTTTGTCTACTCCTTGAGATGATATTAGGATTATCCACAGGACTAGGTGGGTTTGGGTCAGGATTACTCCTTGTATATCTTCCTCTCGAAGCCACCTTTGTAAACTTTAGGAATTAATGGAGTCACCAAGGTAGAATGCAGCCTCGAAAACCTTTTTGAGCTCCTGCTACCTTCAGAAGTTCAATCTTAGAATTTCGGGAATGAGTAATCTTCAGGCTCCCGACAGATGCACCAAAATGTTATCACAAAATCAAGCACTGAAAGGCTGCTGATCAGTTAGACTCTGTGTAACTATTTCAAACCAGACTTTTGACTAAGGCTTAGCCTCCTTAGCCTGAGAGGGCTCTCTCAAAGGGTTATTGATTTTAAATATTGATGAGATGGCTAACTCTTGCAAAGTAAATTTAACACATATGTTGGCTGGACAGACATTACAAAGACTTCCATTGGGCTCATGGAGTTAATCATCATTTCAGCAAACTATAAAACTACTCATTCATAGAAGTCAGGGCATGTAATGTTTAAACACTCAAAATACCTCTCATAGAAACCTCAACTTACAAATACACACAGGAAATCAGAGCAGCAAAGTGAATTCTGAGTGATTGTGTATCTATACAGTTGTAAAACATAAAGGATAAAACAAAACCACATATATCTTGAGCATTTGAAACACTGTGTGAATCCTGAGAAGAAAAGCAGTCATTTGTATTACTGAAAATAAGTTTTTACACAAGCCAAAATAAACTCTGTTTTCTCAAATATCCAACCCTCATTACATCAAAGTTTCATCTATATATAGAAACATATCTTTAACTACTTTGAGCTTCCTCCTCCAGCATGAGGGGAGCTCGATGACTGCTACTAATTACCCCTATCTGCTATTTAACTGACTCATTAAATACAATAAGTGCTAAACTGGAATTTTAAAGAGTCCTAATTAAACTAAAACTCTAATTCTATCCTCCTCGTAGAATGATTCTTTCTTGCTCCTTGACACCTGTCTCCTTTCAGTTTGGCCGAGATAGCTGAGAAGAAGATTCAATGTTCCAGGCTAGCTTTGGATGCTGGATGCGTTGATGGTTCAATAATATTAGGATAAAACCCCTGTTTTTCCGGTTCCAGTCTTCCACTACCTCTTCGAAAATGTAGCAGCATGTCTCCAGCTCTTTAATATCCCAAAAATGATGAGCATCACCATATTTCCAAATGTGCTGGAAGCTTCGTTGATGAACAGGTGTGCCAACCAAAACTCCCCGTATGCAGCTCCTTCCAAACCCTAATGACCGATAATAAAGTGACTTTATAATCAAAAACTTTAAACTTAGGTCAAAACATTTCACCTTTGTTAAAGGTACACCTGTCATAATTTGAATGGCCTGGTAGCTTCCTTTGATCTCTTTCATGTCACTTAGGTGTTCCCTTTGAAAATTTCTGATTATCCCATCAAACTGTTTGCCTGTATTAAAAATAGCACCTACAGCAGTTTCGCAGTTTCGTAGCGCGCTACGAAACTGCGAAACTGTTTAAACAGTTCATCTTTTCCTTGAGATTTTCACTGCTGGACCTTTAATTCTTTAAACCTCCTTTACATGTGGCAGAGATCTATATGTCTTCAAAATAATGGAACTAAACAAAATTTGACAAAACTTAGAACAAGACCTTTCTCACCATCAATGAGCAGCTAATTGACCTAGCTGTGCTTTTAAGTTTGCAACCTCCCTCCTCAGGACTTTGTTTTCAGCTCTTAGATTCATGTTTATTTTTCTGATGAATTTAGCTTGTTTGAGAGCTGGAACTGTCCATGTATAAACATCAGCTACTGAATCCACCTGACCTATTAGGTTTTTACTTCCTTTTAACACAGCTCTTCGATAATTTGCATACCTGACTGCAAACTCCCTAGTGGCATTTGTCACTTTATCAATTTCATTTTTTGCTGCCTCCAACTGGTTCTTTATGGCTATAATATTACCTCCTTGGGAAATAATGACTGTTCTATTCTTGCCTTTTTGCTTAATTCTCTCTGCCTTCTTTGTTCTGGACAATTCTTCTGCTACCTCTGTTCTGGGCAGTTTCTCAGCTTCCCTTGTTTTCTTGTAACAGGTCTTCTTGGTTTGAAGATAAATTCCTCACCTGGTTCATCAAACCTTAGTATTTTTGAAGCTTTAGATTTTTTAGTGCTTTCTGGTGATGATTGAGTTAAATCAATGTGCATTGGTTCAACATGCACCGGTTCAACCTGCTCAAACTCAATGGCCTCAAGCAAATCACTCAAGCTGGCCTTAGATATCGGGCTTTCCTCAACAGCTAATGCTTTGCCTTTTTCTTTGCTTATTTGACTCCTTGTCCTAACTCTTGACACTGTTTCAGATCCACTTGGTCCAGGTGCATCTTTCTTATGCTTAGCTTCTTCTTTTGATGATGGCTGAGGTTTCTCTTTAATAACCAAGGGCTTCACTGATTTTCTCAACTGTGACTTGGCCTTCTTTTTATCCTTTGCCTCCTTTCGAAGCTCAGCTATCGTGGGTTCCTCAACTGATTCTTCTTTTTCTCTAACCGGATGTGGAGTAAGACCTGTTTTACTCTGGAAACCAGCCATGAAGATGAAAGAGTTCCAGTCTCTACCAATTTTCTGAAGACCATCTAGCACTAACAGTTTAACCAAACCATGGTGAAATAATGATGTTTCACAATCATCCTTCCTTAATTGCACTTTGTCACACATTTTTCTGAGACTGCGAAACAAGTAAAATGGAATATCTATAGATGCTTTACCCATAAAATGTAACAGCAACTTAAAGTGATAGGAGTAGACCTTATTATATCTTCCCTCACAGGTTAAGTACTTTTGAATACAGGTGAGAAGAAGGGCATAGTGCTCCTTAACATAGTTCCTAGGCACAACTTTTGTTAAATCTTCATTCACATATGCCTCTTTTAAAAACTCTTTGCAGGGGTTCATATCAAATTTAAAGTTCTTAAACCACTCTTGTCCCCCTCTTGGAATCTCAGTTACAGTAGCAATTGCCTCTGGAGACACTTGAACTTCTAACATAGCTATTTTAGAATTCAAACCCGTGAAGTTTAAGGCAAAATCCTTTGTTACCTGAGCATGGCCACCCTGCAGCTTCTTACAGAAATTCCAACAGCCAGCATCCTTGAAGGCTTTCTTCACGCCCTCATCTCTTAATGCAAGGTCCAAACCTTCAGGCTCTGTTCTCTGACATTTTCCAGACCTATGCTCTTTCTTCTCCATTTCGCTTTTGAAATTTTCACACAGAGAATGGCCAACAGCTTCAACTCAAATGGTAATTCAATTTTTTTTAACGCGGGCTCGCTTGAAAACAAGCTCACTTGAAAAACTCGGGCTCGCTTGCAAAATCAAATATCTCATCACATAGGTTGGTCATTTATGCATCATCTACGATCATCATAAAAAATCTTTGCACGGTAAAACAATTTGAATAATATTTATGTGCATGCCTAAAAATCTATTGGTGGAGTGATGGTTAATGAGTGTTTGGGAGGTACGCCCACTGACATGAACGGACAGAAGTGATGACTCATCCATAGACTTGACCCTTTAAGGAATATATGCTGCAAAACGCACGAATCTGCGATTTCGTAGCGCAGTTAGATATGAATTGGCAAAATGCGCTGCGAAACGGCTTGATGCTGACGCGCTACGAAATGGCTAAACAATGATTACACTGCAGAACTGACCAATGAGACTGCGCTGCGGAATTACGGAAAGGATCGGTGACATAGGTAAGACAAGACATGGCTTTAACAATCATGATGGAGGATGACCGATAGGATTAGAGAATGATTTACATCAAACACCTTTAAAACTTCAACCCTAAGTAAGAAACATAGGACAAAAAACATTTGACACCAATTTTTTGACATTAAACTTGGACAAAGGATTATATACCTATGTTTATAGTTCTGAGTGATAACACCACGAACCAAAATTGGTCTGGATCTTCATTCCCTACTCCTTTGAACACCGAAAACTTTATCACACTTTCCATACTGAACTGTGGTGGTGGCGGAGGTGGTGTCGGTGAAGACGGGGGTGAAGATGGTGAAACTGGTGGTGGTGTAGGTGGAAGTGGTATGTGCAGAATTCACTGCTTTATCACACTGATCGCACTTCTTAGTGAAACCTTCGCGAGCTCTTCCTCGCTTTCTCGCGGAGGTGAAATCAAGGGGCTAGTTTCTAGTTCTGCGCTACCTCCATTTCTGTAGATCCTCCCACTCCGCGTAGCCCCAAACATCAATTTATTTGCATAACCCACTTTTCACACAGTAGCATTTTAATCCAACTGTTCAAATATTTAACGTACTTACCTCGTGGTCCCTTGAGGAAGCATCGTTCCGCCTCGCTATATCTCACTGAAGTATCTACCGTGAACTTAGTGATAAATCCTCCTATAATTTGATCGAGCCAGTGATCCACAACGCGCACGATATCATCTTCCAATGCTTCCAATATGCACACCAACTCTAGAGTCCACACAATAGGTTTGTCGAGCCTACACCTTCCTTGACTGTCTACTAGATTCACGATCCATTTGTACAATTTAGAGGGGAAGGATGCAAAGAAAATTTCGTGGATTCCTGTTTTCCTGCACCACGAACTTGTGAATCTTTCTGTCCAACCACTCTTCAATTCCTTTCTTTGTCGGATTCTAGTGATACTACATCAGACATCTCTATGCAGATCCCAGTCCTGACAATGGAACCATTTGTTGGCTTATTGGTGCCTGACCCAGGTTCGAAGTTAAGTTAGCCAAACAAATCCCAATACTATTGGCCCTTTCGACAACAGTCCGCGGAGTGTGAACTGAGGTCTCACCCGAAGTAGTATGGGAGGGTGCTAGAAGTAGGTTTCCGCACCCCAGAGATATCTGATGAGTTCAACTGGTTCGCGGTTTTGACCCTGCGTGCAGGTCGCTTCGCGCACTTTCCTGTACCTTGCAGTTTGATATACTACCTTCTCACATCCCTACCTAGGGGATGAATGCCGCGCTCTGTGTTATTACACAAGACCTTACTGGTATTCCAATGTTAGTTGATTATCTTAGCCTACTTGCGTGCTTTAAGTTATACTTAACAACATAAACCATTCATACAGGTGTGCGTAGTAAATAAACAATACATTTGCAAATTATATCAAACATGCATTAGCCAAAGAAAAGATACACAGAATTATGGTAAAACTTCTCTTTATTAATTCCTTCCTTTGTTACAGACTCGACTCACCCTGCACACTCAGCTGCAGGGGTCCATGCATTAAGTTGCGGACTACTAGGCCTCTGCGCACTCAGCTGCAGAGCCTTCTCCTACTCTACGACCCAAAGGCACACTTTACACTTTGACTCTGTCACGTAGACTTTCCTTACTTCTCTTCTTATCTCTTTTACACTTAAAGCCTCACTATATTTATACAATCCCATGGTTCGTGGAACATGGGTAGGTCTATCTAGCCGACATTACATTACAAAACTAGGGCTGACAACCATGTGACTCTATCATACTTTTGCGCCCCACACCCACAATTCGCGAAGCTTTTACAACAAGATTCAGTCAAAACTTGGGCTTTGAGCCCCAAAACATGCCTTGGGGGGATTCCATGCCCAACAGTCCCCAAATTTTTTTGGTTTACATACTTTCTCCCATGCTAATAATGTCCATTTTCATTTGTCATCAACGCCTTTCCATAGGAAGTTTTGTTGGGTCTCTCTTATCCTTTTAAGGATTCCTTTCGGGGCCGAGAGGACAAATAACATGTATCTTGAGATTTCTTGCAGCACAACCTTGGTAAAAACAAGCCTTCTAGCAAAATTCATAGCTCTATAAGTCCAATGCTTCACTCTATCTTCCAGATTATAAATGACTTGTTCCCAATTTTATTTCTTCCATTCTCTATCTATCAAAGGAATACCTAGATATCTAGATGGAAGACACTTCCTTTGAAACCCAAGGATATTAGTTAAATTCCTCTAAATAGATATGGGTGTATTAAAGAAGAAAACCATAGATTTTTCCTGATTAATCTCCATAGCTGAGGCTTCAGAGAACGTGTCCATAATGTCTTTGAATGCTTTGGCTTCTTTTACTATGGGGGTGCCATGAAAAATATTGTCATTTATGAACTACTAGTGGGTTGTAGTTGGGCATCCTTCATGAGGCTGAAGACCTTTGATATCTCTTTCTTTGGAATCCAAGACAATACTGAGAGGGGTGGTGAATCAATATTGTAATGATTTTACCAATTCAAATTTTCTTTTTACTTTGTGTGATAACAATAAGACAATAAAGAGAAATTTCAACAATAAGTATGATAAACAACTACTTAATCAATGGAACATGCAAGGAACAAGTAACTTTGGAAACTTCTTCTCCATTTTATTCATAGGGCAAGCTACAACTTGCAAATATAATGTTTTGACTACAATAGCTGCAACTGAATGGAGCTACAACCCCAACTATTCTCCAACACCCAGAAGAAGGAGCACCAACCTCTGATCAACAAGCTACAACTTGCTTTAGACACTCATTGTTCCATCTTTCATCCATTTTCACACTAGGATCAATGTCTGCCTTCTCTGCTATCAAAACAAACAATTTATCTCAGTCACCTCACATAAACAACTACAAAAATCACCATACCAACACCTCACTGCACTATTAAGCCCTATCTAAAAAAATTGTGTGTAGAATCTGCTTGATTAGGCCTGCTTATATAGAAATTTTGCTTGATATATATATTTTTTTCTTTCTATTTTCTTTGATTGTTGCATGCTTCCTTATTTTTTCCTTTGACATGTTTATTTCAATCCTCTGTACTTGTTCACCAAGGTCTCAGACCTTAATCAAATTTTCCTACTAGTTAAATTGAGTTTATTTGCATATTTTGGCTAATCTAGAATTTTTACTGGTTTTAGAAGTGATTCACTATCTTTATCCACTATTCAATTTTGGCTTAACTGCAAAAAATTGCAATTAAACTAGAAATTCTGCTAAATTTTGGCTTAAGCCCCTTTTGCTGGCTCCTTTTCCTACTTCTTCGCCATAAGTCCAAGTCTCAATGACCACCAACTTAGGCCCTGAGTGTTAAGTCCTTTAAATTATTTTTAGAAGCTTATTTCCTTTGTTAACGGCTTTGCTTCATTGGTCATGATTCTATGCGAAGTGACCATGCTGAGCGCTAAGGTCCAAGCTCCTAGATTTTTTATTAATTGGAATTCTTAAAATGTTACAAGATTATGGGATCCAGGGATGGCCCCACATTCTTCTTCCCTGCCCTTGGTCAAGTTTCTACATGAAACAATCCAAAGGAGCAGGCACTTAGGCGCTCTCGAAGCCTCCATGGCTCTTTATAACTGTCGTTCCCACAGTCTTTACCTATGGCATAGAGTCGAGTGTGGGTGCTTAGCCCATAGCTCCCTTCCTTTTGGCACATTGAATTTGTGTACCATTGTGAACCCGCCAGTGTAAAACCTTCGAGTTGACATGTCCTATGGGGACCACCTAACACTCTCTCTATTGGCCATCATTTTGCCTTCGTGTCTCAGTTCCTTTTATCCAGAGTCGCCACAAAATGCACAACAATTAATCTTCTGGGTTCATGTCCCATGGGATGAGCTATACTGTGGGGTCCTCCCACTACAACAAGATCCAATAGAAAAATTCTCCAGGTTGAGTCAGCCACCACATCATCACAATGCCTCTGTCCTAGTGCATCCCTTTTATGCCTTGTTAACAATCTATCAAGGTCCATCCAGTAGGATGACATCATGATGATGTCACAAATGCTACATGTCGACTAGTGATTTGTGACACATGTCACCTAGAAAAAGGGCCATTCGGGTGCCAAAAAAATTGAATATGTCTACCACGTGTCCATGCTGACATCATCCTATGAAGTCATCTTCCCTCATCATTGAAACAAAACAAGTATCATGATTTGAGACAAAATGATCAATTTTGATATGGAACTAGATCAAGAAAGGAAGACATGGAATGAAGGCTTAAGATTATTGTAGAAGATATTGACTGAATGATGTCTCTTGAACATAATGACGACACTGAATGGAGTTGGCAGTATTGAACCAAAACCAAAAGTGGAGGCTTTGAAATGGTATTATAAACCAAAAGACAAGAAGATTTCCCAACCCAACAACCATGGAGATGAAGTGGAAGAGTGTCGCGTTCAAGTGCGACTCACTTCCATTAAAAAAATGGAGTACCATGTTTTCCCAATTTCCCTAACCATACTAGCTAGTATCTCTTTAATTTTTAACAAGCTTGAGGAGGATAACATATGCTTGATCTGTAAGTTCATCCTTCAGATGAATCACTATGAGAATATTTAACAAACTTAGAGAAGGAGTGGTTCAGTCCCATTATGAATGATGAGTCCATCACTGTTTGATGTTTTAACAAGTCCAGTGAAGGTATAACTCGACATATTTTTCATGTTTATATAGTTTGAAAAAGATGCGAAAAAGATGTCGCTTTTCATAGATAGTGCCTTAGGTATGAAAAGGCAGAAAATAATAACCAAGAGAACCTCTTGGTCATGTTTTACTAAGGTATCCCTTTTTTGTAAATAGTCTATCTTAGTCTAGAAAAGGGTTAAACTTATATTGAGTAGACATCTTTTTCATTCACTTTAATGAGTTCATAAAGACAAGTGCTCGACAATCTTTTCATGTTTTGGGAGTTTGAAAATAGATGAAAGAGAACTCCAAGGGGTTCCTTCTTCGTAGATTTACAGAGCCCAAAAAGTGATAAAATTGTGCTCCTCGGTCAAAATAATTTGTTGAAAACACAATAAAATCCATCAAACATCTGTTGACTTGCACATAACAACGCAAAAAAGATTAACAACGCTTGTTTTAGGGTAAAAATGGGTTGTAACTAGGTCAAAACATTAAATATGAATAAAATAATGGAAGAAACAACCTTAAATATTCAAAATGACTATTCATCTTTACCATTTCACATTTACCTTCAACAGTGAGCATTTTGAGTAGTTTTTACCTTTGATCTTCTACAGTTGTTTATGCTCTTATGGTGTCTTTGAATAAAATTTCAGAATACCATATATAAAGATTAACACAAACTTGTCTGGAAAATTATTAAAGACTGTGGAAATACTGGGGGGGGTGAATCAGTATTTCTTACTATTTATTTTTTAATTGTTCTAGTGATTGTCAAAAACCTATATAGATATGTATATGTATACATAGAACACAGAAATCAACAGCTGAATTTAATGCTTTTAATAAAACTCAAGACAGTGCAAAGAAATAGATACAATATAAGTATAAATCTGATTGTGAATAGTTGCCAAGCTCCAAATTGGACTTCAGTGAGGCTCCAACCTCCAGAGCACCAACTCTGTTTTGCAGTGGTTCTACACTTAGGAGCACCTACCCCAATGACTTCAGTCCTGTTCAGTTCTGAGGCTCCAACCTCTTGGGCTCCAGCCCAACTTTGGTATAAAAAGGTATGCTGCTGCACTCTATTTAGTTGAGGTTGTCTCACTCCTTCTCTCCTGCCTCTGCTGCTTTTGCTGCCTCTATAGCCTCCGCTGCTTTTTCTGTCTCTTTTGCCCCTGTTGCTTCTACTATCTCACCCTCGGGTTATTCACCACCATGACGGCCCCAACAATTCTCTATTTCTACTGTTTTATACATTCCCATGCATTTGTCCATTCATTTCCGCTTACACCGTCTCTTAGGCTTCCTCCTCAGTCGCTATCATTTCCTCTGACTCGCTTGATCTTTCAGCTTCCCTCCTTGACTGCTATGACCAATTCTCCTCATTATTGTCTTTGTCTTCTATTTGTCCTTCCGAGGAATGTTGAGAATGCAACAAGATGATGGAGCTTAGTGGAAATGAGTCGCCTTCACTAAGTGGGCCCGCAGGCAAATTATGGCGCAAAGTATATTTTTAGACATATGGATCATGGTCTATGAGTTGCAGGATGTTGTTTATGGATGATTGGTCATGTTGGGAAAAATAGATGGACTTCTATTTTTGGTTCACAACAAGAGTGATCAAAGTCTATTTTTAGACTGCCAGGTTAAAAATAGAAAAGTCAAATATTATTGTCTCATAATAATATTTAGACTATAAACTTATCTTATCCTCTTGGAGCACTTCAGTTTGTGCTACAGATGTGGCACATGCAACTGTTAGAAGGAAATACGATTTTCTTATGAGTTAGTTGAGCTATTGCATGCAGGACATCAGTTAGAACTCATGCATGTGAGTTCTGTGGAGTTGGATGTGGAGTTGATGGAGTTGTGTTTAGTTTGACTTGGTTAAACTAGTTGTAATTAGTCTAACTGCAAATAGACTAGTGATGAGTGATGTGAATTAATTGATTAAATTATTTCACTAATTATTAACTCATAATGCAACTGAAGAATACATCAGTTAACTCAGTGCATGTACAGTTCAGTGGAGATAGGTGTTAGAGGTTGAGATTTCTATCAGGTGTGACTATAGTTGTGCATGAGGTCTTGCACAAGCAATGTATTGAGTATGCCCATGATAATTGCCCAACATATGCCCAACAGAATAGTCTGTGCTCACGTGATTTCCAGTGTGAGTGATTCTCAGTAGGTATTGTGCAATAGAGGTAGGCAAAGCAGTGGAGAAGATTTGAACTTGTGACTTGTTAGGATCTGAGCTAGTTTTGTGTGTAACAGATGGAGATAGTACTGAGTACTTGTGAGGAGTATTGTACTATGTAATGTTACATGTTCTCAATCATTAATATACAGATAGTGTGGGGTTTTCAGCTGTAAGCTTTCCCCAGGTTACATAATGTTTTAATGTGTGCATGCGATTGATTTCAATGTTTTTGATGCTGCTAAATTGATGATCAACGTAGAGGAGCTTATGTATTATGCATGTATTCCGCAATAGTGTATAATCGGGATAACCTCTGTTGAATTATTCAAAATTTCTACATGGTATCAAAGCTGTTGATCATCAGATCTATTATTCAGAAAGTGTTTACATCTTATTTCTTCAGGTAGAGTCTGTAATCAGGCCAGGTAACCTCTAGATTCATACTTCCCTTGGAAGGTGAGATATCCGGTAAAAGCCCATACAGTCAATCTCTGTACGAGAAATACTTTGTTCTCACAAATCTTAGATTGGAGGTGGTTGAGTTTGGAGCTCGTGGAATTTGAATTTGCAGCAGTGATTTCTTGGTATCAACGAGGCAATGTCTTTCAACGGATTGCGATTGGAGTATGCTCTTGAGGGCAGCTCGAACTATATTGCATGGAAGGACAGGATGGAGGCAGTGTTGGATGATAATGGGCCAAAAGATTTCATAGAGGCTGATGTCCCAAAGCTTACTGATGCTGTGCAGGTTGATGCTTGGCAAAAGAAGACAACAAAGTGTCGAAGGATTCTGTTGGAGGGCGTGAAGGATCACATTGTGTCTAGCCTGCATGGAAAGGCTTCTCCATACTTGATGTGGAAAGCGTTGATAGATCTATTCCAAAGCAAGAGTGATCAGAGGAAGTTGGTGCTCAAGGATAAACTCAGAAACATCAAATGTGAGAAGGGAGACAGTATGCCCAAGTATCTCACGAAGTTCTCTCAGTGCCGAGATGAGCTGGGAAGTGTGGGGGTGACTGTCGATGATGAGGACTTGGTGAGCTTGGCTCTCCTTGGTATTCCGAAGAGTTGGCATTCCTATAAGGACTCTGTCAATGGTTGGGAGAAATTTCCAGGATGGGAAAGACTTTGGTAAAATCTTGTGCAAGAGGAGATCAGGCGGAATGCCAGGGACGGATCTTCATCAAAGGGACCTGATGAAGAAAATTGCGCTTTGGCTACCAAATCAAAGAAGGGGAAGAGCAAGAAAGCTTCTCAGTCTGGTGCGAAAGGCAAGAAGCAGGACATGTCCAAGGTGAAGTGCTTTCACTATCACCAGCACGGACACTATGCCACTAATTGTTCGCAAAAGAAGAAGAACAAGCAAGCTGCTGGATCTGCAGCAGGAGAGGCTTTAGCCTCGCAGTTTGAGCTTGATTTTTCATTGATCGCATGCTTGGTTTCAAGTGTGATGGGATCGGTGTGGTTCTTGGACAATGGTGCGTCTTTTCACATGACAGGAGATTGAGATTTGTTTTCTGATCTGGAGGACAAAGATCTTGGAGTGCACATTGAGATGGGCGATGATGGTAGATACAGTGCGACCAATATCGGTACCATTTCCTTTGAGAGGGAGTCTGGTAAACCCTTCGTATTGAAGGAAGTGATGCATGTTCCAGGATTGAAGAAGAATCTTATCTCTGTGGAGATGTTAGAAGACAAGGGATATGATGTTGTTTTTAGCGAGGGAAAGGCTTTCCTGCGCAGCAAGACAACTGGAGAAACCCGGAAGATAAGGGTTCGAGTGAGGAACCTTTATCAATTGCATGTAGATGGATGCGCAGCAATGGCATGCAAGGCAGAAGGATTGGTGAGCCAGGATGATGGCGAGCTATGGCATAGGAGATTGGGTCACCTTCACCATGGAGCCTTGAAGATACTGCAACAGATCACTACAGGGCTTCCTAAAGGCACTCTTGCGCAGTCAGATCAGTGCAAGGGGTGTACTTTGGGAAAGTTTGTGAAAGCCACCTTTCATGAGAAGGATAGTTGTGCCACGACGATCCTTGAGAGAATTCACACAGACATGTGTGGACCTTTCTCAGTAGCTTCGACAACAAAACACAGGTATTAGGTGATTTTTATTGATGATTTCTCTCGTAAGTGCTGGATCTTCTTCATGCAGAAGAAGAGCGAGACATACTCAAAGTTCTGTGAGTTCAAAGCACTGGTCGAGAAGGAGTTGGGGAAGAAGGGGAAGGCTCTTAGGAGCGATAATGGTGGTGAATACATCTCTGGCGAGTTCAAGGATTTCTGCAAGGCAGAAGGGATTCGAAGAGAGCTCATAGCTCCCCATAACCCACAGCAGAACGGGGTTGCTGAGCGGAAGAACAGAACAATTGTGGGTGTTGCACAGGAAATGTTGCATGATTAGGGCCTACCCCTTCACTTGTGGGTGGAAGCATGCAATACAACAGTATATGTGTAGAACCATTGTCCTCACAGGATACTTGGCATGAGTACACCTGAGGAGGCTTATTTTGGTAAGAAGCCTGATCTTTCTCATTTGAGGATTTTTGGTGCTAATGTTTACATGCATGTGACAAAGGATGCCAGGAAGAAGTTGGAGCTGACTGCAGAGGTTGGGATATTTGTGGGGTACACTGATACGCCCCACAACTATCGTGTGTATTTGCCAGACAGTGGTAAGACTGTTGTGTGACAGGATATAAAATTTCAGGAGGAGAAAGCCATGAAGTGTTCGCTTGAGAGGGAGCTAAACTTGCATGCAGATGAGGAGCTATTAGTTCCTAAGGATGAGCTTTAGGATGTGGATCAGCCACAGGACAAAGTTCATGGCGTGGAAGAGACCACTCATGCAGCGCCAACCATCAGAGGGCGAAAACGCTTGATAGAAGCTAAGCGACTGGCTCAAGATGCAGAGAAAGTTGTAGGACCACCTATAGCCCAACGTAGGCAGAGACAATCACCTGATCGGTACACTCGATACATGGCTCTTGTGAGAAAATGTGTTGTGACTGAGCCATCCTATTTCGAGGAAGCTGTGGAGGATCCTGCATGGGTAGATGCCATGGTGGAAGAGTATGATTCGATTGTCAGAAACAATGCATGGGAGATTGTTCCTAGACCGGAAGGGAAATCAGTGGTGGGTTCGAGATGGATCTACAAAGTTAAGCAGGCAGCTGACGGGAGTGTGGAGAAGTACAAGGCAAGATTTGTTACCCAAGGCTTTTCACAGATAGAGGGGAACGATTATGAGGAGACCTTTGCACCTGTCACAAGGTATTCTTCCATACAGACGATTCTTGCTCTCTTAGCGCAGATGGGATGGCACATTCATCAGATGGATGTGAAGACTGCATTCCTCAACGAAGTCATTGAGGAGGAGCTGTACATTGAGAAGCCCGAAGGTTTCGAGATCTTCAGCAGCGAGTCACATGTGTGCAGGCTCAAGAGAGCATTTTATGGGTTGAAACAAGCACCACATGCTTGGTACACACGGATAGACAGTTATTTCACTAGACTTGGATTCTCCAAGAGTGAGGCGGATCCTAACCTATACTAGATTGTAGTGGAGGGTAAGTTGCTTATCATTGTACTTTATGTAGATGATTTTATTCTAACGGGTGATGAGTTGTTGATACTTTCATGCAAGGATGATCTTGCTAAGGAGTTTGAGATGAAGGACTTGGGCCTCCTTCATTATTTCCTGGGATTGGAAATTTGGCAGCGTAGTGATGGATTATTTGTTTCTTAGGGTAAGTATGCTTGAGAGATACTGGAGAAGTTCAACATGCATGGCTGCAAGCCTGTTGATACTCCTCTTCCTGGAGGTTGGAGGAAGGAGGATGCCACTTCGGAAGAAGAAGTGGATGCCACTGTTTACCGATAGTTGGTAGGGTCGCTTATGTATCTGGTCAATAAATGACCCGATATATGCTATGCTGTTAACCAGCTTTCACAAGCTATGGTTAAGCCTACCAAGCTCTTCTGGAAGGCAGGAAAGCATGTATTGCGTTATTTGAGAGGCACATCGGGATATGGATCTTGGTACAGACATGAGGATGTAGATTGGGCAGGGAGCTCAACAGACGACATCAAGTACCATCATATCAGAGATTGCGTGCAGCGGAGAATCATGTTACTTTCATACATTCCAACAGAGGATCAGGATGCTGATATCTTGATGAAGGCGCTTACCAGGAGAAAATTCGAATACCACCGAGGCAGGATAAGGGTTGCTGATAATCCATATCTTGTTGAGAGGGAGTGTTGAGAATGCAACAAGATGATGGAGCTTAGTGGAAAGGAGTTGCCTTCACTAAGTGGGCCCGCAGGAAAATTATGGCGCAAAGTCTATTTTTAGACATATGGATCATGGTCTATGAGTTGAAGGATGCTGTTTATGGATGATTGGTCATGTTGGGAAAAATAGATGGAATTCTATTTCTGGTTCACAACAGGAGTGATCAAAGTCTATTTTTAGACTGCCAGTTTAAAAATAGAAAAGTCAAATATTATTGTCTCATAATAATTTTTAGACTATAAACTTTATCTTATCCTCTTGGAGCACTTCAGTTTGAGCTACAGATGTGGCACATGCAGCTATCAAAAGGAAATACGCTTTTCTTATGAGTTAGTTGAGATATTGCATGCAGGACATTAGTTAGAACTCATGCATGTGATTTCTGTGGAGTTGGATGTGGAGTTGATGGAGTTGTGTTTAGTTTGACTTGGTTAAACTAGTTGTAATTAGTCTAATTGCAAATAGACTAGTGATGAGTGATGCGAATTAACTGATTAAATTAATTCACTAATTATTAACTCATAATGCAACTGAAGAATACATTAGTTAACTTAGTGCATGTATAGTTCAGTGGAGACAGGTGTTAGAGGTTGAGATTGCTATTAGTTGTGACTATAGTTGTGCATGAGGTCTTGCACAAGCAATGTATTGAGTATGACCATGATAATTGCCCAACATATGCCCAGTAGAATAGCCTGCGCTCACATGATTTCCAGGGTGAGTGATTCTCAGCAGGTATTGTGCAATAGAGGTAGGCAAAGCAGCTGAGAAGATTTGAACCTGTGACTTGTTCGGATCTGAGCTAGTTTTGTGTGTAACAGGTGGAGATAGTACTGAGTACTTCTGAGGAGTATTATACTATGTAATGTTACATGTTCTCAATCATTTATATACAGATAGTGTGGGGTTTTCAGCTGTAAGCTTTCCCTGGGTTACATACTGTGTTAATGTGTGCATGCGATTGATGTTTCATTGTTTTTGATGCTGCTAAATTGATGATCAACGTATAGGAGCTTATGTATTATGCATGTATTCCGCAATAGTGTATAATCGGGATAATCTCTGTTGAATATGTGTTTATTATTCAAAATTTCTACAAGGAATTTATGGGTACTTGTGGGACTAATCTAGAGTATGAAATCCACTCATGCCGATGAATGCCGAGCTGTCTAAAAGCCATTAGGTAAGGATTTTATAAATTATTATTTTGAAAGAGGCTTCGGCCAGTAGCACCAATAAATGTCGGACATGTCTCTATTTTCTACCTTTGAAAGACTTCTGATAATAAAGGATATCAGCCCAAATTTCTGAACGGTCGCAGCAGAACACTTCGCATTCGAGATGGATAGCAATTAGGTTGAATAGTAGTCACAAGGTATTCATATCATCCAATGCTTCAATACATTCTATGAGAAAGGGTTTAACAATAGTGCCTCAACTGTTCTAGCAGTACAACCAAGTTAATTCATTTGTGGCAGAATCTCGGTCACAATAGTGGGAAACCTCTGTAATTAACCATCTGCCTTGATCTCCACGTCGATCGCCCACGATCTGACGGTCTCCGCTATGTTTACTGCATGATTAAACTCCGCACACTTTCCTTGTCATCTGACCATCCGTCGCACGATCGAACGGTAGTCGTAAGCCCCAATCGCGTGACTTGCGCACACGTTAACCTGCGGGGGTGGTGGTTTTTGTCTACCACACATCGTGATCTTACGGGATCGTGCCATCGTATACGGATACCACCGAGCCCTGGTAAGCGGTGCGGGGAAACTGCCTGCCACCCGAAACCGTTGTTCTCCCGCATGTTAATCTCCGTGCATCTTTTCTGCATGATAGCCGTTGGATTTGCCACGTGTAGATCTAACGACTCTCGAATAAAAACAACACAATCAGCCTGTGATGTACTCGTAATCATGTTCTTGATAAAGTCACGATGGCCTGGTGCATCAATGACGGTACAGTAATACTTGGTTGTCTCAAACTTCCAGAGAGCAATGTCAATAGTAATACCACGCTCGCACTTAGCCTTAAGCTTGTCAAGAACCTAGGCATACTTGAATGACCTTTTGTTCACTTCCACAACTTCCTTCTCAAAACGCTCGATCACACGCTTGTCGACACTGCCAAGCTTGTAAATAAGATGACCGGTAGTGGTGGACTTGCCAGAGTCGACATGTCCTATGACCACAATATTGATGTGGGTCTTCTCTTTACCCATGGTTTTCTAAAAACCAAGTATTCCTAAATCAAAAACGCGAATAAGCAACTTCAGCTTCCCACCAAAAAAGAATCGCAGAGCTCCCCTGCTTCGCTCTCCACTTGCTCCGATGGCTCTGTGTGCTCCTTTTCTTCGGCTCTGTCTACTCCTCTCGTCTTTCTCTACTCCTTGAATATTGCCATATTGACATTAATGACAATCTGTGTCCAACAATCTCCCCTTTTTTATTGATGGCAATATTCTTCTACTTTCTCCCTCTTTGACATCAATGGCAAAGGGATGCATATGGACTCCCCCTGTCAAACTGCTCCCCCTGTCCTGCTACATCTTTATGAATGAACTTGAGTGATGATAAAGAAATAACCCCCATCTTTTGATGCAGATGTTTGAATGCTTCTTGAGGAAGAGGTTTTGTGAAAATATCAACTATCTGCTCCTTAATACTGATATATTCCAGGACGATGTTTTGTTCAGCTACTTGTTCATGGAGGAAATGATACTTGATTGGTATGTGTTTGGTTCTTGAGTGTATCACAGGATTTTTGCTGAGACTGATAGCACTTGTGTTGTCACAATAGACGGAAATTGGTTGATTTGTACATATGTCGAGATCTTTTAGAGCTTCCTTCATCCATAGTATCTAAGAACAATAGTCTGATGCAGCAATATACTTAGCTTCAGTTGTGGATAACGATATGGATGACTGTTTTTTGTTGAGCCAGGATACCAAACAGTCTCCTAGGAAGAATGCATTTCTACTAGTGCTTTTCCAATCATCTATACTTCCAGCCCAATCAGCATTGGTGTATGCAGTTACAGTCAGTGTTGAGTCCTTTGGGTACCAAAGACTGAAATCAGAAGTTCCCTTCAGATATCTGAGAATTCTTTTTACAGCTAATAAATGGGATTGTTTGGGAGCAGATTGAAATCTTCCCACCATTCCTACTACTTGCATTATGTCTAGTCGTGTAGCTGTTAAGTATAGAAGGGCTCCAATCATTGACCTGTAATGAGTTGCATCTACTAGAGGGGAGTCATCATCTTTGCTCAGTTTGCAGTTTGTGGTCATAGGTGTACTCATGGGTGCACAATCCTCCATTCCATATTTGTTGAGCATGTCTTTTAGATATTTGGTTTGAGATATACACAATCCTGCTCTAGTTTGGGATATTTAAAGTCCAAGGAAGTGGGATAACTCTCCTATCATTGACATCTCAAAATATTTTGACATGTTTTGGGAAAATTCATGGCTCATTTCATCATTATTACTAGCAAAAATCAGATCATCGACATAAACAAGAGCAACTAGTAACTTACCTTGATCTGTTTTTATGTATAGATTGCTTCCAGCCACTCCCTTTTTGAAGCCTTGTTGTTGTAGATAGTGATCCAGTCTTGAGTACCAATCTCTAGGAGCTTGTTTCAACCCATATACAGCCTTTTTCAACTTACAAACTAAGTCCTTTCCTGCTGTTAGATCAAAACCTTCTGGCTGCTCCATGTAGACTTCCTCCTTGAGTTCCCCATTTAGAAATGCTGATTTCACGTCCAATTGATAGATTTTGAATCCTTTTGAGCAAGCAAATGCCAAGAACATCCTAATAGCTTCCATACGGGCCACTGGTGCAAATGTCTCTTCAAAGTCAACTCCTTTAATTTGTGAATAGCCTTTGCAGACAAGTCTTGCCTTGTTTTTGATAACCTGTCCTTCCTCATTCATTTTATTTTTGAACACCCATTTGGTTCCTATTATGTTTTTGTCCTTTGGATGAGGTACCAGCTCCCATGTCTTGTTCTTCTCAATTTGGGACATTTCTTCTTCCATAGCTTTTACCCAATGAGGATCCTTGCTTCTGCAAATGTTTTTGGTTCTATCATAGATAGGAGGGAAATGACTTTTCTCTTGGGTGTGATTGATATCCTTCTTTAGGTCTGCACACCTTCATCTCTATCGCCAATGATCTTCTCTTCTGGATGATTTCTTTGGACATACTTCATCTTTGAAGGGGTATTAGGTGGTTCTATTCCCCCTTCTTCTTCTTCTTCTTCATCTATTACTTCTTCTTTAGGTTCTTCTTCTTCAATGAGAGAGTCATCTTCATGTTCTTCAATTTCCCTTTCTGGAAGATCTTCATCAACCTTTACATCAATGCTTTCCACTATTTTCTTCAGTCGATAATTGTAGCGCTTGTAAGCCTTGCTCCGTGTAGAGTATCCAAGAAATATCCCTTCATCAACCCAAGAATTAAACTTTCCAGGTGAGCCATCATTTATTTTTATGAAGCACTTGCTTCCAAAGATCTTGAAGTAATTCACCGAAATAGGTCTTCCTTTCCATAGCTCATAAGGAGTTTTTCCACAATTTGGTCTTAATTGAGTTCGATTTAATGTATAGACAGTTGTCCCTACTGCTTCTCTCCAGAATCTAGGCTGTAAGTCTACTGCTAATAACATTGTTCTTGCCATTTCTTGGACTGTTCGATTTCTTCTTTCAACTACCCCATTTTGCTAAGGTGTTCTAGCAGCTGAGAATTCCCTTTTAATTCCATGAATATTACAAAACTCACTAAACTTGTTTGATGTGAATTCTCCTCCTCTGTCTGTTCCGAGGCACTTAATTTTTGAATCTTTTTCATTTTCTACAAGGGCTTTTAGATTCTTAAACCACTCAAAAGTTTCAGATTTATACTTTATGAAATATATCCACATCATTCTAGTATAATCATCAACAAATAACAAAAAGTACCTTTCTCCTTGGAGTGCTTGATTTCTAGTTGGCCCACATACATCAACATGGATGATATCTAAGGGCTTTGATGTAGAGTGTTCCTTTGTCTTGTGGCTGATTCTGGTTTGCTTTCCATGTTGACATGGACCACATACTGCTTGATTTGGTTTGAACAGCCTTGAGATGTCTCGTATAGCTTTGATCTTGCTGATATTGATCACATTTTCGAAGCTTGTATGTCCAAGTTGCTTGTGCCACAGCCAACTCTCATCTTTCTGACTTAGGTAGCATTTATTTTCTCGAATCTTGTTCAGAATGTAAATGTTCTCTGGTGTCCTCACCCCTTTTGCCACAAGTTTCCTTAAGGCAGAGTTCCTTATTTCACAGTCTTTGGTGCTGAAAACAACCTTATTTCCTTGATCACAGATTTGGCTGACACTCAAGAGGTTGTGTTTGAGTCCATCAACCAACAAAGCATCTTGAGCTTTTCCTTCTCCATTGATCAGAGTAACTGTTCCTTTTCCGACAATTCTACCAGATCCGCTTCCAAAGGACACATTCCCTTCCTTTTTGCTCGGTGAGACAAACTTCCTTCTGTCTCCAGTCATGTGTCTAGAACACCCACTATCTATAAACCACTGGTTTCCATTATTTTGAGCATATAGAGCCAGGCCGCATTTGTCCATGCTAGAGTTCTTGCTACTCGTGTTCCTTCCTTTGAGTGGGCATATTGTTCATAGTGTCCATTATTGTAGGAGAAAGAGAAAATCAGATCAAATTTGGTCAAGGGATCAAATGTATTAAAGGTTTTGATTTGTCCTTGCCTTTTGAGGGCATATGAGTTGATTATTCTCTCCTTTAGCTTTGTATTTTCACTTCTACGAGCCATACAATGTCTGGATTGATGACCAAAGTTTTTACAGTGAAAGCAGTGTCCAAGAAAGATGGTTTTGTACTGGTTGAAGCAACCACAGTTTGAGTCAATTTACTTCTTGGGAATTACTCCTCCCTTGTTCTTTGGATTTGCGATGGGCCCTTGGTGGAGTATAGGTTTGTATTTGCTGTAGTTTCCATGATTCGACTCCACATTCTTCTTTGGAGTAATTCTCTCTTCATTCTTGGGATCTGGGGTGCACTTTTCATCTTTTGGATTGCAGGAAAGTGCATCGGCATAGCTTTTCGCATTATTCTTAGTGCTTGAGGATTCTCCTTTGAAGCCTATTAAAGACTTTCATGTTGAGGTTTTTGATTTTTCAGAATAGTCTCAAGTATTTGAGAGCTTTTACAGCCCTTTTGAATTTGCTCCAACTCCTTTCTCAGAGACACTATTTCGGTCTTGTGTTCTTCACAAGTCTCTTCCTTTTCTTTAAGCTTTGCTTCCAAGAGATCTTCTCTCCTTCTTATTTCCTCGTTTTCCACTTTGAGAGAAATGATTTTGTTCCGTAGTTTCTCATTTTCTTCAATGACACTTATTAACAATTCATATACATTTCCTTCCAGCCCTGAGTCATCATCATCTGCGAGTGCCATGAATAATGCTTCTTGGCTTTCATCATGATTTTTTTCCTCATCTGATTTCCTTTTGATGACCATAAACTCATCCTCATCAGACTCATCTTGCTTGGAGAAGAAGTTTTTCTTATTGAACCCTTTCTTTTTATGTGCCATTCTTTTATAATTTCCTTCATCACCACTGTCATGTTTATGAGGACATTTTGCTGCATAATGACCTATTTTACCACATTTAAAACAGATAAGAGGATACATGCCTTTAAGCTTAGATCCTTTCTTCAGCTTTCGTACAAATTGAGCCAATTCGGATTCCACATCTGAATCATCACTACAACCATTCCTTTCTTTCCCCTTCTTTGACCTTGAGGCCTTGAATGCTGCATCTTTGGAGCTTGGGCCACCTTTCCTCATTTCATAGGCAGTGAGAATTCCATGGAGTTCATCCATTTTGAGGGTATCTAGATCCTTTGCTTCTTCTATAGCGCTTATTTTGGAGTCAAACCTATCTGGAAGAGACCTTAATACCTTTTGAACAATGGTACTTTCTTAACCTTTTTCATCCAATCCATTCAGGGAATTTACCACTTCAGCTACGCGGAGGAGGTGTGCTGCAATATCTTCTTCATCTTCCATCCTCAAACTTTCAAATTGTCTTCTGTGAGTTTGAAGCTTTGCCTTTTTGACTTTTGAGTCTCCATCATACAAGCCAACTAGCTTCTCCCACATTTCTTTGGCCGAGGTACAATGCATGATTTTTGTAAACTCGGAATCAGTGATTCCACTAGTGATGGAGTTCATGGCCTTTGCATTTGCGATGTAGGCTTTCCTCTCGTCTTCATCTGTTGGAAGAGTGGAAGTAGTTTTGTATTCATTTTGAACAAAATGCCAGACTTCAGGTCCAAGGGACATTAAGTGGTAAGTCATTCTTTTCTTCCAGAAACCAAAGTTAGTGCCATCGAACAATGGAGGTCTTCCTGATGCTTCGTGATTTCTCATCATGGCTGCGGATCCTTCTTCAAGCTATTAGGTTAATATGAAGAAGCCTACTTTGATACCAATTGTTGGAAATACTGAGAGGGGGGGTGAATCTATATTTCTTACTATTTATTTTTTAATTGTTCTAGTGATTTCCAACAACCTATATAGATATGTGTATGTATACACAAAACACATAAATCAATAGCTGAATTTAATGCTTTTAATAAAACTTAAGGCAGTGCAAAGAAATAGATACAATATAAGTATAAATCTGATTGTGAATAGTTGCCAAGCTCCAACTTGGACTTCAGTGAGGCTCAAACCTCCAGAGCACCAACTCTGTTTTACAGTGGTTCTGCACTTAGGAGCACCTACCCCAATGATTTTAGTCTTGTTTAGTTCTGAGGCTCCAACCTCTTGGGCTCCAACCCAACTTTGGTATAAATAGGTATGCTGCTGCACTCTATTCAGCTGAGGTTGTCTCACTCCTTCTCTCCTGCCTCTGCTGCTTCTGCTGCCTCTACATCCTCTGCTGCTTTTTCTGTCTCTTTTGCCCCTGTTGCTTTTACTATCTCACCCTCGGGTTCTTCACCACCATGACAGCCCTAACAGTTTTATGTTTCTACTATTTTATACATTCCCATGCCTTTGTCCATTCATTTCCGCTTACACCGTCTCTTACGCTTCCTCCTCAGTCGTTGTCATTTCCTCTAACTCGCTTGATCTTTCAGCTTCCCTCCTTGATTGCTGTGACCAATTCTTCTCATTACTGTCTTTGTCTTCTATTTGTCCTTCCAAGGAATTTATGGGTACTTGTGGGACTAATCTGGAGTATGAAAGCCACTCATGCCGATGAATGCCGAGCTGTCTAAAAGCCATTAGGTAAGGATTTTATAAATTATTATTTTGAAAGAGGCTTTGGCCGATAGCACCAATAAACGACAGACATGTCTCTATTTTCTACCTCTGAAAGACTTCTGATAATAAAGGATATAAGCCCAAATTTCTGAACGGTCACAGCAGAACACTTCGGATTCGAGATGTATAGAAATTAGGTTGAATAGTAGTCACAAGGTATTCATATCATCCAATGCTTCAATACATTCTTTGAGAAAGGGTTTAACAGCAGCGCCTCAACTGTTCTAACAGTACAACCAAGTTAATTCATTTGCGGCGGAATCTCGGTCACAATAGTGGGAAACCTCTGTAATTAACCATCCGCCTTGATCTCCACCATCGATCACCCACGATCCAATAGTCTCCACTATGTTTACTGCACGATTAAACCCCGCGCACTTTCCTTGTCATCTGACCGTTCGTTGCACGATCAGACGGTAGTCGCAAGCCCCGATCGCATAACTTGTGTGCACGTTAACCCGCGGGGGCAATGGTTTTTGTCTGCCACGCGTCGTGATCGTACGAGTTCGCGCCATCGTATACGAATATCGTCGAGCCCTGGTAAGCGGTGCGGGGAAACTGCCTGCCGCTCGAAACCGCTATTCTCGCGCGTGTTAATCTCTGTGCGTCTTTCCTGCGCGATAGCCGTTGGATTTGCCATGTGGAGATCTAATGACTCTCGAATCAAAACAACATAATTGGCCTGTGATGTACCCGTAATCATGTTCTTGATAAAGTCACAATGGCCTGGTGCACCAATGATGGTACAATAATAATTGGTTGTCTCAAACTTCCAGAGAGCAATGTCAATAGTAATACCACGCTCGCGCTCAACCTTAAGCTTGTCAAGAACCCAAGCATACTTGAATGACCTTTTGTTCATTTCCGCAGCTTCCTTCTCAAAACACTCGATCACATGCTTGTCGATACTGCCAAGCTTGTAAATAAGATGACCGGTAGTGGTGGACTTGCCAGAGTCGACATGTCCTATGACCACAATATTGATGTGGGTCTTCTCTTTACCCATGGTTTTCTAAAAACCAAGTATTCCTGAATAAAAAACGCAAATAAGCAGCTTCAGCTTCCCACCAAAAAAGAATCGTAGAGCTCCCCTGCTTCGCTCTCCACTTGCTCTGATGGCTCTATGTGCTCCTATTCTTCGACTCTATCTGCTCCTCTCGTCTTTCTCTGCTCCTCGAATATTTCCATATTGACATCAATGACAATTTGTGTCCAACAAACACACTATTCATCAAACACATAAAGGTAGCAAGCACATTCGTAAGACCAAAAGGAAGTATTGTAAACTCATAGTGTCCATAACGAGTTCAAAAAGCTACTTTTAGATTGTCTTCTTCTTTGATCCTCAACTGGTGATAGCCATATCTGAGATCTATTTTAAAAAACATAGTTTCCGCTCTTACTTGGTCGAATAAATCATCAATTCTTGGCAAGGGATACTTATTTTTAATCATCAATTTATTTAGTTGTTGATAGTCGATACATAACCTAAATGCCTCATCTTTCTTTTTGACAAATAGGATTGTTGCATGCCATGGTGAAACACTAGGTCAGATGTACCCTTTATTTAATAATTCTTGTAACTACATTATCAATTCTGGTAAACTCATTCAATAAGGTGTTTTTGATACTGATGCAGTTCTAGTTATTTACTCTATAGAAAAATCTCTCTCTCTCTTAGGTGATAAAGAAAGAATCTCATTAGGAAATACATCCTGATAGTCTCTAATAAATTCTAAATCATTCAAGGATTTGGTTGGCTTATCTTAAAGGTGGTCCTCCACTTAAATAGAAAACAACTGGCATCCTTTCCTTGCAACTCTCTTTAATTGTAGAGCAAATATTTTCCACACAAAAATGGGCCTAGGTATGCCTTTTATAATTTGATTTTCTCGCTTTTCTAAAGTACAATTAACAATTTTATCAAGGAAATTAACAATTGCCCTATGCCCCTCCAACCAGTCCATCCCAACTAAAATGTCATATGAACCCACTGGCAGAATGTTTAAATTCATGGTGGTTTGATTTCCATTTAATAGCACTAGGAAAGTATGCAGCCAATAGGTAATTTTTCTTTTTGTGCCAATAGCTAACCAGACCAACCACAAATTTGTGTACTTTTTATACTTTAATTTACATTTTTTTACTATATGGGGACTAATATAACTCAAACTAGCACTAGGGTCTATCAATACAGAAACAGGTTGGTTAAAAATTGTACCTTCTATCTCCACCATGGTGGATTGATGCTATGTTTGGAATTCTTCCAATTTTGTGTTGATATGCATAATATTCTGCAAGTTTTGTATAGATCTTGGGTTATAGGGATAGTTTCACAAAATATGCGGTTCTCCACAACCCCAACATTTTAAGGGCTCTTTATCCTTTCCATTAAATCATTTATTACTAAATTCTATCTATTTGGACCCAGATTGAGTCTGAGTCGGCATTATTTGGGTTTGATTGATATTTTTGCTAAAGGTTTGATTCTGACTATTGCTACTAGATTTCTTAAGCAATCTAGGTTTTCCTCCTATTCCACCCCGGGGAAATTTGTCTTTCTTTTTATTAGGTCGGGATTTCAGGTTTACATTCCTCTCTTTGGCATGTTGATAATATATTCTTTGTTTCCTAATGGCCTCATCCATTGTTTTTGGATTATCGTACTCGATTCTTTCCTTAAAAGAGAAAGGGAGATAACTTATAAAACACTACACTTTAGCTTTTTCTTCTTATCTCAAAAGATGAGTAAATTTTGTCACTAACTCATTCATTGACATTTGGTTGAGTTTCAAATCATGGAATTCTTTGGCTTTGTCATCAAATTTAACATTCAACAAAGTATTTTTCTTTAAACTTGTTGAAATTATTCCCAATTAACATCCTAATTTTCTAAATTATGGACTGTTCTAACTTCTTCCCACCACGGGGAAGACTTTCCCTATAACTGGTGGGTAAATAATTTAGCTTTTAATTCAATAGAATAGTCATAAAATTGAAAATACTTGTTGATATTAAGAATTCATGCTTATGCTACTTCCTCAAATTCCCCATCATAGATTGGGGGTCTGATCATTCTAACTCTCCTTGTAGTTTCATTTTTGGCTTCTTTCCAGGCTTCAAATGAAATTTTGGTAAATTATGTTCTTCCTCCCCTTCAAATATTGCTTCTTTGGTTTCAAACACCTCTGCAAAGATCTTTCTCTTAGATGTCTCTCCTCCATTTTCTTCATCCATATTGTTCTACACTAACTTTCAACAACTATTCATGTCCAGCACGAATATTCTCTAGCTTTGTCTTCAAATCTCTCACCATATTTACTAATTCCACAATAGGCATTTGCATTTTCATTGGTTCACCCAGATGAACATAGGTTCCTTCTTCACCTATGTGAGTATCTCCTTGTGGTTCTTTCACCCTTTATTTTTTTTGTTTACTCTTCCTCTTATTCTATACAAAAAAAAGTATTCATTTTTATTCACAAAATCATGGTAAACTCAAAGGTCACAATATTACAACCTACTTTACTCTAATACCATATGTAACATCCCTCCAAAATTACTCAAAAAAATAATTATGAATTTACAGGAGTTACATAATAATAATAAAAATTAACATAATATGTAATAACTATCACATTAGTTGGAAGTCTCTTAAGTTCTTCTTCACAGAGGTAATGCTATCTGGGTTTCCATATGGTAATGAAGTTCGATATATATATATATATATATATATATATATATATATATATATATATATATATATATATCCCTTATGTTCAATGGTCTCTTTACAACTCGAAGGCTATAGCCTATGTTAGAGAATTGGTCCAACTGACCTATCCTTGCCATAGCTTAAGGGTGTTGATTACTACTATGATTTCATTACACCATAGCCTAATTTTTTTTAGCATTATATTAGCATTCCTTTATTTATATCGCAACCCAACTATTATGACATCATGTTAGACCATATTGTATGCATATGGTCATGACTGACCTTATGCTTTCAAGGTTTCACACTATATATGTTTATATAGGTTTCCTCCCTAAACCTTACATCTCTCTATTGTAAGTTATATATATATATATATATATATATATATATATATATATATATATATATATATATATATATGGAAATGCAATGAACATTCTAGACCTAACTCTTGTGACGCCTTATGCATCCGTGGCAGCCTTGTGTGCATAGATAATGTGAAGACAATACCTGGACTAGGGTCTCGTGACACTTGTACAAACCCTAAACAAGTGTTACAATCAACAGTGGTAATGAATCTAAGGTTAATCAATGTTGTGAATTATTTAGTCACGTTAGGGTAACTGTTGAGAAAGCAAGTGCAATGTAGTTTAACACTCAATTCCTCTTCTTAATAATTACTTGTGAATATTAGTTGTCTTATTATTATTTGTCATGTCTTCTTCATCAAGCAATTATACAAATGTTCAAAGCAAAAATATCACAATGAGACGAGACACCAGAAATTAGGCCAGAGACCAGGGAAAACCCCACAAGGGGAAAACCCAACAATCATTCTCTTATAGAACTAGATCAAAATGAGAGATATCCATGACCAAACTGCCACAAAGATACCAAGTCAAACCGTCCTCCAAGTCTCCTCCAAAATTCAAAGTCAACATTGGTCAAAATTCTTCAAAATTTGGTCAAACCCATAATTCTAATATTGTAGTAGAGGTTGAATTTCAGCCTATAATTACCTCAAAAAATTTGGCCCTGTTCCATAGAAATTTCATCACATGTGCGAGTTGGAGTAGGGTACAAACTTCGATTTTCTTCTTGTGTCTTTACTTCCTTCTCTCTCCTTTGACTTCAACCTTCTTTCTTCTTTTGTTAGGTGTAGAAGATACTACTTGTTGTGATGAATGAATGAACTCTCAAAGAGCTTGAATTATCTCTTAAATAGAGTGGTCAACGAGGATCGAATAGGTACCACTAGGTCAACTTGTCCAAGGAGGGCTTACATGGTCATCTTGTGGGATTATGACTCAAAAATAAAATTCAAAATTTGTTTCTTACAAATGTCCAAATGGGATATGACCCAAATAAATTTTCCTTTTAACTCTTTAACTCTAAGTATGAAAACATTCTTTGACAAATAAATATAATGAATACATTAATGTTAAATTTATAATATGAAGACCGAACCTAGTTACAACTTCAATAGTAACTACCTACCTCATCCTCCTATAACAACATATTCATTTGTTTCTTGGCTTCGGGGAGAGTTGAACTATGCCACTACCAATTTTTTTTTAGTATTACAAGGATTCCTAATATGTACCTGAAGGATTTTATATAATAATATGTTTATCTTTCTTGGTAATTTAATGAGAACGGAGAAGATTTGATGACTGGGACAGGGAAACAAACGCAAGGTTTTTAACTCGATCTTTTAACTTAATTTTTCTTGCTTGTTCTTAATAAAATCACTGTACATTTTTTACGATGATGCACATGGTTTGCCGTCGCTTATTTACTTGTTTTTTGATGTAATGGAAGGTCATTCCCTGACCCTTCCAAAGGTTTCCAGTGGCTGCTAACCACTATAAATTTTATGCCATTGACATATCTTTCGTAGAGGCTTATGTGCAAAATTTTTTCTTGTTAAGAGCCCTGTCTAAAATTTTAACTCTATTTGTGTTCTTCCATAGAGGGCTTATTTTAATTTATTATGGGTTACTAATTGATTATGATTGGTTCTTGGCCGCAATTGGGTTTTTACTTTGAGGCATTTTTTAGTTAGGTGTTTGTTCCAATTTTCTTATTACGCCTCAATATCTTCAGGTACTCATTTCCCTTACAAGTTTTCTAAGCCATTCCTAGGCTTCATCTTGTGCACGTCAAAATAAAATTATATAAAATTAGGGTTTTGGCCTTAACTTGGCCAGGGTTTCAGGTATGATTGTATTGAATTTTTATTAAGGCTCTTTTGGGTAGAGAACCCCCATGTAGCCGTAATTTGTAATATTTATTCATACTCTTTATTAAGGGTTTTCACCCCTCGTTAACCTGCAACTCTATATTCTAATATATGACTTACAACTGAAGCTTGTGTGGTCGAAATTGGAATATTTCCTCTTGGTTTTTTGGAACAATATAAACTATATATTTCTTTTGAGTTAATGTATACATGGTTATAGTTTTTATGCCCTTAACAATTTTATTTTACTATTTGTATATTCTTGTTTGCAATGATATGTTTACAGTAATCTGGGCACTTCTTACATTATTTCCTTTGTTTCATATTTTGCCATCAACATGTATTTATTTCAATTTTGTTAGGATGGTTGTATATTTACATTTATTGTGATAACTAGTTTTAGAATATATAAACTAAGCCAAAATCTTAGTGGACTTCTGCCATGGGAGATCACCTAAGGCCGCCTCTGAGACCTACTATGCTTTTGTCCAAGATTTTTTGTGGCTTGGATAGTCAACGAGGTTTATTTCTTGTTGTGGCATACAACAACTAACCTAGTCATAAAACTTTTTGTTTTATTCCAACCACATTGCCTACTGTATTATAATGATTTTATTTTACTACCATACATACATACATAATTTATATATTTTCTTGCAATTATCAAGGGCACAATCTACTACGATAAGGGTATGATTCTTCAATACAATTGTATGCACTTTAATTTTTCCTAGCATCTTTCTACCTTATTCACAACTCCCCATTTTTTTGTTCATATCCACTTTTACAGTGGATACTAGGATTGGTCCCTGTTCAAGGTTTCTAGTTAAACCCTTAAGTAATATTCTTTGTCCTGGTGCCTTCAATTTTCCTACAACAAATTATTCTAAATACACATATATACACGTATTTTCATTCACAAAAGGTTAGTAAGACCCATCCATTTACTTATGTGAAGACATCTAGGAAGCATAAGAAATTAACTGTAATTTCCTACTTAAATTCAATTATGGCTCTGAACTATAGTAAGGATATATTTATCACAAAATCATTTATAGGTAATCATATATAATTATCTAGAGAATCCCTAAAAATAGATTAAGGACTTCCATGTTCCTCCCAACCTTGAACTACAATTTTCAGTAGTCTTCCCCGAGCTCTACTCCTTCCTAATAGGGAAACAACTTAGGATCTTTTCTTTAGCTTCACCTCCTTAACTCTTTAGCAATGTCTTGCTAATTTTAGGGTCCAGGTCCAGTCTTTCTCTCCCACTAGCCTTTCTTTTAAAATCTAGTTTCCTTATCTCCTACATTCCTCTTTACATAGATTCCATCTGTGACATCTATCTCCAACCATGAAATTTTGGTGGTCTGTCCTTGCGAACAATTCGACTAAATGGAAAAAAGGATGATTTTTCTTCTTTTGCTCCTGCCCCTTCTTGGGCATAATTGATTCCAATTTTTTCCCGGCAGTTAGAAGTCTAATCTCACATGATAGCCTTTAATATATTTCCAAGAATAATAAAACACAAAAACAATTTTTTAATTATTCAAAATAAATATTTATGTTGTCACATCATACCACTTGTTCCATTTTAACTTTTTGGTGACATGTTCAATATAGATGTCATAAAAAATAAATTTACCAGGGGTATCACAGCGTTGTATATGGAGAGAGAGGAATAGTTGCATTCCAATTTATGATGCTTTCTAGTTTGGAACCATTTCCTACAACAACTAGTGAAATTTTAAAGATTGGTTTCAATTCTCTACACCTATGAACAAACCAAAGGTGGGGTAATGTCCCCATATTTCATTCTATCTATTTCAACCCACTTAATGATAATTTTTAACACCATTTTTCATATGTGGTTATTGTGGTAGGGAGGTAATGCAAGGTTTGGTCATGGTTCTACCAAGAGAATGTCAATTGAGGCAAAGGAAGCATCTTTTTTGTGGTGGGATTTTATTCCTACCATCTTGTGAACCTCTATGTTTTCCAACACATTAAAATTTTCATCAATAATTGTTTGGCATTTTTTTTGCATGTGGGTTTGCTTGCATTTGGGTTTTAACTTTCAGAAACTATGAGTTTTGGGTTTGCTTACATATGGTTTCGGGTGGGACAAAGAAAAAAACATATTTTGGTGATTATTATTTGTATTATATATTCTAGTGTTTGGATGTGGTGATGAATCTATCCAATCCTTAAACAATCAAGCAATAATGCAAATCTTAATTTCACATCACTATTTTTAAGGACCCCAATCTTTACAATGGTCTAAATTATTGAGTTTGTAGGTTAGTAAGGATAAATACTCTCAATGACCCAAGTTAAACTTTGATCTGAATGGGAAAGTTAATTTTGATGTGGTTAAATCCAATTCATAATATAATCAAAGTGCTTGAGGGTTTATGAGATAAATTGCAAGCTGACCATGCGTTTTTATGTGATTTTCATGAGAAAATTATCATAAATAAAACACTGAACAATGGAATGTAATAGACATAAAAATCACCATAAGAGTAATACACTCAACAATTGGTGAAGGAGTTCACCCCTCCTGGGCTGCGTCTCCTTGGTCCAGCTTCCAATGACTTGACCATATATCATTATGTTCAAAATAGTGATTACATAGATTTACAATGCCCCAACGACCTTGAAACTTATTACAATGGCTTCAGAAGACCCAAAATGCTTTTCCAACCTCTTTCTGCTCCTCAATTAGATCAAAACTGCATTAGTTACGATTTCCCCAAGTTTTCCTACTAATCGCACCTTAATTTCCCCAAAATTTGGTACCATCCTACAAATTTGCCCCAATTTATGCTAATTGAGCATCGATTCCACCAAATTCCAGGTGAATTTGTCAGAGTGCTTAATTGGCCTCTAAGTCCTTAACTTCGAAAAACAGGTCGCGTGGGGGGCCCACGTGCCCGGGGGCTAAGGCCAGCAGCTCGCCCCCACCAGTCGAGCCCCCACTCCGCTCCCCGCCATGGTCACATCAAATGCCATATGCCCACGAGGTCAGGCTTTAACTCCACCCTCCAAAATTCGCATGCAGTTAGATGTCCGCGGTCTTTGTGGTGGTCACATAACTTCGTCGGGTTTAACTTGTTGGTTACTGCAAATGATTTGGTGGGGCAGTTAACCTCTGCCCAAGGTCCTCGCTTCGAATCGTATGGTCAGCATATGTGGGGGGACCAGGGCTATGCCCTGATCCCTTCCCCCAACCATCCGCCAACATGCATTCAAATATAACTTTGCGACCATAGTTTAATAAGCAATAACTTGGTGCAATGGTAGTTGGTAATGTTTGTTGGATAGAGGTTTGGTGTTTGAATCCTGCCTGGTCCACTCGGCCCTTAACAAATTTTTGGTGGCCTCTTGTGCTGCCACGTGACAGCCTCCGGTTGGGCGACGTGACAGCATGTGTTTGGCCACCATCCAACCAACAAAAACATGCTACATAGGCACCTGTACCTGGTGACATATGGCGAACACCGATTGGTTGAAGAAAATGCAATCAGCTCTGCCACGTCCGTAGTATTGACTGCTGACTGGGTTGACTGTATATTTTTTTTTTAAATTCGTATGTTTGGAAAAGCGAATAGAACATGTTTCTAGGAGCATATGGAGTCCGTTTCGCACGAAACGAGTTGCGTCAGATTCAGGAAGATGAGAACTACATGGTCGTTCAGGTTCTACACTGATCCAACAAAGTTGATTTTTGAACAAAATTTTGAGCACTTGATCACTCCTCCCCACTAGAAGCTTTTGGACCCCAAAATATCACTTTCAGTTGTTCAACAGATGAGGGTATAGTTCCCTTGCCTTTCTAATCTCAATTCATTTGGACTTGGAAGGATTTGTTCCTTTGAGCCCCACTCGAAGGTAGTCCACACTCCCTCGTTTTGAAGACCTTATTCTTCTGTCAATAATGGTGTCTTGCTGTAGTTCATCAAGGTATTCAGGAGAGAAATATTCAATGGAAAGAATTTGAACATTCTCTCTTTGATCTTCAATCAAAGGAGGCTCATACAACCTTAAATTTTCCACATTAACAACAACATGAAATTTTCATGTATGAAGGCAAATCCAACCTGAAGGCATTGTCACCAATATTTTCTAGAATTTTGAATGGACCATATCAAATTGGTTTTAGCTGTTTTCCCTTCTCCTTGGAGCCCCTCTTTGCTAATGTGAAGCCAAAACTCATCACTGACTTGGAACTTGTGATCTACCCAATGTTTTTCGTGCCTTGACTTGTACTTGCCTTGGCTCTTTTCCAACTATTCTTGAACTCTTTGGTGTACCAATTGGACCTGTTCAATGAACCTTCTTGCTTTGTCTATGTCACTATGACCAGAAATAGCAACATCCTTTCCAAAAATGAAATCCAAAGCAGACTTAGGCAAGTATTGAAAACATGCTTCAAATGGTGATGTTTGAGTTGAAGAATTCTTGGCCCGGTTGTAAGCATGTAGAATGTAGTGCAAATGTTCATCCCACAACTTAGGATGCTTGCTGCAATACCCATGAAGAAGATGTATCATGGTCCTGTTCACCACCTTTGTTTGACCATCTGTTTGCGAATGAAATGTTTTACTCTTTTTCAATTTGGTGTCCATGAATCCCCACAAGCTTGACCAAAAGTTCCCAATAAAGCGAGAATATTGATCACTAACAATGGATGTGGGCAATCCAAAATGCACCCATACATTATGAAAGAATAACTGAGCATTTTGTTCAGCTATAATTTTCCTTTTACATGGCATCAAAATACACATTTTGATGAACCTATCCACAACTACATAAAGATAATCATGATTCCTTTTTGACATAGGAAGACCTCCAAAAAAATCCATAGAAACACTCTCCCATGGATGAGAAGGTACTAGAAGTGGTGTGTACAATCCTAACTTTTTATTGCTAGGTTTACTGATAACACATAATGAACATCCTCTAATAAAATGTGACACACTTGCAAGCATATGAGGCCAATAACAATACCTCTATAGATGTGCCACCATCTTACTTACAACGAAATGACCAGCAATAAGAGAAGTATGTGCCTCTCTTATGATGTTGAGTCTTTCTCCCTATGGAATACAAAGCTTACCAAGATGATACAACAAGTTATCATGCATGTGATAATCGATTTCCCATACCTGGTTCCCTTGACTCAAAGTTGCATATGCATCTTGAAAATCACTATCTAAAGCATATTGTTCAACATAACTCTCATGAAAAATAGAATTATGCTTAAGAATAGTAGCAACACTAACAATAGGCCTAGAAAGCATATCAACAACTTTATTGTAGATACCTTTCTTATACCTTATCACCAAGTGGAGTTGTTGAAGAAAACCCATCCATCAGAAGTGCCTTGATTGCTGCAACTTAGATTGAGATTGCAAGTATTGCAATGGTTGATGATTAGTGTGAATGATTGTTTCCTTACCCATCAAGTAGTGTTTCCACCTTTTCACCAATGCATACAACTCCTTGTCATATTTAGGATAGTTAATCATTGCACCATTAAAATTTTCTGAATGAAAACATATGAGCTTACCATGTTGCATGAGGATTGCACCCATCGCATAATCACTAGCATCAGTCTAGATCTCAAATGACTGTCTCAAGTATGGAAGTGCAAGTACTGGGGTTGAACTGATCTTTTCCTTCAATGCATCAAAGGCATTTTTTTGTTTTCCTCCCCACTGAAAAACCTTTTTCACACTAGTCAATGCATGCAAAGGAGTTGCTATAAAAGAAAAGTTAGTAATGAATTTCCTCCAATATTGGGCTGCTCCCAAAAAACTCCTTACCTCAGTAACTCTCTTGGGCCTTAGCCAATTAAAAATGGCATCAACCTTGGAGGGATGTATTTTCAACTCACCTCCTCCAACAATATGACCCAAGTAAACTAAAGAAGTTTTTCCAAACTCACACTTTGAGATATTTAAATACAATTGTTATTTCTTTAAGACATCAAGTACTTTTCTCACATGCATGACATGTTCATCACAATATTTATTGAAAATTAAAAAGGAATCTAAGTATTCTATAACAAAATCATCAACAAATGGGCTCAACACATCATTCATCACACTTTCACCTTTATTGCCACCATTTCACTCACATGTCGCAACTCCATAACCATATAATCTTTCATTAGCTTCCATTTTCATGATTACATGGGGTTACCTTTGTGTTTTCCAAAAGCTAATGATTTCTAGTATTTTAACTGAATTTATGGTTAAAACTTAGAAAAATGACATATACTTGCTAATACTTAAAATGGGCTTGAGTTTCATGACATGTGTAGGTCATTTGGAAGCTTCCAAGGCACCCTTATGTGGCCTCCAATGCTCAAATTAGAATTCCCTTCAAGATATGGTAGAAGATTTGGATAAAGGTCAAAGAGGATATGTGTCTCATCATTACCTATTTGAGTTGTAACTCTATATGTGTCTCATCATTACCTATTTGAGTTGTAAATCTATGATATTTTATGGGGATCTAGGGAGAGAATAATGGACCTCCATTAATGAGGTAGCTTCTTATGTTTTTGTATAAATAAGAGAGCCTCCTCCTTCCGAAGGCATGTGTAAAGTTGGAGATACTCAGGTGTCCAAGTTAATATTACTCATGAATGGAATTTAGATTTAGCACCATGCTCATGAGTGATGTTCACCTCTTTCTGGTAATGCTTGCATTGGGAGCCTCTCAAGTTTCCATCCCTCATGCTTTTGGATTGGCCACCTACAATGTGTGAGATTTATTGTTTTTCATAGATTAATATTTATTGCTTCCATATCTTTTCCTGTGTGAGAGGTTAAGAATGATTGTTTTTGCTTTCATTTCATGTCATGTGGTTTTGATTATTCATTTCATTGGATCCTGATTTGATAATTCACACATGATCCCTTAGATTCGATTTCATTTCATGCAATTTCAATTCTTGCATGTGTGGTAGATTAAGATTTAATTCTTGCAAGTGTGGTAGATTAAGATTTCAATTCCTGAAAGTGTGATAGATTAAGATTTCAATTCTGCATGTTGTACTATAATTTCTTTTGAATTGATTGTTGAATTAGAATAGGTGAATTTGGTTTGTCTTTATTTGGTTTCATAGTTATATTGATCTAAACTGAAAGTTAATTTCTAGCATATGTAGTGCACGCATGCTTCACAAGTTTTACAAAACCCCCGGGTTGACAATTAAATGATAGGTAATTAATTTTCCTCAACACACTCCTTAAGTCCAACTTAGTAAAATTCTTTTCATATTTCAATTGATCAAGTAAATCATATATTCTAAGTAGTGGGTAACAATTATTTACTATAATCTTGTTCAATGCACGGAAGTCCACACACATGTGCCATGTTCCATCCTTCTTTGGCACCAAAACAATAGGTGACCCACATGGCAAAGAACTTGGCTTGATGATCCCTTTGTCCAACAACTCTTGAATTTTCTTTTTAATTTCTGCACTTTCCATCACTGACATCTTGTGCATGCCAATGTTAGGAAGAGGACAATCTTGCTGCAACTGTATTTCATGTTGGATTCCTCTCTTGGGAGGAAAATGCATTTTGGTTCCTAAAACATCTCATCCTATTGGTTAACAACATCAACCAATTCAAATTTCAATCTTGAGTCACAACCTTGAAAACCTTCATTATCAACATCATTCTTGGGTTTGATCATTAGAAGCTCAAAATTCTTGCTAGAATCCACTAGTCTTTTCATCTGCCTCGCGTTTACAAGTGAAAGATCTAGTTTCTTGCTATGGGCTCTTACAATGTATTCTACTCCACCTTTGAACAAATGGTATTTGTTTTCATGTCTATGGAAGATAGCTTTTCTGTCATAGAGATATGGGCTGCCCAAAACTATACCACATATGTCTAATGGCACAACATCAAGTTCCACTTCATCTATGAAATTTGTAGTAACGGTGGATTTCAGTCTACACTTTTTAGTTGCTTGGAATTGTGCATTGTCGCACACCCATCCTAATGGATATGGCTTATGATGTGGAATGGTTTCCAAGTTTAAAATTTTGACAATGTTTTTATATATGAGATTGGCTTGAGAGCCACTATCAAAAAGAGTTTTAATTTTGCTATGTTTTGAGATTGCCCTTATGTGGAAAAGTTCTATCCTCTTCTTTTCATTTGGAGTTTCATTGTGTAAATTTTAAGCACTAGTGCTAGAAATGGAGTACTTACCTTTCATCCCCATGGTTGTGATTTTAGTTTCATCACCTGAATCGGATCCCAAATCCTGTTGAATGGTTGCAACTGTCTTTTGTTTCCCTTTGTTGTTGAATTTCTTAGGCCTCATCTCCAGATGAAGATTCCAACAATGGTCTTCATTGTGACCCTCTTTGGAACAATGTTTGCATGTTAGTTTCTCTCCTTCCTTCTTAATGGCTGCATTTTTCTTTCCTTTCCCTTTAAAACTCTTTCCTTTGTCTCCACTTCTGAAAGGCTTCTTGTTTCCCTCTTGATTCAAGATGTGTGGCCTGCAAACCCCCAATATACTTCAACAAAGTGTCTTGTGAACGCAAATATACACCTAATATCAAAGACCTTCTTCTAAACTCTTGGGTGTAACTTTGCACACTTTGACCCTTTAGTTGTCTAAAATTCTACCAGTCCATTATGGATTTTTGCATATATGTTAGAGGGTAAAATTTTATTTTAATTGCAGCAATAAAATAAGACCAAGAGATTGAAATCTTACCATGTTTTTTCATCTCATCTTGTGTCTTGGCTTCCCACAATATTATTGTTGCACCCTCTAGTCTCAAGGAAGCTAGCTGAATCATTGTGTTATCATATTGAAGGTTTTGAATCCTGCAGTAGACCTCAAGTTGACGAACCCAATTTCCAAGCTTTTTTGCATTCACTTCACCATTATACATTGGCAATTCGAATTTTACATCTAGTTTCAATAAGGGAGTTTTACCATGTCCCTTTGAGGTATGTGCATGAGTTTGAGTAAGGGTTGTAGTAGTGGAAGAGGATGAAGATGAAGGTGAATATGGTGGTGAGGATGATGGTGGAGAAGATGGTGGTTTATCACCATTCCCATTACCTCCTCCTCCTGGAGAACCCTCTTCTCTTGGAGGCCTGGAGCTTTCACCCTGCAACCTTGTATTCCTCTCTTCATAGAGGACTTTCACCATTTCTGTCATGTCAAAGAAAGCCTTCCTAAAATCCTTCTCATCCTCTGTCATGTTATCAGTTCCTCCTTCATGAGCCATGCTTATTGAAGCCTCAGGTACAACATGAGGTGAAAATTGTGGTGGAGATTGTGGCAACTGTTCCCTCCTTCTCCTTGCTCCAATTTGAGAACCTGCACCCACAAGCTTGCCTTCTCCTCTCTTGAGCTTCAACCTTCTAAGAATTTAAACACTTGAAAAATAATTAAATCCTCCTTGTACAAGTAAACCAATAGCTCTGATACCAAACTTGATCTGTATGAGATCTTAATGTAAATGTGTTTGAGGGTTTGTAAATTTGCAAGTGTTAAAATTGAGTTTGTGTGAGATTTTATGTTAATTTTTATACACATAAAGCATGAAATAAAACTTTTAAAAATGTAGAAAACAACTGACAATTACACCATAAAAATAACCACAACACAACAAGTGATGAAGGAGTTCAGCCCTCCTGGGCTACGTCTCTTTGGTCCAACTTCCAATGGCTTGGCCCTATATCATTATGCTCAAAATAATGATTACATACATTTAGAGTGCTCCAATGGCTCTAAAACATGTTCCAAAAGCTTTAGAAGACCCAAAAATGCTTGTCCATCCTCTTTTTGCTCCTCAATTGGATCAAAATTGCATTAGTTATGATTTCCCCAAGTTTCCCTGCTAATCGCACCTCAATTTCCCCAAAATCCACCACCATCCTACAAATTTGCCCCAATTTCTGCAAACTGGCATCGATTCTGCCAAATTCCCGTTGAATTCGTTGGGGTGCTTAAATGGCCTCTAAGGAATTAACTCCAAAAAACCAGGTCGTGTGGGGGGCCACGTGCCCAGGGGCTAAGGCCAACGGCCCGCCCCCACCAGCCGGGCCCCCACTCCAATCCTCACCATGGTCACATCAAATTCCATATGTCCACGGGGTCAGGCTTTAACTCTACCCTCTAAAATTCCCGTGTGGTTAGATGTCTGCAGTCTTCATGGTGGTCACATAACTTCACTGGGGTTAACATGTCGGTTACCACCAATGGTTTGGTGGGGTAGTTAAACTCCTCCCAATATCCTCACATCGGGTTGTATGGTCAACATATATGGGGGGGTCGGGACTATGCCCTGGCCCCGTCTCCCAACCATCTATCAACATGCATACAAATATAACTTTGTGGCCATAGTTTAATAAGAAATAACTTGGCACAATGGTAGTTGGTAATTTTTGTTGGACAGAGGTCTGGTGTTCAACCATCACCCATCCTTAACAAATTTTTGGTGGCCTCCACTGTTGCCATGTGGTGGCCTATGGTTGGGCCATGTGGCAGCCTTCGATTGGGCCACGTGGCAACATGTGGCTGGCCACTGTCCAACCAACAAAAGCATGCCACCTAGGCACCTGTACCCTGTGACACCTGGTGAACAATGACTGGCTGAAGAAAAAATAGTCAGCTCTACCATGTTAACCTACCACGTTAGTAGTACGAACTACTGACTGGGTTGACTACATTTTTTTTAATTTGCCTGTTTGGAAAAGCGAATAGAACATGTTTCTAGGAGCATACGGAGTCCATTTCACATGAAATGAGTTGCATCGGATTCAAGATGACGAGCACTATACAGTCGTTCAGGTTCCACACCGATATGACAACTTTGAATTTTGAGCAAATTTTTTAGCACCTTATCAAACTTACATTTAGGCTTTCACTTATACTCTACACATTCTCATTTTCAAGATGCACCACAATTATAATGTTCATGTTGGAAAATGATTGCAGTATGGAGGGCATTGAGTTGTAGATTTTGATTCTATCAACAATGGTGTTTCCAGGCATCTTGGCTACTACTTTGATCATATCAAGTTGTTCCTTTTTTTCCATAGTTTAGACCCATTCTTGTGTTTGGTTATGGTGATGTATTTAAGTTATTTATCCCTACAATGTCCAATGTGTAGTAGAAAATGACATATACCCATTCACCCCATCACTTGTAATCTATTACTTCGCTTTCATTTCTTTAAATTACAAATTATGGTATGAGATAAACCCACCAATTTCAATTTGTTGAATAAACATGGCTCAACTAATATATATTCTCTATTTGCATGTGGGCTTTCTTGCATTTGGGTTTTAGGTCTAGGTTTTTCTTGCATTTGGGTATTGGAGAATACATGTTTTTGGTTTTGTCTTTTCTTGTATGTGGGTTAGGATGAGGTTGAAGACAAATTAATTGCTAGTAATTACCTCTTTTATTATAGATGCATAGTTAATTAAATTTTGTATTTGACTAATCTAGGTTTTCTATCTTAACCATAGGTAATTGATTTTTGTATTATTGGAACTAATGAATGAAGTTAGTATTTGGTTAGAGCCAACACTATTGCATTTGGGGACCAACAATGACATTTACAAAACATTGTTTTACTGTTTACATGTCATAATCAAAGATTTCAAGAAAATCCTCCTCCTTTGATTTGATTTGAATTTGATGTTGTTATATCGATGTTTAAGGTTAAGGATGTTGGCATATCTACATTTAAGAATGTTAATTTACTGATATATTTCTTCCAATAATATCTTCTTGAGACATCACTAAATTAGCATTACTCGAAGTCATTAAATAGATGGGAAACATTTATATTCCACATTGTTTTCAATTGAAATTTTGATGTTAAAAAATTTGTAATGAAATTCCAAATATCGATAAATAACATTAAGAAATTTGAATGGACATCCCCAACATTGATCTACTAACTTTATGGAGTAAATTTTGCATTATAATCAGTAATCCAAAGCTATATATGATTATATTTCGTGGAAGTCATATTGGTAATTGTTGACAGTACTGGACCCACAAACATGTCAGGGGATCTCCCCAATAAGAAGTCCTAATTAGACCTCAGACCGTTTGGTGTAGGAGTCCTAGCAATGGGTCGTACAATATCACCTTGACCATGGTTCACATAGAGGAAAGTAAGATGACCCTGTTGGTAGCAAGGGTCTAATAGTTGCGGAAAGACAAGGAAGGTCCATGAATGGTTCTAACACACGGAGAGTGGGGTGAGTGTGCCCTTTGGAAACCTGTGATAGCACGCGGCTTGGAAGGGAACACACGAGCGAAGATGCATCACAAACTAGAAAGAAAGTTAGCTAAGAATCCAAAGTGATGGTTAAACCAATCAACATATTTCAGTAAGATTCATACATACTTATACATAATAGTCCATACATGCATGCATAAACAAACAGATACATATATCATTTAGAGTAAACATGATAGTTGGAATAATATACGACATATGCATGAAACATGTTGGCTCTGTTATTTTAAGAAGTGTAACTTCCTGTCATACAATACAACCATGTCCAACCAATAGTTCCAACAGCGGAACATTATAGTCACAACCGCCTGCTCCTCTAAAGAGATATACTAACTCTGCGAAGTGGAGAAGCCAAAGCTTGTTACAATACCGTCCAAGCTCTCTCTAAGATACTCCTATCCGAAGCTTAGCTGACCAAAAGCCTCTATAATGAGTTATGAGGGACTATTTATAGCAAAGGGTGGGGTGGCCCTTGACATTCCCCTTTGTGACAGTTCATCTACCCTCATGACTCTTCATCTACTCTTTGACTATTGCATCCAACTATCTACACTTGAACTTCCACTTGACAAGACGTTACATACAATCTGCACATGTACCCATGTGAGACAAAATGGCTTGAGCAAGCCATGTAAGACATCACTAACACTCAGACCATTGCTGAGACCAACTCTTTAACATCCTTGTGATAGTCGATGGTGGCAAACTGATGCCGAGCTTGTTTGTTCATGATGGTGTATTGTTTGTAAATGGTTTGCAAGGTATTCAATTCAGATATATACATATTTAAAAGATGTCCATGTCTTGCAGAAAGAAAACAAATGAAAATTTCAGCTGTTAATGACCCATTTAAGTATAGTAGATTTATTTCCTTTTATTGTTTAACACACTAAAACGAATTTTTTCTGCAAAATAAATCAACCATAGATGCAAAAGAAGTTGGTGAAGCAGTTCACCCCTCCTGGGCTACGTCTGCTGGGTCCAAGGCTCCCAAATGGGCATATCCTTGTTTTAATTAAATTCTCAAATTGTATATACATCTGAATAGAAGCATCTACAGGTGGAATATATGGAAAAAACGGATTCAGAACACTTGAATCCTTCAGGATTGACCACTGGTTCACCTCCAATGGATACCTGCAACCCTATACAGTCTTCACAATACTGGGCCCTGGTGGCTCCTAGAACTTTCACGGCTCCAAAACCTCTGCAAATGACCTCAGATGGCTGTAAGACCTGCACCAATCGCTTTAGAAGGTCGACGATACCCAAAATCAAAAAAAAAAATCGTCCAAAACCGCCTTTCCTAGCCAAAGTTATGGCCAATTAAAGTTTCTCCAGTCTGCCCCTAGAAAAACTCCAGCTAACTGTAGTTGGAGCCAGTTAGGCTCGCCAAATATGGCGGATCCGCCCAAATTTGGCACTCCTGCCAAATTTCTGCCAACTTAACTGCAGTTATAATAAATACATGTGAATGGATTTGTGGGGCGGCGGTAAGGCGCCTCAGATTTAGTGCCGACGGTTAGGGTTAAGCCTATGGTTTTTGGGCGATGGTCACGTGTATGGGGGTTGGCCCTTAGGGGCTAGCCCCCATCGGACCCCGCCCAAATCACATTTAAACTTCATATTAACTCTCTGCATTTCATTGTTCAAGATCTGATGTTGTGGCCTAACGGTAAGGCATTTGGTTAATGTGAATGAGGTCGCAGGTTCAAAACTCTTTGCCTCCAAACAAATTTTAACATGCGCCCACATAACTTTGCTGACATCACCCAGGGCCACGTGGTGCCCTTCGGGCCTACCACGTGGCAACCTGTGATTGGCTGCCCAAAAAGGAATATTCTCTAGAATATTCCAAGGAATATTCTATGGAATATTCTTTTTTTAAATTTTTTTGAAAAAAATTCAAAATTCCAATGTTATAAATTCCAACTTGTCCTGATGATGAACCACATTGGTTGGTTCGAAACGCGTTGACAAATGATGTCTCATGTGATCTTCGCCAAAAAATCCTTTATAAATTCCAATGTTATTAGGCAATTCTTATTTTTGGCATAACTTTCTCATACGGCGACCGTTTTTCGAACCGTTCATGGCGTCGGAATCAGGAGGACGAGCAATTTCCAGTCGTTTAACTTTGAACCAGTTCTGAGCATTTTAAATTTTGAGCATTTTATGACACTTAGGACATGAGAACCTGATCACGCCTCCCCATTGGGAAGCTTTTGGACCCCAAAAGCCTTCAACTACCTGTTAAAGAGGTGAGGGTACAGCTCCCTCACTCTGTCCACCTCCATCCACTTTGCCTTGTTCGGTTTGCTACCTTTCAAACCAACCCGAACATAATCTACATTGCCCCTCCTTGAAGTGCGTGTCCTTCTGTCAAGGATTGTATCTTATTTCAGATTATCTAAGAATTCTAGCGAGAAATCTTCTATAGATGGCAGCTGAACAACACTTTCATGATCAACAATCAAAGGAGGTTCATACAAACGTAAGTTCTCCACATTGACAACAGAATACATTTGCATGTATGAAGGAAAATCTAATTGAAAAGCATTATTTCCAACCTTCTTGAGGATTTTGAATGGACCATAATGAATAGGCTTCAGCTTTTTACCTTCTCCTTGCATCCTTTCCTTACTAATGTACAGCCATACCTCATCCCCTTCTTGAAACTTGTGATCGACTCTATGCTTATCGTGTCTTTCCTTGTACTTGCCTTGACTCTTCTCAAGCTATTCTTGAATTTGCTGATGTATTTGCTGAATTCTTTCAATGAATGAACGAGCTTTGTCAATATCACTATGTCCCTCAATGGCGACATCTTTCTCAAGAATGAAATCAAGAGGTGATTTTGGCAAGTAACAAAACAAGCTTCAAATGGTGAGGTGTTTGTGGAAGAGTGCTTGACATGGTTGTAAGCATGCTGTATGTAGTGAAAATGTTCATCCCAAAGCTTGGGATGCTTGCTGCAATAACCTCTCAAGAGGTGCACAATGGTTCTGTTCACAACTTCAGTTTGTCCATCTGTTTGCGGATGGAAAGGAATACTTTTCTTCAACTTTGTGTCCATCATCTCCCATAGGTTGGACCAAAAATTCCCCACAAATCTGGAATCCCTGTCACTAATAATGGAAGTAGGAAAACCAAAGTGAATCCATACATGATGAAAAAATAATTCAGCAGTTTGTTTAGCAGTTATAGTTTTCTTACAAGGCATAAGTATACACATTTTGCTGAAACGATCAACTACTACATATAAATAGTCATGCTGCTTTCTAGATTTTGGCAAACCTCCTACAAAATCCATAGAGACGCTCTCCCATGGTCTAGAAGGTACGGGAAAAGGAGTATACAAGCCAAGCTTCCTATTACTAGGCTTGCTTGTAGCACATAATGAACAACCTCTTATGAACCTTGAAACATAATCTACCATGCGAGGCCAATAGCAATACCTCTGTAGATGTGCAACTGTTTTGCTTACCCCAAAATGGCCAGCAATAAGAGAAGAATGAGCTTCTCTTATGACATTTATTCTCTCCCCTTGTGGTATACACAACTTTCCCAAATGAAACAGAAAATTGTTATGCATGTGATAGTCATTTTCCTCTACATGATTCCCTTTACTCAAGTTAGCATACACATCTTTAAAGTCATCATCAAATGCATATTGTTCTATGTAACTATCATGTACAATGGAATCATTCTTAAGTAAAGTAACAACACCAATAATAGGCCTTGAAAGCATATCAGAAACTTTATTCAGAGTACCTTTCTTGTACCTTATTACCAAATGGAACTATTGCAAGAAGCCCATCCATCTGAAGTGTTGTGACTGTTGTAACTTGCTTTGTGATTGCAAGTACTGTAAGGGCTGATGGTCGGTATGTATAACAGTTTCTTTGCCCATAAAATAGTGTTTCCACTTTTTGACGCTTTGTACCAATGCATACAACTCCTTATCATATGTAGGATAATTTACAACAGCACCATTAAAAGTTTCAGAATGAAAAGAAATAGGCTTACCATGCTGTAGAAGAACTGCACCCATGACATAATCACTAGCATCGGTTTGTATCTCAAATGGCTGTCTCAAATCCGGTAATGCAAGGACCAGAGATGAACTAATCTTCTCTTTCAAAGATTCAAAAGCTTTTTGCTGCTTGCCTCCACATTGGAAAGCATGCTTCACACTTGTCACTGCATGCATAGGAGCTGCTATAGAAGAGAAGTTAGAGATGAACTTCCTCCAATATTGAGCTGCACCCAAAAAACTTCTTACCTCTGTTATGGATTTGGGAGTAGGCCAATTCACAATAGCCTCTATTTTAGCAGGATCTGTTCTCAAAGCACATCCTCCTACTATGTGTCCAAAATAAACCAAAGAAGTCTTTCCAAATTCACACTTTGACATTTTAAGAAATAATTGATTCTTCTTCAAAACATCAAGTACTTTCCTAACATGCATGACATGATCTTCTCTAGACTTGCTGAAAATTAAGATGTCATCTAAGTAGACAATAACAAAATCATCAAGAAAAGGACGCAAGACATCATCCATTACCCGCATGAAAGTTGCAGGTGCATTGCACAAACCAAACGACATCACAAGCCACTCAAAGAGTCCTTGTTTGGTTTTAAAGGCTGTCTTCCAAATGTCACTTTCTTCAATTCTTACTTGATGATATCCACTGCGCAAGTCTAACTTAGTGAAATATCGAGCATCTTTCAGCTGGTCTAGCAAATCATCTATCCTTGGGAGTGGGTAATGATTCTTTACCGTTATCTTGTTCAAGGCCCTGAAATCAACAAACATACGCCAAGTGCCATCTTTCTTTGGAATCAATACAATCGGTGACCCACATGGCGAAGTACTTGGCCTTATGAAACCCTTGTCCAACAAGTCCTTGATTTTCTTCTTTATTTCAGCATTCTCCATAATAGACATGCGGTACATGCCTATGTTTGGAAGAGGACAATCTGGATGCAAATGGATTTCATGCTGAATCTCCCTCTTACTAGGCAAACCTGTTGGCTCCTGAAACATCTCATGATATGAATCAACTACATCATACAGTTCTGACTTAAGTTTTGGATCACAATTGTCAAATGACTCATGATTCACATCAACCTTGGGCTTAATCATAAGAAGAACAAAATTCTTACTTGAATTGACCAACCTTTTTACCTGTCCTGCATTCACCATCGCTATATTTGTCTTCTTGCGATGAGCTCTAACAATGAACTCCTTGCCATCTTTGAAAAGATGATATTTGTTTTCATGGCGATGAAAGATAGCTTTCCTGTAAAACAAGTAAGGACTTCCCAAAACAATTCCTGCTATATCAAAAGGTACCACATCAAGTTCAACTGTGTCAATAAAAGGTGCAGTAATTGCAAAGCGCAATGTGCACTTTCTTGAAACTTGTAAATTTGCATCCTTGCAAATCCATCCAAGTGGATATGGCTTCGGATGTGGAACGGTCTCAAGTTTAAGCTGCATGACCAAGTCCTCTGATATAAGGTTTGCTTGTGACCCACTATCAAAAAGTGGGTCAATTTTAGTATGTTTTGAAATTACCCTCACATGAAACAGTTCAATTCTTTCTTCCTCATTAGGAGCTTGTACATGACAGTTTGAGGTACTAGTGCTGGCTTGAGTTTCAATTTCTTTTCCCTTCAAGTTTTTCAAACCCATGGCTGCAATTTTGGTTTCATCACCTGAATCATCCCCTAAATCCTGTGGTGTAGATGTAGTAGCAGCAGTTTTCTGTTTCCCTTTGGATTTGTCAAATTGAGGTCTTTTTTCAGGATGTAATTTCTAGCAGTTTTTCTCCTCATGGCCTGGTTTAGAACAATGTTTACAGATCACTTTCTCACTCTCCTGTTTGAAATATGCATTCTTTCTTCCCTTTCCCTTGGAGGCTTTCTCTTTTTTTTTCCCCTTGGGGGGCTTGTTTCTACCCTCTTCAAATGTGTTTTTTCCCCTTGCCTCTAAATGGATAGCTTGGACACAAACCTCGTCCAAGCTAGTAGGGTTAAACATCAAGATGGTGTGTCTAAGGTAGCTATGCAAGCCACCAATGTATTTCAGCAAGGTTTCCTAGGTCTGTAAATCTACCCCTAACAAGAGAGCTCTTCTCCTGAATTCTTGGGTGTAGTCTTGGACACTCTGACCCTTAAGTTGTCTGAAATTTTGCTAGTTCATAATGGCTTTCTACATGTGAGCAAGAGGATAAAACTGTTTTTAATGGCTAACAGAAATTCAGGCCATGCTAAGGTAACCTTACCAAATTTCTTGATCTCCTCTTTAGTCTTGGCCTCCCACCAGACCAATGCTGCTCCATCCATTCTCAAAGAAGCCAACTGAATCTTTGTGGCATCATCATGCATATTCTGGATCCTCAAGTAAACTTCCAACTGCCTAATCCAGTTGTCAAGCTTTTCTGCATTCACTTCACCATTAAACATAGGTAATTCGAATTTTACATCAAGCTTCAAAAAATGACTTTTTCCAGAGGATCTATGCTTATGCACAGAAGAAGAAGACAAGGATGAAGAGGAAGAAGGTGACGATGCGGGTGGTGGATCACCATTACCTCCATGTCCTTTCTTGGAATGATCATCATCCTTCTTACCTCCTGAAGAGCCCTCTCCTTCATGAGGATGTTTGGACCCTTCTCCAGCCAATTTCTCATTTCTTTCTTGGTACAATATCCTCACCATTTCAGTGAGGTCCAAGAAAGCCTTTCTGAAGACTCTTTCTTCTTCTTTTGGATCCATGTCTGCAGGAATTTCTCCTTCATGTGCAGACATTCTTGAAGCTTCTGCTGAGACTCTTGAGGGTGAAATTGAAGGTGGAGGTGATGGCTCTCTGGCCTTCCTTGACTGCGGATTCTCTCGTTCTCTAGTCAACTGTCCTTCCCTTCTTTTAAGTTTCAACCTGGTAAGCATCAATACTTGCAAGACAGTTAGAAGATCTTTGCACAAAAACAATCAAAAGACAACTACACCAGAGATTGACTGAAAGAGAATTTATCTACTTTGCAATTGTATAACAAGAGCATTTCGAAGGCTTCCTGGCTCGTTTCAGGCTCTGTCTATAGCTTATTTGACTACTTTTGATACAAAGAAACAACAACATAGCTCTGATACCAACTTGATCTGAATTTGAAACTACTTGCAAATGGTTTGCAAGGTATTCATTTCAGATATATACATATTTAAAAGATGTCCATGTATTGCAGAAAGAAAACAAATGAAAATTTCAGCTGTTAATGACCCATTTAAGTATAGCAGATTTATTTCCTTTTACTGTTTAACACACTAAAACGAATTTGTTCTGCAAAATAAATCAACCACAGATGAAAAAGAAGTTGGTGAAGCAGTTCACCCCTCCTGGGCTACGTCTGCTGGGTCCAAGGCTCCCAAATGGACGTGTCCTTGTTTTAATTAAATGTTCAAATTGTATATACAACTGAATAGAAGCATCTACAGGTGGAATAGATGGTAAAAATAGATTCAGAACACTTGAATCCTTCAGGATTGACTACTGGTTCACCTCCACTGGATACCTGCAACCCTATACAGTCTTCACAATACTGGGCCCTGGTGGCTCCTAGAACTTTCACGGCTCCAAAACCTCTGCAAATGACCTTAGATGGCTATAAGACCTGCACCAATCACTTCAGAAGGTCGAAGATACCCAAAATAAAAAAAAAAAAAAATTCATCCAAAACTGCCTTTCCTAGCCAAAGTTATGGCCAATTAAAGTTTCTCTAGTCTGCCCCGAGACAAACTCCAGTTAACTGTAGTTGGAGCCAGTTAGGCCTGCCAAATATGGTGGGTCCGCCCAAATTTGGTGCTCCTGCCAAATTTCCGCCAACTTAACTGCAGTTATAATAAATACATGTGAACGGATTTGTGGGGTGGCGGTTAGGTGCCTCGGATTTAGTGTCGACAGTTAGGGTCAAGCCCATGGTTTTTGGGCGACGGTCACGTGTATGGGGGCTGGCCCCCTTCGGGCCCCGCCCAAATCACATTTAAACTTCATATTAACTATCTGCAGCCCATTGTTCAAGATCTGATGTTGTGGCCTAACGGTAAGGCGTTTGGTTAATGTGAATGAGGTCGTAGGTTCAAAACTCTTCGCCTCCAAACAAATTTTAACATGCGCCCACATAACTTTGCTGATGTCACCCAGGGCCACGTGGCGCCCTCCGGGCCTGCCACATGGCAACCTATGATTGGCTGCCAAAAAGGAATATTCCCTGGAATATTCTTTTTTTTAATTTATTTTTTTGAAAAAAAATTCAAAATTCCAATGTTATTAGGCAATTCTTATTTTTGGCATAACTTTCTCATACGGCGACCGTTCTTTGAACCATTCATGGTGCTGGAATCAGGAGGACGAGCACTTTCCATTCGTTCAACTTTGAACTAGTTCTGAGCATTTGAAATTTTGAGCATTTTACGACACTTAGGACATGAGCACCTGATCAGCTCAACGGTGACATCTTTCTGAAGCAAACTCTTGCCTCTGTTGCATCTGGGTACACTGATATGGCTCCTCTGTCCAACTTGTATGATAGCATGCACATGGTCGTCATGGGTACAATTGGACTGACAACATGTTGATGCATAATGTATGCGTTGATTCCCAAGCATGTGTTGGTGGCTGTGCACATCAACTTGTCAAAATACATGTTCAGCTCCAGTTGGACTTGCTTCTTGTCTTCGCCTCGATGAGTGTGCCAAATGGGTGGGATCGCATGCGTGCACACAATGACATGCATGTTGCCGAATTCCCTTGCATGCGATAAACAACACTGCTCACCTTGTTTGCTCTATGCTAGCTATTGGGATGGATCCATAACTTGTACGGGCACAGTTTCATATGTCTGTGCATGTTGTGCCCCCTACTGTAACTGTTCTTGCTATAAATCATTCTCTCGTCTACGCAGCTCATGTTTTTCCTTGAGTTGCTGCTTCAGCACATGCAACTCCATCTCTATTTCATTCTCTACCTTCGCGCAATCTTCATGTCACCCTGTCACCTTATAGCCTCAATATCCAAAGCTTCTTTCATCTTGAGTGGGTCTGCTTTGAACTTGTAGCTTTTCCATGCCTCTATGCTATCAACAAACTTCCTCTTACAATTGTCGCGTGCAGGTGTGCTGCCTTCTAGTGTTGCTGATGGTGTTGCTCGTTATTATGCCGTTGTCATTGATCTTGATATCCTTGTCCATGAACAACTTGATGTCTTCGTGGATAGGCAAGTTCAGAGACACTTGACCGACTGCATCCCTAGTTGTGCTCTTAATAGTGTCTTTGACTCTGTTCTCCTGGAAGTCGTTGTACTTGTGCTGTTGAGAGACAGACAGACACCCGTGATTCCTGGAGACATAGAAACACTCATGGAAAGCAATCTGTTAGTCGAAAACCAAAACAAACTTGTGGACTGACTTGCAACATACCTGTGTGATTGAACATGAAGGTTGCACGATTTCTGTTGGGAGGTCGGGAGACAGACTACCAAAACTGCACAAGGCACAGTTCAGGCTGTCGGGAGATTGACTGACTGTTAGAACTGCACAATGCAGAGTCCATCTTAGACTGCTGAGGACTGAAACTGCGCAGTGCACAATTTCAGTCAGCAGTGACATGCAACTAGCAAACTGCATTGCACAGTTTCTGGGGCTAGCAAGACACTGCCTCCAAGAATTGTGTAATGCAAGCTTGGAGGTTAGTGTTGGGCTAGGCTTGCAGAATTTCTGGAGGGAAGGCAAAGCCTTCGCTTTCAGAAATGCGTAGTGCTAGTCGATAAAGGCACGGTCCAGGCCAAGGCAAACTAGTCCAGCCGACAGGCGACTGAAAAATTGATAAGTCTGAATGCATGGTGAGATGAGTGCAAACAAGAGTGAATGATCATATATGAAAACATGAAGTGCAGGATTCAGAAAATGGGAAATCATGCATGTGTGTGAAGCGATTCGCTGCGACAATGACTATTCGTGCAAATGGTGTCATGCATGCGAAAACAGTGAGATGCGAACGAGAACTGAAACGTTGCTTCTACAAGCTAACATACATTAAAATGACAACAAACGTTCACTAAAATCAAGCAGACAACACTCACACAAAGAGAAACACTAAAAGCGATAGAAATGTAGCGCAAGACATGCAAAGCGCTCTTACCGCAAAACAGTTGAGCTGAATGTGCCGATGACTCCTAGATTCAATGTGGGATGTCAGTGCTACAAGGTCGATGTGAGGAATGAGCTCTGCAATGTCCGGTTGATGAGTTTTGATAAAATTGAAGTTTTGACGTGCATGCCACAAATCTAAGAAAAGTGACACTTGGAGAGAGGTTTCTGAAATGATCCTTGCATGTAACCTCCAGCTGCTAAAAATAGATCCTTGAATCAAGGGATGCCTTTGCATGTTGCCTTGGGAGAAGAATTTTGTGCATGAAAATCAGTTTTGCTCAGTCCTAGAGCGAACTGGTGAACCTGAAGGAACATGCATCAGTCTACGAGCCTGGGATGAAAATCTGCGTAGTTTCTGGGTTGAGCAGAGATGTTTGTTCCAGAGGGATTGTGCAATTTCTGGGAGGAACAGGTGACTGTCTCCCAAGATTGCGCATTTTCTGGGCTAAGAAATTGTCCTAGGTCAGATCTTGCAATTTTCTCAAGGAAGCCTATCGTACTGCATTGCGCAATTTCTGAGCCCAGTAGGCTGCCTGGCTGGATTTGTGCAATTTCTGCTAGCTACTGGGTTGGCTGTCCCAGAGAGATTGCACAATTTTAGGGAGCAATAGGTGACTGTTACCCAGAATTGCGCAATTTCTGGGCTAAGCAACTGTCTTGGGATGAATTTCTCATTTTTTGAGAGGAAGACTGTCAGGAAGAATTGCACAATTCTAGAGCCCAACTGGGTGTCCAGCTGGGTTTGCACAATTTTAGGAGGGAAGGTTGGTTCCCCTCTAGAAATGCACAATTTCTAGAGGGATATGCTCAACCAACAAATGATACCGAGTCCGGAAAGAAGCCTGTGAAGGGGGTGGAACAAACTTGCATGCACAGGCTAATGAGATTCTATGAAACAATTGAAGCTGATGTGCTTGACAGTGCAAGACATGCTATTGAGGATGGTCATTAGGGAGGCTACAAAATGAAGCTTAGGCAAAATTTTAGAGGAAGGTTGTAGCCGCTACAACACTTGGCAACACACTGGTAGAACTCCAACTCTCTTAATGGACCTTGTTCTTAAAAATAAAGTCTAACACCTCCAAATTTATTGTTTAGTTCTCTGGTCATCTTGGTTTCCACACTTGCTTTATTGTAAGATGTAGCATCTACCAAGCCCTTCGTCGGTTGACACACATTCCAAGCCAACCCAACACAATTGTTTCGATTTGGGATGAGGGATATATCGGTGCACAAGCACTATAGTCGTCAGAGTTTTAGTTTCATCTCTGGTGTTGCTCCGCTACCAGCAGGCCTGGACAATACCCCGGCGGAGTCACGCAGGAGCACAAGCATCACTCCGCTTTCAGCGAGCTTGGTTAGTACCCGGTGGAGTTACTTGCGTCACCTCTTTGCGCAAGAAGCCTTTCTCTTCTTTCGTCTTATCCTTTTTTCATTTTTCATTTTTTTTCATAACTCTGCATAACACTTATTCATTTCAAAGGTGGAAGAGGGATCCCGACTTATTGAGAGAAGAAGAGGTTGTTCCTTTAGAGAATTAGTTTATTATATACCTTTGACATGCTTGTTAAGGTTTTCCCCCTCACCTTACTCTACTATGATTGAGCTGCCAAGCATTAACCCAAAAACAATCGATTAGAGTAGGTGACACTAGTTATGATGCAAGCGTTGTGTTTTCACCAAGGTTTACTTCGAACACTACGTATTTCCCATCAACGTATCATGGACTAAAGGTAACAAGTTCTTCATATAGAGGTAGGATGAAAAATAACCAAGTAGTGATAGTTGCACAAGGCCTTGTGTACTTTACCTAGCTTGTTTCAAGAGTCATGTATGGTTTTCAGGCGAAACTAACCTACGAACAAGAATAAGAAAACAAACAAAACAAAGCGAAATCAGAAGAAAAAGTGAAATAAAAGAAAGTGAGCAAACAAGCAACAAACAAACAACATAAAAAGCAAGTAAACAAACAAGCATGCCAACAAACAAACTGAAAGAAAACACTACTCCTACCCCTAAGCTAACTTTGCATGGGCCTGATCACATGAAGTGATACTCCCAATGCAGCCACCATGCATTGGTTGACCCATGTTGGTGAAGACATGGTTCGCGAGCAACCCAGCTGTGCGAACCAGTAGACAAGAAAGATATAACAATTAAGACAAACACACTTCAAGCTTAAATGTGTCCACAAGACATAAGTGAGTGCAAGTACATGAAATGCAGTCAGTGGACTTATCCCAGTGTTGTGCGACACTGCGTGCTACTATGAAGCATACACATACTCTTGACTGTGACATGCAAACAAATGAAAGAAACAAAGACAACTTGCGTCATGCACGTGTGCTTGCAATGTAAGATTCCTCTAATGCATGAGCGATGGAATCATGCAGTTTGAGTGGAGGAAGTATGATTTGTGTGCTATATTGATCTTCAATGCATACAGATGAGTGATGAGGAGCCTGGGGTGATTAAACAATTTCCTGATCAGAAGTGAAACCAACCTCAGGACAACGAGGGCCTGGCATAACCATCAACTTGGGCTAAAGTGCCTTGACAGTCTAGGATGTTTTGACTTCATCGTCAGATAGATCATCATAAATAGGTGGCTTCAAAAAATCAATTGCGATAGAATCATCATCATGATCGAATACGGGAGTAAATGGATCACGACAGCTACGATCAGAAAAATCAATGATTTCACCGGCATCCTCATGATCTGATAAATCAAATAGAGGGGTAGATGAGAAGCGGACAAATTAATCCTCCGTGTTTCCAGAAAAGGCAAATGAAAATTCAAGTGTATTTTCAATGAATAATTTATCGTCTCCATTGTTAGATGATGGACTGACATCTGGTGTGTCCTGTGAGTGATCAACAATGGGTGCATCTGTAGATGAAGGTACAAATGCGAAATCATGGATGGAAGGTTCACTAAAGATGTCAGGAAATAATGGAGGGGGCTTAGATAGAATGGATTCATCCTTTGCTGAGTGTTGATACTCAAGCTCCCAATTATACTCTTCATGAATGACAACGCATTTTGGTTGTGCAACACCAACTCCGTCAATGGCATGATCCTCATTCAAAATAAGTGTAGAGTCCAGAATGGAAGAACACAAGACAATATCATTCGAAGGATAATTCGAGTACGAAGACAGAGGTTGTGGTACATAATGCATATGACAACTCGACAGACTTACAACCAAATCTGTGCAAAAATTAAGTGAAGTGATGCTAGGAAGATCTGACAGTTGAACAGATGTGTGTGCTCGATCCTCTGCATCACTTTGTAGAGTTGGAGTTGTTTGATAAGGGGATGGTGGACAGTCACTTGTGACAGTGACCGTATCTGTCTATGATTGCGCAGCTCCATCATCGAAGTGTTCTGAGCGAGGCTTGGGCTCATATTTCTTCTTGGGATTGATAGATTTGATAAGGCAATACTCGAATCTATCAATGAGATATTGAAACTTCATCTAGCTCTTCGAAGCTTGAAACTGCAAAACACATAAGCATTGCCAAAAATCATTAGGCGATTCATGCGGAGCCTTCCACTGTTGTAACAGTTTGTGGTCAAGATGTTTTGGATTAAAATGATAGAAAGTATCTTCAATGAGATCATAGAAGTTCTCAAGTGAGTGCATGCTGTCAGTCGGTAGGTTGCACAACCACCGATGTGGGGTTTCTTGAAGTGTGTATGCAAGCAACAGATTGGCTTGTTCATCGTAACATCCATCTTCCTCATCAAGCATGGCAAGGAAGTCATGTAAGAACATAGGCCAGGCCACTTCGCCTTCACCATCATACGTGTATGTAGAAAAGAGATAAAAAAAATCCCTCGTGATGTGGACAGGTTCGGCATGCGAAAAAAATCGTGGAGGGTTGAGAGTGCAAGAATCGATGATAGATGTGAAAAGGTTCAAAACATGATGAGAGGACACAGTTTGTCATCTGGCCCTCCTTCTAGCACCATAAATGTTGACAGTGATGGACCCGCCAACATGTTAGGGGATCTCCCCGGTAAGAAGTCCCAATTAGACCTTAGACCGTTTCGTGTTGGAGTCCCAGCAGTGGGTCGCACGATATTGCCTTGACTGTAGTTTCACACAGAGACAAGTAAGAAGTCCTTGTTGGTAGCAAGGGTGTGACAGCTGCGGCAAGACAAAGAAGGTGCATGAACGGTTCTAACACATGGAGAGTGGGGTGAGTGCACCCCTTGGAAACCTGTGATAGCACGCGGCTTGGAAGGGAACACACGAGCGAATATGCATCAAAAACTAGAAAGCAAGTTAGCTAACAATCCAAAGTGATGGTTAAAAGAATCAACACATTTCACTAAGATTCGTACATACTTATATAGAATAGTCCATACATGCATGTGTAAGCAAACATATACATATATCATTTAGAGTAAGCAAGATAGCTCAAATACAATATGACATATGCATGAAACATGTTGGCTCTGCTATATTAAGAAGTGTAAGTTCCAGTCATACAATACATCTATGTCCTACCACTAGTTCTCACAGCGGAACGTTACAGTCACAACTTCCTGCTCCTCCAAAGAGATATACTAGCTCTGTGCAGTGGAGAAGCCAAGGCTCGTTACAATACTATCCAAGCTCTCTCTAAGATACTGCTATCGGAAGCTTGGCTAGCCAAAAGCCTCTACAATGAGTTATGAGGGACTAGTTATAGAAAAGGGTGGGGTGGCCCTTGACATTCCCCGTTATGAAAATTCATCTACCCTCATGACTCTTCATCTACTCTTCAACTGTTACATCCAACTATCGACACTTGAACTTTCACTTGACAAGACGTTACATACAATCTGCACATGTACCCATGTGAGACAAAATGGCTTGAGCAAGCCATGCAAGACATCACTAACACTCGGACCGTTGTGGTGAGACCAACTCTTTGACATCCTTGTGATGGTCGATGGTGGCGAACTGATGCCAAGCTTGGTTGTCCGTGATGGTGTTTGTGCACTCAATGGTGACATCTTGCTGAAGTGAACTCTTGCCTCCATTGCATCTGGGTACACTGATATGGATCCTCCATCCAACTTGTTTGATAGCACGCGCATGGTTGTCCTGGGTGCGACCGAATCAGAAACATGTTGATGCATAGTGTCTGTACTGATCCCCAAGCATGATCTGGTGCCTGTGCACATCAACTTGTCAAAATACATGTTCAGCTCCAGTTGGACTTGCTTCTTGTCTTTGCCTTGGTGAGTGCGCCAAATGAGTGGGATCGTATGCATGCGCACAATGACATGCATGCTGCCGAATTCTAGTGCATGTGATCAATAGCACTACTCACCTTGTCTGCTCCGTGCCAATTTCTGGGATGGATCCATAACTTGTACGGGTGCAGTTTCATCCCTATGTGCATGTTGCGTCCCCTATTGTACCTATTCCTTATTGCAAGTCATTCTCTTGTCTATGTAGCTCATGTTCTTCCTTGAGTTGCTGCTTCAGCACATGCAACTCCTTCTCTGTTTCATTCTCTACCTTCACGCGATCTTCATGTCGCACCGTCACCTTATAGCCTCAATCTCCAAAACTTCTTTTGTCATGAATGGATCTACTTTGAACTTGTAGCTTTGCTTTGACTCTATGCTGTAAACAACCTTCCTCTTGCATTCATCAAGTGTAGGTGTGTTGCCTTCTACTGCTACTGATGGTGTTGCTCACTATGGTGTCGTTTCCATTGATCTTGATATCCTTGTCCATGAACAAATTGATGTATTCATGGATAGGCAAGTTCATAGACACTTGACCAAATGCATCCAAAGTTGCGCTCTTAATAGTGTCTTTGACTTTACTCTCCTGGAAGCCATTGTACTTGTGCTGCTGAGAGATAGACGAACACATGTGATGCCCGGAGACATAACAACACTCATGGCAAGAAATTTGTTAGTCGAAAACCAAAACAAACTTTAGGACTGACTTGCAACATACTTGTGTGATTGAACGTGAAGGTTGCGGGATTTCCGTCGGGAGGTCAGGAGACTGACTGCCAAAACTACGCAAGGCACAGTCCGGGTTGTCAGGAGGCTAATTGACTGCTGGAACTCTGCAATGAACAATCTAGCTTGGCCTGCTGAGGACTAAAGTTGTGTAATGTACAATTTCAATCAGTAGTGACATGCAACTAGCAAACTGCATTATGCAGTTTCTGGGGCCAGCGGGACATTGCCTCCAAGAATTTCACAATGAAAGCCTGGAGGTCAATGCTAGGCTAGGCTTGCACAATTTTTGGAGGGAAGGCAGAGCCTTCACTTTCGGAAATGTGCAGTGCTAGCCAGGCAAGGCACGGTTCAGGCCAAGGTAGCCCAGTCTGGTCGACGAGCGACTGAAAACATGAGAAGTCTGAATGCATGGTGAGATGAGTGCAAACAAGAGTGAATGATCATACATGCAAACAACAAGTGCAGATTAAGAAAATGGGAAAGCATGCATGTGTGTGAAGCAAGTCGCTACGATGACAACCATTCATGCAAATAGTGTCATGCATGCGACAACAGTGAGATGCGAATGAAAACTGAAATGGTGCTTCTATGATCAAACATACATTAAAACGACAACAATCATTCACTGAAATCAAGCAGACAACACCCACATGAAGCGAAACACAAAAAGCGACAGAAACGCAATGTAAGACATGCAAAGCGTGCTTACCCCATAATAGATGAGCTGAATGTGTCAACGACTCCTAGATGCAATGTGGGATGTCAGAGCTGCAAGGTCAATGTGAGGAATGAGCTCTGCAGCATCCGGTTGATGAGTTTTGATAAATCACATAATCAATCGTTTGTCGACGCGTTTCGAACCAACCAGTGTGGTTCATCGTCAGGACAAGATGAAGATCAAATCAGGCTTAGCTCGATTAAATAGAGTGTGCAGAGACTCCAACGGCTATAGGATAACGGCTAGTTTGACCTAATGAACCTGGTCAAACCACTCAAATAACTAATTAATATTTCAAGAAATAGTTAAAATAGGTAAATGAAGGAGTTTTTTTTTTTTTGTTAATTCAAGGATAATATTAATATTTTAATTCTAATGGTCATTATATAATATATATTCAATATTATTCAATTATTATTTAAATAAATCAATTTAAAATTCGATATATTAATAACATTACTAAGAGAATATTTTAATTATAAGGTCATTATATATATTATTTAATTGCTTTATTACTATTATATTACTAAATAATTATTATTAATAATATATTTAAAGATATATAATTGAATATTATTTCAATTATCTACATGGTCATTATATAATATTGATTTATTATTATTCAATTGCTATCTAATTATTATGTAATAATGCGCTACTATTTATAATTTAGTTATAATGGATAATTGGTAATAATTTCTTAATGGCCCTTAGTAGGTTAGTTTTTTATTATTTAAATATAATGGTCATTAAACCTATAATATATGCTTATTGAATAATCTATAACTACTCACTAACTAAACAGTTTCTTATCCTAAGTAACAACCAAAATTAAGGATAAGGTCCAAGAGTATTATTCCTTTAATGGTCAAATAATCCATATTAGTTCAATATTTTCTATTCAAAAATAAATAATTACTTATAGGGTTGAATGATTATTCTTAAGAATATAACTAAAATCATTCGTCAATCATAATTTAACCTTAAAATCTAAGGTAAGATTATTAATAGTCAATATTCAAATTTTATTTATTCAAAAATATTAAAGTTAATTCTGTTATAATACTATACTAAAAAAGGGGGTCGTTTTAGACATTAGTTAAAGGGAAACTCAATTAATCATAGAGATAATTATCAAGGTATAATTAATAAATTTATGAACATAATAATAATAAATGCCTTCATAATTAGGATAAGGTTAATACACTGATAAGCCCGAGACTGATTCCTAACTCTAATAAAACTCCAAAATGATCGGACCAAATTTGCTCTATCAATCAACGGATCAACGAGCATTTGGCGGATTTAAGACATGGTAGGACCAAGTCCTCGGCCCTGGCTGAGCATGCTGGGAAGACTATGCATCATGTATGCATAGAGGAGGCTCAAGTCATTGCCAAAGTTGCGCAGTTTCACCATCGAAAATTCAGAGAGGCCCTGGAGATCGAGAAAAGGCCAATTAATCTTAATAGGGATGATGGATGGAAGATCAGCAGTTGCTGGGTCCCAGCCTTATCTTCCTAGCCGCCTCATTCCCCTGTCTTTTGGTTTTAGGTTTCTTTCTTCCCCTTCCTTTTATTTTCTTTTAGCAAATTTGGTCCGATCATTTTGGAGTTTTATTAGAGTTAGGAATCAGTCTCGGGCTTATCAGTGTATTAACCTTATCCTAATTATGAAGGCATTTATTATTATTATGTTCATAAATTTATTAATTATACCTTGATAATTATCTCTATGATTAATTGAGTTTCCCTTTAACTAATGTCTAAAACGACCCCCTTTTTTAGTATAGTATTATAACAGAATTAACTTTAATATTTTTGAATAAATAAAATTTGAATATTGACTATTAATAATCTTACCTTAGATTTTAAGGTTAAATTATGATTGACGAATGATTTTAGTTATATTCTTAAGAATAATCATTCAACCCTATAAGTAATTATTTATTTTTGAATAGAAAATATTGAACTAATATGGATTATTTGACCATTAAAGGAATAATACTCTTGGACCTTATCCTTAATTTTGGCTGTTACTTAGGATAAGAAACTGTTTAGTTAGTGAGTAGTTATAGATTATTCAATAAGCATATATTATAGGTTTAATGACCATTATATTTAAATAATAAAAAACTAACCTACTAAGGGCCATTAAGAAATTATTACCAATTATCCATTATAACTAAATTATAAATAGTAGCGCATTATTACATAATAATTAGATAGCAATTGAATAATAATAAATCAATATTATATAATGACCATGTAGATAATTGAAATAATATTCAATTATATATCTTTAAATATATTATTAATAATAATTATTTAGTAATATAATAGTAATAAAGCAATTAAATAATATATATAATGACCTTATAATTAAAATATTCTCTTAGTAATGTTATTAATATATCGAATTTTAAATTGATTTATTTAAATAATAATTGAATAATATTGAATATATATTATATAATGACCATTAGAATTAAAATATTAATATTATCCTTGAATTAACAAAAAAAAACTCCTTCATTTACCTATTTTAACTATTTCTTGAAATATTAATTAGTTATTTGAGTGGTTTGACCAGGTTCATTAGGTCAAACTAGTCGTTATCCTATAGCCGTTGGAGTCTCTGCACACTCTATTTAATCGAGCTAAGCCTGATTTGATCTTCATCTTGTCCTAACGATGAACCACACTGGTTGGTTCGAAACGCGTCGACAAACGATTGATTATGTGATTTTGCCGAAGATTATCTAAACAAGTTATGGATCACAGAAGTCTAAATTCCTTATTAGTTTTGATAAAATCGAGGTTATGACGCACATGCCACAAATATAGGAAAAGAGACACTTGGAAGGAGGTTTCTGAAATGATCCTTGCATGTAACCTCCAGCTGCTAAAAATAAATCCCTGAATCAAGGGATGCATTTGCATGCTGCCTTGGGAGAAGCAGTCCATGCATGCAAATCAGTTTTTCTTGGTCCAAGAGGGAACGGTCAACCTGAAGGCACATGCATCAGTCTGCGATCCTGGTATGAAATTATGTGTAGTCTCTGGGTTGAGCAGAGATGTTTGTCCTAGAGGGATTGCACAATTTTTGGGAGGAATAGGTGACTGTCTCCCAGGATTTCACAATTTCTGGGTTGAGAAGCTGTCCAGGGTCAGACCTCGCAATTTTATCATGGAAGCCTGTCTTAATGCATTACGCAATTTCTGACCCAGCAGGTTGTCTGGCTAAATTTACGCAATTTTTGCTAGCTGTTGGCTGGCTGTCCTAGAGAGATTGCACAATTTCTAGGAGCAACAGGTGACTACTACCCAGAATTGTGCAATTTATGGGCTGAGTAGTTGTCCTGGGATGAATTGCGCAATTTTTGAGAGGAAGACTGTTAGGAAGAATTGCATAATTCTGGAGCCCAACTGGATGTTCAGTTGGGTTTGCACAATTTTTGGAGGGAAGGCTGGTTCCCCTCCAGAATTGCACAATTCCCACACGGATCTGCTCAACCAACAACTGATACTAAGTCCGGAAAGGAGCCTGTGAAGGGGGTGGAACAAACTTGCATGCATAGGCTGACGAGAATCTATGAAACAATTGAAGTTGATGTGCTTGACGGTGCAAGACATGTTGCTGAGTATGGTCGGTAGGGAGGCTCCAAAATGAATCTTAGGCAAAATTTTGGAGGGTGGTTGTAGCCACTACAACAGCAATGCAAAGCAATTTTTATAATGGTATAGATTTCAAACACAACAATAATGAAGATTCATGGTTGTCAATGTTGTCATGCTATTAGAACCATGAATCGTCATTATTTTCCACCTTGAAATCATGAGAATATTTCTATAGTATTGGTAGGAGAATACCCATGAACGTAAGCAACACTATTTTGGAACTTTTATGTAAGTGTGATGAGAGGTATTTCAAAAGGAATAAATGTAAGGAACAAAATTTATTGCAAATTGATGTGCCCCAACCTGATTAATCTGAAGATAATTTTGAGTATGTTTCTTTCAATGGAATTAGAGGACCCCTTGACCCTTCCTTAAGATGAACTTAACATGGACCCTCCTAAATAATACCCCACAAATTTCCCTCCATGCAATATTAGATATTTTATCTCCTAGAGCCTTGAAGTTCATTAACTACATCAAGCACCAAAAGGTGATTTCCCTAATTGATGGTGCCATAGCCCAAAATTTTATTGTTCAACAAAGAAAGGTATTTCCACAACGAATGAACAAATCAAGCAATTTCTCACAAAACTGTATCAAAATCAGTAGGTTAATGTGTTATGTGGTTAAAACCATTAAAGAGGGAAGTATTCAATGACCCTAACAGATGTGACCACTTGAGGAAACATATTAATGTAGAAGAAAAATTGTACATAAGATTCCTCACTGTCAATACTTAGTAAATGAACATCAATGCTCTTTAAATAGAGATCATGGACTAATTGTTTGTTAAGCCATGAATCGATATAACCATTAGTGTCAATGAGAATATGAGTCATCGAATCACTTTATGTTTGGAACATAACACAAACTTTGGATTACATAATCACAAATGTATGTTGATGCAAACTAAATAAACACTTTACCTAAATACATATTAGACCAAGTTGATCTTAACTGACTCTTAAGTGTCTAAATATCCTAAATTCCTCCACCTAAGAACAACTAGAGATAAGATTGAAAGATTTACAAATGTGACAGAATAAGAGAAAGAATGATAGATTAGAACCTATCCATACTTAATGACTTTTCAAAATCCTAACATAGAATTTGAGCGTTTTTGGTATTTTTGATATTTTTCAAGACACCAAATAAATTAATACATTGATAAATGCAATTTAAGTAACAAAAAGTTTGGTTTCATCAACAATTTCATAATTGGATGTTAATAATGACTTAAAAAAAAAAATTAAACTCATCTTCATTATAATAGAAATAGGGAAATACCAATCTAAATAAGAAATATAAAAATATATATCTAAAAGTAATAAATATTTTATTAAAAATTAATAAAAAATAAAATCAATTATAATAGAAATAGGGAAATACCAATCTAAATAATATTTATAATTAATAAATATTAAAATATTTATCTAAGAGTAATAAATATTTTATTAAAGATTAATAAAAAATAAAATTAAAAAATAATATTATTAATTAGAATAATTAATAAAAATAAAAATAAAGGGAAAAAATTAAATATATATATATATATATATATATATATATATATATATATATATATATAATTTTATCTATGTTTATTAAAATCAACATGTGTTAATTGATATATATATTATGATTTTTTAATTAAAAAATAAGTAATATATATAATTTATTAATTTTATATATGTTTATTAATTTATTGACTATATATTTTGAAATACTATGGTTACTCATCAAAATGTGTTAATTTTATGTATATATTATGCTTTTTTAATTGAAAAAGTGTTTATAATTTGATTAATGATAAAATAAAATATAATAAATTGATTTGAATGAATTTGTTATTTTTATTATTTTTTAAATTGAGCTGATATTATTTTTTACTCTAGTACATCATTTTGCCGACCATATTTTTTATTTTAATGTTTTGATTTTTATTTTTTTTTGAAAGAGTTTGTCACTTTTGTGATACTAAGAAAGTTGAAGATGAAAAACATTTTTTTTGGGATTTCCCACTTTTTCTCAGAACCTTTGCCACACTACCAACCCTCTTGACTTGTGAAATAAGAAAATTATAGTTATCTACGGATGTTTCTCTCCTTTCTTTTTTATGGTAGAAATAAATATTAAAAAGGCTCAATTAATTTCTTAATTTCTTAAGGTCCAGTAGATCATATTGGTCTTAATGGACGTTAATCATCATCATCATGATTATTATTTTTAATTGGGTCGACATTGCATTTTATTATTATTATTATTTTACAATGTAAGAAGTAAAAGATTAAAAAGCCTCAATTAATCTCTTAATTTCTTAAGGTTCGGACCATATTGATCTTAGTGGAAGTTAATCATCATCATTATAATTTTTTTTAATTGAGTATGAATTACCTTTTGTTGATGATGATGGTGGTTAATGCAGTGAGACCAAACTTTGGTCTATCGGACCAAAGATACGAACTATTTAGTTTGATTTAACATTTTATTCCTATGCTCAAAAAGCTTGGAGAGAAGCCTCCCGAGCTCACTATAATTTTGACAACGTAAAAGGTTAGGAAGGTCAGTATTGCAACAAAGATTTTGAAACTGAGATCTAATGTGGTTGTACATGGGGAAATCTAAGAGGAAGTGATTTTCATCCTCGATGTTCGTATTCTCACAGAGATGGCAGAACCTTTCCATCGATGGTGTTTTAGGAACTTCCCAATGACCCATTTCACTATGGAGCTCATGAGAGTTCGTTCTAATCTTGACTACATTAATTTTCTTCTTTGAGCTAGTTAAAACAGAGAGATACTTTTGATCTTCTAGGGTGGGCTTGATGACCTCCTTTTAATATCTTAATTTTATTTTCGCTGCTAAATCTTTCTCACACCACATTTTTTCTTTGAACTTAGAAGTAACAATATTTTTAATGTTATTAATGTTTTACAATGCAACATTCTCGTCGATCTCCCAATGGTTTAACTAGGCCTTGGTGTCTTTATACCAACCTCGTTTGAGCCTTAGGTGATTTTGGCTGGAATTTAAAGCTATCTTAGGAAGTCTATGGTCTCCTATGTTATTGAGTTTATGCTTGTACAACAGAGCCTAGTCATAGCTACGCTCTCGATAGGGAAAAGACCCACTTCTATAAGGAGAATAAGATAGGGTGTGTTGCTTTTAATTTTGAGTTTATAAATTATAAAATGCTTATGGATTTGCTCAATCTTTCTCCACGATTCTCTAGAGATGCTACAACCCCAAACCTCACATCCATATAAGATAACTAGAGTGACTAAAGTTTGAAAGAGGAACTTGTTTCTATCCCACATTACGAGGTTTGTCATTTTACAATTATTTTCAAGACCAAAATAAGCTTTCCATCCCCCATTAATCCTTTTCTCAATGCTATAGTTCCCGTTGAGCTTGTGATGAATATAAATTCCTAGGTACTTGTAGGAAGACACTTCCTCTAGGTTACTATTGTCATACATAAAATTAGCGGAAGTGTCCTTCTTGGATTTGATAATCATAACTTTTGTTTTGTCAGTGTTAACAATCATACCCATGGTAGAGCAAAAATCCTTAAGAAGTATAAGTTGCTTATCAAGATCAGATGGGCACCTTGCGAGAAGAACAACATTGTCAGCATAGAGAAGAAGGATGATGACTATCCCAGCTAAGATCGTGCCAACACATCCTGCTCCTTCCAAAACAACCTTCTAGCTTGTCGATGTAAATGCCAAATAGGGTAGGGGAGAGGGGGCAACCTTGTTTAACTCCGATATTACACTTAATATCTTTCGACCACCCCTCATTGCTCTTTAACTTGGCAATTACATTCTCGTATAACCTTATAGTGACAGTTCTCAACTCAAAAGGAACCTTTAGTTCTTCTAATCTGTTCCAAAGGTTGTTTCTAGGAACCGTATCGAAAGCCTTTATAAAGTCCACAAAGCAACAAAATAGATTGGATTTATCATTGCGGCATTCCTCCATAATGATCCTAAGTGTAACGAGGTGGTCTGTTGTTGAGTTCTGCTTTCTAAAACTTTCTTGGCCTTTAGCCCGCTTACCTTCACTTTCAAGCCATATGCTCAACTTCCTTTCCAATATAATACCATATAACTTGGCTAGGAGAGGGCTAATCATAATTATCCGATAATTAGAGGGGTTATTTGTATCCCCACTTTTAAAAATAGGGATAATGAGGCTTTGAGTCCATGGTTTATGGAAACCTTGCTTGACTGCTTGATTGAAAAGCTCACGAATGTGGGGGATGAGAATAAGACCTCCAATTTTTAAGATTTCCGCCTGGTAACCTTAAATGTCCTTAGCTTTCCCATTAGCCAAGCGATTAACCTCAAAATCAATGTCTTCTAATGAGAAAACTTCTTTCGTTATGAGTAGGGTTTCAAAGTTATCCATGACATTTGGAGATTCATAAAGCTTTTTAAGATAAGAATTACAGTCATGTAAAGAATTTTTATTATTATCTTTAGTTTTCCTAGTTAGAATTTGCCTCCAGAATTTCTTAGGAGCTACCTTAGATAGGTGTAAGAGATTCTCTTGTCTTTTATGAATATACTGCATTTTTTTCCTTTTAGTTAGGGCTTTGTATACTTTTATCTTGCCATTTTTAAGAGATTCATTAACAACTTCCTTAATTTCTTCCCTCGCACTTTTACAATCTTTGTCATACCATGGGTTGGTTTTGCTATTTCTTTTATTACTTGAAACTTCAATTGAGAACTTGTTAATAGAATATGAGAGGGTTGTAGTAAAATTATGATAGAGATATTCTATGTTGTCTATACTAGATAAAGGAAGCAAATTAGTTTTTAATTCATTTAGAAAGAGATCTTTTTTATTTCTATCAAAGATTAACTTCTTTTGGCTATAAGGATTATCTTCTATGGGATCTCTATGCATGACAAAATTGAGAGTTATAAGTAAAGGCCTATGATCAGAGTCAGGCTTGTGGTCATTTAAGATGTCAAAATTTGTTATTTCGTTGTATAGAGGGAGATCAGAGATAACATAGTCTACCATGCTGCTACCAAGCCCATGGATGTAGGTCATCTGGCTAGAATTGGGCCACTTCTTTAGACTGTTACAAATTATGAGATCCTAAGCACTACAGAGCTTGACTAGCTCCGACCAAAACAAATTCTCCCTGAGGTCTTCAGAGCTCCTTTTGTATTGGCTAGCCAGAGGAAGGTCTTCGCTTAACCAAAGAGGATTAGGGTTGGAATGATTGCTTAGAAGAATAGCTTGGTTGCTTGAAGTTCGAGCATTAAAGTCACCCATTAAAAGGATATTGCCTTCATTCCTTAGGCTAGAAATATCATTCTCTAAACCATTGTAAGGACTATTTTTATCTATACTCTTTTTCTTATAGAAGTTAGATTGATGGGGGGAAATAACAGATTACTATGTAGGTCTTTTTATCATAAATTTCAATAATTTCTATCCAACTATATTGGTTATAAGGGTCATTTTTATAAATCCTAGCATGGGGAGAGATGTTCTTCTTAATGTAACAAGCTATACCCCTAATGCCTCTACGGGAGGATCGCTTATTCTAGGTAGACCATAATGTAAATCCATCTATGTTAGGGACCTTAGATTCTTCGTGCTCCCAAGTTTCAACAAGCAAAATAATATCGACATCATTTGAGATCCAACTTAGCTTGGGGCCTTTGTTCCATAGAAAGCCCCGACAGTTCCAAGAAAGAATCCGGAGCATGTTGAATTGCTATTTATTATTATCTTTTTGGTTTCTATCTCAAATAACGGCTTTTCGATTTCTGATTATTGCCCATTTTCCTTCCTTCCTAGCTTCCTTTACCTTTTGAACCTCCTTTCTCAATTCTGCTTGATCTTCTGGAATGAGATCTTCATTCATAAATATTCCCGTTCCTTTTAGACTTGAGGTTTTACTAAGTATGTAATACTTATGGTCAATAAAGCTCACCTTTATTTAGATCAACCTTCCTTTATTCTTAGTTAGTTCCCCCAACCTTGTTGCTTCTGTGAGACATGTTGTTTCAATTATAATCTATTATGTAATTATGTCAGGGCTATGGCTAAAGTATCCTCATCTACCTCCTCTTTCAAACCAAAGATTATAAGGTTCAAGGCCCTTTTGTTATGCTCATGGTCTAATTCTATTAATTTTTTCATTTCATCTTTAATTAGTTAGATATCTAATTTACCTGCCACACTATTTAGGGTGAGGCAGCTATTAACTTTTTCTTCTAGCTCTTTAATCATATCCTTCATTCTAAGACTCTCCAAAGTATCAACATCTCCTTGCTGCGATGTTTGGTTCATATCTTGGTTTTGTTTTTCTATAACTTGCAACCTAGTCTCCATTGCCTACATCTTATTCTCCAATAGTTCTATGTTATTTTCTAATTTTTTTTAGATCTCGTCTTCAAGAGATGTGAATTTATTTTCCAGCATGGCTGCTAACTCTGTTTGTAGCTTGGCTTCTCTTTCTTCTCTACGTTTCTCTAAAGACTATATATACTCATAGAGGCTCTGTAGAGTAATTGTGCTAGGTCTACCTTTGGTAATTGTGGTAAATTATTCATACTTGAAAATATATGAGCAGATATGTATTAGAAAAATATAAGGAATGTGTGCACCTGATATCAGCAAGCCGAACCGCAGATGCACGTGCCCCAGATTATTTTTCTATTAGCGCAGAGAGATCGTGAATTATTAATGCAGAGAGATCGTAAATTATGACTACAGAGATTGTAAATTATTATCGCATAGAGATCGTAAATTATTATTATTGCATTACATTTTATTATTATCATTATTTGACAATGCAAAAGGTATCATGAGCTAAATGTATTTGATATTTATCCATGTTTACCAACTATTTAATTTATATGGTCATCTAGTTAATATAACACTCATATTTTATAATTTTTATTTTTGTAACTTTTTTTAAATGATTAAATTTAATTAAAAAATAATATTTTTAAGAATAGTTAATGCTTGGGGTTGTCAAACGATTCAACCCAAACTTTGCCACCATCATCGTGGCTACTAGGTTATCTGTACTTCCACTATCAATAATCAGCTTACACACTTACCATGTGACTTACAAACCGTCCGAAATAGAGCTTTCCACTGAGTTTGCTCAGCTGTTTCCTTGGCTGATTTCAACAACAACTTGTTCAAAACTAAGGCTTCCCCTGTTTCTAGCACATTTTCTGCCTCTTGGGGAAAGGCCTTTGCTTCTTCTGGCTGTGCAACATATGCACCCCTCTGTCCAGCTTGTTTTGCCTCCGGACACTCAAAAGATCTGTGTCCCCACTTGTGACACCTGTAACACTCATAACCAGTTCCTTTGCCTCATTGATATGGCCTACCACCTCTCGTGCTATCACCTTTTTCTGCTGTTCTGCCATAAGTCTGTCCTCTTCCTCTGTCGGTTCCCTATCCTCTCCTGGCATTTTGTTTTCTGGAAATTTTCTCCTCTGCTTTCATAGCACTCTGATATGCTTCTTAAATGTTTTTCGGAGAAACAATACTAATTTCATCCAATATTTCTAACCTTATGTTATTTACATACTTGGCTGTTTTCTCCGGGGTGTCCTCTGTATATCTAGTCCTTAAATTCACTCGGTAAAACTCTTTAGTGTACTCCCTTACTGTTTCAGATTTTTCACTTGCCTGTGTAGCGCAATCTGGTAATCCTTAGGCAGAAATTTGCCTTTCAACTTGGACACCATTCTTGACCACTTCTTGATCGGCAACTTGTTCAACCTCCTTCTCTCTGTTTGGACACTATCCCATCACAGGGCTGCATGTCCCTTCAACTTTGTCACAACGAACTTAACTCTACAGTCCTCATTGACCTCTTCACACTTGAAATACTTATCTAGTTCACTGATCTAGTCCAACATAACTTTTGTGGATAAGCTGCCATCATAATTTGGGAGTTCCAGTTTGGGTTTGTTGCGTGCCATTAGGATCGACCTCAAAAGTCTCATTTATGGTCCTTCTTCATTCGACCCATCTGTTGTCACTACAACTTCTTCTTCACTATCATCTCCTACCTCTGGATCCCTTCTTCTCCCTGCTTCAACTGCCTCCAAATGAGCAGTATGGATCCTGATCTCCTCTCTCAATCCTTCCTCAGCTATCCTTCGAACACCTCTTCCACGATCTCATCTTCCTACCTCCATTTCTCAAGCCAATTCCAAATCTTGCTCTGATACCACTATGATGGAACCAACCCGTGTTACAAACCTTAATTAATCAAGCAACTGTTGGTTACAATGATTTATGAATAATTATATTGTTAATCAGGGTTTAGCACAGATATTTAGGTTGGAAATTGATTGCTGCATTAATGTGTTTGTACGCTGAGAGGACAAGTGTCCAGACCTTGGGCTTCCATCTTGCATTTGGCTAAACCCTAGGGTATTGGGTTCTCCCAGTCATTTTCACTATGTGTTGTTGTTTGTGAGCTCTGCGACTCGGTGAGGGTTTGGAACTGTTCTGAAACTATGTTTTCTTGCGCCAACTGTGGATTTTGTTGGTAAGTTACAGCGGTACATTAATATTGTTTTTCCTTTGGTCTATGCTCTTGCTGGTTTGGTTCTGCTAGTCTCTCGTCGAATTGTGTGAGGTTTCCTTACTCTTTGGACGACTCAACGTTCACTGCTTCATTCTAGTTTCTCTTTGGTCCTTGATTTTATCTTACAGTTCTGATGCCACTTATATGGTTACATAATTTGTTGTTGGGTATGCATTTACTTGTGCTCAGGACGCGGCCTTAATGGGACCCTTCCATCCGGCGACTGTTTCCTCTAGCAAGGAAAGATGTCTCTCTCTTCTAAAGGTTATATTCCCAATTTTTATTTACACTAATAGTCTCGGCTCGCAAGGTTCATGTTCAATGATGGCCGCGGTCAATGGTAATTCTACTTGGTTAGTTCTGCCGTCAAGAGGGTGAGTTCGTTTGGCATGCACGTTCCCCTTCTTATCAGTTTTCACATTTTCTGTCTGGTTTCGAAACCCTCGAAGCTAACACATTGTCATGCTCTCCTTACAGGTCTTCGGTCTTCAATTGGAATAACCCTCAGATCCTTCTTTGAATAGACCCGGTACGATCTTTCCTTGTTGTCTCTGTTTGGTCAAAGGGTTTTTGGTTGTGTTTCTATTGTGCTCGACCTGATTCAGTTGCAATGCATTCGATTGTGAACAAATCTAGTTTTCTGGTTCGTTGACTGTATAATGTGGATTCAACCATGGGCTATAAAGAACTTTGTTTTAAGGGTTTGAAACCCTAGCCCTCGTCCTATCACTTTGTTTCTGAAGGAGGGTTTCCTCGCCTTTGAAACTGTTGGCTGTAGACTTGTATTCACGTGTTTGAAACCCCAATGTGGACTGTAATAATATTTGTGAAGGATTAATGAAAAGAAATTTGGTATTATCATGCACAGGGTTACCTCTTGTTTATATTCGGTGTTGGAACTGTGTTTGTTGATAATGCTTTACTGTAGCGTATCTTCGCACCTCTATAGCCTCTTTAGCGTGCACAAGAATTATGTTCTTGTCCCCATTTGTATATCTGTGCCTCGGCTTTAGTTATGATTCTGCATGACTTTGCTTTTGGGAACTTGCTTCTGTTCAGGAAGGAATTTGAAAGATTGTCTGTCTATTCTTATATCGTATGTAACAAAAATTAGATTGTAAGAGATACAGTAGTCAATTCAGATGGATTCAGGAAAATAGAATGAAAATAAAATATCTCTGTTTCATATTATTATTCTCTGTCCCAAAAAGAATGAAACTTGTCCATGCTGTGTACAATTGTTTTATAATTCCTTGCAATACAGTTAAGCAAACTGTTGGCAGTTGCTTGTTTAGTTACGCAGTTATCAACTATCTTGCTATTTGATTCTTTCGTTCTGTAAAATACAATGATAATATTTTCTTTCCTGTTACTTGTTTTTTTTTTAAGTAAACAACTAGAAAGTTAAACTACACAAGTGACTAGACAACCAGGTGTCTGCAGCTGCTTCTACCTCACTGTACTGTCCCTAACTGTACTATCCTTAGCTACTCATTAAAAGACAAAAACAAAACATAAAACAGGCTCCTAATATAGTCTTTAATTAACAAACACAAATGAAATTCAAATTGTTGATGACCTCTCCTCATCCGCTGAGACCAACACCCAGTCATGGCGCCCTTAGCTGGATGCTCCTGCATCAGGCTCCCAGGGTAAGAAAAATTCATGACTCTGGTCCATGAGCTGCTCGACTGAATAACCCGCATGCTTTATCTGCCTGGTGTCAAGCCACGAACTGTCCTCAATAGGATGGTTCTTCCACTTGACCAGGTATTGCAGATGCTCCTTCCGTTGAGTTCGCTTAGCCACCTGAGTGTGGACGATCCTCTCGATCTTGGGAGGCTGAACATAAGGCATTTGTCTCATCCAAGTCTCACTTCCATCTTGGGTGTCCTGTGTAAGCCGTGTGGTACTGTCTTCTTTTGAACCGGCAGTGTATGGAAATAGGTCTGCTACATTAGAGATGTGCGAAATGCATATTCCTGGTGGCAGCTGTATTTCATAGGCATTCGTTGAAAATTTCTAGAGGACTTTGTAGGGATCTATCTTCTTGTACTTCAGCATGTTGTATGCACCTATAGGGAAACGTTTCATGCACAGATGCGTGAGCATTTCATCCCCTACATTAAACTGCACTTCTCTCCATTTCAAATCTACTTGTTGCTTGTATTTTTTACTGTTGTCCTGCAATTTAGTTTTCACCTGCTCATGTAAATCTTTCATCGCATTAGCGAAATCTTCCTCATCTGCACTTCGCCTTTCCTGATGTCCTAGATCTCGCAACTCATGCACTCTGCGAGGATGCACGCCATACAAGATCTGAAAAGGACTGCAACCAATGCCGTGCTTGGGCGAGTCATTATAAGCGAACTCTACTTGGGCAAGTACTCGATCCCACGTCCACGAATTCTCACCAATCATGCTTCGTAGCAGGTTCCCCAAACTTCTGTTTACCACCTCCGTTTGCCTGTCGGTCTGCGAGTGATAAGTAGAGCTATAACTCAACTGCGTGTCCATCTTCTTCCACAGGGTGCACCAAAAGTGCCCTGTGAACTTGATGTCCCTGTCAGAAAGAATAGACTTAGGCAAACCATGTAGCCTGAAAATATTTGTAAAGAACAAGTGGGCCACATGAGTGGCATCACTGGTTTTTCTGCAAGGGATGAAATGCACCATCTTCGAAAACCGCTCCACTACTACCATCACCGATTCATAACCCCACTGTGTCCTTGGTAGACCCAAGATGAGGTCCAAGCTGACTGAGTCCCACGGTCTACCTGGAATGGGAAATGGTGTGTAAAGTACCATGTTTTGACTGTGTCCTTTTGCCAACTAACACACTTTACATCTGGTCACAAATCTCTGTACATCCCTTCGCATTTTTGGCCAAAAGTAAAAATGGTTGTGCTGCTCTAATGTCTTGTCTATGCTGAAATGTCTGGCTAGACCTCCATTATGCTTCTCCCAAATAATATTTTCCCTCATTGAGTAGTTAGGAATGCATAACTATCCTCCTCTAAATAGCAGCTTCTCCTACAAGTTATAGTCCAACCATGGACTATTATCTCTCACCAAAGGGTTCTCACATGCCTCGTAGGCCTCCTTAAAATCAATGTCAGTCTGGGACAAATCTTTCAAGTGCTCAAAACCCAACACTTGTATAGTAGTCTCCTGCAAGAGTAAGGCTCTTCTACTCATTTCATCTGCCACCTTGTTGGCCTGTCTGCCGATGTTTTTCAACACAAGGGTGAAACTCTGCAAATATTCAACCCACTTAGCATGTTTGTGATTCAGCTTGTGCTGTTGCATCACATACTGCAGTGCAGAATTATCTGAGAACAAAACGAATTCATTGCCCAGCAAATAGTGTCTCCTATGCTTCAGCGCTTGGACGAAAACATAGAACTCCTTTTCATAGGATGAATACTTCTGCTTGCTTTCATTCAATTTCTCGCTAAAAAATGCAACAGGTTTATCCTCTTGGCTAAGTATAGCTCCAATAGCTGTACCGCTTGCATCACAGCGAACCTGGAAAAGCTTTTTAAAATCTGGCAATCTCAGGATCGGTCTCTCTATGATCTTCTTTTTTAGTAGCTGAAAACTCCTTTCTGCTACCTCAGTCCATTGAAAAGGCTGACTTTCCTTTTTGATAGTATCCAACATAGGTGCACAGATTTCACTGAAATTTCTTATAAATTTTCAGTAGAAACTCGCCAGCCCATGAAAATTATGTACCTCAAATAATATTTTCAAGGATGGCAAATTAACTATCACTCCAATCTTCTCTGGATCCATCTTCAGCTCATTTTCTACAATTACAAAGCCCAAATAAACTAATTCTTTTTGCAGAAAAGTACACTTTTTCAGATTTATTAGTAGCTTATTCTGCTGTAATTTTTCCAGCACTTTCTGAACATGATGAAAGTGTTCCTCCCTCATCTTGCTGAAAATTAATATGTCATCCAGGTACACTATCACAAACTTCCCGATGTATTCTTTCAACATTTCATTCATTAGCCGTATAAAGGTACTGGGTGCATTGCTCAGTCCGAATGGCATTACCAGCCACTCATATAGTCCCTTGTTAGTTTTGAAGGCTATATTCCACTCATCTCCCTCTCGAATTCGAATATGATGATACCCACTTTTTAAATCAATCTTAGAAAAATATGCTGCCCCGCTCAAACAATCCATCATGTCGTCCATTCGTGGCAGTGGAAATCTATACTGGATGGTGGTCTTGTTGATGGCCCTCGAGTCTATGCACATCCCTCATTCTCCTCCTTTCTCGGGAGCGAGCACTGTTGGAACTGTGAAAGGGCTCAAACTCTCCCTTATCAACCCTTTGTCTAGCAATTCCTGCTCCTGTTTTCTAATCTCCTCATTGTCTTTGGGGCTCATCTGATATGCTGCCTTATTTGGCAAACTTGCTCCGGGTATAAAGTCAATATGATGACTTATGCTTCTTTTAGGGGGCAGTTTATCTGGCAAGTCATCCACCACTATATCATTAAACTCCTGCAAAAACTACTGAATTTTTGTGGGAAAACTTGACACCTCTGTGTGTGGCAACACCGTCCTTGCTCTTCATACAAGAGCATAGCTTACTTCGATGTCCTCAACTTGTTTCAAAAACTGTTTTCCGCTCATTAACAACACGCTTGTCTCACTTGTCCCCACTATTTCTTCCTCGTTGATGGGCACAAGTGTGTGCTTGATCCCATCTTTGACAAACTTATAACAGTTTGTCTTTCCATCATGTTCCTGTCATACTGCCATGGCCTGCCTAGCAGTATGTGACATACATCCATTGGCATTATGTCATAAATGACTTTATCCTTATATCTGCCAATATGAAACTCCACTTCGCATTGCTCATCTACCAGCAACTGATGGCCTTTTTGCAGCCATGAGACCTTATGAGGAGTGGGGTGTTTCAAATGCTTCAACCCCAAATTTTCCACCATCTCCATGGCTACCAGGTTATCTGTACTTCCACTATCAATAATCAGCTTACAACACTTACCGTGTGACTTACAAACCGTCCGAAACAAAGCTTTCTGCTGAGTTTGTTCAGCTATTTCCTTGGCTAGTTTCAACAACACCTTGTTCAAAACTAAGGCTTTCCCTATTTCTGGCACATTTTTTGCCTCTTGGGGAAAGGCCTCTGCTTCTTCTGGCCGTGCAACATATGCACCCCTCTATCCAGCTTGTTCTACCTCAGAACACTCAAAAGATTTGTGTCCCCACTTGTGACACCTTTAACACTGATAACCAGCTCCCCTGCCTTGGCCATTTCCCCTGCCTCATTGATATGGCCTACCACCTCTCGTGTTGTCACCTTTTTCTGTTGTTCCAGAAGCTTTAGAACTGTTTCCTTCCTCATTACTGCTAGCAGTTCACCCTCTACCATAAGTCTATCCTCTTCCTCTATCGGTTCCCTGCCCTCTCCTGGCATTTTGTTTTCTGGAAATTTTCTCCTCTCCTTTCATAGCACTCTGATATGCTTCTTCAATGTTTTTCAGATAAATAATACTAATTTCATCCAATATTTATAACCTTAAGCCATTTACATACCTGGATGTTTTCTCTGGGGTGTCCTCTATATAGCCAACCCTTAAATTCACTCGGTAAAACTCTTCAGTGTACTCCCTTACTATCATCCCTTTTTGTTTTAGATTTTGCACTTGCCTGTGTAGTGCAATCTAGTAATCCCTAGGTAGAGATCTGCCTTTCAACTTGGCCACCTTCCTTGACCACTTCTTGATTGGAAACTTGTTCAACCTCCTTCTCTCTGTTTGGACACTGTCCCACCATAGGGCTGCGTGTCCCTTCAACTTTGTCACAACAAACTTAACTCTACTGTCCTCACTGACCTCTTCACACTCGAAATACTTATCCAGATTGTTGATCCAGTCCAACAAAACTTCTGTTGACAAGCTGTCATCATAATTTGGGAGTTCTGGTTTGGGTTTGCTGCTTGCCATTAGGACCAACCTCAACAGCCTCATTTCTGGTCCTTCTTCATCCGACCCATCTATTGTCACTACAACTTCTTCTTCTCCATCATCTCCTACCACTGGATCCCTTCTTCTCCCTGCTTCAACTGCCTCCAAACGAGCAGTAAGGATCCTGATCTCCTCTCTTAATCCTTCCTCAGCTATCCTTTGAACACCTCTTCCACGACCTCATCTTCCTACCTCCATTTCTCAAGCCAATTCCAAAATCCTACTTTGATACCACCATGATGGGACCAACCCATGTTACAAAACTTAATTAATCAAGCAATTGTTGATTACAATGATTTATGAATAATTATATTGTTAATCAGTTTTTAGCGCGGATATTTAGGTTGGAAATTGATTGATGTATTGATGTGTTTGTACGTCGAGCGGACAGGTGTCCAGATCTCGGGCTTTTATCTTGCGTTTGGCTAAACCCTAGGGTATTGGGTTCTCCTGGTCATTTTCACTATGCACTGTTGTTTGTGAGCTCTCCGACTCTGTGAGGGTTTGGCACTGTTCTGCAACTATGTTTGCCTGCGCCGACTGTGGATTTTGTTGGTAAGTTACAGTTGTACATTAATATTGTTTTTCCTTTGGTCTATGCTCTTACTGGTTTGGTTCTGCTAGTCTTTGGTCGAAATGTGTGAGGTTTCCTTATTCTTTGGATGGCTCGATGTTCACTGCTTCATTTTGGTTGCTCTTTGGTCCTTGATTTTATCTTACAATTCCGCTGCAACTTGTATGGCTACATAATTTGTTGTTGGGTATGCATTTAATTGTGCTCAAGTCACGGCCTCAACGAGACCCTTCCATCTGGTGACTGTTTCCTCTGGTAAGGTAAGATGTCTCTCTCTGTTGAAGGTTATATTCCCAATTTTTATTTACACTAATAGTCTTGGCTCCTTGCGGGTAGGGTTCTTGTTAAATGATGGCTGCAGTCAATGGTAATTCTACTTGGTTAGTTCTACTGTCAAGAGGGTGAATTTATCTGGCATGCATGTTCCCCTTCTTATCAGTTTTCACATTTGCTATCTAGTTTCCAAACCCTCGAAGCTAACACATTGTCGTGCTCCCCTTGCAGGTCTCCAGTCTTCAATTGGAGTAACCCTCGGCTCCTTCTTCGAATAGACCCGATAGGATCTTTCCTTGTTGTCTCTGTTTGGTCGAAGGGTTTCTGGTTGTGTTTCTATTGTGCTCAACCTGATTCGATTGCAATGCATTCGATTGTGAACAAATCTAGTTTTCTGGTTCGTTGACTGTATAATGTGGATTCGGCCATGGGCTGTAAATAACTTTGTTTTAAGGGTTTGAAACCCTAACCCTTGTCCTATCACTCTGTTTCTAAAGGAGGGTTTCCACACCTTCGAAACTTTTGGCTGTAGACTTGTATTCACGTGTTTGAAACCCCAATGTGGGATGTAATAATATCTGTGAAGGATTAATGAAAAGAAATTTGGTATTATCATGCACAGGGTTACCTCTTGTTTATATTCAGTGTTGGAACCATGTTTGTCGATAATGCTTTATTGTAGCGTATGTTGGTGCCTCTGTAGCCTCTTTAGTGCGCACAGGAACTATGTGCTTGTCCCCATTTGTATATCTATGTCTCGACTTTAGTTATGCTTCTTCTTGACTTTGCATTCGGGAACTTGCTTCTGTTTAGGAAGGAATTTGACAGATTGTCTGTTTGTTCTTATATTATATGTAACAAAAATTAGATTGTACGAGATACAGTAGTCAATTTAGATGGATTCAGGAAAATAGAATGAAAAGAAAATATCTTTGTTTCGTATTATTATTCTCTGGCCCGAAAAGAATGAACCCCATCCATGCTATGTACAATTGTTTTATAATTCCTTGCAATACAGTTAAGCAAACTATTGGAAGTTGCTTGTTTAGTTATGCAGTTATCAACTATCTTGCTATTTGATTCTTTCGTTCTGTAAAATACAATGATAATATTTTCTTTCCTATTACTTTGTTGTTTTTTTTAAAGTAAACAACTAGAAAGTTAAACTACACAAGGGACCAAACAACCAGGTGTCTGCAACTGCTTCTACCTAACTATACTGTCCCTAACTGTACTATCCTTAACTACTCATTAACAGACAAAAACAAAACATAAAACAGGCTCCTAATACTGTCTTTAATTAAAAAACACAAATGAAATTCAAATTGTTGATGACCTCTCCTCCTCAGCTGAGACTAACACCTGGTCATGGTACCCTTAGCTAGATGCTCCTGCATTAGGCTCCTGGGGTAAGAAAAGTTCATGACTTTGGTCCATAAGCTGCTCGACTGAATAACCCGCCTGCTCTATCTTCCTGACATCAAGCCACGAACTGTACTCAATAGGACGGTTCTTCCACTTGACCAGGTATTGCAGATGCTCCTTCCACTGAGTTCACTTAGCCACCTGAGTGTCAAGGATCCTCTCGATCTCAGGAGGCTGAACATAAGGCATTTGTCTCATCCAAGTCTCACTTCCATCTTTGGTGTCCTGTGTAAGTTGTGTGGTACTGTCTTCCTCTGAACCAATAGTGTATGGAAATAGGTCTGCTACATTAAAGATGGGCGAAATGCCTATTCCTGGTGGTAGATGTATTTCGTAGGCATTCGTTGAAAATTTCCAGAGGACTTTGCAGGGACCTATCTTCTTGTACTTCAGCTTGTTGTATGCACCTGTAGGGAAATGTTCCTTACGCAGATGCGCGAGGACTTCATGCCCTACATTAAACTGCACTTCTCTCCGTTTCAAATTTGCTTGCTACTTGTATTTTTGACTGCTGTCCTGTAATTTAGTTTTCACCTGCTCATGCAAATCTTTCATCGCATTAGCAAAATCTTCCCCATTTGCACTTCGCCTTTCCTGCTGTCCTAGATCTCACAACTCATGCACTCCGCAAGGATGCATGCAATACAAGATCTAAAAAGGACTACAACCCGTGCTGTGATTGGGTGGGTCATTATAAGCGAACTCTGCCTAGGCAAGTACTCAATCCTAGATCTATGAATTCTCACCAATCAAGCTTCGTAGTAGGTTCCCCGGACTTCTGTTTACCACCTCCATTTTCCCGCCAGTCTGCGGGTGATAAGCAGAGCTGTAACTCAACTGCTTGTCCATCTTCTTCCACAGGGTGTGCCAAAAGTGCCCTGTGAACTTCATGTCCCTGTTAGAGAGAATAGACTTAGGCAAACCATGTAGCCTGACAATCTCTGTAAAGAACAAGTGGGCCATGTTAGTGGCATCGCTGGTTTTTCTGCAGGGGATGAAATGCACCATCTTCGAAAACTGGTCTACTACTACCATCACCGAGTCATAACCCCGATGTCTCCTTGGTCACAAATCTTTGTACATCCCTTCGCATTTTTGGCCAAAAGTAAAAATGGCTGCGCTGCTCTAATGCCTCTTCTATGCCGAAATGTCTGGCTAGACCTCCACTCTGCTTCTCCTGAATAATATTCTCCCTCATTGAGCAATCAGGAATGCATAATTGTCCTCCTCTAAACAACAGTTTCTCCTACAAGTTATAGTCCAACCATGGACTATTATCTCTCACCAAAGGGTTCTGACATGCCTTGTAGGCCTCCTTAAAATCAGTGTCAGTCCAGTACAAATCTTTCAAGTGCTCAAAACCCAACACTTGTATAGTACTCTCCTGCAAGAGTAAGGCTCTTCTACTCAATGCATCCCCCACCTTGTTGGCCTGCGCACTGATGTGTTTCAACACAAGGGTGAAACTCTGCAAATATTCAACCCACTTAGCATGTTTGTTATTCAGCTTGCGTTGTTGCATCACATACTATAGTGCATAAGTATTTGAGAACAAAACGAATTCATTCCCAATAAAATAGTGTCTCCAATGCTTCAGCGCTTAGACGACAACATAGAACTCCTTGTCATAGGATGATACTTCTCCCTTCTTTCATTCAATTTCTTGTTGAAAAATGCAACATGTTTATCCTCTTGGCTAATTATAGCTCCAATAGCCATACCACTTGCATCACAGCGAACTTGAAAAATCTTTTTAAACTCTAGCAATCTCAGGATTGGTCTCTCTGTGATCTTCTTCTTTAGTAGCTGAAAAATCCTTTCTGCTGCCTCGGTCCATCGAAAAGGCTGACTTGCCTTTTTGATAGTGTCCAACATAGGTTCACAGATTTCACTAAAATTTCTAATAAATTTTCGGTAGAAACTCTCCAGCCCATGAAAACTACGTACCTCAAATAAGCTTTTCGGGGATGGCCAATTGACTATTGCTGCAATCTTCTCTGGATCCATCTTCAGCTCATTTTCTGCAATTACAAAGCCCAAATAAACTAATTCTTTTTGTAGAAAATTGCACTTTTTCAAATTTATCAGCAGCTTATTCTGCTGTAATTTTTCTAGCACTTTCTGAACATGATGAAAGTGTTACTCTTTCATCTTGATGAAAATTAATATGTTGTCTAGGTACACTATCACAAACTTTTCGATGTATTCTTTCAACATTTCATTCATTAGCCACATAAAGGTACTGGGTGCATTGCTAAGTTTGAATGGCATTACCAGCCACTCATATAGTCCCTCGTTAGTTTTGAAGGGTGTCTTCCATTCATCCCCCTCTCGAATTTGAAAATGATGATACCCACTTTTTAAATCGATCTTAGAAAAATATGTTGGCCCGCTCAAACAATCCATCATGTCTTCCATCCGTGGCAGTGGAAATATGTACCGGATGGTGATCTTGTTGATGGCCCTCGAGTCTGTGCACATCTTCCATTCTCATCCTTTCTTGGGAACAAGCACCGTTGGAACTACACAAGGGCTCAAACTCTCCCTTATCAACCCTTTGTCGAGCAATTCCTACACCTGTTTTCTAATCTCCTCATTGTCTTTGGGGCTCATTCAATATGCTGCCTTATTTGGAAAACTTGCTCCAGGTATAAAGTCAAAATGATGACTTATGCTTCTTTTAGGGGGTAGTTTATCTGGCAAGTCATCCACCAATATATCATTAAACTCTTTCAACATCTGCTTAATTTCTGTGGGCAAATCTGACACCTCTGTGTGTAGCAACACCATCCTTGCTCTTCTTACAACAACATAGCTTACTTCACTGTCCTCAACTTGTTTCAAAAACTTCTTTCCGCTCATTAACAACACTCTTGTCCCACTTGTCCCCACTGTTTCTTCCTCCTTGATGGGCACAAGCATGTGCTTGATCCCATCTTTGACAAACTTATAACAATTTTTATTTCCGTCATGTACCACTTTCCTGTCATACTACCATGGCCTACCTAGCAGTATGTGACATACATCCATCGGCATTATGTCACAAATGACTTTATCCTTGTATCTGCCGATATGAAACTCCACTTCACATTGCTCATCTACCAACAAATTATGGCCTTTTTGCAGCCATGAGACCTTATAAGGAGTGGGGTGTTTTAAACGCTTCAACCCCAACTTTTCCACCATCTCCGTGGCTACCAGGTTATCTGTACTTCCACTATCAATAATCAGCTTACAACACTTACCGTGTGACTTACAAACCGTCCAAAACAAAGCTTTCCACTGAGTTTGTTTAGGTATTTCCTTGGCTGGTTTCAACAACACCTTGTTCAAAACTAAGGCTTCCCCTGTTTCTGGCACATTTTCTGCCTCTTGGGGAAGGGGCTCTACTTCTTCTGGTTGTGCAACATATGCACCCCTCTGTCCAAATTGTTCTTCCTTAGGACACTCAAAAGATCTGTGTCCCCACTTGTGACACCTGTAACACTGATAACCAGTTCCTCTACCTCGGCCATTTCCTCTGCCTCGTTGATATGACCTACCACCTCTCATGTTGTCACCTTTTTCTGTTGTTTCGGAAGCTTTAGAACTGTTGCCTTCCTCATTATTGCTAGTAGTTCACCCTCTGCCATAAGTCTGTCCTCTTCCTCTACCGGTTCCCCGTCCTCTCTTGGCATTTTGTTTTCTGGCAATTTTATCCTCTACTTTCATAGCACTCTGATATGCTTCTTCAATGTTTTTTGGAGAAAAAATACTAATTTCATCCAATATTTCTAACCTTAAGCCTTTTACATACCTGGCTGTTTTCTCCGGGGTGTCCTCTATATAGCCAACCCTTAAATTCACTCGATAAAACTCTTTAGTGTACTCCCTTACTGTCATCCCTTTCTGTTTTAGATTCTGCACTTGCCTATGTAGTGCAATCTGGTAATCCTTAGGCATAAATCTGCCTTTCAACTTGGCCACCATCCTTGACCACTTCTTGATCGACAACTTGTTCAACCTCCTTCTCTCTATTTGGACACTGTCCCACCACAAGGCTGCGTGTCCCTTCAAATTTGTCGTAATGAACTTAACTCTACGGTCCTCATTGACCTCTTCACACTCGAAATACTTATCCAGCTCACTGATTCAGTCCAACAGAACTTCTATGGACACGCTGCTGTCATAATTTGGGAGTTCTGGTTTGGGTTTGTTGCTTGCCATTAGGACCGACCTCAACAGCCTCATTTCTGGTCCTTCTTCATCCAACCCATCTGTTGCCACTACAGCTTCTTCTTCACTATCATATCCTACCTCTGGATCCCTTCTTCTCCCTGCTTCAACTGCCTCCAAATGAGAAGTAAGGATCCTGATCTCCTCTCTCAATCCTTCCTCAGCTATCCTTCAAACACCTCTTCCATGACCTCGTCTTCCTACCTCCATTTCTCAAGCCAATTCCAAATCCTACTTTGATACCACTATGATGGGACCAACCTATGTTACAAACCTTAATTAATCAAACAACTATTGATTATAATGATTTATGAATGATTATATTGTTAATCAAGGTTTAGCACATATATTTAGGTTGGAAATTGATTGCTATATTAATGTTTTTGTACGCCGAGAGGACAAGCACCCAGACTTCGGGCTTCCGTCCCATGTTTAGCTAAACCATAGGGTATTGGGTTCTCCAGGTAATTTTCACTATGCGCTGTTGTTTGTGAGCTCTGCAATTCTGTGAGGGTTTGGCACTGTTCTGCAACTATGTTTGCCTGTGCTAACTGTGGATTTTGTTGGTAAGTTACATCTGTACATTAATGTTTTCTTTCCTCTGGTCTATGCCCTTGTTGGTTTGGTTCTGCTAGTCTCTGGTGGAACTGTGCGAGGTTTCCTTACTCTTTGGACGGCTCGATGTTCACTGCTTCATTCTGGTTGCTCTTTGGTCCTTAATTTTATCTTACAGTTCCCCTGCCACTTGTATGGTTACATAATTTGTTGTTGGGTATGCATTTACTTGTGCTTAGGATGTGGCCTCAACGGGACCCTTCCATCCAGTGATTGTTTCCTCTGGCAAGGTAAGATGTCTCTCTCTGCTGAACGTTATATTCCCAATTTTTATTTACACTAACAGTCTTGGCTCCTTGCGAACAGGGTTATTGTTCAATGATGGTCGCGGTCAATGGTAATTCTACTTGGTTAGTTCCACTGTCGAGAGGGTGAGTTCGTCTGGCATGCATGTTCCCCTTCTTATTAGTTTTCACAGTTGCTGTCTGGTTTCCAAACCCTCGAAGCTAATACATTGTCATGCTCTCCTTGCAGGTCTCCAGTCTTCAATTGGAGTAACCCTCAGATCCTTCTTCGAATAGACCCGACATGATCTTTCATTGTTGTCTCTGTTTGGTCGAAGGGTTTCTGGTTGTGTTTCTATTATGCTCAACTTGATTCAGTTGCAATGCATTTGATTGTGAACAAATCTAGTTTTCTGGTTCGTTGATTGTATAATGTGGATTCAGCCGTGGGCTGTAAAGAACTTTGTTTTAGGGGTTTGAAACCCTAACCCTTGTCCTATCACTCTGTTTCTAAAGGAGGGTTTCCTCGCCTTCGAAACTGTTGGCTGTACACTTGTATTCACGTGTTTGAAACCCGAATGTTGACTGTAATAATATTTGTGAAGGATTAATGAAAATAAATTTGGTATTATTGTGCACAGGGTTACCTCTTGTTTATATTCGGTGTTGGAACTGTGTTTGTTGATAATTCTTTAATGTAGCATATCTTCTAGCCTCTGTAGCCTCTTTAGCGTGCACATGAACTATGTTCTTGTCCCTATTTGTATATTTGTGTCTCAGCTTTAGTTATGCTTTTTCTTGACTTTGCATTCCGAAACTTGCTTTTGTTTAGGAAGGAGTTTGACAGATTGTCTGTCTATTCTTATATTGTATGTAACAAAAATTAGATTGTAGGAGATACAATATTCAATTCAGATGGATTCAGGAAAATAGAATGAAAAGAAAATATCGCTATTTCATATTATTATTTTCTGTCCCGAAAAGAACGAACCCCATCCATGCTATGTACAATTGTTTTATAATTCTTTGCAATACAGTTAAGCAAATTGTTGGCAGTTGCTTGTTTAGTTATGCAGTTATGAACTATCTTGCTATTTGATTGTTTCATTCTGTAAAATACAATGACAATATTTTATTTCTGTTACTTTGTTGTTTTTTTTTAACGTAAACAACTAGAAAGTTAAACTACACAAGAGACTAGACAACCAGGTTTCTGCAACTGCTTCTACCTAATTGTAATGTCCCTAACTATACTATCCTTAACTACTCATTAACATACAAAAACAAAACATAAAATAGGCTCCTAATACTGTCTTTAATTAACAAACACAAATGAAATTCAAATTGTTGATGACCTCTCCTCCTCAACTGAGGCCAACACCTGGTCATGGCGCCCTTAGCTGGATGCTCCTGCATCAGGCTCCTGGGGTAAGAAAAGTTCATGATTCCGGTCCATGAGCTGATCGACTAAATAACCCGCGTGCTCTATCTGCCCGGCGTCAAGCCATGAACTATCCTCAATAGGACGGTTCTTCCACTTGACCAGGTATTGCAGATGCTCCTTCCGCTGAGTTCGCTTAGCCACCTGAGTGTCGAGGATCCTCTCGATCTCGGGAGGCTGAACGTAAGGAATTTATCTCATCCAAGTCTCACTTCCATCTTGGGTGTCCCGTGTAAGCTGTGTGGTACTATCTTCCTCTGAACCAGCAATGTATGGAAATAGGTCTGCTACATTAAAGATGTGCGAAATGCCTATTCCTAGTGGCAAATGTATTTCATAGGCATTCGTTGAAAATTTCTAGAGGACTTTGCAGGGACCTATCTTCTTGTACTTCAACTTGTTGTATGCACCTATAGGGAAACATTCCATGCGCAGATGCGTGAGCATTTCATCCCCTACATTAAACTGCACTTCTCTCTGTTTCAAATATGCTTGCTGCTTGTATTTTTGACTGCTGTCCTGCAATTTAGTTTTCACCTGCTCATGCAAATCTTTCATCGCGTTAGTGAAATATTCCCCATCTGTACTTCGCCTTTCCTGCTGTCCTAGATCTCGCAACTCATGCACTCCGTGAGGATGCATGCCATACAAGATCTGAAAAGGACTGCAACCCGTGCTGCGATTGGGCGAGTCGTTATAAGCGAAATCTTCCTGGGCAAGTACTCGATCCCACATATGCGAATTCTCACCAATCAAGCTTCGTAGTAGGTTCTCCAGACTCCTATTTACCACCTCTATTTACCCGTCGGTCTGTGGGTGATAAGCAGAGCTGTAACTCAACTGTGTCCATGTTCTTCCACGGGGTGTGCCAAAAGTGCCCTATGAACTTCACGTCCCTGTCAGAGAGAATAAACTTAAGCAAACCATGTAGCCTGACAATCTCTGTAAAGAACAAGTGGGCCATGTGAGTGGCATCGCTGGTTTTTCTGAAAGGGATGAAATGCGTCATCTTCAAAAACTGGTCCACTACTACCATCACCGAGTCATAACCCCGCTGTGTCCTTGGTAGACCCAAGATGAAGTCCAAGCTGACTGAGTCCCACGGTCCACTTGGAATGGGAAATGGTGTGTAAAGTCCCGTGTTTTGACTGTGTCCTTTTTACAACTAACACACTTTACATCTGGTCACATATCTCTGTACATCCCTTCACATTTTTGGCGAAAAGTAAAAATGGTTGAGCTGCTCTAATGTCTTGTCTATGCCGAAATGTCTGGCTAGACCTCCACTGTGTTTCATCCAAATAATATTCCCACTCATTGAGCAGTCAGGAATGCATAACTGTCCTCCTCTAAATAACAATTTCTCCTGCAAGTTATAGTCCAACCATGGACTATTATCTCTCACCAAAGGGTTCTGACATGCCTCGTAGGCCTCCTTAAAATCAATGTCAGTCTAGTACAAATCTTTCAAGTGCTCAAAACCCAACACTTGTATAGTACTCTCCTGCAAGAGTAAGGCTCTTCTACTCAATGCATCCCCCACCTTGTTGGCCTGCGCGCTGATGTGTTTCAACACAAGGGTGAAACTCTGCAAATATTCAATCCACTTAGCATGTTTGTTATTCAAATTGCACTGTTGCATCACATACTATAGTGCAAAATTATTTGAGAACAAAACGAATTCATTCCCCAGCAAATAGTGTCTCCAATGCTTCAGCGCTTGGACGACAACATAGAACTCCTTGTCATAGGATGATAATTCTGCCTGCTTTCATTCAATTTCTCATTGAAAAATGCAACAGCTTTATCCTCTTGGCTAATTATAGCTCCAATAGCCATACCGCTTGCATCACAGTGAACTTGAAAAATCTTTTTAAACTCTAGCAATCTCAGGATTGGTCTCTCTGTGATCTTCTTCTTTAGTAGCTGAAAACTCCTTTCTGCTGCCTCAGTCCATCAAAAAGGCTGACTTGCCTTTTTGATAGTGTCCAACATAGGTTCACATATTTCACTAAAATTTCTTATAAATTTTGGGTAGAAACTCGCCAGCCCATGAAAACTACGTACCTCAAATAAGCTTTTCGGGGATGGCCAATTGACTATTGCTGCAATCTTCTTTGGATCCATCTTCAGCTCGTTTTCTGCAATTACAAAGCCCAAATAAACTAATTCTTTTTGCAAAAAAGTACACTTTTTTCAGATTTATCAACAGCTTATTCTGCTATAATTTTTCCAACACTTTTTGAACATGATGAAAGTGTTCCTCCCTTGTCATGTTGAAAATTAATATGTTGTCTAGGTACACTATCAAAAAATTCCCGATCTATTCTTTCAACATTTCATTCATTAGCCACATAAAGGTACTGGGTGCATTACTCAGTCCGAATGGCATTACCAGCCACTCATATAGTCCCTCGTTAGTTTTGAAGGTTGTCTTCCACTCATCCCCCTCTCGAATTCGAATATGATGATACCCACTTTTCAAATTGATCTTAGAAAAATATGCTGCCCCACTCAAACAATCCATCATGTCGTCCATCCATGGCAGTGGAAATCTGTATCGGATGGTGATCTTGTTGATGGTCCTCGAGTCTGTGCACATCCGCCATTCTCCTCCTTTCTTGGGAGCGAGCACTGTTGGAACTGTGCAAGGGCTCAAACTCTCCCTTATCAACCCTTTGTCTAGCAATTCCTACACCTGTTTTCTAATCTCCTCATTGTCTTTGGGGATCATCCGATATGCTACCTTATTTGGCAAACTTGCTTTGGGTATAAAGTTAATATGATGAATTATGCTTCTTTTAGGGGGCAGTTTATTTGGCAAGTCATCCACCACTATATCGTTAAACTCCTGCAACATCTGCTGAATTTCTGTGGGCAAATCTGACACCTCTGTGTGTAGCAACACCATCCTTTCTCTTCTTACAACAACATAGCTTACTTCATTGTCCTCAACTTGTTTCAAAATCTGTTTTCCACTCATTAACAACACTCTTGTCTCACTTGTCCCTATTGTTTCTTCCTCCTTGATGGGCACAAGCATGTGCATCCCATCTTTGACAAACTTATAACAGTTTGTCTTTTCGTCATGTACCACTTTCCTGTCATACTGCCATGGCATGCCTAGCAGTATGTGACATACATGCATCGGCATTATGTCACAAATGACTTTATCCTTATGTATGCCGATCTGAAACTCCACTTCACATTGCTCATCTACCAGCAACTAATGGCCTTTTTGCAGCTATGAGACCTTATAAGGAGTGGGGTGTTTCAAATGCTTCAACCCCAACCTTTCCACCATCTCTGTGGCTACCAAGTTATCTGTACTTCCACTATCAATAATCAGCTTACAACACTTACTATGTTACTTACAAACCGTCCAAAACAAAGCTTTCCGCTGAGTTTGTTTAGCTGTTTTCTTGGCTAGTTTTAGCAACACCTTGTTCAAAACTAAGGTGTCCCCTATTTCTAGCATATTTTCTGCCTCTTAGGGAAGGGCCTCTGCTTCTTCTGGCTGTGCAACATATGCACCCCTCTATCTAGCTTGTTCTACCTTAGGACACTCAAAAGATCTGTGTCCCCACTTGTGACACCTGTAACACTGATAACCAGCTCCTCTACCTCGGCCATTTCCCCTGCCTCGCTGATATGGCCTACCACCTCTCGTTCTGTCACATTTTTCTGCTATTCCAGAAGCTTTAAAACTGCTGCCTTCCTCATTAATGGTAGCAGTGCACCCTCTGCCATAAGTCTGTCCTACTCCTCTGCCAGTTCCCCGTCCTCTCTTGGCATTTTGTTTTCTGGCAATTTTCTCCTCTGCTTTCATAATACTTTGATATGCTTCTTCAATGTTTTTCGGAGAAAGAATACTAATTTCATCCAATATTTATAACCTTAAGCCATTTACATACCTGGCTATTTTCTCTAGGGTGTCCTCTATATAGCCAACCCTTAAATTCACTCGGTAAAACTCTTCAGTGTACTCCCTTACTGTCATCCCTTTCTGTTTCAGATTCTGCACTTGCCTGTGTAGAGCAATCTGGTAATCCTTAGGCAAAAATCTGCCTTTCAACTTGGCCACCATCCTTGACCACTTCTTGATCGGAAACTTGTTCAACCACCTTCTCTCTGTTTGGACACTGTCCCACCACAGGGTTGCGTGTCCCTTCAACTTTGTTGCAGCGAACTTAACTCTACGGTCCTCGCTGACCTCTTCACACTCGAAATACTTATCTAGCTCGCTGATCCAGTCCAACAGAACTTCTATGGACAAGATTCCATCATAATTTGGGAGTTCTAGTTTGGGTTTGCTGCTTGCCATTAGGACCAACCTCAAAAACCTCATTTCTGGTCCTTCTTTATCCGACCCATCTGTTGTCACTACAACTTCTTCTTCGCTATCATCTCCTACCTCTAGATCCCTTCTTCTCCCTGCTTCAACTGCCTCCAAATGAGCAGTAAGGATCCTGATCTTCTCTCTCAATCCTTCCTCAGCTATCCTTCAAACACCTCTTCCACGACCTCGTCTTCCTACCTCCATTTCTCAAGCCAATTCCAAATCCTGCTATGATACCACTATGATGGGACCAGCCCATGTTACAAACCTTAATTAATCAAGCAACTCTTGATTACAATGATTTATGAATAATTATATTGTTAATCAGGGTTTAGCACAGATATTTAGGTTGGAAATTGATTGTTGTATTAATATGTTTGTACGCCGAGAGGGAAAGTGTCCAGACCTTGGGCTTCTGTCCCGTGTTTGGCTAAACCCTAGGGTATTGGGTTCTCTTGGTCATTTGCACTATGCACTGTTGTTTGTGAGCTCTGCGACTCCATGAGGGTTTGGCACTGGTCTGCAACTATGTTTGCCTGTGCCGACTATGGATTTTGTTGGTAAGTTACAGCTGTACATTAATATTGTTATTCCTCTGGTCTATGCCCTTGCTGGTTTGGTTCTGCTAGTCTCTGGTCGAACTGTGTGTGGTTTCCTTAGTCTTTGGATGGCTCGATGTTCATTGCTTCATTCTGGTTGCTCTTTAGTCCTTGATTTTATCTTACAGTTCCACTGCCACTTGTATAGTTACATAATTTGTTGTTGGGTATGCACTTACTTGTGCTCAGAGTGCGGCCTCAATGGGACCCTTCCATCCGGCGACTGTTTCTTCTGGCAAGGTAAGATGTCTCTCTCTACTGAAGGTTATATTCCCAATTTTTATTTACACTAATAGTCTCGGCTCCTTGCGAGCAGGGTTCTTGTTCAATGATGGCCGCGGTCAATGGTAATTCTACTTGGTCAGTGCTATTGTCGAGAGGGTGAGTTCGTCTGGCATGCACGTTCCCCTTCTTATTAGTTTTCACATTTGCTGTCTAGTTTCCAAAACCTTGAAGCTAACACATTGTCGTGTTCTCCTTGCAGGTCTCCGGTCTTCAATTGGAGTAACTCTCGGCTCCTTCTTCGAATAGACCCGATAGGATCTTTCCTTGTTGTCTCTATCTGGTCGAAGGGTTTCTGGTTGTGTTTCTATTGTGCTCGACCTGATTCGGCTGTAATGCGTTCGATTGTGAACAAATCTAGTTTTCTGGTTCATTGACTGTATAATGTGGATTCGGCTATGGGCTGTAAAGAACTTTGTTTTAACGGTTTGAAACCCTAACCCTCGTCCTATCACTCTGTTTTTGAAAGAGGGTTTCCTCACCTTTGAAACTGTTGGTTGTAGACTTGTATTCACATGTTTGAAACCCCAATGTGGATTGTAATAATATTTGTGAAGGATTAATGAAAAGAAATTTGGTATTATCATGCACAAGGTTACCTCTTGTTTATATTCGGTTTTGGAACTATGTTTGTTGATAATGCTTTACTGTAGCATATCTTCACACCTCTGTAGCCTCTTTAGCGTGCACAGGAAATATGTGCTTGTCCCCATTTTTATATCTGTGTCTCGGCTTTAGTTATGCTTTTGCTTGAATTTGCATTTGAGAACTTGCTTCTTCTCGGGAAGGAATTTGACATATTTTTTGTCTGTTCTTATATTGTATGTAACAAAAATTAGATTGTAGGAGATACAGTAGTCAATTCAGATGAATTCAGGAAAATAGAATGAAAAGAAAATATATCTGTTTCGTATTATTATTCTTTGTCCCGAAAAGAATGAATCCTGTCCATGTTGTGTACAATTGTTTTATAATTCCTTGCAATACGGTTAAGCAAACTGTTGGCAGTAGCTTGTTTAGTTATGCAGTTATCAACTATCTTGCTATTTGATTCTTTCGTTCTGTAAAATACAATGATAATATTTTCTTTCGTATTACTTTGTTGTTTTTTTTTTAAAGTAAACAACTAGAAAGTTAAATTACACAAGAGACCAGACAACCAGGTGTTTGCAACTGCTTCTACCTAACTGTACTATCCTTAACTACTCATTAACAGACAAAAACAAAACATAAAATAGGCTCCTAATACTGTCTTTAATTAACAAATACAAATGAAATTCAAATTTTTGATGACCTCTCCTCCTCGGTTGAGACCAACACCTGGTCATGGGGCCCTTAGCTGGATGCTCCTGCATCAATGATGATGGTTAATGTCCAGTGAGACCAAAATTTGGTCTATTGGACCTAAAGAAACGAATTATTTAGTTTGATTTAAGATTTTATTCCTATGCTCAAAAATCTTGGAGAGAAGCCTCCCGAGCTCATTGTCATTTTGACAACATAAAAGGCTAGGAAGGTCAGTATTGCAAAAAATATTTTGAAACTGAGATCTAATGTGGTTGTACATGGGGCACTCTAAGAGGAAGTGATTTTCTTTTCGCTGCTAAATCTTTCTCACACCACATTTTTTCTTTGAACTTAGAAGTAACAATATTTTTAATGTTATTAATGTTTTGCAATGCAACATTCTCGTCGATCTCCCAATGGTTTAACCAGGCCTTGATGTCTTTATACAACCTCGTTTGAGGCTTAGGTGATTTTGGTTGGAATTTAAAGCTAGCTTAGGAAGTCTATGGTCTCTTATGTTATTGAGTTTGTGCTTATACAATAGAAGCCTAGTCATAGCTAGGCTCTCGATAGGGGAAAGACCCACTTCTATAAGGAGAATATGATAGGGTGTGTTGCTTTTAATTTTGAGGTTATATGTTATAAAATGCTTCTGGATTTTCTCAATCTTTCTCCACGATTCTCTAGAGATGCTACAACCCCAAACCTCACATCCATATAAGATAACTAGAGTGACTAAAGTTTCAAAGAGGAACTTCTTTCTATCCCACATTACGAGGTTTGCCATTTTACAATTATTTTCAAGACCAAAATAAGCTTTCCACCCCCCATTAATCCTTTTCTCAATGCTATAGTTCCAGTTGAGCTTGTGATGAATATCAATTCCTAGGTACCTGTAGGAAGAAACTCCCTCCAGGTTACTATTGTCATACATAAAATTAACGTAAGTGTCCTTCTTGGATTTGATAATCATAACTTTTGTTTTGTCAGTGTTAACAATCATACCCATGGTAGAGCAGAAATCCTTAAGAAGTATAAGTTGCTTATCAAGATCCGATGGGAAACTTGCGAGAAGAAAAATATCGTCATCATAGAGAAGAAGGATGATGACTATCCCAGCTAAGATCATGCCAGCACATCCTGCTTCCTCTAAACAACCTTCTAGCTTGTCGATGTAAATGCCAAATAGGGCAGGGGAGAGGGGGCAACCTTGTTTAACTCTGATATTACACTTAATATCTTTTGACCACCCCTCATTGCTCTTTAACTTGGCAATTACATTCTCGTATAATCTCATAGTGATAGCTCTCAACTCAAAAGGAATCTTTAGCTCTTCTAATTTGTTCCAAAGGTTGTTTCTAGGAACCGTATCGAAAGCCTTTCTAAAGTCCACAAAGCAACAAAAGAGATTGGATTTATCATTGCGGCATTCCTCCACAATGATCCTAAGCATAACGAGGTGGTCTGCTGTTGAGTGCTACTTTCTAAAACCCACTTGGCCTTTAGCCCGCTTACCTTCACTTTCAAGCCATATGCTCAACTTCCTTTCTAATATAATGCCATATAACTTGGTTAAGAGAGGGCTAATCATAATTGTCTGATAATTAGAGGGGTTATTTGTATCCCCACTTTTAAAAACAGGGATAATGATGCTTTGCATCCATGGTTTAGGGAACCCTTGCTTGACCGCTTGATTGAAAAGATTGTGAATGTGGGGGATGAGGACAAGACCTCCAATTTTCAAGATTTCCGCCTGGTAACCTTCAATGTCCTTAGCTTTCCCATTAGCCAAGCGATTAACCCCCAAATCAATGTCTTCTAATGAGAAAACTTCTTTCATTGTGAGTAGGGTTTCAAAGTTATCCATGACATTTGGAGATTCATAAAGCTTTTTAAGATAGGGATTCTTGTCATGTAAAGCAATTTTATTATTATCTTTAGTTTTCCTAGGAATTTGCCTCCAGAATTTCTTAGGAGCTACCTTAGAGAGGTGTAAGAGATTCTCTTGTCTTTTATGAATATACTGCATTTTTTTCCTTTTAGTTGGGGCTTTGTATACTTTTATCTTGCCATTTTTAAGAGATTCATCAACAAATTCCTTAATTGCTCTCCTCGCACTTTTACAATCTTTGTCATAACATGGGTTGGTTTTGCTATTTTTATTATTATTTGAAAATTCAATTGAGAACTTGTTAATAGTATATGAGAGGGTTGTAGTAAAATTATGATAGAGATATTCTATGTTGTTTATACTAGATACAGGAAGCAAATTAGTTTTTAATTCATTTAGAAAGAGATCTTTTTTATTTCTATCAAAGATTAAATTCTTTTGGCTATAATGATTATCTTCTATGGGATCTCTATGCATGACAAAATTGAGAGTTATAAGTAAAGGCCTATGATCAGAGTCAGGCTCGTGGTTGTTTAAGATGTCAAATTTTTTTATTTCGTTGTATAGAGGGAGATCGGAGATAACATAGTCTACCACGCTGCTACCAAGCCCATGGATGCAGGTCATCTGGCTAGAATTGGGCCACTCCTTTAGACCATTGCAAATTATGAGATCCTGAGCACTACAGAGCTTGACTAGCTCCGACCCAAACAAATTCTCCCTGAGGTCTTCAAATCTCCTTTTGTATTGGCTAGCCAGAGGAAGGTGTTCGTCTAACCAAAGACGATTAGGGTTGGAATGATTGCCTAGAAGAATAGCTTGGTTGCTTGAAGTTCGAGCATTAAAGTCACCCATTAAAAGGATATTGCCTTCATTCCTTAGGCTAGAAATATCATTCTCTAAACCATTGTAAGGACTATTTTTATCTATACTCTTTTCTTATAGAATTTAGAATTGATGAGGGGGAAATAAAAGATTGCTATGTAGGTCTTTTTATCACAAATGTCAGTAATTTCTATCCAACTATATTGGTTGTAAGGGTCATTTTTATAAATCCTAGCATGGGGAGAGATGTTCTTCTTAATGTAATAGGCTATACCCCCAATGCCTCTACGGGAGGATCGCTTATTCCAGGTATACCATAATGTAAATCCATCTATGTTAGGGACCTTAGATTCTTCGTGCTCCCAAGTTTCAACAAGAAAAATAATATCAACATCATTCGAGATCCAACTTAGCTTGGGGCTTTTGTTCCATGGAAAGCCCCGACAGTTCCAAGAAGGAATCCGGAGCATGTTGAATTGCTATTAATTAATATCTTTTTGGTTTCTATCTCGAATAATGGCTTTTCTATTTCTGATTATTGCCCATTTTCCTTCCTTCCTAGCTTCCTTTACCTTTTGAACCTCCTTTCTCAATTCTGCTTGATCTTCTGGAATGAGATCTTCATTTATAAATATTCTTGTTCCTTTTAGACTTGAGGTTTTACTACGTATGTCATACTTATGGTCAATAGAGCTCACCTTTATTCGGATCAACCTTCCTTTATTCTTAGTTAGTTCCCCCAACCTTGTTGCTTCTGTGAGACACGTTGTTTCAATTTGAAATCTATTATGTAATTCTATCTGGGCTATGGCTAAAGTATCCTCGTCTACCTCCTCTTTCAAACCGAAGATTATAAGGTTCAAGGCTTTTGTTATGCTCATGGTCTAATTCTATCAATTTTTTCATTTCATATTTAATTGGTTTGATATCTAATTTACCTACCACACTATTTAGGGTGAGGCGGCTATTAACTTTTTCTTCTAGCTCTTTAATCATGTCCTTCATTCTAAGACTCTCCAACGTATCAACATCTCCTTGCTGCGATGTTTGGTTCATATCTTGGTTTTGTTTTTCTATAACTTGCAACCTAGTCTCCATTGCCTACATCTTATTCTCTAATAGTTCTATTTTATTTTCTATTTGTTTTTGGATCTTGTTTTCAAGAGATGTGAATTTATTTTCCAGCATGGCTGCTAACTCTATTTGTAGCTTGGCTTCTCTTTCTTCTCTACATTTCTCTAAAGACTCTATATACTCATAGAGGCTCTGTAGAGTAACTGTGCTAGGTCTACCTTTGGTAATCTTTGGTAATTGTTGTAAATTATTCATACTTGAAAATATATGAGCAGATATGTATTAGAAAAATATAAGGAATGTGTGCACCTGATATCAACAAGCCGAACCGCAGACGCACATGCCCCAGATTGTTTTTCTATTACTGCAGAGAGATCGTGAATTATTAATGCAGAGAGATCGTAAATTATGACTGCAGAGATCGTAAATTATTACCGCAGAGAGATCGCAAATTATTAGTATAGCATTACATTTTATTATTATCATTATTTGACAATGCGAAAGGTATCATGAGCTAAATGTATTTGATATTTATCCATGTTTGCCAACTATTTAATTTATATGGTCATCTAGTTAATATAACACTCATATTTTATAATTTTTATTTTTATAACTTTTTTTAAATGATTAAATTTAATTAAAAAATAATATTTTTAAGATTGTTTAATGCTTGGTCTTTTATGAATAATTAATAAAAATAGAGGACTTGATTCGTAATAGTTATTTTCATTTCCTATGATTAACCACACAGGTTGGTTCCAAACATGTCGATCAAATTTTTCCAATATGATTTCTACGGAAAATGTTTCAAATATTAAAAAAAAATAGTTTTAATAATATAATTAAGAATACTAAAATAAAAAATACAATACAAAATAGACACTATAAAAATGATAATTTATAAAATCATAAAAAAAATTATCAAGAAAATTTTGAGTTAAATTTTATAAATCTTCTATATTTTAATATTTTTTTTTTAATTCTCATTTTCTTCATAAATAATTTACCAAATTCACCACAATTTTATAATTTTATAAAATTATAAAATTAATAATAATTGAAATATTTTTATAAAATATGGTTGAACGTTTTCATACTATAAATTTATTAAAATTTTCAAATGTTAAAAAAAATAAAAATAATAATAAATAATAATAGTAAAATATTTCTTTATATATTTTTAATAATCATCAAAATTTTAAAACAATTTAATAAAAATAAGCCTATCATTCATTTCATCATCCAAACAAGATTTCTTAATAGCATCTACCTTGTTTATTGAGAAATATTTCAACGGAAATCACATTGTAAATGTTCTCTCTACCTTTAGACCCCTTAACACCATCTGTAGCTGCCTTAAATCGGTAAAAGACCAGGTTGACCCCAAGGACATGAAAGGTGTCTATGTTATTCCATGTTCCTGTGGACCCCATATGTTGGTGAGACTGGTCGCTCTATTAATCAAAGGATTAATGAGCACTCAACCAGTATAAAACATAGGAGAACCCGATCTTCCGCCCTGGCTGAACATGCGGAGAGGATGAAGCACCATGTATGCATTGAGGAGACCCGTGTTATTGCCAAGGTGACGCATTTCCATCACCAGAAATTTAGGGAAGCCATAGAAATCGAAAGAAGGCCGAGAAACCTCAATAGAGATGACACTGGAAAATTAGTAGTTGTTGGATCCCTACCCTCTCCTCCTAGCTGCTTCCCCGTTTTTTGCCTCCCTCCCCCCATCCTCAGCTTGGTTTCCTTGTTTTTCCCCCTCCTTGCCTTGTTTGATCGTTGTCTTTTTTCCCTTCTCATCTCTCTATTTTCCTTCACTCCCTCCAGACTAATATATATATATATATATATTTTGATTTTTGTTTTCTTTCTAAATAGGTATTTTAATAGGTTAAGGTCTTGTGAGTTAATTCTTACAAGAAACTAATTTGTATAATAACTAATTAACTATTTATTTATATATGTAATTTGGAAAGTATATATGTACATATTATTCCATTTTATATTAATGATTTTAAGTTTTGATATATAGCTATTTCATAACATACGTATATATTTATTTAGTACTCCATATATATATATATATATATATATATATATATATATATATATATATATATATATTAATCCTTATTATATCCTTCATTTTGTTTTTTTAGAGGTCTTTTAATAGGTTAGGGTCTTGTGAGTTATTTCTTACAATTTCTGTCTATGATATTAATAATAAAAGAAACTATCTTGCATAATAACTTATTAACTATTTATTTATATATTTATATTAAATTCAGAATGTATATATTTACATATCTTTCCATACTATATTATTGATGTAATGTTTTTGATTTCATAATATACATATTCATTTAATTAGTATTCCATATTAGCTATTTTTAGGTTATTAATGATTAATGTTTGTTTGAATGATTACAATTTTTGGTGGTATATAAAAAAAAATCTTAATTTACTAACCTTTTATTTATTTAATTATAATTGTGACAACTAATTTATTAATTTTTAATACAAACTTTAATTTTATTCAAATGTTGGTAATGAATATAGCAATAATGTTAACATTAATAACTTTTCCTCTCCCTTGGTCCAGTTGAGTTGACGAGTCAAATTTAGTCGTTTCTCAGTCAAATTGTCCAGTCCAATATAGTTGTTTCCTAGTCAAATATAGCAATTGGAAGATTTGCTCTCCCTATTTAACCTGTAGCCTTGACTCTGGTTCTTCAACTTGTCCTGACAATGAACCGCACTTGTTGGTTCGAAACACATCCACAAAAATATTACAATGTGACGATGAACCACACTCATTGGTTTGAAACGCATCCACAAAATATTACAATGTGATTTCTGCCAAAATATTTCTCATTAAACTTGATATGGATCACAGAAGTTTAAATTCAACAAGCATCTACTATGTCTTTAATAATTTCAGGAAGTGTATTTTACTTAACTTTCTAAAAAACACTAGAATTTGAGGTTTTTTACTCAACCTTTCGTAACAAACTCTAGAATCCAGACGATTCTCATATTTTTGGAAGTTGTTAATTAAGTGTTTTACATTGTTAGGATATATATATATATATATATATATATATATATATATATATATATATATATATATATATATATATATAGATATATATTAATTACATGATCATTTTATTTATAGTATAATTGAACATTGTTTTTAACAATATTTAAAATGGGCTATTATTTAAAAAGATGTATTAAAGTATTTATATAATATTGTTTTTAAAAATATATTAAAATTAAAAATTTAATTTATAAATATTTATTGAAGATTATTCTATTTTATCTAAATTTAATTTTTACATTTAACATGATATGTTGAATTTATATAGAATATACCAGCCTAAATTTATGGTAATTTTGGATCTATGTCGAGAGGGATCAAATCTCTTGAGGTGAAAAATTCTTTTTTGAGTGCAAAACTTGAGGAAAGGTTTGCACCTCAAGAGATTTCATCGCTCTGACACTTGATAGATTTGCGATTAATGTGGATCTACACTAGTTATATAATAGTATATAATATCTATATTTGTATGTATGTGTCTCTTTATTATTCTCTCTCTCTCTCTATCTCACCCCCCAAACATACACACTCTCTCTCCATATCTATCTTTGTGTCCCTCTCTCTTTCTCTCTCTCTCTCCCTTATCACTCCCTCTCTCTCTCCACCTTTCTCCCTCTATGCATTTCTTCTTCCCTCCCTCTCTCCCCCTCCAACTTTTTCTCTCTCTCCATCTCTCTCTCTCTCTCTCTCCTTCTCTCTATTGAGCCCTCCCTCTCTTCCTTCCTCTCTCTATCATTCTCTCCCACATCCCTCTATCTCTTCCCCCCCCTATCACTCTCTCTCTCTTTCCTCCAACTCTGTCAATATCTCCCTCCATCTATCCTTCTCTCTCTCTCTCCCCCCCCCCCATCTCTCCCTTGTCACTCCCTCTCTTTCTCCACCTCTATCTCTCTATGTTTTTTATTTCCTCCCTCTTTCTCCCCCTCCATCTCCATCTCTCTCTCCCCTCTTATTTGTCTTCCTTCCTCTCTCCTTCTCCCCCCCCATCTCTCTCTCTCCCCTCCAGCTTTGTCACTATCTCCTTACCTCTTTCTCTCCCCCCTTGCCCCCCCTCTCTCTCTTAGATTTGATTCCATGATATTGTGTTTAAGAAAGTATCTAAATTAAAAAAATTCAATTGGTTGTAAAATATTAAACCTATATTTTGGACCAATCATTACAATAATGTAAAATTTAAAACAATCATACACTATATTTCCTCTATTATTGTTAGTCAATTTGTTTGCTCTCATCGCTTGAATACTTAGTTAAGATGGATCTATATTGGTTCTTATTAATATTATTTAGAGTATATATATTTCACATATTTATATATAAAGTATTCTCATTTTCAATTTTGTTGAAACCTTGATTTAATTTCTATGGAAATCTTTTTAGTAGTGGTGAGGATAGAGAGTTTAAATATATCTTAAAAGTAATGATAACCTTTTTCCTTTTAGATTTAATTAAAAAAATGTTAAAAATTTAACTTAAAATAAAATAGTTATAAAATATTTTTGATTGTGAAATAAGTAAAGTGGGGGTGAATATCCATGGTTAAGAATCATGTCATAAATTATTTTGATCATGAAATAAGTTATGATTTTTGGGCATGTGGTATTGGTAAACCATGGTAGTGGCCTATGGTATGCTAACAAAGTTTATTCACAAGTTAATAATAAAATCAAAATATAACGAATTGACTTTAATTTTAAATTTTTATTATTAATTGAGACAACATTTAAATGTTTACAACCATCGAACTTTAAATTAATTTTAACTTTTTATTTATTACTTTTAACCTTTTTTTTGGTTACTTTTAATGTTTTATTTTTCATTTTTTATTTTATTTTTATTTTTATTTTTTATTTTATTTTATTTTCTATTTTTTTAATTTAGGGGACATACAGATGTTAAAGGTTAAACATTTATGCCTACACATATACCCCTATAATAGGCCAACATTGACATTAGATTAAATTTGTTAAATGTTAAATGTTAAACATTTAGGTTTGACATCTGCAATATACTGGGCTGTAAAGCACCTCTAGATGCAATTATTATAATAATTTTAGGTTTTTTGTTAAATAATCTTAAATTTGCTGAGTATCTTACTCTTCTTGATAAGATGGAGAGAAACACACACACACACATATATGACCATGGTCAGGGAGCTAATTGGCAGCCTCCTCCATAAGTTCCAAATTTGAATAGGCTCCAGGATCATTAATGAATTAGGTCTCTAGTTGATGAATATTCTCTCGCATGTTAGGTGAAGTTGATGCGTGATAAATGGCAGCTACTTCATAGGCCTAGGTTTGAGCAAACGACTTCCCTTCCTAGCCATTCCTGCCCTCCCCTCTACGGTTTTGCATCCTATAATGAGGCATTGAGATCAAATAAAAGGATATCAGACACAAAACTAGTGCCTCACCTAACTCCCCCAAAAAGAGAAAAAACCAACCAATTGTAACCCCCCCCCCCCCCCCCCCCCCCACACTATGAACCATGGAAATAGAGACAACAGAGTCCCCCAAGCCACCCCGAGGAAACAATAAACCAATATTCAACTGACTCACAAAAATGTTGTAGTACATGAACTCAAATAACCAGGCAACCATATGGTACAAGGGGTAGAACAAGGTTGAACCAAAGAGTAGAAACTAGCGATATTAAACCACAAAGCTCCTAAAAGGAGAGGGAAAGGAACAAAAATTGAAGATGTCACAGGAACCACCAAAGACCCAAAGACCTTGAGACCCAAAAGATAGGGATACTTCAAGAGAAATGCAGGAGGAAAAATGGAAAAGGAAAACCCACAAACAGAAAAAGGAAAATAAAATTCATAGAGTAGGAGAGAAACCAATACCCAAAAAATGCTACCCAAGATTGCCAGGGCCAACATAATCCTTAACCTTAATAGCTAAGTGATAGCACTAGGAAACTCCACTTTGATATGTTACAATCTCCATGGAAACCCATCTCTCAGATCTGTGATAGCTTCAAGACTTGGTACTAAGTCACCACCCACTCCCCAAAACAACAAATTGATTGCCCATAATCTAAAAGCAGAAGAATTTGAATGTAGTTGTGGGTCATTTCCAATGTTGCACCATAGGCATGTGACCCTACACTAAGAAACACCAAACATCACTCCATAACTCAGCTAAGTTTTCCTTATCTCCAGACTCCACTGAGTTGAGCATATGGAAATATAATCCCATCAGCATCAAAGGTGGACTCTATTGTCCTTTGAGAATTAACCTAAGGTCAATTAGTTATTCCAAAGCATCTGTAGTGTTTTGTTGTTTTAAATGATTGGATGACTAGTGAACTATTTTATAAACAAGTGCTTTAAACTTAGACAATTTTTTGATAAAATGAAAGGTTGTTCTTTAACTGCACATGGTTAGTTTGATTTTAATGGGATGGAGAAGTAGAGTGTGAAGAGGTATAATTGATTTAATATTCAAACTGAGTATTTAACCATTTACAAGAAGAAATTAAGAAAACAATGCTTTCTTAATCAACAAAATATAATCAAACTATTACAGAGATCTAGTGTAATTTATATTCAAAGAGGAATTTACAATAACAGATAGTTTTGTAAATTATTCTCTTATTTAAATTACAACTTCATAGAGGATTCAAAATGAAACTAAAATTCAATTAAATTTTAAATCGGATAACTGCAAAAGGCTTAAATTATATGAAGAAAACATAATGAATAGACAAGATGAAATACAACTCACTGAGAGATAGATCATATGAGGCAAATCCAGAATATTTTATTATTTCAAAAATGCTCCAACTAAATAAAATTCTTCTTGATAACTTGTTCAAGGGTTCAACCCATAATAACTCAAAGGAGGAGTTATTTATACAAAACTTTACAAAAGATCTACAATCTGTTTGGAATAGAATACCAAAATAGTACAAAATTACAAAAATAGAACAATATAATAGGAACCAAAAAACTGCTGAAGAGGTGGCTCTATCCTTTGGGAATCTATTGATGATCTGGCCTGAAAACACTGATGAGCTGTCCTGAAAACATTGATGAGTTGTTCTGCTGTCAAAATGAGGAATTACTCAATTGTTTCACACAATTGATCCCATCTTTGTTCACTTGGGATTTCTACATTTACCATCTTCTTGAATGTTTCATCCACCTTTGTATATATTTTGAAATTAGGCTTGGTGAGAAACAAGTGCTTGATTTTATGTAAGATGATTAAATCAAATTCCATGGCTTCTAGAAAAGCCCTCCATGTTATCTGTCCTTTAACTCCTACCAATTTGCCTCTATCTATTGCAATATCATGTAACTCATTGCAGCGATAATCATCTAATCTAATCAACTTATCATTCAAACCTGCTAATCCTGGCTATCCTTTCTGATTTAAAACATTAAACTTTGAATGAAATCTCTTGACAGAAATGTCCAAGGTTTGACACTTAGTTTCTAATTGATTAATATCTTTTTGATCTCCAAGATGGTAGCTATTATGTCAGAGATGTTTATCTCTTCTAATCCCTATTGTTTTTTGAATTTAAAACCTTGATAATATATGTGGCTTTTGCTAGCTTGGTCTTCAAGGCTCCTTTTTGTTCTTCAATCACTACTCTGCACCTAGTAATGAGTTACTGTAGCTCAAAAATAATATGTATGGATAGCCATACATTTGTCATGGATTGATAGTTTTTTGTCCAAATTTTCCTTGGCATGAGCCAAATTCTATGCCATCAGAGACTCACTCTCCAACTTCTGGATTTTAAGTTCCAATTTGTGAGTCTTCTACATTTCTTCCAGATACTTAGAATCATTTGGCTCTTTCTGCAATTCTAGACTTTGGAATTTCTGAAGTAGTTTCTGGTTTTCCTACTTCTGAATTGATAGTTCATGTGCTAATATGGCCGGGTCAACTATTGTTGATGTAGAATTAATGGTTGTAGATGACGAACTAGGCTTTGTACCTGCAACTACTATTGGGACTGTTGTAATGGGCACCATGGCAAGTTGTGTTGTTTCCTTCTCCTTCAATAGCTCTTCAATCTGCTCTTCCATTTTCTTCAACTGTATATTCTGCTCAATGATAAGCTTGAGCATATCCTCCTTTTGTTGTTCAGTTTCTACCATATCCTTGGTCAGAGGATCTTTTGTTGAAGGAAACTTCAACTGTTTCTTCAATGCAACAATGTCTGCATCTTTCTTCTTAAGAAGTAGTTCTGCAACTTTTACATCCTTGGGATCATATCCCACTTTAATCACAAAATCCTCTAGTGATTTTATTCTATTGTCTTGAGCTAGAGAGGAGATCTTTTATAACTTACATTGGGACTGAACATTTGATAGAGCAGTCTTGATTTTAGAAAGAGACATGGCTATAGTTGTCATAGTAGAAAACAACATCTCACTAGTCCGTCTGTGCATGTCCATTTGGTCAATTGGATGGATTTGACTGATGTCAAATGAAAACACCATCTTCTTGTAATCAGATAGTGATTTAGGGAATGGAATCTAGGCTTGTAAGAAAGCCATTTGCATTCTTCCCTTCTCACTGTCAAAAGAAAAAAGGAGCCTATGTTGGGAGGTTGAAGTTTGCTTCCAAAACTGACTGTACACATTGGACTTTAAAGCCTCATTTTTCTTCTTAATTTCCAGGAACCCTGAAAATATGTTTGAATCATCCGATGTGCTGGTTCCTGTTGACAGAATAATTTATATAGGCTCTCTAGAAGGTGAAGTTGCAGGAGGAGTAGTTGAAGCACTAACTATGGGAGAAGTGGTTGAAGTACTAACTCCTGCTAATGTAGACATTTCTGGATCTCCAAGATCAATGATCACTGGTGGAGTCTCTTTTGCTGATGTGACCAAGCTAAATTTAGGCTTCTTTTGCCAAAAAATGAATCCTTTCAGCACATCTTTAGTGGATGAAGTTTCCTCTCTCAACCTCTTCTGTTGCTTGTTCTGAGCAACTGGATTTTGTTCAGTAGGAGTAGACACAACTTGCTCATTTGCTTCTTGAAGAGTCCCATCAATCCATGTTTCTTGATTCATAAATTTTTCAATTTCTGGCCTTGGAGTATGGTTATAAGGAGTCATTTTGAAACTGACCCTTAAAGCAGAAATGATGCCAAAAGGATCATAGGACTAGGTGAAACTGGGTTGGAAATTCATCTTTTTCAATAATGCATCTGCCTCAATACCAACTGATCTAGTGTTGCAAATAAATGACCCAATCTATGCTTTTAGCTTGAACTGAGACTTTCTCTTACCTAACACAAAATGTAGCTCATCCATGTGAATCATCTGCCTAATATATTCTAGAGAAAATATTCTCAAAGGAACATATTTGGGCAGCTTGTATGGTGCAAGCTCACATCCATATATTCTAATCTTAGTGTAGTTCTAGTATAAATACCAATCACCAGTTTTGGTTTGTTCACTTAGGTGTAGGATCCTCTTAATTTCATTCCCAATCCTATGCTCTGTTTGACTGTTAAGGAGCTGTACCATTGGATGTATAAATGCATATGAAAATTCTTCAAATGATGAGGTGGTAGAAGTTGCCCTGACCATTTCTGTCCAGTGAATCCCTGATTGATTCACTCCTTGTTCATCCTGCTTGCTAAATTTGATTGGTAACATATCACCTTGTTGAAAAAGAAGCATGTGGACAATTATAGAGTTGTAATTGAACACTCTTTGCCTAGTGAAGTTCATGAATTGTTCATGTATATTATCAACATGTTCTAGCTATTACAACCGCCCTCCAAAATTTTGCCTTAGCTTCGTTTTGGAGCCTCCCTTCCAACTTTTCACAACAACTTGTCTTGCTTCATCAAGTTCACAAGATTCAGTGTCTTGCTTGCACAAATGTAGCTTTTCGATCACAGCTTGATGCATTCCCCTCATAGGTTGTTCACCCAAACTCAGTCCAGCTGCAGGCTAAGTAGCTTCCCCAAGAAAGTTGCGCATTTCTAGAGGGCAACCGACCTTCCCTTAAGAAATTGTGCAATCCTGTCTGGTAGCCTACTAGGCTCCAAGATCGCACAATCTTGCTAGTCAACACTCCCAACAGGAATTGCACAATTTTCCCTAGTAGGGCTGATCAACCTAGAATTTGCGCAAATCTGGGTAGCAGTCAGCTGCTCTGCCCAGGAATTGTACAAATATCCTAGGCAGTCAGCCCAGCTCCTAGCCAGAAATGCACATTTCCTTCAAGCAGTCGAATAGCATCTTGCATGCGCATCTGAGTTGACTGATTCCCTTCGGGACTGAGAAAAATAGACTTGCATGCATAGGCTGCTTCTCCTAATGTAGAATGCAAAGGCATCCCTTGTCTTAGGGATCTATGTTTAGTAGTTGGAGGTTACATGCAATAAGAAATTTAGAAATCTGCCACCAAGTGTCGATTCCCCTAGATTTGTGGCATGCATGTCACAACCTTGATATATCAAAACTCATCAACCGGATGCTACAAAGCTCATTCCTCACATCAAACTCATAGCTCTGAGATCCCACATCACATCTAGAAGCAGTCGGCACATTCAGCTCAGTTTTTTTGGGGTAAGCCCTCTTCCAATGCCTTGTGTTGCATTTCTATTGCTTTTTGTGTTTTCGCTTGTGTGAGTATTGTTTGCTTGATTTCTGTGAATTCTTGTTTTCATTTACATGTATTCTATCTTGTCCTAGCTTTGTTTCAGTTTTCGTTGCTATCTCACTGTTGTCACATGCATGAAACTGTTCTGCACATACGCTCGCCCAACCGGTGAACTGCCTCACCCTCATGCAGGTTGATCTATTTGTTGAATCTTCCATTCATGTTTTTCATGCATTGTCGATCAATTCTTCTATCACTTAGTGTCACCATGCATTCACTGTCTTATTTTCTTTCAGTTGCTTGTCGGCAAGTCGAGCCAAACTTGGCCCGGACTCTGCCTTCACCAATGTTGCATTGCGTAATCTAGGGAAGGAAGGCTCACCTTCCTGTCCAGAAATGTGCATTCTTACCCAACACTGGCCTCCAAGACTATTTTGTACATTTCTAGAGGACAGTGGCTGCTTGGCCCAAGAAATTGTGCAAATCTGTCCCTGAGCCAGCAGTCCTTGCCAGCTGGAATTGCGCATTGTGCAATCCCAACAGTCAACAGCCAAATTCGATTGTGCATTGTGTAGTTCTAGTAATCAATCAGTCTCCCAACATCCCAAACCGTGCCTTGTGCAGTCTTGGCAGTTGGTCTCCCGACCTCCCAAGCGAAATTGCACAACCTTCATGATCATTCATCCAGGTATGTTGCAATTCAGTTCTCATGTTCATTTTGGTTTTTGACTGATAGATTGCTTGCCATGAGTGTTGCCATGTCTTCAGGTATAGCAGGTGTTCATTTTCCACTCAGCAGTACAAGTACAATGGTTTCCATGGGAGCATAGACGAAGACACCGTTCAGAGCACACTTGGGGATGCAGTCGATCAAGTGTCTATGGACTTGCCTACCCATGAAGACATCAAGTTGTTTGTCGACAAGGACATCAAGATATGATAGTAGCAGCATCACAACAAGCAAAATCATGAACAGAGGTTGAAGACATCATACCAAATGCAACGAATGCAAGAGGAGGGTTGTTAATAACACGGAGGTGGAACAAGGTTGCAAGCTCAAGTAGATCCATTGATGATGAAAGCAACTTTTGAGACTTTGACTATGAGGTGATGGCGCGACATGAAGATCGCGCGAAGATAGAGAATGGAACAAAGGAAGAGTTGCATGTTCTAAAGTAGCAACTTAGGAAGAACATGAAGCTGCACAGACAGACAAATGAGTTACAACAAGAACAGGAACAACAGTGAGTGCAACATGCATTCACAAATGAAATTGCGCCTGTACAAGTTAAAAATCCATCCCAACAGCTGACATGGAGCAAACATGGTGAGAATTTTTGTTGATCGCATGTAAGGGATTCAACATCATGCATGTCATTAAGCGCACGCATGCAATCAAACCCATTCAACACACTCACCAAGGCGAAGACAAGAAGTAAGTCTAACTGGAGCTGAACATGTACTTCGGCACGTTGATGTGCACGACCACCAACAAACACTTGAAGATCAACATGGACATTATGCATCAATGTGTTGTTGGTTCAGCTGCACCCAAGAAGACCATGCGCATGTTAGTAGACGAGTTGGATGAAGGAGCCAAACCAATGCACCGGTTGCAACGGAGGCAAGAGTTCACTTCAGTAAGATGTCACCATGAGATGCATGCACACCATCACGGATGACCAAGCTTGGCACCAGCTGACCACCTTCACCATCAAAAGCATGTCAAAGAGTTGGTCTCATCACAACGGACCGAGTGTCAATGATGTCTTACAAGTCTTGCTCAAGACATTGTTCACATGGGTACATGTGCATAGTAATGTTGAGTCATGTCAAGTGTAAGTCAAGTCTAAATAGTGGATGTAACAGTCATAGAGTAGGTGAAGAGTCACGAGGGTAGTTGAATGGTCACAAAGTGGAATGTCAAGGGTCACCCAACCCTTTGCTATAAATAGTCCCTCATAACTCATTGTATAGGCTTTTGGTCAGCCAAGCTTCTATTAAGACTATCTTAAAGAAAGCTTGGACAATATTGTAACGCACCTTGGCTTCTCCATTGCACGGAGCTAGTACATATCTTTGGAGGAGCAGGTGGATGTGGCTATAACGTTTCACTGATGGGGATAATAGGTTTACATGGATGTATTGTATGATTGGAACTTACACTTTTATATAATAAGAGCCAACACATTTTCATGCATATGTTGTTATTTTAGTTGGACTACTCTGGTTGCCTTAATGATATATGTTGTTTAACTTACATATTTGTGTATGAACTGATTCATATGCAATTATATGAATCTTGTTGCAAATGTGTTGTATATGCTGTTAATGTTGTCCTGTCCATGTCGACTGCTCTGCCGGACACAAGATAGACCTTTCACATGAACCTTGCTGTAACAACCATTGCACTCGTTCAGATTGATCCATGAGTGTTGTACGTGTTATCTTACCTTGTATGTTGTGACTACCTTATCCGAGTGGACTGCTTTGTTGGAAGCTGTGTATGTCCTTTTGTGTTGTGTGTTCCTAGCTGAGTTGAGACTGATCGCTTTCAACCTGGAACTCACCTTCACCCTTATCTCCCCCCTTATCTGTTAGAACCTCTCATACACCTTCCTTGACTCACTGTAGCAGTCACCCCCTTGGTACTAACAGAGTTATCTTACTTGCCTCTGTGCGACATCGTGGTCAAGGCATTACCTTACGACCCACTGCTTGGACTCCTACACCAAACGGTTTGAGGTCTAATTGGGACTTCTTACTGGGGAGATCCCCTTGACATGTTGGCGGGTCCAACACTGTCAACATTTCTGGTGCTAGAAGGAGGGCCTGATGACAAGCTATGTCCTCTCATCCAGTTTTGAACCTTTTCACATCTTTCATGGAGTCTTGCACTCTTCTTCCCCCGCGGTGTTTTTCAAATCGTGAAGATGTATCCATCACGAGGAAGCTTTTAAATCTCTTTCCCACTCACATGTATTATGGTGAAGGCAAAGTGGCCTGGCTTGAGCACTTACATAACTTTATTTCCATGCTTCACGAGGAAGGTGAGTTTTCTGACGAACAGGTTGGTTTACTACTTGTATACACACTTCGCGAATCTCCATTTCGTTGAGTGCTCAGCCTACCAGCTGACACCATGCACTCATTTGAGCACTTCTATGATCTCATTGAAGACATGTTCTATCATTTTGATTCAGACCATCTTGAACGGAAAATGTTACAACAATGGAGGGCTTCGCTTGAATCAGTTATTTATTTTTGGGAGTGCTTCCATGACTTACAGTTTCAAGATTGAAGGAGCCAAATGAAATTTTCTTATCTTTGGGACTGATTCCAGTGTTTCCTTAAGAAATCTGCCTATCCCAAGAGAAATCTAGAAATCAACCTGGAACTCACCTTCACCCTTATCTCCCCCCTTATGTGTTAGAACCTCTCATACACCTTCCTTGACTCACTGTAGCAGTCACCCCCTTGGTACTAACAAAGTATCTTACTTGCCTCTGTGCGACATCGTGGTCAAGGAATTACCTTACGACCCACTACTGGGAATCCTTCACCAAATAGTTTGAGGTCTAATTGGGACTTCTTACTAGGGAGATCCCCTTGACATGTTGGTGGGTCCAACACTGTCAACATTTCTGGTGCTAGAAGGAGGGCCTGATGACAAGCTGTGTCCTCTCATCCAGTTTTGAACCTTTGCACATCTTTCATAGAGTCTTGCACTCTTCTTTTCCCGTGGTGTTTTTCAAATCGTGAAGATGTATCCATCATGGGGAAGCTTTTCAATCTCTTTCCCACTCACATGTATTATGGTGAAGGCAAAGTGGCATGGCCTGAGCACTTACATAACTTTATTTCCATGCTTCACGAGGAAGATGAGTTTTCTGATGAACAGGTCGATTTGTTGCTTGCATACACACTTCGCGAATCTCCATTTTGTTGAGTGCTCAGCCTACCAGCTGACACCATGCACTCATTTGAGCACTTCTATGATCTCATTGAAGACATGTTCTATCATTTTGATTCAGACCATCTTGACCGGAAAATGTTACAAAAATGGAGGGCTTTGCTTGAATCAGTTATTTATTTTTGGGAGTGCTTCCATGACTTACAGTTTCAAGATCGAAGGAGCCAAATGAAATTTTCTTATCTTTGGGACCGATTCGAGTGTTTCCTTAAGAAATCTGCCTGTCCCAAGAGAAATCTAGAAATTAAGCCTAATATAGAAATTTTTGGGCCCTACAACCCCAAGCATGAAATGTCCATAAACCAAGGGCTCCTAAGTCCCTAAAAGTGTTTTTCTAACCCCTAAAGGGACAAGGTCAACAGATTACATCTTCTCCCAGAAGTTCTCCATGAAAAACTGCTCAGAATTGGTCAAAACAGGATCATTTCAGCTGCTCCACTGGCTAAGTGCGTTGCATCTCACCTAAATACACTGTGTGGGTGCGTTGCATTTCAAAAATCCCTTCTGTGGGGTGCGATGGGCGAGAAATGACAAATGGCAGTGTCATTCCGCGAGGTGGAGAGGCAATGGAAGCTTCCAGAATCTTCTCCTGTGACACTTGCCTCACTGAATTCGACCAAGGATGAGTAAGAGACCATCAGTCTCCAAGTGGAAGCAAGAACTATCAGAGAGAAGACACTAATCAAATCACAAGCTGACTCATCCCCCTTACAGATATCTATATATGGATCCCTCATCCCAGAGATCTAGAGGCTGGAATTTTGCATATTGTAAGGAATTGCTGTTGGTTTCTTGAGACAAACATCATATTGTTGGGTGATCTAAGCTTTTTTTGAGGTGAAGAGGGGCTTCTTTGCTGGGAGGTTGATGCTGGGTCAGAACAACTGGTTGTAACTCCTCTTGGCTCTTTTCTTATTTATCAATAAAAGCTATTCGAGTTTTCCTCCATGCTTTTGTGTCATTGATGCTTTTTACATTTATATGGTCAATTTACATCTGATCCTATATTGTTTATGATTATAGATCCATGTATTTGTATAGTGCTATGCTTCTGTGATCTTACAGGTACTTTGTGAAGCTGGGCGTGCAAGGGAGCAGGTAGCTGAAGACTATCAAAGAAGAGAGGGATCAAATCAGGAGATTAGCGCAAGACAGAGGTTGGTCTTTCTGTTCCTCTCTATCTATAACTCATAAAGGAAAAACGAAAGTAGCTTTTCTCTGTTTGTTTCTAAGGCAGCTGTCACTCCTTAGTGGGATAGAGCAGTTCTATATAGACACTTTTCCCTGTAACAAAGCCTCGCTCAACATTATTCATTGATGGAGCTGCACAATCTCACGTGGATGCAGACACTGACTCAATTGATTGTCCCCCTTCCTCTCATTCAACAACTCCACCACTGCCAAGTAATGTTGAAGAGAATACTCACACCTCTGTTCATCCTTCACACTCTCCCAACATCACTTCACTCAATTTTGACACAGATTTGGTTGTGAGTCCTTTGAGTTCTCATATGAATGTTTGTCTACAACCTCCATCTTCGCACTTAGGTGTTCGTCCGAATGATGATGTCTTATGTTCATCCAATCCAGACTCTTCATTTGTTGTGAACGAGGAACAACCCATTGATGGAGTTGGTGTTGCACAACCAACATGCACTATTATTTATGAAGAGTATGAGTGGGATCTTGAACATCAACACTTGGAGAAGGTTGACTCCCTTCCATCCGAGCCCCCTCCATTCTTTCCTAACCTATTTGGTGAACCTGCCATCCATGATTTTGCATGTGTGTCTTCATCCATGGATGCACCCATTGTTGATCACTCACAGGACTCACCGAATGTTAGTCTATCACACAACAACGGAGAGGATAAGTTACTCATTGAAGATCCACTTGATCCTTCATCTATCTTTTCAGGAGATACAGAGGATGAGTTTGTTCGCTTTTCATCTACCCCTCTGTTTGATTTATCTAATCATGAGGATGCCGAAGAATTCATTAATCTTTCTGATCGTGGCGGTTGTGATCCATTTACTTCCATTTTTTATCATGATCATGACTCTATCGCATTTGATCTTCCAAAGCCACCCATTTATGATGATCTATCTGATGATGAAGTTGAAACACCCAAGACTGTCGAGGCACTTCAGCCCGAGCTGATGGTTATGTCAGGCCCTCGCTCTCTTGGGGTTAGTCTCACTTCTGATCATGAAACTGTTCAATCACCCAGGGCTCCTCATCACCCATCTGTATGCATTGAAGATCCATCTCTCTCACAGGTCACACTTCCTCCACTCAAACTGCACGATCCCATTTCTCATGCATTGGAGGAGTGTTACATTGCAAGCACTCATGTGCGATGCAAGTTATCTTTGTTTCTTTCATTTTCTTGCATGTCACAGTCAAGAGTGTGCTTATGCTTCAAAGTTGCACGTAGTGTCACCCAACACCATGATAATTCCACGAACTACCTGTCATGCACATGCACTCACATATGTCCTGTGGGCACTTTGAAACATGAAATGTGGCTGTCTTGATTGTTATATCTTTCTTGCTTGCTAGTTCGCACAACCGGGTTGCTCACAGAACAAGCCTTTACCAACATGAGTCTACAAATGCGCCAGTGGCTGCATTGGAAGTATCACTTCATGTTATCATGCCCATGCACCGTTAGTGTAGGAGTAGGAGTATTGTTTGCTTTAAGTTGTTTTCTTGCATGCTTGTTTGATTACATGCTTTGTTTGCTGGTTTTTTTGCTTTCTTATTTTCTTACTTGCTTTGCTTTCACTTTTGCTTTTGCTCTTGCTTCGCTTTGTTGTTTGCTAGTTCGCTTGTTTTGTCCTAGGTTAGTTTTGCATGAAACCATGTGTGACTCTTAAAACGAGCTGGGTAAAGTACAAGAGGGCTTGTACAACTATCACTACTTGGTTACCTGTCATCTTGCCTCTGTATGATGAGCTTGTTACTTTTCGTCCATGATACGTCGAAGGAAAATACATACTGTTCGAAGTGAACCTTGGTGATAACACAATGCTTGTGCACTAACTAATGTCACCTTCTCTAGTCAGTTGTTTTTGGGTTAATCCTTGTCAACTCAGTCAAGTAGAGTAAGGTGAGGGGGAAAACCTTAATAGGCACAATAGAGATACAATAAACTACTTCTTTGCTGGAACAAGCTCTTCTTATTTCAATAAGTTGGGATCCCTCTTTTGCCTCTGAAATGAATAAGTGCTATGCACAATTAAAAAAAATGAAAAATGAAAAAAATGAAAAAGTAAAAAATTCAAAGTGAAAAATGAATAAGGTGAAAGAAGAGAAAGGCTTCTTGCATAGGGAGGTGATGCAAGCAACTCCGCTGGCGTACTGACTAGGCTCGCTGGTAGTAGAGCCATGCTGGTGTTCCTATGTGACTCCGCCGAGGTATTGTCTAGGCTTGTTCGTAGTGGAGCAACACCAGAGATGAAACTAAGACTCTGACGACTATATTGTGTGTACACCTATATACCCCTCAACCCCAATCGAAACAACTGTGTTGCCTTGGCTTGGAATGTGTGTCAATCGACCAAGAGCTTGGTAGATGATACATCTTGCAATCAATCTAGTGCGAAACCAAGATGAGCTGAGAGCTGAATAATACTTTCAGAGGTGTTAGAATTGCTTTTCACGAACAAGGTCCTTTCAGAGAGCTAGAGTTCTACCAGTGTGTTGCCAAGTGTTGTAGTGGTTACAACCACCCTACAAAATTTTTCCTTAGCTCGTTTTGGAGCCTCCCTTCCAACTTTTCACAACAACTTGTCTTGCTTCATCAAGTTCACAAGATTCAGTGTCTTGCTTGCACAAAGGCAACTTGTCAATCACAGCTTGATGCATTCCCCTCATAGGTTTTTCCTTGGACTCGGTCCAACTGTAGGCTGAGCAACTTCCCCAAGAAAAGTGCACATTTTACGAGGGCAACCGGCTTTCCCTTCATAAATTGTGCAATCCTGTGTGGCAGCCTACTAGGATCTAAGATTGCACAATCTTGCTAGTCAACAATCACAGCAGGAATTGCACAATTTTCCCTAGTAGGGCTGCTTAACCCAGAATTTGCACAAATTTGGGCAGCAGTCAGCTGCTTTGCTGAGAAATTGTGTAAATATCCTAGGCAGTTATCCCAGCTCCCAGCCAGAAATGCACATTTCCTTCAAGTAGTCAAACAACCTCTTGCATGTGTAGCTGAGTTGACCTGTTCACTCCAAGACCAAGCAAACCAAACTTTCATGCATAGGTTACTTCTCCTAACGCAACATGCAAAGGAATCCCTTGTCTCAGGGATCTATGTTTAGTAGTTGAAGGTTACATGCAAGGAGCAATTCGAAAACCTCCCACCAAGTTTCGCTTCCCCCAGATTTGTGGCATGCGTGTCACAAACTCGATGTTATCAAAACTCATCAGCCGGATGCTATAGATCTCATTACTCACATCAACCTCACATCTCTAAAATCCCACATCACATCTAGGAGCAATCGACGCATTCAACTTAGCTGTTTTGGGGTAAGCCCGCTTCCCATGCCTTGTGCTGCATTTCTGTCACTTTTTGTGTTTTCACTTGTGTGAGTACTGTTTACTTGAATTATTTTAATGCTTGTTATCGTTTACATGTATTGTCGCTTTTCCTAGCTCCATTTCATTTTTCGTTGCTATCTCACTGTTTTTGCATGCATGAAACTGTTTTGTACGGACGTTTGCCCAACTGGCGAACTACCTCACCCACATGCAGGTTGATATATTTGTTGAATATTTCATTCATGTTTTTCATGCACTATCGATCACTTCTGCTATCACTTAGTGTTGCCATGCATTCACTGTCTTATTTTCTTTCACTTTACCATCAGCGAGTCGAGTCAACCTTGGCTCGGACTCTGCCTCCACCAAGGCTGGATTACATAATCTGGGGAAGGAAGGCTCACCTTCCTCTCCAGAAATAAGCATTCCTGCCCAACACTGGCCCCCAGGACCGTTTTGTGCATTTCTAGAGGATAGTGGTTGCTTGGCCCAAGAAATTTCGCAAATCTGTCCCTAGGCCAGTAGTTCTTCCCAACTAGAATTTTGCATTGCACAATCCCAACATTCAAATGTCAGACTGGACTGTGCATTTCAAATTTATAGCAGTCAGTCGGTCTCCCAGCAGCCCAGACTATGCCTTGTGCAGTCTTGGCAATTGGTCTCTTGACCTCCCGACCGAAAATTGCACAACCTTCATGATCATTCACCCAAGTATGTTGCAAGTTAGTTCTCATGTTCATTTTGGTTTTCGACTGACAGATTGCTTGCCATGAGTGTTTCCATGTCTCTAGGTATTGTAGGTGTTCATCTCCCTCTCAGCAGCACAGGAACAATGGTTTCCAGGGGAGTAGAGACGAAGAAACTGTTCATAGCACACTTGGGGATGCAGTGGATCAAGTGTCTATGGAATTTCCTACCCACGAAGACATCAAGTTGTTCGTAGACAATGACATCAAGGTATGACATCAAAAGCATCACAATGAGTAGCATCATGAACAACAGTTGAAGACAACATACCAAATGAAATGAATGCAAGAGGAGGGTTGTTGACATCATGGAGGTGGAACAAGGTTGCAAGCTCAAGCATATCCATTGATGATGAAAGAAACTTTGGAGACTCCAGCTATGAGGTGACGACGCAACATGAAGATCGTATGAAGACAGAGAATGGAACAAAGAAGGAGTTGCATGTGCTGAAGCAGCAACTCATGAAGAACATGAAGCTTCACAGACAGACGAATGAGTTGTAGCAGGAACAACAACAAAACTGAGCGCAACATGCACTCATGGATGAAACTGCGCCTGTACAAGTTAAAGATCCATCCCAGCAGCTGACACGGAGTAGACATGGTGAGCAATTTTTTTGATTTCATGCAAGGGATTGAGCATCATGCATGTCATTGAGCGTACGCATGCAATCCAACCCATTCAATACATTCACCAAGGTGAAAACAAGAAGCAAGTCCAACTGGAGCTGAACATGTACTTCGACAAGTTGATGTGCATTACCACCAGCACACACTTGAAGATGAACATGGACAATATGCATCAGTGTGTTGCCGGTTCAGCGGCACCCAAGAAGACCATGCGTATGTTAGTAGATGAGTTAGATGAAGGAGTCGAACCAATGCACCGATTGCAATGGAGGCAAGAGTTCACTTCAACAAGATGTCACCATGAGGTGCATGCACACCATCATGGATGACCAAGCTTGTCATCAACTCACCACCTTCATCATCATATGCATGTCAAAGAGCTGGTCTAATCAAAGTGGACCGAGTGTCAGTGATGTCTTGGAAGGCTTGCTCAAGCCATTGTTCACATGGGTACATGTGCATTGTAATGTTGAGTCATGTCAAGTGTAAGTCAAGTCTCAATAGTGGATGTAACAGTCATGGAGTAGGTGAAGAGTCATGAGAGTAGTTGAATGGTAACAAAGGGGAATTTCAAGGGTCACCCTACCCTTTGCTATAAATAGTCCCTCATAACTCATTGTATAGGCTTTTGGTCAGCCAAGCTCCTATTCAGACTATCTTAAAGAAAGCTTGGACAATATTGTAATGCGCCTTGGCCTCTCCACTGCACGAAGCTAGTACATTTGTTTGGAGGAGCAGGTAGATGTCGTTGTAATGTTTCATTGATGGGGCTAGCAGGTTTACATGGATGTATTGTATGATTGGAACTTACACTTCTATATAATAAGAGACAACACATTTTCATGTATATGTTCTTATTGTAGCTGGACTGCTCCAGTTGCCTTAATGATATATGCTGCTTAACTTACGTATTTGTGTATGAACTGATTCATATGAAATTATATGAATATTGTTGCAGATGTGTTGTATATGCTATTAATGTTGTCCCGTTCGTGTCGACTTCTCTGCTAGACACTAGACAGACTTTTCACATGAACCTTGCTGTAACATCCGTTGCACTCATTTGGACTGATCTGTGAGTGTTGTACGTGTTATCTTACCTTGTATGTTGTGACTACTACATCCGAGTGGACTGATCCACCGGAAGCTGTGTATGTCCTTTTGTGTTATGTGTTCCTAGCCAAGTTGGGACTGATCCCTTTCAACCTGGAACTCACCTTCTCCCTTATCTCCCCCCTTATGTGTTAGAACCTCTCATACACCTTCCTTGACTCACTGCAATAGTCACCTCCTTGGTAGTGACAGAGTTATCTTACTTGCCTCTGTGCAACATCGTGGTCAAGGAATTACCTTATGACCCGTGCTGGGACTCCTACACCAAATGGTCTGAGGTCTAATTGGGACTTCTTATCAGGGAGATCCCCTTGACATGTTGGTGGATCTAACATCGTCAACACAACCAAGAATTGGCTGTAATTATACATGAATGCTAGTTGTTGGTCTTTATTAAAGATAGATAAGAACCCAAGGATAACCTCATCAATAGATTGGTCATCAGGGTATTCTAATAGATAGGAAAGTAAGGAAATGCAATTTCTAGAGGCATCAGGAAACATGGAAAATGAATAAGGTGGATTTGTTTTGGGCAATTCTGCATCCTCAAGCAAAAAGATTTCGAATATTTTGGCTCTCTGTGGGAAAGTTAACTTATGCTACAAATCCATAAGTGTTGCTGGTGAAAATTGAGTCAAGGAGTCAATTTGAGGAACTAAGAGTATTTCATTTATGGTTTGAGTAGAAATGGTTATCAGAATGTCTCCATTCTGAGCCATGATTGCCATTTTCACAGGATCATACTTGGCTTGACACCAGGAAATAAGGTCAGGGAATTAATGTGTCTTTGGGAAACTATTAAAAGGTAATAGGGATTCCCAAAACATAATTGGATCTTACTGGTCGAGATAGTTTTGTTTAAGCCACAAGTGTAGTTCATAAAAGTCAAACTCACACTTGGCCTCTACAACTTTGAATAGTGAATCAACAATCGGAATATGGTCAAGGTCAAGTTGGGTCGAGGTGAGAGTACTTTCCTCTGTAGTTTTCTTCTTGGATTTTTCTTTTGGGGCCATGGTGGAAGACATGAAGAAAAATGGTTTTAAGTGACAAACTGAGTAGTAGGCCAAAATTTCTGCAACACTGTAAACCTGCAAACAATTGAAAACAATGAGAAGAAAGTGACAAAGAGGCCAGTTTCATTTTATTTATAAGATGCGGGAAGGGGTAACAGTTTTGTTGATAACCGTAGCAACTTTAAATGCAAGGGAGCGGGACTGCAACAGATGGATACAATGGGTATGCCAAATGGGGGGATAAGCGTGTAAGGAGGTAATGGATGGGAGGAATAAGCAACAGATAGGTGAGGTGTCACCTAGGGATTAATGGAGAGATAACGACTTTGGTGGGGTGAAAGAATTGTTCGCAAGAAAACCACGAGTGGTTTGTGGGGGGGTAGGGAGTTGTTTGTGGTTTTGTATGAGGGGGTGCAAAGTGATGTGGGGGCGACACATAAGGTCGGGGAGTATGCCATGGAAACTTCTTTCTAGACCCCCCCCCCCGTTAGCATGAAAAAATGGAGCGGGGTGCAAAATCTCTCCCCACCGTTAATCTGGGTGGGGAGTAGATCAATCGTCGGATCATGCATCCTTTTTACGAAAGACGACAAGACCTTTTTTCATTTATTGATTTGGGTCAAATCAAACTTGCGCGTTATAATATAATTGAAATGCCAAAGTTTATAATCAAATAATTAATCCCGATTAAGGAATTAATCATACATTAACACAATTTGACATTTTTATGATGTGGTGCATTTGGACTAGCAGCCTTTGCATTTACAATAATATGAAATTGAAGCCTTTCTTTTCTTTTTGCTTCCCTAACATTTTATTTTTCTTTTGCCTTCTTTATTTAGGGCAGCTAAATCCTATCATTTTATTGATATGGATGCCTAAAAAATATTAAATTGTGTTAACATTTTAATTTTTCTTTTCTTTTGCATCCATATCCTAACTTAACATTTTAAAATTATTTTTTGACTAATATACTAACTTATCAAAACCAAATTATGTTACAACATCAGCTCCAGTTGGGGACTACTTCCCCCTCTGGGATGCAGAGAGAAATTAGGTCCAAGTGCCTTCTCCTCGGGCTATGGAGTCTTTGCTAAAACAGATAGTCACTTGCAAATTTTCAAAAATAAAATGAACTCTCCGGATATTTACAGATGATGAATGAATGGATGAAAAATTAATACTGAATGTAATGTTTCAAGTATTTCCCATTGACTGGCAATGAGGAATACTTCCTTCCAAATTATGTAGGATGAATGTATTGTTCCATTTGACTTCTGCAATGCTAAATGGACCAAACCAAAGGTTGTCAAATTTTTCAAGCTTGCCTTTATATTCTCTCCTTGTATCCCATCTAATCACTAGGTCACCTTTCTTGAAATTTATTTCTTTAGCCTTTTTGTCAAACAGTTCCTTCATCTTATTCTAGTATTTCCTTAGCTTGTACTGAATTTCATCCCTACCTTCATTCAACTCAATAATTTGATTAATCCTTCTTGATAAATCATCTTTTTCTTCATAGGATTCCCAAAGGAATCTCATAATAGGTAAAGCTAAATGAGTAGGAAAAACTTCTTCCTTGCCATAAACTAATTGGAAATGAAACTTGCATGTTGACCTCTTAGGAGAAACTTTGTTTTCCCAAATTGCATGGATTAGGTGGTTGTCCCAACTCTTTTTATGGTCTTCAAGAGTCTTCTTAATGACCTTAAATAAGCTCTTGTCGGAGGACTCTGTTAGCTCATTACCATGTGGATAGTATGGTGTAGAATGGCGTAACATAATTGAATACTTTTGACAGAACTCAATCATTTTAATACTACTGAAAGTTGCTGCATTATCTATAACAATCTGTTGAGGGCATCCAAATCTTGATAAAATATTTTCTTCTAGGAATTTAATCACAACAGTGTCAGTTGCATTTTTAACAGGTATGGACTCTACCCACTTGGTGAAATAGTCTGTAGTAGTTAAAATCCAACTGTGTTGATTACTTGATTGTGGATGAATTTCCCCTATAAATTCCAACCCCCATTGTAGAAAAGGAGCATGAACCAATATTGGAACCAAAGGAAGTGCTGATAGTTTCCATTTCCCTACAAATAATTGACATGGTATGCAACTTCTTACTCTTGCTCCAACTTCTTTAAAAAGTGTGGGCCCGTAGAAACCTGCTTTTAAAATTTTGTAGGCTGTTGCTCTCCAAGCATAGTGTCCACCACAAAACCCTGCATGAAACTGATCTATAATTCCCTCTGTTTCATTTTCAATTAAACAAAGAAGAAGGATATTAAGAGGGTCTTTCCAGTATAGATTAGCATTGATAATGCAGTATTTTACTGCTTTAAGCTTCAGGGCTTTGCACTGCTTCAAGTCAAGATCAACTGGACATTAAAAATCCCTAAGAAACTGCACAATATCAGAGTACCAATCATATAGTAGATATTTCTGATCTGGATGGACAAGAATGGCTTGATCTGAAGAAAGAGGTTCTTGTGGTTTCTCCCCTTCTGTAAGAGGAGGAGGTTCTTGTGGATTCTCCCCAGATGAAATTGAGGAAGGTTCATGTGGATTCTCCCTAGATGAAATTAAGGAATGTTCTTGTGGATTCTCCACAGATGAAATTTCAGAAACCATATTTATCCCAAATACTTTGCAATTCGATTCAATTAACAATTTAGCCAGGCCTTGGCCCTTTACTAGCTTTGTGGTCTTAATTTCAAGTTCAAATTCAAGGATTTTAGCAATCCATATCCCTTTTCTTCCATCAGTATCAAGCTGGGTCAAAAAAGTTTTAACAACATGATTAGGGACATAAGTTGTAATGTGTGAATGCAAGACATAAGGCTTTGAGGGCTTGAATTAAGTCATAAGGTTGTTTTTCAATAATATCATACCTAAGTTCAACATCCCTCATGACTTTGGGAAAGAAGGCTATAGGCTGGTCATCACCATTTGTGTTCTTCTATAAAAGTACAACAACCAAGGTTGTCTCAGATGCAAAATAAAATTTGATAAAAGGTGAAGAATAATCAGGATTGGCTAATGTAGGGGCCTCAGATATAGCCTTTTTGATCTGATCAAAAGCATATCTAGCTGAAACTATCCATTTCGCTTCATTGTTTTTCTTTGGCATATCAATTATATCCTTAACTATCTCTACATAATTAGGGATGAACCTTCTGAGAAAATTTATCTTCCTAAGGAAGGTTTGTATCTCTTTCTTATTCCTTGGTAGAGATAGGGTCTGAATAGTTGAAACTCTCTTTGGGTCAATTATAACTCCCTCCTTGGAAATTATATACCCTAGTAATTTCCCTTCCTTTACAGCAAATAAAGATTTCTTTGGATTGATGGATATGCCAAATTTCTTGCATCTGTCAAAAACCTTGCTCAAGTGTTTTAAATGATTTTCATCAGAATCAAAGAAAATAGTTAAACCATCTAAATAAATGACAGAAAATTCAGATATTTCACCTACAAATGCTAGATCCATGGATCTTTGGAAAGTGGCTCCAACATTTGTCAACCCAAATGGCATCCCAACATAAATAAATGTACCCCAAGGAGTGGTGAAAGCAGTTTTGTCTTGGTCAGCTTGACTTACCATGATCATGTTGTAACCAGAAAATCCATCTAGCATAGAAATATTATTTGCACCTGAAACTTTTTGAAGTAGATGATCTATTTTGGGCAATGGATATTTATCCTTTAATGATGATTTGTTAAGATTTCAGAAGTCTACACATAGCCTAATCTCACCATTTTTCTTTCTGACAGGAACTAAGTTGGCTACCCAGTCAGAATATCTTAAAGGTATTATGATATGAGCATCAAGCATCTTTTTAAGCTCTTTCTCAATAGTTGGAAGTAGTATGGGATTGATTCTTCTTAGTTTTTGTTTGAAAGGGTTTTTCTTTGGTTTCAAATGAATCTTATGCTCAATCAAAGATGTATCATAATTTTTTAACTCATTATAAGACCAGGCAAAAACATCTTTATAATTTTTAAGAAGATTCAAGTATTTTTTTTTTACATCCAAAGGCAAGGTTGATGATAATTTAACATTTCTCACATCATTCAAAGTCCCAATATTGCATTCTTCGATTTCTTCTTCAGGTGAGTTAAACAAGGTGTTTTTAGAAACATCATTATTATAAAATAATTTTTCCAATGGAAATAATCCTTTAGGAATAAAATTATTAGATATTTGGATGATATCATGATCAAGAATTTTCAGACTGAATGAAGTTTCTGGACTTTGGTGATTTGATTCCTAAACATCTTTTTGATCTTCTTCAATTTTCGTATTTGAAAATTCATTAATGACTTGAAGGAAATATTTTAATCATTCATCATCCTCAAAAATATGCCAGTGTTTTAGGTTATTAGGAATTGAATGTCTATACATGACTTGAATCTAGTACTCTAACAATACTGGCTCAAGGATTTTGAAAGAGCTTGCTGAGACAACTAGTGAGTCAGCATGCATATTTTCAGCTCTCAGTATAGCAATTATGTTAAATCCTTGGAAGAAATTTTCAATTGTATCCCAAGCCTCATTTCTATAGGACCTAAGTCTTGGGTGTTTTGTTTGACACAAATTTCTAACCTGCTTCACTATTAGCTTAGAATCAGAAAAGACACTCAAGTTTTGAACCTTTAGACTCTTAGCTAGCTCAAGATCAAGAAGAAAAGCCTCATACTCCACATTATTGGTTCCCTCAAATTCAAGTTTACATGACTAAGTTATGTTTTCTTTATTTGGTGAAATTAAAACAATTCCTGCTCCTACTCCTTCCTTTGAGCAAGAGCCATTAAAATAAAGTTTCCAGATATCTGATTCTACAATTTTAGGTTTGAAAACTATATTTTCAATAGCAAGTTGAGTGTTTGATGAATTTTGTAAAGATAATTGAAAGCAACCAAAATCCTGATCCACTGCATAGATAGGGTGATTTTTTGCTTGATCATACCGACAAGCAATATGAAGGAATCTGACTTCCCTATATAACCTTAAATTTTCACCTCCATAGAATGGAATAGTAGCAAAAGACATGTCCCTCTGAAGTGATCCTCCAAGTTTAGCACAACATGATCTAAATAGGAGCATGCAAAACTTGGCAGGAATATTAGTGACAACTATGTCTAAAACTATACTCTTGACAGTTATTTGGGCTAAGGTGACAACTAGGTCTTTGATCAATCCTAGGCATGGTACTTTCTTTGAATCAAAGCTATAAATATCATGATAAGAACGAGTAAGTTGTAACTGAAGCTAGTCCATAACTACCTTTTGCATAAGGTTATGAGAAGCTCCAGAGTCCAACATGCAGTTATACAAAAGAAAGTCATGGACTTTTAGAGTTATATAAAATGGTGGAACAATTTCATCAATCATATCAGAACTAGAGCCAAACACTACTGTAGGATTTTCATCCTGCAAACTAATAACATCTCCCTCAACATCTACACTATAGGACTGTATCCATTTAGACACTTTATTTTTATAACCATTGTTTTTGGAAAGTTTAGCTAAATGGATAGGAATCTTAACCCTTTCCAATTCCTTTTCAATATTGAAAGTTGTCAAAATGGTCTTGTTAGATGAAAAGGTTTCAGTAGATGAATCTATAGTCTGAGGTGTTGGAGTTTGTGTTTGAATAGATTTTATTGTAGGTTCAATTATAGTGGTAGATTTTAAAGGTCTACCTGGACCTGATCTAGGTCTTAGATCATACCTCTTATTTAATTATGCAATAAAAAATTCAGAGAATGCTTGGTATTTTGAAAGTTGAGAATCTCCTTGTTCTTGTTCGAAAGACTGAGGGGAAGATGAAGGAATTGTTGCCATTTGTATTGTTGAAAAATCAATATTATTGATATCTTTAGTTATTAAAGGGCATGTATCCTATGGCTGTTGATCATCAATCAACAAGGGTGGTTGAATGTTTTGATCAGAACCTCATCTCTGCAGAATCTGCATTTGAGGATTTCTTCAGAATTGAGTTTGAGCTTGAAGTTTGACAGTAGTTTGCTGAGTAGTTCTAGGTTGTGTTTCAATTTTAGAAATCCTATTAGAAAGGTTTCTAAGTAAAGATGTAATTTCATCAATTTTCTGATCTTCAAGTTTAGATTTGGAAGAAGATGAGTCATCAATCCTAGCTTTTAATTTTCTTTCTTCTTTCTCTGCTTTAGCTTTAAGTTTGCCAGAAGCAGACCTATTAGCTTCTACCTCTATAGCATTTGTCTGCATGTCTTCCAATGTGTTAGATACCCTTTCTCTTAGCATGACTGCAAATTCATCTTCAAATTATTTGGAAAATCTGACTTTTGCAGCGGATATTGGTGGTTTACAATTAGCAAGCATTTTATGATAGAGTTTATTAAATCTCTTGATGAATTTAGTGACTGGTTCACCAGGGTTTCTCTTCAATTCTTCAAATTCAATGAGAAAGTAAACAAGATCCTTCTTTACCCCCCATTGATTTTTAAAGATAGTTATGAGCTCATTCCATGTTGTAATAGAGTCAACTCTAAGTTGCCTAAACCAGATCCTAACATTTCCTTCTAAGGATTGCAAAAATAATCTCATATAAACATCTTCCTGTTCTATGTTCATATTGTCAGCAAAATCTAGGAAAGCTGATACATGATCCTTTGCTGAGGGACCTATTTCTCCATTAAATCTTGGTAAATGCTTTAGATATCCATCAGGAAAATTTTCCAAGTTTCCAGGGAGAACTAGAGCAGCATACCTTGCTTGCACAATGGGTCGAAAAGCCATATTGGTAGGAGGAGTCTAGGGTGAGTGAGTGGATGATGATGAGGAAGAGGAAGATGATGAAGATGAAGGTGATGAAGAGGAGTCGGTAGGGGTATTAGTATGTGGAGGAGAAAAAGAGGGAGGAGACCTCCTTGAAGATTTCAAAGGGGTTTTGATAACCAACTTCAGAACTCCTAATGGAAAGTCTTCCTTATTATCAAACAGAGGATTTGAATAGATAGAAAATGTCTCTTCAAGATTAGTAGAAGTTGATGGAACAGAATAAGGAGTTGGAGAAATGAAGTCTGTAGGTTTGAATTCAGGTAAATGTAAACCTAATTCTTCTTTAGATGAAGGTGATTTTATAGGAATGGATGGGACTTGATATGACTCAAGTGATTGTATTAAAAAGGCTGATGGAAGATCTACTCCTCTTGAATGGAGTTCAAAAACCCTAGGAGGTAGTTCAGTCCAATCAGGATTGGATGGCACAAATGAAAAAGGATCTACAAATGATATGTCTTCAGGGTGTAAAGCTGAAGAAGAAGAAGAGGTTTTATGTCTTCTCCTTGAAGAGGCTCCCCTAATAAGTCTTTCTGGGTCTGGTAGAGGGTTAACAATCTCAGAATCAGAACGTGATCTAGTATGCTTAAAAGGAGCCAGCTTGGACTAGTGGAATCACCAGGTGAAATATTTTGACCTATATCCTATCCTTTATTCACCTTAAAGGAAAAGGGAAAATCGTTGCCCCAAGGAAAATTTAACTTCCAATCCTCCTCTCCCTGGCAACAGTGCCAATCTGATGTTGTCCTTTGAGATAACCTAAGGTCAATTTGTTATGCCAAAGAATCTATAGTGTTTTGTTGTTTTAAATGATTGGATGACTAGTGAACTATTTTATAAACATGTGCTTTAAACTTAGACAAACTTTTGATAAAATGAAAGGTTGCTCTCTAACTGCACATGGTTAGTTTGATTTTAATGGGATGGAGAAGTAGAGTGCGAAGAGGTATAATTTATTTAATATCCAAACTGAGTATTTAACCATTTACAAGAAGAAATTAAGAAAACAGTGCTTTATTAATCAACAAAATATAATCAAACTATTACATAGATCTAGTGTAATTTATATTCAAAGAGGAATTTACAATAACAGTTAATTCTGTAAATTATTCTCTTATTCAAATTACAACTTCACAGAGGATTCAAATTGAAACTGAAATTCAATTAAATTTTAAATCGGATAATTGCAAAAGGCTTAAATTATATGAAGAAAACATAATGAATAGACAAGATGAAATACAACTCACTGAGAGACAGATCAAGGCAAATCCAAAATCTTTTATTATTTCAAAAATGCTCCAGCTTAGTACAATTTTGCTTGATAACTTGTTCAGGGGTTCAACCCATAATAACTCAAAGGAGGAGTTATTTAGACAAAAAATTTGATCCAGATTTAAACAAGAGGGCAACAAATTACAGAGATAACCATAAATACAGAGATGTAGTAGAAATAATACTTAATTTCATTAATGTAAAACATTGAAATATGCTTACAAACAAAAATGGAGATAAACTAGCTCAGGCGATGGTAGCTTATCTCTGAGGAGAGATATGGCGGCTACATGCCTCTGAACTATCTTACAATGAGGCTCAAAGGCCTATTTATTGTTGAGAAATAATGGAAAACCTAAACATCCAAAAACCTAGCCCTATGAGATGGAGTGCTAAACTATGGGCCCCGTTTTGGGTAAATAGGTACATCAACTTCTTGAGGTCGTTACTTTGGCATATGATCTCCCTTTGACGCGCACGATACCTTGCCAGAAATATCTATCCGAGGACTACAACTTTGGGATGAGAAACATCTATCCATGGACCCATGTTGATCCCAGTTTTCGCAAAAAATGTCGTTTAGGGTCTCAAAATGGCTCTGGTAGTTCAAGACCCAAAAAACTCCTAAAAATAGTAAACTATGCTACAATTAAGGAAACTAAAAAATTTGTAAGAAGAAATGGTGGGGGTCCAAGTGGAATTGGCGAGTGGACACCAATATCCACCTAGATCATTCCTCCCCCCTTAGGAAGCAATGGTCCCCATTGCGTTGAGTTCCTCCATGAGATGAGGAAACTTCTGTTGAACTTGGTCCCTGGTGAGCCACTTGACCTGGTGAAGGAGTTGACCTGATTTGAAAACTCAATATAGTTGGATCTTCTTCTGGAGAGTGTGCTTGATCTGCGTGTCCATGATCCGATCAGTTTCAACTTGTTCCATGCAATCTGGATTTAACTCTGTTGGTGTGAGTTGTTCTGCAATGTCGGATGTGTCTAGTAATGGTGGATAGTATGGCCGAAGCGGTCCACATTGAACACTGGATGCAAGCCAAGTAATGGGGGAATGCTGAGCTCAAAAGAATTATCTCCCACAACCTTGGTAATGTTGTAAGGACCATATTGGAGTGGTCTAAGTTTCCGATAGGCTCCGGTAAGGCGTTTCTTTTACAAATGCAACCAGACTTTATTGCCCACCTGAAACTTGTGTGGCACCCGATGTTGATCATGTCATTTCTTGTACTTGGAATTTTATTTCTCCATAATGTTGTGGGCTGCTAACGGATATGTTGGATGTGCTCAATGAAGTTGTTTGCCTTATCTGTTTCGGACTATACATGAGCTGAATCCCAAGGCCACTTGAAAATGGTTGTGGCCAGCCGAGCTGTGGAGAGCCCAGTTATAGCTGTGCTGAACATAAAGGAGGCTCTCATCCCATGTGTATGGATGCTTGAGTTGTACATGTGCAAAATGTGTACGATCATCATGTTGACAACCTCTATTTGGCCATCAGTTTGGGGATGAAAGGCTGTGGACTTAGTGAGTTTGGTGTCCAGCATTGACTAGAGACTGGACCAAAATGTAATAAGGAACCTGCTATCTCGATATGAGATGATAGATTGTGGGATCCTAAAGTGTACCCACACTTGTTCAAAGAAGAGTTTAGCAGTGGCTTCTGTTGTGATATTCTTCTTGCAGGCCACCATAATGGCCATCTTCGAGAACCTGTCGACAACCACAAAAAAATAGTCGTTTCCATGCTTAGTAGAAGGAAGGCGAGACATGTAATCCATGGAGATGGGTTCCCAAGGTCGACTAGGGGTAGGGATCGGAGTATAGAGGCCTTGCTTCTAGATTTTCGGTTAGGAAATGACGCAAACAATACAGGCTTTTATGTACTTCTCGACATCCTGTTGAATATTCGGCCAATAGAAATACTTCTGTAGTACTTCCACCATTTTCTCGACCCCAAAATGCCCAGAAGCCCCACTGTAGTGTGTGTTGGAAATAATACTGAGAGGGGGGGTGAATCAGTATTATCAAATTCTTTTTAGCAAATCTTCCTTATTTATACTTTGAATTATTTCAGCATATCAGTACCATAAAAATAATGAGCATGAACAAGAAAAACACCAAAGGACACCAGATGTAAGGTGGAAACCCAATGTGGGTGAAAACCACCTGCTGCAATATGTCTCTATCTTCTTTCAAATTAGAACCTTCTTTTACAATGATTTTGTACTGGTGCAGTCCTTTACCAGTACACAGGCTGCAACCTGCAGAGAGCTACAACTCTCTCTCGTTTTCCAGTCTTTCCTGGAAGGGAGCTACAACCCCCTACTTCTTTTCATAAAGCATCAAATGATCATCAAGTACATATAAGTTACATTCCACTACAGTTATCAGATCAGCAATAACAGAACTAACCTAGAACACTTTATCAACAAAAAATTCAATCAACAGAAGATCTTAAGACATATATGCAGTTTTCCCTTCTGTGGCCTGCGTCGCTACGCACTTCACCTTCTGCTTCCCTACGTATATCCGCAGAGATCCTTCTGCCGCACTGCGTGTCCATGCACTGTTCCTTCAACCGCACTGCGTACTGTTACTGCAGGTACGCACCCAGAGACACTATTGCGCCGCGTACTGTTACTGCAGGTACGCACCTAGATATACTATTGCGCCGCGTACTTTTATTGTGCGTACGCACCTGAACCTTCATCGCCCTGCGTACCCACGCAGTTCTCCTTCTTCTTCTCTGCATACCCACGTAGCTCTCCTATTTCTGCTCTGCGTACCCACACAGATCTTCTGTTTCTTCTCTGCGTACCCACGCAGATCTTCTGTTTCCGCTTTGTGTACCCACGCAGCTCTCCTGTTAAACACCTGCATACTTCTGATTAGGGTCGAATAGGTAGTCCACCAGAGTGGCACAGATGCTCAGATGCCCAGATCTGATCATGCGCTTGAGAGATCACCCTTCACAGATTCGCTTTCAACTTCATATAGATCAAGCTTTTAAGACCATAACCCAATATTTCAGATCTTAAGATATTCAATTGCAAAAGATGCTTAGCCAAGTGATCTCCTTTGCTTTATATAGGCAAGCTCCTCCTAAAATCATGGATCAATACCACGAGCCAAAACCATAGTAACACAAATACCGTTGGCTAAATACCAAAGGTTAAACATAAGAAACCCCACGTGTGCTTTTCTTTGCCTTGAAATGTGTGCACTGGGGGTGCGCACCTCCTGGACGGCTGACCTACGTATCAGGCCGCGGTCCCTTCATGGTGTACCTGCGGGTACGCACTTTCTGAACTGATCTCCTGCGTACTTCTTAATTTTCAATATATTGAGAGCCTTGCCATGGGTGTTGCCATCAAGTACAACATCTGTAACATATAACCATACCAGAAACATAATGCCAACAATCTCCCCCTTTGGACTTGATGGCAACCTCAAAAACTTCAGCTTCATTCTCCCCCTTTGACATCAAGGGCAAAGGGTTATGCTCCCCCTAAGAACATGCTCCCCCTGAATATGAACCAGATCTGCAATGAAGAACCATAATCCACCATGAAAGAGATAGAGACATATTGCAGCTACTTCCATGATCTCCTTCTGTACATCCTCCATAATGCCAACAATGCATTATATGCTCCCCCTGAACCTGTGCCATCAATCTTCAACCAATCAGCCACCCAGCACATGTACGCATATACCCGAGATGAACCATGCGTACAACCATCAATCAGAAGAGTTTCAACAATAAGATGATGCATCAACAATGCCCAGCTTTTGCCTGAGGTATTCAAAAGTCTCCCTGGGCAATGGTTTGGTGAGAATATCAGCAACTTGTTCCTTAGAAGGAACATACTCCAACTTGACTTTCTGTTCAAGCACTTGTTCTCGGAGAAAATGATACTTGATTGGTATGTGCTTGGTTTTTGAATGCATGACAGGATTCTTTGAGATGCTGATTGCACTTGTGTTATCACATAAGATGGGGATAGGTGGTGTACAAGTGATTTGAAAATCCTGCAAAGTCTGTATCATCCAAAGGAGTTGAGTGCAACAAGATGCAACAACAACATATTCCGCTTCAGCTGTAGACAAGGCAATCGAACTCTGTTTCTTGCTGAACCAAGATACCAGTCTGGAACACATAAAGAAGGCACCACCACTTGTGCTTTTCCTGTCATCCATGCTTCTGGCCCAATCTGCATCTGTATAAGCATGAAGTGTAAGATCTGTATCTCTAGGATACCATAAGCCATAATTTTGAGTCCCTTGAAGATATTTGAAAATTCTCTTCACTGCCTGAAGATGAGTCTCCTTCGGATTTGCCTGAAATCTTCCAACTATTCCAACTGCATGCATGATGTTCGGTCGGGTACCTGTCAAATAAAGTAAACTTCCAATCATAGATCTGTAGGTTGGTTGATGTACTACTGCAGATTCATCATTTGCACTGAGGCTACATCCTGTGACCATGGGTGTACATACTGGTTTTGCATCTTCCATGCCATATTTCTTCAAAATCTGTTTGAGATACTTGGTTTGAGATAAAAAGATTCCTCCTTCCTTTTGTTGGATTTGCAAACCAAGGAAATATGTCAGTTCTCCTAGCAAGCACATTTCAAATTCTTTCTGCATGACCAAGGCAAAGCTTTGACTCATAGCTTCTTCATTGCTGCCAAAAATAATGTCATCTACATACACAACAAGTATTAGCAATTTGTCATTTTAAACTTTTATATAAAGATTGCTATTTGCTGATCCTTTTGAAAAGCCTTGTTGATGAAGATATTTGTCCAAACGGTAGTACCAAGCCCTTGGAGCTTGTTTGAGACCATAGAGAGCCTTTTTCAATATGCATACAAGATTTGGATCATTTCCAAGAATGAACCCATCTGGCTGTTCAATGTATACTTCTTCTTCCAAGTCTCCATTCAGAAAGGCTGATTTCAAGTCCATTTGAAATACTTTGAAGTTTTGAAAACTTGAGAGAGCAAGGAACATTCAGATGGCCTCAAGTCTTGCAACAGGAGCAAAGGTTTCTTCAAAGTCTATTCCTTCTTGCTGCGCATACCCTTTACAAACAAGTCTGGCCTTGTTTCTAATTACTTCTCCATTTTCATTCAATTTATTTTTGAAGACCCATTTTGTTCCGATAACATTATTATCCTTTGGTCTAGGAACCAGCTCCCAAGTGTTGTTCTTTTCGATCTGCTCAAGTTCTTCATCCATTGCTTTCACCCGACATTCATCTTTGCATGCCTCTTTCACATTTTGTGGTTCAGTAGAGGAGAGTAATGCCAAATAGCTTGAGGCTTCTGCAACTATTCTTCTTGTTTGTACACCTGCTTCTTTCTACCCCATAGTCTGAGATTCTGGATGATTTTTTTGAACATATCTGGATGGAGTCTTTTCTTCTATTCTTGTTTGCTCCTCTGGTTCTTCTTGAGGTTCTTCTTCTTCATCATTCTTTCGTTGAGGGTAGCCTTCATCTTCTTCGATTTCTTCATGATGTACTTGCCTAGGAATGTATCCCTTCTCATCAACCACTACATCAATGCTGTCAACAATTCTACCAAGTCCTTTATTGTAGCATTTGTATGCTTTGCTATGTGGAGAGTAACCAAGAAGAATGCCTTCATCTGCTCTAGGTTCAAGTTTTCCAAGCTTCTCATCAGTATTCTTGATATAGCATTTGATCCCAAAGATTTTGAAGTGCTTTACCGAAGGAGTCCTACCACTCCAGAGCTCATGAGGAGTTTGAGTGCTGTTCACCCGAACATTTGTTTTGTTGAGAATAACAACCGCAGCATGTGCAGCTTCACCCCAGAAAGTTGCGGGAGTTCCTGACTCATCAAGCATAGCACGAGCCATTTGTTGGACTGTTCTGTTCATTCTTTCCACAACTCCATTTTGCTGAGGAGTTCTAGCTGTAGAGAATTCTCTTCTTATCCCATGTTCTTCACAGAAATCGAAAAATTCATTTGAGGTAAATTCCCCACCTCTGTCGGATCTGAGGCACTTAATTTTGTGACCTGATTCATTTTTGACCAAGGCTTTGAAGGATTTGAATTTTTCGAATGCTTCATCTGTGTGCTTCATAAGTCCTAACCAGACAAACCTGGAGAAATCGTCAATGAATAATATCAAGTATTCTTCTCCTCGAGGTGTTCTTTTCCTGAATGGACCGCATGTATCTGTATGTACTAGCTCAAGAGGCATGCTAGCTGATCCTTCCTTCTCTGCAAAGTTAGTTCTGGTTTGTTTTCCAAACTGACATGATTTGCATATGGTGTTGTCAGGAATTTTGATATCTGGAAGATCGCGGACTGCCTGATATTTGCATGCTTTCCTTATTTGTGAAAAGCTTAGATGTCCCAACCTCCGATGCCATAACCAGTGCTCATCATCATTGCTCAGATAACATTGTTGTTGTCCTTCTTCAAATATGTACAGATTATTTGGAGTTCTTTTGCCTTTGATCATTGTTTTACCTGTATCAAGATCACGAACAAGACATCCATTTGATCTAAATATCACCTCAGTTCTTTGATCACACATCTGGCTGACACTTAGAAGATTATGCTTCAATCCATCAACATACAAAACATTTCCAGCCTTGACCTTTTCTTTTAACTGAGCAATGCCTTTTCCTTTTAGAGTTGCAGGAGTATCATTTCCAAAAGAAACTTTCTTTCCCTTTTATAGAGTAGAATATGACTCAAGTTTTTCTTTATCACCTGCCATATGCTTCGAACATCCACTGTCAATGTACCATAGATTTTCCTGTCCCTCTGCATAAAATGCTATCCCACATATTTCTATTTGTGGTTCTTTTATTCTCCATGTTTTGGTGCTTGAGGCTTGTTCCTTTTTTTGCTGAAACCTGCTCCTGCATTCAGAATCTTCATGACCAAAGTTATTGCAAATAGAACATTCAACTTCATTTTCAAGAGCCGAAAAGTTGTTATAGGTCCTTTTTGTAATCCCGGTCATACTTCTTTGTTTTTGAGCTTCTCTAGTCATGATTGTTTTATATGCAACACATTGAGCTGCTTTGTGACCAAAGTTATGACAAGAAAAACATTGTCCATTGAAGAAACTTCTGCGGTGATCAAATCTACCGGCCAAGTGATTGTAATCTCTATTGTCATTTATTCTTGAACCAAATTGAGAAGATTTTACCTGTGGCTGGTTGTAGCTTTTGTTCACTCTTAAGACGGATTGCCCTTGATAGTCTTTGCTTGCAATTCGTCCCTGCTTTACCTGATAGTCTCCATTGTGCTTTTGCTCATTCCTTTTTGCTGCATCAATATAACTTTTTGAAGTGGATGCTTGAGAAGTTTCTCCATTATAGCCCAGACCTGTCTTGTTTAGAGGAGAACGCTGTACATTGATAATCTCATCCAGAGTTTCAGATCCTTTGACAAACTTAAGATTAATAGCTTTTGTTTTCTCAATCTGTTTTCTAAGAGCAACAATTTCACCTTCTAATTTTTCAAAATGTTTTTCCTTTTCATCAATTTGAAATTGTAGAGTATCAATGATCATATTCTTTTCTTCTATACATCTCTTGAGTCTAGTAATTTCTTCAAAAAGGTTATCCACATCTATAGCATCCATATAATCATCATCTTCAAATGCCATTAACAGTTTATATTCATTACCTTGTTCATCTTCATCACTATTTGATAGACCATCACTATCTTCATGAGTGTAGTAGCTTTTCTTATTTGCACCCTGTTTCTTGTTCCATCTAGCAGGTTCCTTTCCTTTATCCTTATAAGGACATTTTGTAGCATAATGACCTACTCTTCCACAAGCAAAGCATTTAAAAGGTAACTTACCTCTGAACCTTCCAGAACCCCTTTGAAGATTTCTGACAAAATTTGATTCTTCTTCTTCTTCTTCTGGTACGTGACTTGCTTCATAATAATCTCCTTTGCCTGATGCCTTGAAAGCAACTTCTCTTCTGTCTGATGGACATCCCTTTCTCATTTCATAAGCAGTTAGAATTCCATGAAGCTGAGACATAGTAAGAATTCGTAGATTTTCTTTTTCTTCTATTGCAGATACTTTAGATTCAAACTTGGGGGACAATGATCTTAGAACCTTTTCGACCACAATAGCCTCTTTTATTTCTTCACCCAAATTTTTCATGCAATTAACAATTTCATCTACCCGAAGAAAATAGCTAGCCACACTTTCATCATTATACATCCTGAGATTCTCATACTGAATCCTGAGAGTTTGAAGTTTAGCACACTTTACCTGTTCATCTCCTTCGTAGCTCAAGACAATCTTGTCCCATATTTCTTTTACGGATTTATATTGCATAACCTTTACGAATTCTGTTTGAGATAAGCATCCCAGCAAAGTATTGACTGCTTTAGCATTTGTTTCATATTTCTTCTTTTCGGCCGCATCTGTAGGAGTAGCTGAAGGAAAAGCGTAGCCTGTATCTATGATATCCCAAACTTCTGTACCAAGAGATTGAAGATAGGCAGTAACTCTTACCTTCCAATAATTGAAGTTTGTCCCATCAAAAATTGATGGCCTGATTGATGCTTCCCTCTCGTAGTTGCTCATGATGAATGATCTTCCTTCAAGCGATCAAGCTTCTCCGAAGGACCTGCTCTGATACCAATTGTTGGAAATAATACTGAGAGGGGGGTGAATCAGTATTATCAAATTCTTTTTAGCAAATCTTCCTTATTTATACTTTGAATTATTTCAGCATATCAGTACCATAAAAATAATGAGCATGAACAAGAAAAACACCAAAGAACACCAGATGTAAGGTGGAAACCCAATGTGGGTGAAAACCACCTGCTGCAATATGTCTCTATCTTCTTTCAAATTAGAACCTTCTTTTACAATGATTTTGTACTAGTGCAGTCCTTTACCAGTACATAGGTTGCAACCTGCAGAGAGCTACAACTCTCTCTCGTTTTCCAGTCTTTCCTGGAAGGGAGATACAACCCCCTACTTCTTTTCATAAAGCATCAAATGATCATCAAGTACATATAAGTTACAATCCACTACAGTTATCAGATCAACAATAATAGAACTAACCCAGAACACCTTATCAACAGAAAAATTCAATCAACAGAAGATCTTAAGACAGATACGCAGTTTTCCCTTCTGTGGCTTGCGTCGCTACGCACTTCACCTTCTACTTCCCTACGTATATCCGCAGAGATCCTTCTACCGCACTGCGTGTCCACGCACTGTTCCTTCAACCGCACTGCGTACTGTTACTGCAGGTACGCACCCAGAGACACTATCGCGCCGCGTACTGTTACTGCAGGTACGCACCCAGATATACTATCGTGCCACGTACTTTTACTGTGCGTACGCACCTGAACCTTCGTCGCCCTGCGTACCCACGCAGTTCTCCTTCTTCTGCTCTGCGTACCCACGCAACTCTCCTATTTCTGCTCTGCGTACCTACGCAGATCTTCTGTTTCTTCTCTGCGTACCCACGCAGATCTTCTGTTTCTGCTCTGTGTACCCACGCAGCTCTCCTGTTAAACACCTGCGTACTTCTGATTAGGGCCGAATAGGTAGTCCACCAGAGTGGCACAGATGCTCAGATGCCCAGATCTGATCATGCGCTCGAGAGATCACCCTTCACATATTCGCTTTCAACTTCATATAGATCAAGCTTTTAAGACCATAACCCAATATTTCAGATCTTAAGATATTCAATTACAAAAGATTCTTAGCCAAGTGATCTCCTTTGCTTTATATAGGCAAGCTCCTCCTAAAATCATGGATCAATACCACGAGCCAAAACCATAGTAACACAAATACCGTTGGCTAAATACCAAAGGTTAAACATAAGAAACCCGACGTGTGCTTTTCTTTGACTTGAAATGTGTGCACTGGGGGTACGCACCTCCTGGACGGCTGACCTGCGTATCAGGCCGCGGTCCCTTCACGGTGTACCTGCGGGTACGCACTTTCAGAACTGATCTCCTACGTACTTCTTAATTTTCAACATATTGAGAGCCTTGCCATGGGTGTTGCCATCAAGTACAACATCTGTAACATATAGCCATACCAGAAACATAATGCCAACAGTGTGCTTCCCAAATCATCTTGGCACGCTCGCTTGAAGGAACACAAAGGTGACCTAGGTGGCATAACAAGGAACCCTGGAGGTGAAAATCTGGAACATGCTGACCCTCCAAGAGTGTCTGGTATGTGTGGCCAAATTCTGGTTCACCTTTGCAGAGAAGTGGCCAATCAGAAGTCTTGTGCCCACAAGAGTTGAGCACAATGGTTAACACTATGATCGGTGGTAGATTGAGGAAATATATAACATTATTGGTGCTGGCCTTCTTATACTTGATATTCAAATGGAATTGTTGCAGGTATGTGGACCGCTTCTGATGGTGATCATTTTGCAACTTCCCTTGGGCCTGTATGAAGTGCAGGGGCCAGAGGTTGTGTGGATGACTGTTTCCTTCCCCAAAATGTAATGCTTCCATTGTCAGCAGGTATCCACAATGTAGTACATCTCTTTTTCAGAAGTGGGATACTTCTGGATTGTGTCTGAAAGTGTCTCACTGTGATATGCCATTGGATGCCCGTGTTGATTAAGGACTACCCCAATAGCACAGTCAGAGGCATTTGTCTCGATCTCAAAAGCTTGTTGCAAGTCTGGTAATGTGAACACTGGTGTTGAATAGAGGCAATGTTTCAACACTGTGAATGCCTTTTATTGATATTCATACCAAAAGAACTTTCCTTTTGCTCCTCCCTTGGTGACTTGACTCAAGGGCCAAGTGATATGAGAAAATCCCAACACGAACCTGCGGTAGAAGTTGGTAAGACTGAGAAAGCTGTGGATCTTTGTTAGAGTGGTTGGAGATGGCCAATCCCGAATGGCTTGGATCTTGGTTGGATCCACATGCACCCCCCGTTCATCAATAATGTATCCTAGATACTAAACTTGGGTCATGCCAAAAGTGCATTTCTCCAAATTGCCACATAACTTGTGTTGCCGTAGTGTTTGGAGAACCTTTTGGAAGTGGTAGAGGTGCTCTTCCCAACTCTGGCTGAAGATCAGGATGTCATCCAATTATACCACTACAAATGAGTTGGTGAATGGCCGCAAGATGTCATCCATTAGCCTCATGAAGGTTGTTGGAGAATTCGTCAACCCGAAAGGCATAACCAACTATTTGAAAAAGCCCTCCTTGGTCTAGAAGGTCATCAATCCGTGGAATCGGGTACCTATTCTAGACAGTGATCTTGTTCAGTGCTTGATAGTCAATACAGAGTCTCTAAGTCCCATCCTTCTTCTGTAACAACACGATCGGGCTCCCACAGGGTGATGAACTCGGACGGATGTGACCTTTCTACAGCAACTCCCGAATCTGCCTCTTGATTTCATCATTCTCCATAATGGAGCATTAATAGATTGGTCCGTTGGCCAGTGATGCACCTAGGGTCAGATCAATGGAGTGCTTTGACCTGACAGTGCAAAGGGACCTTTGTGGGGGAGGTGAAGATGTCCTCGTACTCCTCCATGACCTTGTCCATCTGCAGTTGTCATGTGGAGGGGCCCTGTCTAGAGGTCGTGGCTACCATCTTCTTCTTTCCTTGAGGGCGTATCATCAGGAAAACAAATTTATTGGTTTTGTAAATGAGCTTACTGCATTGTTTTGTAGTAACCAAAGAGATGGCAGTAGGCAGTGCTACCTCCGGTATCCTGTACAACTTATTTACCAAAGTAACAATAACAGAATGAGGCCTTGACTCATACACACCATGTCACTTGCACAAGTATGGTTGGCCTAATAATACATAACCAACATCAAGGGGAGAAACATCACACAATACCTCATCCGTGAAGGGCTTGATGTTGTATGGAAGGTGACACTGCTGGCTCACGTGAAGATCCCATCCTTGGTGAAGCCACTCGATGGTGTACAGTTGTGGATGTGTTGTGGTTGATAAGCCCAGTTGCTTCACGACCTCTGTCGAAATGAGGTTATTTTGGCTCCTGCTATCGACAATGAACTATAGCAGGGATCCCTTTACCCACATCTGGGAGTGGAAGAGGCGCTCCTCCTCCTTTGGATCTTCATGGTTGCAATGGTGGCGTTGGGCTCTGCATTGATAATCTGCTTCCCTTTGTCATTCCCCTTATCGAGTTCTAACTCAGAGTTAGAACATGCATCTAATTCTGAAGACTTTAGCTCAGCCACCAGTGAATTCTTGGCCTGAAACTCACTTGTGTTGTGAGTAGAGCTCTTATGGAACTCACACCACTTTCTCGTGTCCTTCTTCAGCTTCGCAGTGTTGTTCTTTGCTTGCAACTTTGGCAGGTTGTCCTAGGCAACTCTACCTTGGCTTTGTCCTTTATTTAGCGGTTTAGGGGCACCTTTCCCTTACTTCGGATTTGCATATCCAAAGTCTTTCTTCTTCTGTTTAAACTTCTGCTCGATCTTAACAGCGTATCGGTACGCCATGCCGAGCGAGGAGATGTCCAGGAACTCCATCTTGTCCTGGATGTACCTATGTAGGTAGCCATGGTATTTGAGTACCAAATGCAGATCAGAATCCTTGATACCCAACTTTGTGTGAAGGGTATGAAAAATATTGGTAAACTCCGGCACATCTTGGTCCCTTCCCTGCCGCAGCGTGGTCCACTTTATGTATTTATCCTCATAGCTTTTGACATGGCAGTACTGCTCCTTGATGGCATTCCAGAATGAATTCCAAGTGGGTGCAGCTGAAACAGTGAGGTTTTATTTCCATAGTTCTGCTCGTGGTAGGTTTCCCACCAGTCCTTGACGTGTGGGGCGACTTTGAGAAGAGAGAATGTAATATTTTCCTGACCGGAAAAATCATGAACAAAAAAATAAACTTTTAGCAGATTTAACCATTTATCTACAGTGTCTGCATCTATCTAACCCTCAAATATGGGAATGTCAAAGTTAAATTGTACCTTAAAGGGTGTGGCGCTTCTAGAGTAGCTTCTGGGAGTAGATGTGTTGCCCCTGGGCAGTCGCTGAAGGATCTGGGCAAAGTTGTCCATCATCGCATTCCTTTGTCGATTGAGGGCCTCTTCATGTAGGATTTTGATAGGATCTCCTGCCCCCTCATCTTTCTTTTCGTCCGCCATGGGAGGTCATTAGGATTTGCGAGGCTGGTCTTGCAAAGGTTCGACTAGTTCAAGCCCTAACTTCTTATATCCCGACCTCGTTGGGGACATGCAAAGAAAAACAAAGAAAGAGCAGACTGTTCTGATAACACTAATCCGGATTTAAACAGGAACGCAAAAAATTACAGAGATAACCATAAATATAGAGATGCAATAGAAATAATACTTCATTTCATTAACGCAAAATATTGAAATATGCTTACAAACAGAAATGGAGATAAACTAGCTCAGGCGATGGTAGCTTAGCTCTGAGGAGAGATGTGGCGGCTACATGCCTCTAAAATGTCTTACAATGAGGCTCAAAGGCCTATTTATTGTTGAGAAACAATGGAAAACCCTAAACATCCAAAATCCTAACCCTAGGAGATGAAGCACCAAACTATGGGCCCCGTTTTGGGTAAATTGGTACATCAACTTCCCAGGGTTGTAACTTTGGCATACGATCTCCATTTGACACACACAATACTAGTTAGAAAGATCTATTCAAGGAATACAAATTTTGGATAGAAACATTAACCCATGGGCCCAAGTTGCTCCCAATTTTCCTAAAAACCGTCGTTTAGGGCCTCAAAATAGCTCCGGAAGTTCAGGATCCAAAAAATTACTAAAAATAGTAAACTGTGCTACAATTAAGGAAACTAAAAAAATTGAAAGAAACAATGGTTGGGGTCCAAGTGGAATTGGTGGGTGGCCACCAATATCCACTTGGATCAACTTTACAAAAGATATACAATCTGTTTGGAATAGAATACCAAAATAGTACAAAATTACAAAAATAGAACAATACAATAGGAACTGAAAAACTGTTGAAGAGGTGGCTCTATCCTTTGGGGATCTATTGATGATTTGGCTTGATAACACTGATGAGCTATCTTGAAAATAATGATGAGCTATTCTGCTGTCAAAATGAGGATTTACTCAATTTTTTTAGACAATTGATCCCATCTCTATTCGCTTGGGATTTCTACATTTACCATCTTCCTGAATGTTTCATCCACCTCTGTATATCTTTTGAAATTAGGCTTAGTGAGAAAGAAGTGCTTGATTTCATGTAAGATGATTAAATCAAATTCCAAGGCTTCTAGAAAAGCCCTCCTTGTTATCTGTCCTTTAACTCCTGCAAATTTGGCTATGTCCACTGCAATAGCATATAAATCCTTGCAATAATCATCTAATCTAATCAACTTATCATTCAAACCTACTAGCCCTAGAAATCCTTTCTGATTTAAAACATTAAATTTTGAATGAAATTTCTTGACATAAATGTCGAGGGTTTGAAACTTAGTTTCTAATTGATTAATCAAATTCCTTTTTTGGAATACCTTTTTTTATCTCCAAGATGGTAGCTGTTCTATCAGATATGTTTATCTCTTCTAATCCCTATTTTTCTTTGAATTTAAACCTTGATCATATATGTGGCTTCTGCTGGCTTCGTCTTCAAGGCTTATTTTTGTTCTTCAATCACTGCTCTACACCTAGTAATGAGTTTCTACTGTGAAAAAATAATTTGTATGGATGGCCATACATTTGTCATGGATTGACTGATTTTTTTCCAAATATTTTCCTTGGCATGAGCCAAATTGTCTGCCATCATAGACTCACTCTCCAACTTCTATATTTTAAGTTCCAGTTTGTGAGTCTTCTGCATTTCTTCCAGATACTTAGAATCATTTTGCACTTTCTACAATTATAGACTTTGGAATTTCTGACGTAGTTTATGGTTTTCATGCTTCTGAATTGATAGTTCCTGTGCTAATCTAGCCGGTTCAGCTACTGTTTGTTATCACTTAGAAGTTTTCCCTATAAGTTATTAGAAGAACGAATCATCTAAGGTAACCACAAACCAATCTTTTAGGCTTAGGCCCTAGCCAACCTAAGTCCAGAGAGGGTTCTCTCTTTATAATTTAGCTTGGCTTTTTTTAGGATTTTAGGCTAGTTCTTAGTGTTCATAGGGTTTTGTTTTGAATTGAAGGTTTAGTGGTGGAGTTCTTAGAGCTGATGGATAGAGCTAGGTCTTCAAGCCATTGTGCTATGGAGTCAATCAATGGATAGCATAACTGGATTAGATCATTAAAGGGAATGTTCACAAGGAAGGCTAGTAAATCAAAAGGCAAATCTTCAGGTCTAATGAATGAAATGATTCTAACCAAGGTGAAAGGGAAATGAAGAATCCTTGGACCGGGATCAGAATGGAGAACAGAGGGTGGTCATGAGCAAAGGGAAATTAAGAATCCTTTGCTATAGATCAAAGGAGAAACTACGAAAGCTAAGGAGCAGTTAAGAATTCCCTAGCTAAGATAGTTTAGGAGAAAATATTAAGAATGTAAAGCAGTCAAGACAGAGTGTATTCAAGCAATTTCTGAAATATCATTCCTTGCTATACATTTAGATTTTAGAGAAACAAATAAGACTATGGAAAAAAATTAAGGAAAAACAACATTGAACATGAGAGAATACTTATTTATATTTCGCTTTACACAAGAATCCTATAAAATATCTAATCTTTATTCCTTGATCCAGCAAGCCAATCCAGTCATTGATACAATAGAACTCTGATTTGAGAGAAAACGTCTATAGAAATGTCTTGGAATCCACCCTACATACTTCGAAATGTGAAGTATTTATACAAAAATAATTACAAAATATCTCATAACAGTTTGAGATTTCATCTAGGAAATAAAATATCTTCATGCATGAAGATAGAGACAAAGGTGAAACTGCTTCTTGTTGTCCCTTTTATTGTGGTGTTGCTGGTTGTTTCTGTTGAGTTTTGAGTCCTTTAAACTAGCTGATAGTTGTGGTATTTCTACACTGGAATCTTCTTTACTTTGATCTTTCACTGATACTCTTTGACTCTGTTACTCTTTGATCCTGCTTATTTTTCTTTCACCTATTTCACCTGGCTGCCTTTAGATTTAATGTGGAGCTCATGGAGCTCATACCTGTTCCTACTATTTAGGAGGTGGATGAGTCGATTTTCATCCTCAGGTTGGTCTCATAATTCTCCCTTACTTTCTGGATAACCTCAGTGGCTACCTTCACTAATTCAGTTTGCTCAAATATAACTTGAATTGATGGCCAGATATCATTGACAGAGTCAATGATATTGGACCAGAGCATCTCTTTAGTCTATCCTAGTGGCTTTTGTAGTGTCAAATCTTTCTCTAGGACTTTGATTTTCTCACCCATCCTTAGGGCCTTCTGTGTCTCTTCTCTTTGCTGAATTTGGGCAAGTTTACAGTCAGTTTCTAAACTTGCCACTTTCTCCTTTAATCTTTTGAGCTCTGTAGACTGGATGGACATCTCCTCCATAGCTTTTACTAGTTTTGCTATTTTTTCAATTGAAGCACCTCCTGCTGTGGTGGATTCAGTTGAAATTGGCAGTGATGTGGCAGGTGGAGCTGTAGGAGCCAATGATGCTTCCAATGTGGAAGGAACTACTGTTGTCACTATGGGGATGGCAGTTGTGGAAGTTGTGGCTAGGTCACTTTGCTTGAACTGAATCAAAGTGTCCAACTCATTCTCTGTTTCTTTAAGCTAATCATTTAGCTTTAGGGCTAGGTCAATAAGCTCTTCATGTCCCTTTTGTGCTTCTAGGAATTCCATAGTTTGAGGGTGATGCAACTGAGGAATTTTGAGTTGTTTCTTCAGGGAAGCAATGTCATCATTCTTCTTTTTAATTAGCTACTCTGTTGCTTTCACATCCTTGGGATCATATCCCAATCCTATCACTACGTCCTCTAAGGACTTGATTCTTGTATCTTTGGCCTGTGAGGAGGCATTCTCCAACTGAAATTGAGCTGACATATTGTTTAAAGAGTTTTGAAATTGGTGGGATGCTATGGCTTTCCCCGTCAATGTAGAATAAATCATATCACTTGTTTGTTTATGCAGCTAAATCTGGTCAATGGGATGAATATCCCTTGCTAGTACTTCAAAATCCACTCTTTTAAAATCTGTTGCTTCCCTTGGCTGTTGAGTGGTCGGCTTGATGAAGGTCATTTTCATTTTCCCCTCTTTTATATCATAGGCTGACATAAGCCTTGTCTGATTGGTAGGGGTCGTATTCAAATACTGTGCATAGGCTTGAGCTTTCAACCTCTCATTCCTAGCTTTTATTTCTTTGTATCTCTCTTTGATGTCTTGGTCTTTATCTGTGCATTATGAAAGAGGATACCTCAACACTTTGCTGTCTTTACAAAATCTGAGTGTGTGATGTGGAAGGTTCTAGGATGCCTCGAGATGGAGTGGCATGCTTGCTCCCATCTCTTTCTATGATGGTAACCTCAGCTGTCTCCTCTGTATATTCCTATTCAGAGACGGATTCATTCTTTATCTCTTTGCCTGGCTTGTCTCTGCATAGGCTTGAGATGTTATTCTTTCTGAAGGAGTGGCCCCTTCCCTATTTCTCTTGAGGCTTTTCTCCTCATTTAGAGGAGTTTTTAAGACTGGGGGTACTTCTCTAATGTTCGAGTGGGCTAATTTTCCATGATTTTTTTCGCCAATTTCCGATTCATTTTAGATCGGAGTTTTATGAATTTGATTTGCATATTAGGGATTAGTGAGATTCGGGGGTACTCATGGTAGCCTCTGGTCTATCTATTTTCTCTGATTGCTCTGGTATGTCTGATTGGTCTGGTGCTTCTGATTCTTCTTGGACCTATGATTCTCCTGGCACCTGCAGGAAAGAATGCTGATCAAGATGTTTCTCTAGATCAATTAAAGTGTTTTCCACAGCAACTTTAGTGCTATCCTTGTCTTCTAAAGTGTTTTCCACCCATTCCAATTTGTTGGCATACTTTTCTATTTCAGGGATACGGTGATGAATGTAGGGAGCCATCTTGTTTTTTATGTCTTCTGTTGCAGATGAAATCCAAGGGATCATACCTCCATATGAAGCTCTGTTTTAGATTTAAACTTTGAAGGATTTGGTCTGCCTCCTTTCCAGCTTCTCGGCCATTACAAATAAAGGGACCTAATTGGTCTTTGATCTTGATTTGGCCTTCTTTTTGGCTTTGACAAAGTGTACCTCATCTTAATTGATTATTTTCCTGTAGTACTCCAGAGAAAATAACCTCATTGGGAGGTATTTAGGTAATTTGTATGGGGCCAACTCACAGCCATAAATTCTAATCTCAGTGTGGTTTTGGTACAAGCACCAATCCCCCACTTTGGATTGTTTTGAGAGTTACAAGATCCTCCTTATATCTGAATTGATTCTTGGAGGAGGGTTTCCTATCAGCATTATCACAATGGGATGCACAAATAGGTCTATGAAGTCTGTATATGAATATGGGGAGTCATATTTATGGATCAATGGAGTCCAGAAAATTATTGATCTAGGGTGACCTTTTGTGTCAAGCTTCTGGAGAGTAAATGGGAACTTATCAGCTTGGTAGTATAGAAAGAGGTGATACAAAATAGAGGAATACTTGAAGACTCGCTCATTACTCATCCTAAGGAATTGGTCATGCATCCTATCAGCTATAAACTTTGCATAATCATAAATAATAGCGGGAGGTTGTCCTGGAGCGTATATGGACATGAAAGCCAAGATGATTTCATCTATATACTCATTGGTGGTATAACCTAGGACACTAGATATCATTGCTACAATGTCTTAGCCAAATGGGGAAAATATTGCATACACATATGGAGGAGGATCTTTTGGGGTATACTTCTCTTCTACAATGTAGGTTTGGATTATTTGGGCCAATCTTGCAGGGTTGAGCTTGGGAAATAAGTCCAACAGGTCTCCATAGAGAGAGGAGTCAATTTTTGCCCCGGTTGAAGTTGCAGCATCTCATTTATTGATTCAGCAGTGATGGTGAAAAATATAGTCTGGTTAGGGGACATCTCTACTCTTTGAATGGGGATATAATTTGCATGGCAGTAATGGACAATTTCTAGGAAAATGTGAACTTTAGGGAATTGGTACTTGGGCAAATTGGATTCCCAAAAACAAATTTTATCAACGTAGTTCAGGTATTGGTCTCTGTATCGACAGTAGAGTTTGAGAGGGGATTCATTGAAAAAGGTGTCCTTTATCTGGAAATCCTTGTCTGCCAGGGGGAGATGGTCTAGATCTAGATGAGGAGCGGAAATATGTCTCACATCCATGGCGATTGGGGCAACCATTCTCAGTTCTTATGGATTTGAGAATGGGGGAGGTGATTTTCAGTTTTTTAGGGCAATGGTGGTTTAGTCAGAGTAAGCTTAAGTCACTTGAGTTTCTTTAATTAATTTTTCACTTTAACTAACAAACTCAGTAACTAGTTCCAAAATTGAGAGGTTTTCTAGTGAATTATGGCTTAAATACCTGGAATTAAGGAAAACTAGCTCTATACAGGTTGGCTGGCAACTGTGAACGGTTGAAAAGACTCTGTGTAGGGTGGAAGGTGAACTGGGTGCTCTGTGGCGTCTTTAGGGTGCAATTTGGATGTAGGTTGACAACTTCAATGTTCACAGGTGCGTGCATGGAGCTTTTCTGTTGAAAAAACGATAAAAACAAATGATTTGGGGCTTTTGGCTTTATGTGCGAAAGTCAATTTTGGCGAGTACAGGTGAACAATGGTCATTTGTCATGTAGCGGGGTGAACAGTGGCTTTTTTGGCGCATAGCGAGCAGGTGGTAAGTGGTTTCCATCGCACTACTTTTGGGCATTCGGTGGTATTGGGGGAGGCCACCCAATTCCATACATTGAGCGACACGTAGCCTCGGGGGCCCAACGGAAAACAACTCTTTTTGGGCGGGTAATGTTCGGACATCGGGGCTTGCCTAAAATGGATAAGGGCCACCAGATGTGGAGGGAAGTGATCGAGTGGTGATCGGGCAGTAGAGTTGCACGAAGGGTAGTGGGGGGGGCCCGATGGGTGATTAAATGCGGTAGTTTTTAGTTAATGAGGGATTAAGGCGGGGTTAAGGTGTCGAGGTCATTAGCAGAGTGTTAAGTTATGGTATTTTCTATGATTATAACAGTTTACTTCTTTTTCTTATTATATTCCACCAATTAGCAATCACATGTACATAAAGTAAAGTGCAGATAGAACATTAAACGATTGACAGAAAACAAGGCAAGACAAGAGACACAAGATATGGTGGCTAGCCAGGGACAAACCCCACAATGTGTGGGGAAACCCTTTGATAAAATCTTCTTTTATCTTCAATAATTCAGCAGAGAGAAATAGTACAATAAATCTGATTCATATCAGCAGTAGCAAACCCTAGATCAGTAGCATCAGCATTAGCGGCTTCATTATCAAACTAGGGCAGACCATATCTCACAAACCGACAGTCGGATTGACTTCATTCCACCACCAAAAGTTTCGGCTTCTAGAGGAGGTTCAGATGAACCTACAGTGCATTTCAGATGAGGAGATCTTCTAGGCCACGCAAGTCAATCTTTACTTCTGCAGTTGCAGCTTCAGTTTCAGCAGTTTCCGGCTTCAAACTAGGGCAGTCGATATCTTGCAAACCGTTCGTCGGATTGACTTCATTCCACCACCAAAAGTTGCGGCTTTCCAAGGAGGTTCAGATGAACCTACAACACAGTTCTAAAGAGGAGATCTTCTAGGCCACGCAAGTCAATCTTTACTTCTGCAGTTGCAGCTTCAAATTCAACAGCTTCCGGCTTCACATGTATGAGAGAGAGAGACCCATTTCAGCGTAGTAGAGAAGAGACTCATATCTGCACAGTAGAGAGAGAGAGATGTGATGAGATGAGTGTGTCCAAATGAGGAAAAGTCCTCTTATATTTATACACAACGTTGGTGGGTGAATAGATGCGACTGTTGGGCTTCTGAGCCTACATGAGTTGTAGGTCGGCTTGATAATAATTCCATAATCAAAATAAATTCATATCTCCATGAATACTTATCGAAATTGGATGATCTTTATATCAATCCTACACCTCTCAACGAGAGGAATCTAATAAAAATATTATTAGCCATGAATAAGATGAACCACATGAAGTTTTGCCCTGGTTGCCAATTTTAACACAGAGGGTTTAATTGGGTTTTTGACTAACTTAATCACGGATTGATTAGTTAGTGGGTTTGGGTAGAAAATCGTAGTTTATATAATTAAACTAGGGTAGGGTTAATTAATATTGCGGGAGTTAAATATATATGGGAAACAAGTTTTTGTTTGGGATTTAATAAATAAATTAGTAATTAATAAAATAAGCAGAAAGGGGCACAATACCCTAAGTATATGATATTTCATGTTTTAATTCTTTTTCGATAATAACATAAAAACTTAGGATATAGTGTTTTTGTGGGTTCTTGATATGAAAATGATTTATGTGGGGGAATAAACACTTTTTCCTAGGTAAAAGTAATTTAACCTTAGGAAAAGAGCAGTATTTAGGGAAAATGAAAGAACTGAAGGGGGGGATGAATTTTTATGAGGGGGTTGTAGTACTTATTGCCTATAAGTCATTGAGCCGAGGGTCTGGTCCCTCCAAAAGTCAGAGAAATGCTTTGAGATTCTTTAACTTTGGTTTTTTAAGTACTTTGATCTTTATTGTGGGAAATTAGTTAAGTAAAAGGTGAAATGAATGAGGGAGGTTAATGAATTGACTTTGACATCCATCTGCATGCTTGAGTGCCCATTCACATTTAGAACTTTTATAATGAGAATAATAAATATGCTTTTGTTTAATCAATCATCATACTTCTGCAACCTTTCTTCTACTTACCCACCTACTCATCTTACCATTTTTACTTCTCTTTATTAGGGTGCATTTGAGCTAGCAAACCCTTATCAAACATTTTTATTTCTCTTTACAATAGTAAACTAACTAAATCTAACCTTATTACATCCAAGGGCTCATATTAAACAGTTGAGCTCCTTTTATTTACTCTACCTATCTAATTATCTGCTAAGTTTACACTGTTTGGCTAGATTTTTATTCTCTATCTATAGACATGAAATTGAAACATGAAATAGCTAACTTTAAACATTTTGACTATCATGGATTGTGGCAAAGATTACAAACTACACATAATCATTTATTATCCACAAAAGGTAAATAGCAGTGGCATTTTGGCTTGCTCACTTTTAATGGTCTTTTTCTTTTCTTGGGGTTCATATTTTTCATCTTTTTTGACCATTTTATTGTTTTTTTCCTTTGATTTTTCTTTTAGGACATACCCTCTTTACATTTTTTTAAATTTTTTGAATATGGAAAACATTTGCAGAAAGCAAAGGTATGTACATATTATAGGTTTAATCTCACCCATTCAAAAATTATGACTCCTATTGGTATAGGAACTTAACACTGTTGATATAAACTCAATGTTTGTAGATGACGAACTAGGCTCTGTACCTGCAACTACTATTGGGACTGTTGTAATGGGCACCATGGCAAGTTGTGATGTTTCCTTCTCCTTCAATAGCTCTTTAATCTGCTCTTCCATTTTATTCAACTGCATATTTTGCTCAATGATAAGCTTGAGCATATCCTCCTTTTGTTGTTTAGTTTTTGCCATATCCTTGGTCATAGAATCTTTTGTTGAAGGCAAATTCAACTGTTTCTTTAATGCAACAATGTCTGTATCTTTCTTCTTAAGGAGTAGTTCTGTAACTTTTACATCCTTGGGATCATATCCCACTTTAATCACAAAATCATCTAGTGATTTTATTTTGTTGTCTTTAGCTAGAGAGGAGGTATTTTCTAACTTAAGTTGGGACTGAAAATTTGATATAGCAGTCCTGAGTTTAGAAAGAGACATGGTTGTAATTGTCATAGTAGAAAACAACATCTCACCAGTTTTCCTGTGCATGTCCATCTAGTCAATTGGATGGATTTGACTGGTGTCAAATGAAAACAAGGTCTTCTTGTAATCATATGGTGATTTAGGGAATGGAATATGGGCTTGTAAGAAAGCCATTTTCATTCTTCCCTTCTCACTGTCAAAATTAGAAAGGAGCCTATGTTGGGAGGTTGAAGTTTTCTTCCAAAACTGACTTTACACATTGGACTTTAAAGCCTCATTCTTTATCTTAAATTCTAGGAACCTTGAAAATAAGTTTGAATCATCCGAAGTGTTGGTTCTTGTTGATTGAATAATTTCTAGAGGCTCTCTAGAAGGTGAAGTTGTAGGAGGAGTAATTGAAGTAATGACTGTGGGAGGAGTGGTTGAAGTACTAACTCCTACTGATGTAGACACTTCTAGATCTCCAAGATCAATGATCACTAGTGGAGTCTCTTTTGCTGATGTGACCAAGCTGACTTTAGGCTTCTTTTGCTGAAAAATAAATCCTTTAAGCACATCTTCAGTGGATGAAATTTCCTCTCTCATCCTCTTCTGTCGCTTGTTCTGAGCAACTAGAGTTTGTTAAGTAGGAGTAGACACATCTTGCTCATTTTCTTCTTGAAGAGTCCCATCAATACATGTTTCTTGATTCATAAATTTTTCACTTTCTGGCCTTGGAGTATGATTATAAGGAATCATTTTGAAAATGAACCTTAAAGCAGAAATGATGCCAAAAGGATCATAGCACCAGGTGAAACTGGGCTGGAAATTCATCTTTTTCAATAATGCATCTGCCTCAATACCAGCTGATCTGGTGTTGCAAATACATGACCCAATCTGTGCTTTTAGCTTGAATTGAGACTTTCTCTTACCTGACACAAAATGTAGCTCATTCATGTGAATCATCTGCCTAATATATTCTAAAGAAAATATTCTCAAAGGAACATATTTGGGCAGCTTGTATGGTGCAAGCTCACATCCATATATTATGATCTTAATGTAGTTATGGTATTAAATACCAGTCACCAATTTTGGTTTGTTCACTTAGGTATAGGATCCTCTTAATTTCATTCCCAATCTCGGGATCTATTTGACTATTAAGGAGCTGTACCACCGCATGTATAAATGCATCCACAAATTCTACAAATGAGGAGGTGGTAGAAGTTGCCTTGACCATTTCTGTCCAGTGAATCACTGATTGATTCACTCCTTGTTCATCATGCTTGCTGAGTTTGATTGGTAATAGATCACCTTGTTGAAAAAGAAGCATGTGGACAATTACATAGCTGTAATTGAACACTCCCTACATAGTGAAGTTCATGAATTGTTCATTTATATTATCGGCCAAGAATTGGCTATAATTATACATGAATGTTGGTTGTTGGTCTTTATTAAAGATAGATAAGAACCCAAGGATAACCTCATAAACAAACTGGTCATCAGGGTATACTAATAGATAGGAAAGTAAGGAAATGCATTGTCTAGAGGATTCAAGAAACATGGCAGACGAATAAGGTGGATTTCTTTTGGGCAATTCTGCATCCTTAGGCAAAAATATTTTGAATATTTGGGCTCTCTATGGCAAAGTTAACTTATGGTACATATCCATAAGTGCTGCTAGTGAAAATTGAGTCAAGGAGTCAATTTGAGGAACTAAGAGAATTTCATTTATGGTTTGAGTAGAAATGGTTATTATATTGTCTCCATTTTGAGCCATGATTTCCCTTTTCACAAGAACATACATCATACTTGGCTTGACACCAAGAAATAAGGTTAGGGAATTCATGTGTCTTTGGGAAACTATAAAAAGGTAACACGGATTCCCAAAACCTAATCGGATCTTGCTAGTCGAGATAGTTCTGTTTAAGCCACAAGTGTAGTTCATAAAAATCAAACTCACACTTGGCCTTTACAACTTTGAATAGTGAATCAACAATCAGAATATGGTCAAGGTCAAGCTGGGGCGGGGTGAAAGTACTTTCCTCTATAGTTTTCTTCTTGAATTTTTCTTTTGGGGCCATGGTGGTAGACAGGAAGAAAAATGGTTATAAGTGATAGACTGAGTAGTAGACCAAAAATTGTGGAACACTATAAACCTACAAAAAATTGAAAAAAATAAGAAGAAAGTGACAAAGAGGCCGGTTTCATTTTATTTATAAGATGTGGGAAGGGGTATCGATTTTGTTAATAACTGTAGCAGCTTTAAATGCAAGGGAGAGAGACTGCAACGTATGGATACAACAGGTATGCCGAATGGAGGGATAAGCGTGTAAGGAGGTAACAGATAGGTGAGGTGTCAGCTAGGGATTAGTGGAGAGATAATGACTTTGGCGGGGTGAAAGAGCCGCTGGCGGAGAAAACCACGAGTGGTTTGTGGGGGTGCAGAGTGATGTGTGGGTGACACGTAAGGTCGGGGAGTCCACCATAGAAACTTCTTTGCGGAACCCCCCCTGTCACGTTAACGTGAAATAGTGGAGGGGGGTGCGAAATATCTCCCCACCATTGATTTGGGCAGAGAGTAGATCAACCGTCAGATCATGCATCCTTTTTATGAAAGACAACAAAACCTTTTGTCGTTTATTGATTTGGGTCAAATCAAACTTGTGCCTTATAATATAATTGAAATGCCAAAGTTTATAATCAAAGAATTAATCTCAATTAAGGAATTAATCATACACTAACACAATTTGACATTTTTTTGATGTGGCGCATTTGGACTAGCAACCTTTGCATTTATAATAATATGAAATTGAAGCCTTTCTTTTCTTTTTGCTTCCCTAACATTTTATTTTTCTTTTGCCTTCTTTATTTAGGGCAACTAACTCCTATCATTTTATTGATATGGATGCCTATAAAATATTAAAATGTGCTAACATTTTAAATTTTCTTTTCTTTTGCATCCATATCCTAACTTAACATTTTAAAATTATTTTTTGACTAATATACTAACTTATCAAAACCAAATTATGTTACAACAGACTCCAATCTAGGCATAAATACCATAATACATGTAGCAACAAATCAAACCAAGGGTGAAGAATGAACCATCAAACCAAAGGAAATAAATCCTTGGATGCTTCATGCATGGGAGGTGATCCAGGAGCATCCATCTCTAGACAACTCATTTTGACCAAACCCCAAAGGGGTCATGTAAATTTCTAAAGGAAAAGGAAATACCCTCAATTTGTAAATATGGGTAAAATTAGAACTAGTGTTTTTGTTGTAATTACATGTTTCCAGATTCTAGGAGAATCTTCGTTTGTTAGTTGTTTTACTAAGGTATTATTGGCCAAGTGGATCCTTGAAGAAAATACAAGTGCCCTACTAAGGTGTAGGCAGTTTTGGCTAATGGAAATATGTCTCACTTGACCAAGTTATGTTAAGATATTTGTTAATCAATTAGGTATATATATGTGTGTAGAGTTCAGAGAGGCAGAGTCTAGTAGGTAGGAATTCGAGCTCGAGCAAAATGAACATTAGAAAGGAAGATTCCATGTAAGTTTTTGTAAGTATTCCATATTGATAAATGTATGTGGTTGGAACTCCCATGACATATATGCATGTGTATGTTTTTCCCTATTTCCAAATTGTGTATACAATTTGAAAATCGGGTATTGAGATAAGTTTGAAGCCAAATTTTGGCAAAAGGTAGGTATTCCTTAAATGAACTAGAGAAAGGAATAGATAATTAGTTGCTTGAGTAAAAAGGATCATTAGTTGCTCGAGTAAAAAGGATACAAAATTCTATGTAAATGTATTGTTTGAAATACAATTTAATCATGTTTTATTATACATTATTTTTGTGTGCTCAAATTATTGGTTGAGTTAACCTATATGATGAAAAGGCATTGTGTATGTATGTCTGCATTCCCATGGGGCTACACTCTAAATCTCTAGTTTATGAAATGATCAATCCATGTATGTAACATCCCGGCTTCCATGTTGTTCTCAACATATAATTAAGTACTACAAATCCACACTGTATTAATGCTCCTTTAAAGGGAGATGGAGAGGAAAATTGATTATTGTCCCTAGAGGTTAGGCTTTGAGTGTGAAGCAATACAAAGAGCGTTTGAAATCCCATGTATAGGTGTTACTTGTGGCACTGAGGATAGATAATCCAATGACCTATTCAAAGCAAGGGTGTTATTGTGGTAGTGATTCATTACCAGCTACAAGGGACGAGTTAGTACACCCAGTTTGAGTCATAGGAGGGCGAGTTTGAAACAAAGAGAATCCATGTAGTTGGGGACTTTAGGCTTGAAGTGGAGCGAACATGCAAACAAAAAGGCCGACCCCCAATTTCCCCAACCTTGCCAATGACTCGACTTCCCAACCTCCATGTAACTCTTGACCCCGGGTTTGTGTGGGTCCTAGTCGGTCAGTCGGTCGGCCTTTAGGATTATGTGGCAAAAAGGAACATGGAAGGTCAGCTCCAACCCCCAACTAGCAACTAATCGGGCCTATTGGTTGTTGTGCATAATTTGAGGTATAAAAAAAAAAAATTGTATTTTTCCCATATATGGTTTTCGACTGTAAAGATGTAATTTTTTCATTTGGCAATTAACTTCGTCATATCCTCCGCAAGCTAGAACTGCAGATTCAAGTTGGAGGTACACTCAGATATTTCACATGAGATGGGATCAAAGAAGAAGGGTTCACATCCCACCATGTCAAGTGTTATCATAGCTGCAAAAAAGAAAAAAATGTGGCCATTAGAATATTGAGGAGGACTGTAGTATAGGGATCTTGGTGGTAAAGAAAGATTTCTTGAGGAGAAGAAGAAGGAGCCAGTAGGTTTTGCAACTAGTGATGAGGAGGCATGACAAGAAGGTAATGATTTTTGTTCTAAGGAAGTGATCAATAGGTGTAATGACCAGAGAGGAGAAAGGAGTGTTCAAAATGCTCCAAAGGATGTAACCAAAAGAATAACAATATCTAGGTGGTGTTCAAGTAACAAGTGAGGTGAGGCTTGTTACAAGGCCCAGTTGTAGCTCATGATGATCATAGAGAAGCTCATGTAGAGAGGAAATAAAATGACCATTGTTGGTAATAATGGAGACCCGAGTGCAAGCCACAACAAAAGAAAGATTCCAAAGAAAATGGAATGAAGAGGGAAATGGATCAAGAAGAGTTTGATAGGAAAATGGTCGAGTTAAAGGAAAGGCTCAGTATAGTAAGCAAGCTGCTACAAGAGAGAGAGAAGGAAGACCATAAGCATAAATTTCTCATCGAAAGGAAAAGCTTTAAGAAGAAGCCCCCAAAGAAATGGTGAATGGGATGAAGTACTTGTTGAATATTTTATTGATAAAGCCCAAGGATTTTAAGTCTAACATTAAAAGTGTTCACACTTTTGGTGGTAAAGATGCTAGAAGAGAGGAAATGAAACCCACTAAAGGTCTCATATACTTTGAGAAAGGTCCAAACCAACACATTTTTCAAGGAGCATCGGTAGAGGCTCGGGTACCTCATATTTTAAAAACTGACCAACCATGTCCATATGTAGGTCATGATGGCCATAAGGGAAGAAAACCATCACAAGATATCATAAAGACAAAATAATATTTAGAATTGTCTGTAGGAAATAGAGGCAACAACAAATTTCTAAAGGAGTCAGCTCTACGAAAGAATGAGGTGGATGCAACATGGTGTCTTAATGTAATGCACCTAGAGAAAAATGAAGAAGCTGAGTTACTGGCATAATTTTAGTTGGCACTTGATGAAGATGAAGCACAATTGTTGGCGAGGGGTGAATCTTGCATGGGGTATGCAACCACAATTCCAATTGATTTTTCTGATTTGTATAAATAACTAAACTCCCTAGCAGGAAGAGTAACAGACTTGAAGGTGCACATTCAACACATTAAATTGAAATTGGAAGAGGGTGCAACTGAGAAATGTAACCAATAGCCTGAAAGAGAAGCATATAAGCTAGCTTCAACTCCTAAGCAAACAGAAGATCATGGACAAAGGTTAAGTCTAGAAAAGAATTCAGATCACCTTGGTGATATAAGTGCAAAGATATCAAATGAGATATGACAACCCTATATTTTTTAAGCTAATAAATTGTGTGTGGATGCAATATTTGAAGGCATGAAGGCGGGCAAAAATTGAAAGCTGGCATGAAATTGTCCCTACAGAACAAATACAAGGAGAACTTAGCCAATGGAATGAATGAAAACAAGCTTGTGGTGCTAAAGGAGAATGCTATTCATAGTGAACATGAGAAAGAGGGAAATGCACATGATAAGGTAATATATTTACCTTTATATAATGAAATTTTGCTAAATAATTGTGAAAGTGTGATGGCAGGTACAAAAGAAGCTTCACGGAAACAAGGGCAAGAGGAAAATGAAATGTCTCCTAAAAGAAACCAAAGGGAGTCCCACCACTAAGAAATTTTTCCGCAACCAAAATGAAGTTGACTTATGAAGATTGTGATGTGTAGGATGAAGGACAACTTTTGAAGGTTGTTGCAAAAACAAGCAGAGGTAAAGAACTAAATTGTGGAAAAATCTGCTGCAAGGAGGGGTAGCATATTTTTTTTTTCACAATATGAAAAGGATTTACAATTCCTAGAGGATTGGTTTGATATTCCCAAGACTGAGAAGATTGTATGAGGAATACAACCATAGAACTAGAAGAGGCTAAGGTGCTCAAGGTATCTAAATATTTTGGTAATTTGTAGGGTGAGAAGGTAACCAAGATCATAAGTGAGCTTGTAGAAAAGGAGCAACAAGTGCTATGAAAGGAAGATGATGAAGGAAAAGAATTCCAGAGGAAAATGTGAAATTCTATATTTAATAAATAATTATGTGTGTAGTCGAGATATAATCGAAGAAGGGAACAAAAATTTGAAAGTATATTTGCTTTGACTAAAAGTGTTGCAATCAGTAAAGCATGCATTGTTCTAAAAGAAGATGTGCATCTCTTCCTTGAACCAAGCATAAAGTTTGTCAAAGGAGAAAGAATAATTCAGGGAAATGACAATGAGGAAGCACCAATTCTAGAGTGCATGGTTATCATGAAATTTTTGCAACAGGGATATGTCGAAGAGATTCTTTTCCAAAGTCCCCTGAATTATAATGCTAATTTTATAATTAACTAAAATTTTGAACAACATGTGGAGGAGTAGAAACTAGTAGTAGGCTAGGTGAATTAATGAGTAATGATGACAAAAGGGAAGATTATGATGTTTTGCAACCACAAAAGAAAGGAATTTGTAAGCAAAGAAATTTGGTTGGCTATAGAGGATATCATCAAAATAATAAGAAGGCAGCTATAGAACAAGGTATGGGACCTTGGAACCCAAGAGGTGACAGTAAACCAATGAGAGAAAGCCTATGATACTAGCAATATAAAGTTTGGGATCCTGGAGGGTTCAAAATTTGAAGGAATTTGACCAAGAGGTCAAAAAAATTTCTACCTGGTGAGTCTGATACAAGAGCATCCATTTTTATGCAACTCATTTGGACCAAACCCCAAAGGGGTCATGTAAATTCCCAAAGCGAAAGGAAATTCCATCAATTTGTAAATGTGTAAATTTACCAATAATATTTTTGATGTAATTAAATGAGTCCAAATTCTATGTTTGTTAGTTGTTTTACTAAGCAGGTATTATTTTCCAAGTGGGTCCTTGAAGAAAAGACAAGTGTCCAGCTAAGGTGTAGGCAGTTTTCGCTAATGGACAAATGTCTCATTTTACCGAGTTTTGTTATGGATATTTGTTAGTTAAGCTTTAGGATAAAAAGGGGTTGTATATGTATGTCAACATTCCCACAAGGATACACTTTGAAACTTTGTTTACAAAGAGAAATGAAGAGAATCTATGTAGTTGGGGTCTTCTGGCTTGAAGCGGAGCAAATGCACAAATAAAAGTCCGACCCTTGATTGCCTCAACCTTACCAACGACTCAACTTCCCGACCTTGGCATGAGTCCCAATCCCGAGCTTGTGTGGGCTTCAGTCAATTGGTCAAGTTTCGGGCCTGTGTGGTGAAAAGGAAAATGGAAGGTTGGCTCTGACACTTGACTAGCAACTAGTCGGGCCTATTGGTTGTTGTCCATAATTCAAGGTTTAAAAACAATGTTTTATTCTATTTTTCCCATATATGGTTTATGGCTACAAAGATGTAATTTTGTTCGTTTAGAAATTAACCCCGCCATATCTACCGTGAGCTAGAACTGCAGATTCAAGTTGGAGGTACTCCTAGAGATTTCACACGAGCTGGAGAAGGGTACACCTTCCTTTATGTCAGGAGGGGATGGCCATGCCAATCCCTCTTAATTGTATTGGGAGGTGGCTGGTTGGCAAGCACCCCTCCCGACCTAGTGTAGTCTAATTAATAGATGAAATAGCTTTTGGGACATAATCTAATGATGCAGGAGCATCCAGACTTAGCCAGAAATGTGATTGTATGTTCACATGTTGTGGCTAAAATGAGATGAATTTCATTGACCTGAGTGGTCAAAGTTAGTTTTAGTAGAGAGGGTTGGACCTCTCGAAAATGATCTTTACTTCATTATTGTAATAATTGGAATATTGTATTATTTTTAGACTAAGAGATAAGTTGTTAGTATAGGTGTGTAACAGAGCTTGAGAATAGAAATTTAATTGTTAGATTGATTAAAATAGGGATCGAGTTGTTAATGCAGTTAGGATAGGATTCGATTCATAAAAGAGAAAAAGAATGTAATGATAGAGATGATATGATTGAGAACAGAGTGTGTAAGCGAGAGTTTTGAGTGACAGAGATAGGGTTTGAGATAGAACAAAGGTTAGGAAACCATTGTAATCGGGTCGAGAGGGCCAAGACTCTGTAATTTACATTTTATTGAATAAAGGATTAAGTGTGGTGTTGTGTGTTAATCCTGGTGCAGAAGTTCACTTATATCTGTATATCGGCGTTCTAGACCCTAATCAGGTATTTTCCTCTGTTTAAACATTTTATTTATAAATCACAGTCATTTATGTGTTTTATCATTAATCACTGTTGATTCGTGTTTAAGGTTAATATTGGGGCTAAAGCACTAAACCTTACTTAAAGTGTCTTTCTTAAAGTTAAGTAATAAGCACGTGGGTTGTATTTGATGAGCGGGAAGCGATATCTCGCGCACTCAAAAAGTGGTAGGTAGTATTGTTCCGAGTCCATGCGAATGGCCTTAGCACTCGAAACGTAGCATGCCAAAACAACTTTTCTTGCATGTTCTCAATTTGATAACGACCATGCTAGATTCCACGTGAGATTGCGCGACGACCGTTGGATCAAGCGGGGTCAATCGACGGTGGTGATCGTCCGGCTAGTTGGCACGTGATACGATGCGATAGCCATTGGATCTGGAAAGGTGAAATCAATGGTGCAGAAGGAAGCGCTCGCTTCTAAAGAAAGGTTAAGTGGGACCAGTGGTGATTAGAAGGAAAAGCAGGACCCTCAGGGAAAACAAAGCCACATACATAATCCGTTTAAGTGAAGCTAATTGGTGATAAAGTTAACCATTAGTCTATTTTCCAACTACAACCACATTTCGTCAACCTCCTACGTCATTTTGGTATCAAAGCACAGAGATTAAGTTTTTCTACAGCAAACATGCCACCGAGGAGAGAAGCTAGCATAGGTCGAGGGAGACCTATAGCAAATGCAGTTCTACTGGATGAGATCCGGAGTCTGCGTACAAGGATGGAGACAATGGAGACTTCTCAGAGGAGAGAAACTGATGAAGGAGATGCCAGTGCACCAGAAGAATCTTCTGCGCAAGAAGAAGAGGTTGAAAGTGAAGTTGCCAAAGTTCTTAAGGTGTTGGCCACAACAAGTGGAAGACGAAAGATGGAAATACGTTTGTATGATAGGAATCTCAATGTATAAGAGTTGATGGACTAGGTCAATTTATTAGACAAGTATTTTGACTATGAGGAGGAGGTTGATGACAAAAAAAAGGTGAAATTTGCAGTTACCAGATTGAAGGGTCATGCAACTATCTGGTGGGATGAATTACAAACATCCAGAGAAAGAAAAGGGAAGTCCAAGATCAAACAATGAGATAAAATGGTAAGTAAATTGAATGCCAAATTTATGCCAAAAGATTGTCAGTCAAATTTTTTTAGACAATTGCAAAACTTGAGACAAAAAGGGATGACTATCAAAGAATATACATAAGAGTTTTATAAGCTGAACATTAGAGTAGGGCATGCAAAGGATGATGAAGAGATGGTAGCCAGGTATATCAATGGCTTAAGGTATGATATACAGGATGAAATCAGCTTGTTGAGTCTAAAGACAATTGAAGATGCCTATCAAGTAGCTTTGAAGGAACAAGAGAAGATGTTGAGGAAACAAAATCAAAGGAACAAAGGAAAAAGTTTAGCGAGAGGTAGATGAACTACTAGACCAAGATTTCAACACCACCAGAGTGAAGTAGCAAGTTCAAGTAGTAGACCACCACATAGAGGAGAGTTTAATAGAGGGATATGTTCACCTAGAGGAAGAGGCCGAGGAAGAGAAATTCGATGTTATACATGTGGATAATGGGGGCATGGATCATGGGACTGTCCTCATAATAAAGCAACAAGTTAGAGGAATGTGAATGTGGCTGAGGAAAAAGAAGAAAAATCTCAAACTGCAGACAAGGAAGAATCACCTGAAGTAGGAGAATCCTTGTTGTTGAAAAGGGTATTTCTTAAGGCAAAGAAAGGGACAGGAGAACCAGCTTAGAGAAAGAATTTATTCAGAACTACATGCAATTCCAAGGGAAAATGATGCAAAGTGATAATTGACAGTGGAAGCACTGATAACCTTGTTTCTACAGAAATGGTGGACAAGCTAGGATTAGTGAAAACAACACACCCTAATCCTTACAAAGTGTCATGGTTGCAAAAAGGACATCAGATTATTGTGACAGAACAATGCAAGGTAGAGATATGGATTGGTACTTATAAGGATATGATATTGTGTGATGTAATGCCAATGGATGTATGCCATGTGTTGCTGGGAAGACCTTGGCAGTTTGATCGAAAAGATATTCATGGTGGGAGAAGAAATACTTACACCCTGGAGAAGGATGGAAATAAACACACACTGCTGCCATTGAAGGATGAAGCAGGCAAAGAGACACTTGGAAACAATGTTATGCTAATGAGTGGAAAGGAGTTGTTGCAAGAAGTTGGAAAAGATGAAGATATTCATTTTGTTATCATAGGGAGACCTAAGGTAATTTTAACGTCCACAAACTTAGCTGATTTACCTGAAGAAATAAAAAATATATTGAATGATTATGCTGATATTATTGTGGATGAGATACCAAATGCATTACCACCAATTAGGAGTATTATTCATCATATTGATCTAATACCTAGAGCAAGTTTGCCAAACAAAGCAGCATACAGATTAACTCCTCAAGAGAATGCAGAAGTTGGAAGACAAGTGCAAGAACTGATGGATAAGGGATTGGTTAGATAGAGTCTCAGTCCATGTGCTATACCAATAGTACTCAGTCCAAAGAAAGGAGGTGAATGGCGTATGTGTATAGATTCTAGAGCCATAAACAATATTACTCAGGTATAGATTTCTCTTACCATGCATGGATGATTTGATGGATTGTTTGAGTGGGTCAAAGTATTTTACTAAGATAGATCTAAAGAGTGGATATCATCAAATAAGAATTAGAGAAGGAGATGAATGGAAGAATGCATTTAAAACAAATAGTGGTTTGTATGATTGGTTAATGATGCCTTTTGGTCTCACTAATGCACCTAGCACATTCCTGAGATTAATGAATGAAGTATTGAAGGAATATGCAGGAAAGTTTGTTATTATTTACCTTGACGATATTTTATTTTTTAGTAGAAGCAATGAAGAACACCTGGAGCATCTTAAGTTGGTTTTAAAAACTCTGCAGAAAGAGAAACTACTGATAAATATGAAGAAATGTAGTTTCATGAAAGAAGAATTAATCTATTTGGGATTTTGTAGTTTCTAAAGAAGGCTTGAAAATTAATCCAGAGAAAGTCCAAGCAATTTGGAATTGGCCTACTCTAAGAAACATATCTGAGGTAAGAAGCTTTCATGGTCTTGAAAGTTTTTATAGAAAATTTATGAGAGGTTTTAGTCAGATTTGTGCACCAATTATTGAGACAATCAAAGAGACTAATCATCCATTCAAGTGGACAAAAGCAGCAAACGGAAATTTTAAGTTGCTAAAGAAGAAAATCACAGAGAAACCAATTTTAGCTTTACCTAATTTTGAGAAAGTTTTTCAAGTTGAAACTAATGCTAGTGGAGTTGCAATTGGAGGATTTTTGAGTAAGGAATAGAGACCAATAGCTTACTTTAGTGAGAAACTAAATGAAGCTAAGAAGAAGTATTCTTCTTATTATAAAGAGTTATATGCTATTGTGCAAGCTTTAAAAAAATGGAGACATTATTTGCTACCAAAGGAGTTTGTATTATATTCTGACAATCATGCATTGCAGTTCATAAACAACCAACCAAAATTTAACCAAAAACATGCCAAATGGGTAGAGTTTTTACAGAGTTTCACTTTTGTGATAAAGCACACAAGTGGTAAGTTGAACAAAATTGTTGATGCTTTAAGCAAGGTAAATTTCATTGTGCAAGAATGACGGTTGATATGTATAAAGACGATGCAGAATTCAAAGTTATTTATGCAGTTGTACAAAATCCAATAATTCATAATAGAAATCAATGGTTAGATTACCTTATCCAAGGAGGTTTATTATTTAAAGGTAACAAATTATGCATTCCCAAATGTTATATGAGGGAAAACATAATCAAGGAGAAACATAGTGGAGGATTATCTAGTCACTTTGGACAAGACAAAACCTTTGCACAGGTAAATGCTTTTTACTATTGGCCAAAGATGCAAACTGATGTTAAGCGATTTGTTGAGAAGTGCAGGATATGTCAGCATGCTAAAGGGAGAAGCCAAAATACATGATTGTACTAGCCATTGCCAATACCAGATTGACCATGGGATGCAGTTAGTATGGATTTTGTTTTAGGGTTCCCTAGAACTCGAAGAGGGAATGATTCCATTTATGTTGTGGTAGATAGATTTTCCAAGATGGCACATTTCATTGCATGTAAAAAGATTAGTGATGCAACACATATTGCTAATATTTTTTATTTTATTTTATTTTATTTATTTATTTTATTTTATTTTTATTTTTATTTATTTTATTTTATTTTATTTTTATTTTATTTTATTTATTTATTTATTTATTTTTATTTATTTTATTTTTATTTTTTTTAGAAGTTGTAAGGTTACATGGATTGCCTATAAGTATTGTGTCTGATAGGGATACAAAGTTTGTTGGGCATTTCTGGAGCTCTTTGGAAGAAACTAGGTGCCAACCTTAATTTCAGTTCAACATATCACTGTCAAACAGATGGACAGACCGAAGTAGTAAACAAAAGCTTGGGAAACATATTGAGAAGTTTAGTGTATAGTAATCCTAAGCAGTGGGATTAGCACTTGCTCAAGCTGAGTTTGCTTATAATGACACTCCAAACCGAGGTATTGGGATGACTCCATTTCAAACTGTTTTTGGAATGAATCCAAGCGGTGTATATGAACTCATAAATTTGGGTAAATAGGAGACAAGAAGTGCAAAAGCTGAAGAGTTTGTAGAGCAGATGTAGAGACTACAAGAAGATGTCAAAGATAGATTACAGGAAAGCAGTGGCAAATACAAACAGAGAGTTGATATGAAGAGGAGAGAAAAAAATTTCCAAGTGGGAGATCTAGTGATGGTATACTTGTGAAAGGAAAGATTTCCTGTTGGGACTTATAATAAACTAAAGATGAAAAAGATAAGACCATGCAAAATTGTGAGGAAGTTTTCAACTAATGCATATGAAATTGAATTTCCAGAAGGAATTGAAATATCACCTATTTTCAATGTTGCAGATTTGTATCCCTACAAAGAGACAGAGTCAGAGCTATAGAAGGAACCTACAGAAGATGAAGTTCAAACTTTAAACTGGGAAGAACAAATGCCAAAGAAGGTCAAGAAAGAAGTGGAAGCTGTTTTGGAGAAAAGTGTATCCAAAAGAACCATAGGACAAGTTTATTTTTAGTATCTAGTTAAATGGAAGGGACAACCAGTGGAGGATGCTAGTTGGATAACAACAGCAAAGTTGCAGAAGTATGGAGTAAACCCTGAAAGTCTGAGGGATGATTCTTTTCTTCCCCGGGAGTTTGATGCAGGAGCATATAGACTTAGCTAGCAATGTGATTGTATGTTCACATGTTGTCGCTAAAATGAGATGAATTTCATTGACCTGAGTGGTCAAAGTCAATTTTAGCAGAGAGGGTTGGACCTCTCGAAAATGATCTTTACTTCATTATTGTAATAATTAGAATATTTTATTTTTTAGACTAAGTGATAAGTTGTTAGTATAGGTGTGTAAAAGAGCTTGAGAATAGAGATTTAATTGTTATATTGATTAAAATAGGGATCGAGTTGTTAATGCAGTTAGGATAGGATTTGATTCATAAAAGAGAAAAAGAATGTAATGATAAAGATGAGATGATTGAGAACAGAGTGTGTAAGTGAGAGTTTTGAGTGACAGAAATAGGGTTTGAGATAGAACAGAGGTCAGGAAACCATTGTAATCGGGCCGAGAGGGCCAAGACTTTGTAATTTAAATTTTATTAAATAAAGGATTAAGTGTGGTGTTGCGTGTTAATCCTGGTGCAAAATTTCACTTATATATCTATATCGGCGTTCTGGACCCTAATCGGGTATTTTCCTCTGTTTAAACATTTTAATTATAAATCACAGTTGTTTATGTGTTTTATCTTCAATCATTGCTGATTCGTGTTTAAGGTTAATATTGGGGCTAAATTGCTAAACCTTACTTAAAGCATCTTTCTTAAAGTTAAGTAATAAGCACGTGGGTTGTATTTGATGAGTGGGAAGCGGTATCTCGTACGCTCAAAAAGTGGTAAGTAGTATTGTTCCAAGTCCACGCGATTAGCCTTAGCACTCGACACGTAGCACGCCAAAACAACTTTTCTCACGTGCTCTCAATTTGATAACGACCGTGCTAGAGTCCGCGCGAGATTGCGCGATGACCGTTGGATCAAGTGGGGTCAATTGACGGTGGTGATCGTCCAGCTAGTTGGCGTGTGATATGATGTGATAGCCATTGGATATGGAAAAGTGAAATTGATGGTGCAGAAGGAAGTGCTCGCTTATGAAGAAATGTTAAGTGGGACCGGTGGTGATTAGAAGGAATAGCGAGACCCTCAGGGAAAAAAAGCCACTTATAGAATCCGTTTAAGTAAAGCAGATTGGTTATAAAGTTAACCATTAGTTTATTTTCCGACTACAACCACATTTAGTTTACCTCCTGCATCATCTAATAATGCAATTTCTAACAAGCTTTTGATCTCTTGTTGTTTACAATGCAAATAAAAAACTATTTGTGTTTAGTGAGACTTTTTGGAAGCTTTTCTGGTGGGATTTTCTGGTTCAATTTCTCTAAAATCCAGCAAGAATTTATTGAAATCACAAGTTTGATGGGTAACCCCTACACAATCGAAGTTCCCTAAGGATTTTTCAGGGTGTTGAATCCGTATCTACAGTAAAAAAAAATCAAGATTTCACCTTAATTTTTTTTCCGTCAAATTCCAGCACTAGAAAGTCCAAAAGGTCGCATTGAAGACAACAACCTAAAAAACCCTTGAGGTGGTCAAAATTTCCAAATTAAACAACTTAAAGTTATGATTCTTAAAAACCTTTTCTGGATTTTGGACAAAATTACCAGAGGAAGTGCTCGTAAAATGGCCATTTTGTTGATTAATTAAACTACACGCTCCCAACCTATGTTGACACTTGTCAGGGAATATTTTTAATGTTTAATAATGAATGAATTATAAAGTATATAAATGTTGTTCGTATATTCTAAAATTTGTTTCAATTACTAAATTTTAAATAATTTTTATCCCAAGCTTGTTAAACACAGTACATTATTTTTAATTATTTGATTATTAACATTATGTTACTATTAGGGGGTTTACGCAGTGCATTATATTACATATCATTTTTGGGATTCAACTGTGTTAAGTAAGTCATTCACGTATGACCATTTCCATGAGAGGTAGTCATAACTGACTAATTTCTCATGATCTTTTGAATAGTTCACTTAGCACTCATTGCGTCGGGTGATGCTCACAGGGGTGAAGAAGTGGGATTGAAACTAGTGAAATGAATCACATAGCATCAATCATCACTTCCGGGGCTTGCACCCCGTAACCAGGACTTCCTGGGAGGTCACCCTTCCCTGATTTCCTTTGGCTCAAGCACGCTTAATTGTGGAGTTTTCCCCACAATCAAGTCCACTTAGCTTGTTACCCCATTTGCAAAACCTTAGCAAGTATTGTGCCTCATGAACCATTTAAGAAGAGATCCCTTCACTCTTTTTGAATTTAAGTATTAGGGGGTTTATGCAGTGCATTATATTAGGGGGTTGCCAAGTGCAAGCCTCGGAAGTGATGATTGACGCTATGTGGTTCATTTCACTAGTTTCAATCCCACTTCTTCATCCCTCTGAGCATCACCCGACGCAATGAGTGTTAAGTGAACTATTCAAAAGCTCATGAGAAATTAGTCAGTTACGACTACCTCTCATGGAAATGGTCATACGTGAATTACTTACTTAACGCAGTTGAATCCCAAAAATGATATCTAATATAATGCACTGCGTCAACCCCCTAATACTTAAATTCAAAAAGAGTGAAGGGATCTCTTCTTGAATGGTTCATGAGGCACAATACTTGCTAAGGTTTTGAAAATGGGGTAGCAAGCTAAGTGGGCTTGATTATGAGGAAAAATCCAGAGTTAAGCGCGCTTGAGCCAGAGGTGATCTGGGATGGGTGACCTCCCAGGAAGTCCTGGTTATCGGGTGCAAGCCCTGGAAGTGATGATTGATGCTATGTGATTCATTTCACTAGTTTCAATCCCACTTCTTCACCCCTGTGAGCATCACCCGACGCAATGAGTGCTAAGTGAACTATTCAAAAGATCATGAGAAATTAGTCAGTTACAACTACCTCGCATGGAAATGGTCATACGTGAATGACTTACTTAACACAGTTGAATCCCAAAAATGATATCTGATATTATGTTGCTAGTTATTGTTTTTATTATTAAATTTGTATATATAGTAAAAAAATAAATAGATAAATACTTTAATATTTTCATAATATGTAAGTTAATATTATTGATGTTATCATGTTAACCCATTATCTTATTATCCCAATCCCAGGTCCACTAACACCTAACCCTTAACTTACTAACTCCTTAATTCATTAATGTCTTTTAACCAACAAGCCATTAAACTCCTACCCTTTAAACCCTTATTCTATAGCCCCATAAATGTAAATTAAAGATGAATCATTAACCCACCACCAAACCATTAAACCCCTAGGATTTGACATAACAACCCTATAAATGTAAATTAAAGATGAATCATTAACTCACAACCAAGTCATCATTAGACACTTTGCCTTTGCCACAATAGCCCCATAATTGTAATTTAAAAAGGAATCATTAACCTACTATCATGAACCTTTTAACACTTAATTCATTTCCCCTTAAATGAGTAATCCAAAATTTAACTTGTCTGCTAACTCCCTTAGCCATTGACAAACACCCCTTTTGCCCATTAATCCACTAACTGACAATCTCCCTAATCACTAATCAGCCAACTAATTAGTGTACTCTAATCACTACCCAATAACTCTAACTACTATATTTGATCATGATTAAATATAATTAAACATGATAAATTATAGCTATTAAACCTATTTACTCATTACGCTCATTTAATATGAAAATATATATTTTTTAAATTTAATTATAATTAAATACATCAGGAATCCACTTGACAAACCCATGAAAATATAAAATAAATATAAATATAAAATCTCAACCCATAAAATGTAAAATAAATATAAATATAAAATTCTATATTGAGTCCGGTATGCATCTCACTTAACAAGCTTGTAAAAATATAAAATAAATATAAATAAAAAAATCCATATTCAAATCCTCAAAATGTCTAACCCTAATCGTATTTTGACAATTCAAATCCTCAAAATGTCTAACCCTAATCGTATTTTGACAAGTGCTACGTAGTAGCTAGTACTTGTCGCTCAGTTTAAATATAAGGAAATTGAAATTTAGATTGTTGAAAGGTAAAACTGTTATAAAACTATATAACTTTATTTAATGATAGGTTTAAGTTAGGGAATCATTTTTTTATCAACAACTAAATTAATATATCCATTGACCCAATTTTTGGGAAAAAATAATATATCCATTGATGTTGAGATTGGTGAGTTTGTTTTGTGCTCACTGTTGTAATTAATAAAAATGGAACAAAAATCAAAATCTTTATGAATTTTGTTGAGTTTCTAAATTTATTAATTCTCTATCATTTAAAAAAAATAATTTAATAATAATATTTAAAAAAAAATTAGTAACAATGTTTATTGAATAGTTTATATTTTAATTTTGAATTAAAATCATTATTATTTAAATAAATCTATTCAATATATTTAAAAATATCAAAACACTTAACTTATACAATTTTAACAATTAAAAAATTATTTTAATATTTTATTATAAAATTTAAATTTAATAAAAATCTTTACATACAATCTTCATATATTCACACTTAAAAAATAAATAGTATATTGTAAACTATAAACAAAATATAATGTAATAAGATAATCAAATGTAATTGGGCTAAGATAAATAAAGGATATTTGAATTTAATAAGGCATGTGAATAAAGAATATGTGGAATTACTTCAATCGGATGAAAAAAGTTTATAAAATTAGGTAAATATATAAATTTTCAAAAAATTTACAAACTAGTTATTAGTTGTGAACCTCAGAGGTTTAAGTTGTCTAAAACCAATTTGTATTCCAAATAACAAAAATCTCTTTTAAAATTACCTTTGCTAAAAAAAATACCAATTTATATTCCAAATAACAAAACTCCCCTTTAAAATTATCCTTCCGAAAAAAACAAGGGAAAAAAATCATTGGGAAAAAAATTATCTCTGAATTAGAGGCCAGAGAGGGGGGAATTAAGCCGAGAATTAAGTCGATCCCTGGATCCTCTGATCTTGAATAAAATGCAGTCACATGCAAGAGAGAAGGGCATATTTGACGGTCTTAAAATTGCCCAACCAATTGTAACACCCCAAGATGCATACAAATTACTGTAGTTACTAAGTTTGATCTTTACCATTTATTACTTTAGTTTTCTTACCTTATGATGTTAAATAATAAATGACTGAGGCTGGAAGGCCAAGAAACATATATTTGGTTACCTAGATTATTGGTAATTAGGAGTCCAGGTATTTTAACAAAAATAGAAACTATTTACATTAATTAAAAGAAATAGTTACCAAAAGACAGTTACCCATATGCCTTGAAGGGAGATTTAGATGGGGGAAAGAATCCAAGAGATATCCTAGAGTTGGGTGGAATAAACTAGTGGGAGAATGCTCAAGAACAGTAGTAAAGAGTACAGGACTTGAGGCGGGATAGGAGTCTAGATGCCCAAGGTACTTGACTGTGGTTGGAATTATTATAACTGTGAACAGAAGAAAGTGCTTAGGGGATGGTCTGGATGTAATTTCCAGGCTCACGGGTGGGAGGAGAGACTTTCTAGAAAATATTGAATATTACAATTTGCTAATATTGAATAGATAAGCGGCTGGGAGGAGAGACATTCCATAAAAGATTGAATATTACAGTTTGCTAATATTGAATAGATAAGTATCATAGTAAGATCCATTACAAGTTAATGCTAGACTGTGGAAAATCATGTAAATGACAAAATAGAACTGTTCATTACCAATTAATGTTGGAAGAATTTCTTAAATGAAAGAACAACTAGGAAAATAAATTCTTTGAAAAATGCATTATAACAGAGAATAGAAATTACCAGATTCACAATGCAAACAGTAGACAGTATGTTATGGCAAAAAAGGGAAGATAGCAGGTAATACTAGTAAAGTAAGGAGAAATAACTTCATACAATAGTTAAATATGCATGCGTTCTTAAAGTATTAAGAATATTTTATGTGCAGTGGGACAATCTGTATGAAACATTATATGATTACTGAAGAATCTATCTATTTATTTTGTTATAGAGTCGAATATAAACTGAGCAATGTACCGCAAACCATTATAGGGTAATTCTAGCTTATTCATTGTAAAAATAATATGAAAAGGAAATGTTCTAGAAATGTTGAACGGATACGTGAAATACTACATGACTACTGTAGAGCTGAAAAGCAAGCCCACATAGAAGTAATCTAGGTGACTTATTGTATAAAAATTCTTAAAAGAATCATTCTGAAAATGTCAAATGAACTAAGATAAACTCGCTAACTTCTAATACCTTGAGCATTGAATCAGTGGTAATATCGGCATACAATTAAATCAGAGATGAAATGATCCGGATTTAAACAGGAACGCAACAAATTATAGAGATAACCATAAACACAAAGATGCAGCGGAAATAATACTTCATTTCATTAATATAAAATAATGAGATATGCTTACAAATAGAAAATGGAAATAAGTAGCTAGGGCGATGGTAGCTTATCTCTGAGAAGAGATGTGGTGGCTACATGCCTCTGAACTCTGTTACAATGAGGCTTGAAGGCCTATTTATTGTTGAGAAACAATGGAAAACCGTAAACATCCAAAACCCTAACCCTAGAAGATGAAACGCCAAACTGTGGGCCCTGTTTGGGTAAATTGGTACATCAACTTCCAGGGGTCGTAACTTTGGCATACGATCTCCGTTTGACGCGTACAATATCTCGTTAGAAATATCTATCCAAGAACTACATCTTTGGGAAGAACAACATTGATCCATGGATGCATGTTGCTCCCAGTTTTCCCAAAAAACGTCGTTTAGGGCCTTAAAACGGCTTTGGAAGTTCAGGACCCGAAAAACTGCTAAAAATAGTAAACTTTGCTATAATTAAGGAAACTAAAAAGCTGAAAGAAACCATGGTGGGGGTCCAAGTGGACTTGGCGGGTGGCCACCAATATCCACCTGGATCATTCCTCCACCCTTAGGAATAAATGGTCCCCATTGCGTTGAGTTCCTCCATGAGATGAGGAAACTTTTGTTGAACTTGGTCCCTGGTGAGCCACTTGCCTTGGTGAAGGAGTTGGCCTGCTTTGACAACTCGATACAGTTGGATTTTCCGTTGGCGAGTGTGCTTGATCTGTGTGTCCATGATCCAATTAGTTGTAGCTTATTCCATGCAATCTGGATTTAACTCTGTGGGTGTAAGTTGTTTTGCAATGTCGGATGTGTCTAGTAATGGTGGAAAGTATGGCTGAAGGCAGTCCACATTGAACACTGGGGGCAAGCCAAGGAATGGGGGAATGCTGAGCTCAAATGAATTATCTCCCATAGCCTTGGTAATGGTGTAAGGACCATATCGGTGTGGTCTGAGTTTCCGATAGGCTCCGGTAAGGCATTCCTTTTGCAAATGCAACCAGACTTTGTTGCCCACCTAAAACTTGTGTAGCACCCGATGTTGATCATGTCAGTGCTTGTACTTGGCACTCGATTTCTCCAGAATGTCATGGACTTGCTGGCGAATATGTTGGATGTGCTTAATGAAGCTGTTTGCCTTATTTGTTTCAGACTTGACATGAGCTGAATCTGAGTGAGTAGCTGCAAATGGCATGGCCACATCAATGGGACATAGTGGCTGGAATCCCAAGCCCACCTGAAAAGGGCTATGGCCAGTCGAGCTGTGGAGAGCCCGGTTGTAGCTATGTTGAACATAGGGGAGGCTCTTGTCCCATGTGTGTGGATGCTTTGAGTTGTACATGCATAGAATGTGTACAATCATCCAGTTGACAACCTTTGTCTGGCCATCAGTTTGAGGATGGAAGGTTGTGGACTTAGTGAGTTTGGTGTCCAGCATCAACCAGAGACTGGACCAAAATGTACTGAGGAACCTGCTGTCCCAATATGAGATGATAGACTATGGGATCCCAAAGTGTACCCACACTCATTCAAAGAATATTTTAGCAATGGCTTCTGCTGTGATATTGTTCTTGCAAGCCGCCATAATGGCCATCTTCGAGAACCTGTAGACGACCACAAAAACACAGTCGTTTCCATGCTTAGTGGAAGGAAGGCTTGACATGTAATCCATGGAGATGGATTCCCAAGATCGACTAGGGGTAGGCAACAGGGTATAAAGACCTTGCTTCTTGACTGTTGGTTTGGAAATGTCGCAGGAAATGCATGATCTGATGTACTTCCCGACATCTTGTCGAAGATTCTGCCAATAGAAATACTTCTGCAGTACTGCCACCGTTTTCTTGACCCCGAAATGCCCAGTAGCCCAACTATAGTGTGCTTTCCAAATCACCCTGGCACGCTCGCTTGAAGGAACACAAAGGTGACCCAGGTGGCATAACAGGGCATCCTGGAGGTGAAAATCTGGAACATGCCGATCCTCGAAGAGTGTCTGGAATGTGTGGCCAAATTCTGGGTCGCTTTTGTAGAGAAGTGGCCAATCAGAAGTCTCGTGCCCACAAGAGTTGAGCACGGTGGTTAATGACATGATCGGTGGTCGACTGAGGCAATCTGAAACATTATTGGTGCTACCCTTCTTATACTTGATATTTAAATGAAACTGTTGCAGGTATGTGGACCACTTCTGATGGTGATCATTCTGCAATTTCCCTTGGGTCTATATGAACTGGAGGGGTTGGTGGTTTGTGTGGATGACCGTTTCCTTCCCCAAACTGTAATGTTTCCATTTTCGGTAGGCCTGCACAATGGAATACATATCTTTGTCATAAGTGGGATACTTCCAAACTGTGTTTGAAAGTGTCTCACTATGATATGCCACTGGATGCCCGTGTTGAGTAAGGATTGCCCCAATATCATAGTCAGAGGCATTCGTCTCGACCTCAAATGGTTGTTTCAAGTCTGGCAATGCGAGCACTGGTGCTGAGCAGAGGCGATCTTTCAACTCTGTGAATGCCTTCTGTTGAGATTCAGACCAAAAATATTTTTCTTTTGCTCGTCCCTTGGTGACTTGACTCAAGGGCCAAGTGATATGAGAAAATCCCAACACGAACTTGCGGTAGAAGTTGGCAAGACCTAGAAAGCTACGGAGCTCCATTAGAGTGGTTGAAGAGATCCAATCTCAAATGACTTGGATCTTGGTTGGATCCACATGCACCCCCTGTTCATCAATAGTGTATCCCAGATACTGAACTTGGGTCATGCCAAAAGTGCATTTCTCCAAATTGGCACATAACTTGTGTTGCCGCAGTGTTTGGAGAACCTGTTGGATGTGGTGGAGGTGCTCTTCCCAACTTTGGCTAAAGATCAGGATGTCATCCAAGTATACCACTACAAATGAGTTGGTGAATGGCTGCAAGATGTCATCCATTAGCCTCATGAAGGTTGCAGGAGCATTTGTCAATCCGAAAGGCATAACTAACCATTCGAAAAGGCCCTCCTTGGTTTTGAAGGCATTCTTCCACACATTGGAGGGTTCGACTGGTACCTGGTGATATCCTGACTTCAAATCGATCTTGCTGAAATATTTTTCCCCCTTCAATTGGTCTAGGAGGTCAACAATCCATGGGATCGGGTACCTATTATGGACAGTGATCATGTTCAATGCCCGATAGCCAATATAGAGTCTCCAAGTCTCATCCTTCTTCTGTACCAACACGATTAGGCTCCCACAGGGCGATGAACTCGGACGAATGTGACCTTTCTGTAGCAACTCCTGAATCTACCTCTTGATTTCATCGTTCTCCAGAATGGAGTGCCGATAGATTGGTCCATTGGGAAGCGGCGCACTTGGGGTTAGATTGATGGAGTGCTTGACCTGAAAATGTAGAGGAACCCCTGCGAGGGAGGTGAAGATGTCCTCATGCTACTCCACGACCTTCTCCATCTGTAGTTGTCGTGCAGAGGGGCCCTGTCTGGAGTTCGTGGCCACCCTCTTCTTCTTTCCTTGAGGGCGTATCATCAGGAAAACTAATTTCCCGGTTTTGGAAATGAGATTATTGCATTGTTTTGTAGTAACCAAAGAGATGGGGGTAGACGGTGCTACCTCCGGTATCATGTACAACTTATTTCCCAAAGTAATAATAAAAGCACGGGGCCTTGATTCATTCACAACATGTCGCTTCCAAAAGTATGGTTGTCCTAATAATACATCACAAACTTCAAGGGGAGAAATGTCACACAATACCTCATTCATGAAGGGCTTGATGTTGTATGGAAAGCAACACTGCTGGCTGACTCGAAGATCCTGTCCTTGGTGAAGCCACTCGATGGTGTACGGTTATGGATGTGCCGTGGTCGGTAAGCCCAGATGACCTCTCGAAATGAGGTTCTTTTGGCTCTCATTGTCAACAATGAACTGTAGTGGGGATCCCTTTACCCACATCTGGGAGTGGAAGAGACACTCCTCCTCCTCTGGATCTTTAGGTTCCTCTTTCTGGATTTTCATGGTGGAAATAGTGGCGTTGGGCTCTGCATCGATAATTTACTTCCCTTTGTCATTCCCCTTATCAAGTTCTAAATCAGAGTCGGAACATGCATCGGATACTAAAACCTTTAGCTCAGCCACCAGTGACTGCTTGGCCCGACACTCACTTGTGTTGTGAGTGGAGCTCTTATGGAACTCACACCATTTTCCTGTGTCCTTCTTCAGCTTCGTAGCGCTGTTCTTTGCATGCAGCTTTGGCGGATTGTATTGGGCCACCCCGCCTTGGCTTTGTCCTTTGTTCTGCGGTTTGGGGGCACCTTTCCCTTGCTTTGGATTCGCAGATCCAAAGTCTCGCTTCTTCTATTTAATCCTTTTCTCATCCTTGACAACATATCGGTATGCCGTGCCGAGCGAGGAGATGTTCAGGAATTCTATTTCTTCCTGGATGTACTTGTGCAGGCAGCCATGATATTTGAGTATCAAATGCTATTCTGAATCCTTGATACCCAACTTTGTGCGAAGGGTATGGAAAATATTGGTAAACTCCAGCATGTCTTGGTCCCTTCCCTGCCGCAGCGTGGTCCACTTTATGTATTGATCCTCATAGCTTCCGACAGGGTAGTACTGCTCCTTGATGGCATCCCGGAATGAATTCCAGGTGGGTGCGGCTGAAAATAGTGAGCTGATACTTTCATCCTTCTGCTCGCAGTAGGTTTCCCACCAGTCCTTGACGTGGAGGGCTGCTTTGAGAAGAGCGAAAATAATCTTTTCCCGACTGGAAAGATCATGAACAGAAAAATAACCCTCTAGCAGATTTAACCAATTATCAACGACATATGCATCTATTTGACCCTCGAATATGGGGATTTCAAAATTAACTTGTACCTTAAATGGTGTGGCGTTTCTAGAGTAGCTGTGGGAAGCCAGTGTGTCCCCCTTGGGTAGCCGCTGAAGGATCCGGGAAAAGTTGTCCATCATCGTGTTCCTTTGTCGCTTGAGGGATTCTTTGAGAAATATTTTGATAGGATCTCCTGCCCCCTCGTCTTTCTTTTCATCTGCCATGGGAGGCCATCAAATTTTATGAGGCTGGACTTGCAAAGGTTCGACCAGTTCAAGCCCTAACTCCTTATATCCCGACCTCGTTGGGGACATGAAAAGAAAAATAGAGAAAAGGTAGACCGCTCTGATACCACTGATCCGGATTTAAACCAGGACACAACAAATTATAGAGATAACCATAAACACAAAGATGCGGTGGAAATAATACTTCATTTCATTAATGTAAAATACTCTAATATGCTTGCAAACAGAAAATGGAAATAAGCAGCTAGGGCGATCGTAGCTTATCTCTGAGAAGAGATGTGGTGGCTACATGCCTCTTAACTTTGTTACAATGAGGCTTGAAGGCATGTTTATTGTTGAGAAACAATGGAAAATGCTAAACATCCAAAAACATAACCCTAGAAGATGAAATGCCAAAGTGTGGACCTCGTTTGGGTAAATTGGTACATCAACTTCCCGGGGTCGTAACTTTGGCATATGATCTCCGTTTGATGCGTACAATATCTCGTTAGAAAGATCTATCCAAGAACTACATCTTTAGGAAGAAAAACATTAGGAAATGGACCCATGTTGCTCCCAGTTTTCCCAAAAAACGTCGTTTATGGCCTCAAAACGGCTCCGAAACTTTAGGACCCAAAAAATTGCTAAAAATAGTAAATTGTACTACAACTAAGGAAACTGAAAAGATGAAAGAAACCATGGTGGGGGTCCAAGTGGACTTGGCGGGTGGCCACCAATATCCACCTGGATCATGAAACAAATACATTGTCATTCAAATGAGACGCACTGAGTTTGACTAAATACATTCACTATAATAATAACTTAAAGAAAGAGTACCACATTTCAGAACGGATCAACCACCTGAATATAATGACATGAATCAAAACCCCTAAAATGCCATCCAGTGTATAATTTAACTCAACAATGTTTAAGTAGAGAAACTATCCACAAAAAGCCTCTCAATTGAACAAGTGCTGAATGTTCAAAAAATTACATGTGTCGTGCACAATAATTGGCTACTCTGTTTTAAAGTTAATTAAATTAAAAATCGAAACCATAAGCAACTGTCGGCGGAAAGCTCGGCTTGGAGCATAGCCTCTATCGTTGAGTAGTCAATAATTTGTAACTAAATATTCATGCACCTGAGGTAAGATTTTCCAACTTGGAAGTGACCATGGAAGCTGTAAGCTCCTAAACCTTTAAGGGATGCATTCCAAGCTTGAGTGAACTTGACATATAAGGGAAAATACCTGTATACAGCTGCAAACAACCATGGAATCAGTAATGAGTTTAACCCTGCGAGATTTATAACATGCACGATGTCGGAAAGAGGGTCATTCTTACCTGGAATTGGAGGGTTTCTGCATTAAGCAACCTTCCTGCAACACAATACACTTCATCATTTAGCCGACACTGAATAGAGAGACTATAAATACTCGAAAGAGAACCTGTTGGTTTGTGTGCTTACCTCCCGAAAAGGATTGTCGGAGCAAAGCCTCTTCCACAACATTAGCAGACCATCAAGCCACCCTAAATAGTGGCGACAATCATTCAAACTCGACAATGGGTGGAGGAACAATGCAGAAGACAAACACAGATAATGAAAATAATCAAAACCACATAAAGTTAAGTTCTTGGGGTTACCCGCGTTCATATGGCTAACAATAACCTCCATGGAAAATAGCAGAAGGACCCGACGCTGGCCGAAATCCTCACCAGAAAAATTGGTTGTAGAGAAGCAAGATGCTAAGGACCGAGAAGTCGCAAGGAGCATGCCCATAATTAATGCTGCTCTGGATGATCATCAAAGAATATCAGCCCACCATGATTGAGTGTGATGGTATGATTGCTAAGCAACGTGTCTCTATTTTATTTGATCCTGGTGCTAGCATAAGCTATGTTAGTCCTAAGGTGCTAGAAAAGTGTCAACTGCAGAGCAGTAAGTTTCCAATATCATGGCTAGTTCAATTAGCCACAGGGACAAAAGGAAGGGTAATTGCAAAAACAAAATTTTGTCCCATAACAATTTCAGGGCAACCCATTTATGTTGACCTTAATATCCTTCCTTTGGGTTCTTATGATATTTTAATCGAGATGGATTGGTTGGGAAAATGCTGGTCCATAGTGGATTGCAAACAGAAAACTGTCAGTTTTATTGTTGAAATAATCCAAAGGAAGGAACTCCAAGGAATTAAAACCAATATCAAGTTACGTCCTATCACTGCTAGTTAGCTAGGAAAATGTATTAGGAAAGGCTGTCAAATATATGTTGTTCAAGTGAGGTTTACAAACACCAAGAATAAGATTACCTCTTTGGAAAACATTCCTGTCATTCAGGAATTTGTTGATGTATTTCCTGAATCCATTCCAAGATTACCACTAAAGCGTGATATTGATTTCACCATAGAACTAATTCCGGGTGCAACCCCTATATCCAGGGCCCCTTATCGCATGAGTATACCTGAGTTAACAGAACTCAAAATGCAGCTTCAGGAGCTTCTAGACAAAAAGTATATCTGCCCCAGTGTGTCCCCTTAGGAAGCCCCCATACTGTTTGTACATAAAAAAGACGGGACCCTGAGATTATGCATCGATTATTGCCAATTAAATAAACTGACCTTCAAGAATAAATATCCTCTACCACGCATCGATGATCTATTTGATTAGGTGCAAGGAGCTAAAGTATTCTAAAAAATCGACTTAAGATTCGGCTACCATCAAATAAGGATAAAGGAGGACATTTACAAGACTGCATTCTATACTCGTTATGGTCATTATCAGTTCGTGGTGTTGCCATTTGGCCTCACAAATGCCCCAGCCACCTTTATGAGTCTAATGAATGGTATTTTCCAGCCCTACCTTGATAATTTTGTACTGATTTTAATTGATGAAATTCTAATATACTCTAAGAATCAGGACGAGCACAAAGAACATCTGAGAATAATATTGTAAACTTTGCGGGAAAATTAGTTATATGCTAAATTCAACAAGTGTGACTTTTTCAAAGATCAAATTCAATACTTAGGTCACGTTATATCAACAGATGGAATAGCAGTAGACCCGGAAAAGATCAAAACCATCATGGAATGGATAGCTCCAAAGAATGTCGTTGATATTAGATCATTCCCGTGTTTGGCCGGGTATTACCGTTGGTTTATCGAGGGATTTTAAAAAATCACCTTCCCAATGACCTCTTCACAGAAAAAGGACGCTCTTTCCAATGGATAGCCGAGTGTCAGCGAAGCTTTGAAAGACTAAAACACCTGCTTACCATTGCACCTGTGTTAAAGGTAGAAGATTCAGAAAAGTCATTTGTAGTTTGCATGAATGCAAGTAAAGAAGGTGTTGGCGGAGTGCTGACACAAGAAGGAAAGGTCATTTCTTACGAGTCACGGAAGCTAAAGGAGTATGAACAACGATATTCTGCTTATGACCTTGAATTGACAGTGGTAGTGCATGCACTTAAAATTTGGCGACACTACCTGTTGGGGAAGAAATTTATGTTGTTAACGGATCATAGCAGCCTTACAAATTTCTTCAACTAGTCTAGCTTAAATGCTCGATAGGCTAGATGGAAAACATTTTTAAGTGAGTTTGATTTCGAAATGAAACATCTTAAAGGGAAGGAAAATCGAGTGGCTAACGCTTTGACAAAAAATTACATTTTATTTATGAGGTCCAAATGAGTCAAGTATGCTCCAATATTCCTGAAATCATAAAGGGAGCATCTATCAAAGATCCAGAGTACACTTTCCTTTGGCAACAGACAAAGGAAGCTCTACTGAAAAAGGAAAAATCAAATTTCGGAATAAATTCCGACAGCCTCCGTACTTTTAAGGACAGAATTTATGTTCCTAACCAAAACTCAGTTAAACCATTGATATTGGATGAGTTTCATAGGAAACCATGTGATGGCCACCCCGGTTACCAGAAATTATTTTCAGCCATTAAGAAAGGGTATTTTTGGCTCGGGTTAAGGAACAATGTTACTGAGTACTTGTCCAAATGTCTAGAGTGTCGGCTGGTGAAGGCAGAACATCAGCATCCCGCGGGGTTGTTACAACCATTACCCATTCCAGAATGAAAATGGGAGACCATATCTCTAGACTCCATCACTGGCTTACCTCACACCAGGAAGCAGCATGACTCAATTATGGTGGTAGTAGACAAATTAAGCAAACCTTCTCACTTCATACCTATGAAATCCACTTACAGAATTGTGGAAATTGTAGACATTTTATGAGGGAAATTTTTTTTCTACATGGAATACCCAAGGTGGTGATTTCCGATAGGGATGTAAAATTTACATCCACATTCTAGAAAAGTCTCTTTTTAGGATTAGGTACTTAGATCCAATTTAGTACTGCCTACCATCCTCAAATGGATAGACAAACCGAATGGGTAAATCAAGTGCTGGAGGACATGCTACGCATGTTTGTGATGCAGCAGCCACATAAGTGGGAAGACTATCTCCACCTAGTGGAATTTGTGTATAATAATGGACATCATGAATCACTGGGCATGAGCCCCTTTGAAGTGTTGTATGGAAGAAAGTGCAGGGTACCCATAGATTGGAATAATCCAATTAATAATGTGGAATTGGGTCTTGATATGCTAGAATAAATGGAAGAGACTATGAAGAAGGTTCAACAAAATCTAAGGGTTGCCCAAGGTAGGAAAAAAGTGTATGCAGATAAAAAGAGGACATACAGAGAATTTCAGCCAAGAGATCACGTATATTTAAGAGTAAAACCTCGGAAAAGTTCCTTACAATGGAGGGGTTGTGCTAAGTTAACACCCTGGCACTGTGGACCTTTTCAAGTCTTGGAATGGATTGGGATAGTGGCCTATAAGCTTGCGTTAACAAGCCACATACGGGTCCACAATGTGTTCCACATGTCTTTGCCAAAAAAATGTGTACAATCCTTAGCATATCATTAACTGGGAAAATATTCAGGTAATCGGTTAAGTGAAAAATATGACTTTTGGATACACTATTTTGAAGAGGATGTAACTATGATTTGTTTTTGTGTAGGTCGAACCGGAAGGAGGGTTTCTGACAAAACCTCTTCGTATTCTCGATCGGAGACAAACCACATTTTGGAAGCGAGCCATCACCCAGGTTGAAGTGCAGTGGAAGCACTTTGGCTCGGATGAGGCCATTTAGGAAGAGGAGAAATCTATGCAGAAAGCTTATCCGACATTATTTTATGAAGATAGAAAGAACACTAGGGACGATGTTCCTCATATGGGGGGGGAGATGTAACACCCCAAGATGCATAAAAATTATTGTGGTTACTAAGTTTGATCTTTATGATTTATTACTTTAGTTTTCTTACCTCGTGATTTTAAATAATAAATGACTGAGGCTTAAGGCCAAGAAGCATATATTTGGTTACCTAGATTATTGGTAATTAGGAGTCCAGGTATTTTAACAAAAATAGAAACTGTTTACATTAATTAAAAGAAATAATTACCAAAAGATAGTTACCCATCTGCCCTGAAGGGAGATTTAGATGGGGGAAAAGAATCCAGAAGATATCCTAGAGCTGGGTGGAATAAACCAATGGGAGAATTCTCAAGAACAGTTAGTAAAGAGTACAGGACTTGAGGCGGGACAGGAGTCCAGAGGCCCAAGGTACTTGACTTTGGATGGAATTATTGTAACTGTGAACAGAAGAAAATTCTCGGGGGAGGGTCCGGACGTAATTTCCAGGTTCACGATTGGGAGGAGATACTTTCCAGAAAAGATTGAATATTACAGTTTGCTAATATTGATCATATAAGTATCATAGTAAGATCCATTACGAGTTAATGTTAGATTGTGGAAAATCATGTAAATGATAAAATAGAATTATTCATTACGAATTAATGCTGGAGGAATTTCTTAAATGAAAAAACAACTAGGAAAATAAATTCTTATAAAAATACATTATAAGAGAGAATAAAAATTCCCAGATTCGCAATGAAAATAGTAGACAGTATGTTATGGAAAAGCAAGGAAGATAACAGGTAATACTAGTAAAGTAAGGAGAAATAACTTCATACAATAGTTAAATATGCATGCGTTCTTAAAGTATTAAGAATATTTTCTTATTATGAGCAGCGAGACAATCTGTATGAAACATTATATGATTATTGAAGAAATTATTTATTTATTGTGCTATAGAGTTGAATATAAACTGAGCGATGTATTGCAAACCATTATAGGGTAATTCTAGCTTATTCATTGTAAAAATAATATTAAAAGGAAACATTCTGGAAATGCCAAACGGATACAAGAGTCACAATAGAAAATAAACCGCGTGAAATACTACAAGACTATTGTAGAGCTGAAAAGCAAGCCCTCATAGAAGTAATCTAGGTGACTTATTGTATAAACAATCCTTAAAAGAATCATTTTGAAAATGTCAAATGAACTAAGATAAACTCGCTAACTTATAATACCCTGAGCAATGAATTAGAGGTAATCTCAACCTACAATTAAATCAAAGATGAAACAACTACATTGTCATTCAAATGAGACACACTGAGTTTGACTAAATACATTCACTGTAATAATAACTTAAAGAAACAGTGCCACATTTCAGAATGGCTCAACAGCCTGAATATAACAACATGAATAAAAACCCCTAAAATGCCATCGAGTGTATAACTTAACTCAACAATGTTTAAACAGAGAAAATATCCACAAAAAACCTCTCAGTCGAACAAGTGCTGAATGTTCACAAAATTACATGTGTCGTGCACAGTAATTGGCTACTCTATTATACAGTTAATTAAATTAAAAACCAAAACCATAAGCAACTCTCGGCGGAAAGCTCGGCTCGATGCATAGCCTCTATCGTTGAGTAGTCAATCATTTGTAACTAAATATTCATGCACCTGAGGTAAGATGTTCCAACCTGGAAGTGACCATGGAAGCCGTAAGCTCCTAAACCTTTAAGGGATGCATTCCAAGCTTGAGTGAACTAGACAAATAGGGGAAAATACCTGCATACAGCTGCAAGCAACCATGGAATCAGTGATGAGTTTAACCCTGCGAGATTTATAACATGCACGATGCTGGAAAGAGGGTCATTCTTACCTGGAATTGGAGGGTTTTCGCATTGAGTAGCCTTCCTGCAACATAATACACTTCGTCATTGAGCCGACGCTGAATAGAGAGACTATAAATACTTGAAAGAGAACTTGTTGGTTTTGTGAGTAGAGCCTCTTTCGAAACAATAGCAGACCATCAAGCCACCCTGTACAGTGACGACAATCATTCAAACTCGACAACTAGTGGAGGACCAATCTAGAAGACGAACATAGACAATGAAAATAATCAAAACCATGTAAAGTCAAGCTGTTGGGGTTACCTACATTCATAGAGCTGATAATAACCTCCATGGAAAATAACAGAAGGACCTGGCACTAGCCGAAATCCTCACCAGACAAATTGGTTGCAAAGAAGCAAGATGCTAAGGGTTGAAGACAACAACTAATGGCACCCTCTGCTGGAAGTGGAAAAGTGGTTAGGGGGTTAAACCCTAAACCCTCCTCACTGTCGAGTTGCTCAGTCGTGATCGGATGGCATAGAATGGGACAAGTGTTAACTAGGATCAACACCAACTGGCGGAGGCATGTAGCGAATTCATCTACCCACGTGCCACGAGATTCAAAGTACATAGGCCATATAATCAAGGTCAGATCGCGAATGGCGAGCTCACCATGGGCCATGTGAAATTTAATTGCCATCAACCATATACACAACACTAAATGCGAGGTCGGATGTACATGCATTAAAACATTATATAAGTGTTGTCTAGTATATACGAGCTGAATTTAATTGCACATTAATAATTCATAAATCCTCATTATAAGATCCATTATTGAGGCTTGTATAGTCATGTAAATAAAAAAAAAAATTATATGTTCTGTCATATAAGGTTTTTATTTGTTACACCATTCTTTGGCGGTGTTAAAAGTGCCCAACCAAACACGAGAGCTTTCACTGGAATTTATGAATCAATCTTCTTTTCCCATGAATTCCATAGAAAAGAGAGTATTTGCATCTATTTGTAGTGAAACAATTAGTACAAGAATAATTGCACATTTTATATATCTCATATTCATCTTTGCAGTTCCTAAATTACATCAATATATAGCCTATAAATACCAGTTGAAAATAATTAAATTTCAAGAATAACAAATGTTGTAATACTTGAATCCAGATATTACAAGCACATACTAATGGATGATGAAGCCCAATTCAGAATTTGAAGCGAGTTCTTTTGGACACCTAGCGCCAGATATCATTCTTTTAGACACCTAGTGCTAGATATCATTCATAAAATATCAGTGAATCTCGAATTCGACTTTGATACAACAACAAATCCCAATCTCTTAACAACATGGGCAATTTATATTGGATTTATAAGAGAAAATACTCGGGTGTGAATAAGAATGGTGATTTGGAGTTTACATATGTTTTTAGGTAATTCATTAAAAATATAGTAATCTATCCAAATGTTGGCAATGATCTTATCTAGAGAAACTAAATCCATAATCTTCAGACCAACTTGAGTCCTCTTCCACTACCACTTATCTAATATTTCTACCCAAAAAAAGAAAAATAGTGATAATTAGAAGAATATATATATATATATATATATATATTTTTCCGAAGAAAAAAGCAGTAACTTTTATTAATAAAATAATGAAAAGTTACATCATAAGCACAGATAAACGCCACAAAGGCTCGGATGCTTTCGCACCCCCCACAACGTTAGAAGACTAACGTGCACAAAGAAAAAGGAAGAAGAAAAGAGAGAAAGAGAGAAGAAAAAAGGTAGAAAAACTGAAAGTCTCACGCTTCAAGTCTTTCTCCCTTTTTTCTTTTCGACCTTACGCCACTCTCCTTGAGTGGGCTCGGTCGGTACTATGACTATCTGAGTTTCTGTATTCGGAGGTCCAGCTTCTTTGTCTGAGTCTGAAGAATCAGATTGATGTTGTCGTTTGATGCCTCCCAAAGCTGGATCCTCTCTTGTCATCTCTGTCTGGTTGTTTAGGGTGGTTTCCTTCTGACACTCCATTTCTGGGGATACCTCAGTCTTCTCTGCAGGAATCTCTTCCACCTCGGCTTCTGATTCTTCTTCCTCTGAATCTGGGGATGAAAATTTCCATCCTTTCTTCTGTTTCCCTTTCTGTTTCTTTTTATTGTTTAACTTCTTGGCGTCTGGACATGTGCTTTGTAGGTGGCCTGTCTGTCTACAAAGCCTGCATCTGAAAGCAGTGTTTTCATAATCCAGTACTTGCAGCCAATTTTGTTGTTTGTAGATCAGCCTTATATTTTCCGGCAACCCTTTGCTTAAATCTACCTCCACGCAGATACGTGCGTAGGTATAGATCCTTTCATCAATCCTATCCATGTCTGTTTTGATATATTTCCCTATGCTGTTCCCAATGCTTTCCAGGACTTGTTCATTCCAAAAATGCAGTGGAAGATTGAATAATCTAACCCATACCGGCATTTTGGTTACGGTCATTTTGTTTGGATCAAAATCTGGAAACCATGGGGTCATAAATAGCCCCGATGTGCCCCAGAACCACGGCCCAGAACTGATGACTGTATCTCTGACTTCCTTGGATGTGAATCTTACTATAAAAAATCCCTTTGAGCATAGATGAATATCGCATTCCATGGTCCAGCTGGTGAAAATCCAATGGAATAGGTCCAATGGCTTGGGCCAAAAGCTGTTGAAACGACATATAAGGGCTTGCGTTTCATAGGACCTAACGTAATCGTCGAGCCCTGGTGCATCTAAATTTAAAACTGGGGTTGTCTCTGACTGATCTACAATGTAAGGCCTGGGTATATTCCCGCCTTGGTCTGAAGAGGACCCTGTGTCTCTGCTGCCCTGGAGGATATTTTTGTAGGATAGCCCTCCCTTGGGTTGGTGCTGGGGAGCAGGTTTTTTACCCCTGTCTCCCCCTAAGGAGCCTGGCTGTCCCTGAGACGGAGCCCCTCCTCTCAATCTAAAATTTAGAGAAATGGTTGATCCTGGTCCGATCTCATAGCTATCCAACGTCCTATTATCCTGGAGAGACCACCTTCCATTGACCAGGTGTTGGATTTGTACTGGGTATCCCATTTCTGCCCAGATCTGTTGTTTCAGCTCCAAGGAGGTGCTATCTGCATGGATCCATACTACACGAGTTTTTCCTTGAGGAGGTTTAATCAAAATCTGAAACCAAGAAGTTTTTACCTACTCTGGCTGCGGGCAAACCTCCAGATCTGATGCCGATTTTGTTTGTTTTTCCTTGAAACTTTCTGGGTCTGGTAATACTTTGCTCGATCTATGCTTTGAACCCTCGATCTGTTGCCTGGAAGCACGCTGTGCTCGGATAGTGGCTCGATCTGAGCCGAGACAACTTTGTTTGAGCACTTGTGCTGTGGGGGGGGTTCGGATCTGCCCCATACGTCCCTCCCCTGCCGGTTTTCCGCGCATTCTGGGTTTGGCGATGGCTGGTTTCTGAGGTCCATACGTCACAGCAATTCCTTTGTATACAAAAACTGTTAAGGGCCTCATTCTCCCGCAAGAGCCAGGTCTCTTCGCATTTCCAGCTGAGAGAATAAATCACCGTTGTTACCCTCGCCTCCCATTCTCGCTGAAGGCTGAAGTTCCGTTGCAAGGGTATATGATTCCTATCGGCAGCGAATATCCCCAAAGTATGGCCGCTCTGGTTTGGAGGTTTGTAAGGCGCTTCCCTGCCATAAGCATGCCTTTTCTCTGAGAGCATTTGCGGGAATGGCAAGCTGCCCGCATTGTTCACCGTCGTCCCAGTACCTGGCTCGAGATCGACCCCTAAAGCGTGCTTGGGATTCGATGCTGCGGCACCAGAGAACCTGCTTGCGCAAACCCTTACCATCGCCATTCCGCTCCCCTTCAATCCTCTTCCCGTCAATCAATATATATATATATATATATATATATATATATATATATATATATATATATATATATATATATATATATATATATATATATATATATATATATACATAATTTCATTTATATGAAAGTTCAGATTATAATATTAAAATTTGACATTCACCTTTGAATAAATTATTTCATTTTATATTAAAATAGAATTTATATATTACGTTGTAATAGAAAATTAAAAATTAACAATTTTCTAATAAAATTTATTAGATCACACATATATAACTATAATTATTACACTAACAAAATCCTTCACATTTACAACAAAATCAGCTTTCTCATCCGAGCCTGCCACGACATGAACACAACCAGGGAACTCGGCAGCCAAAAAGGCCTAGAAGAGATCCTCAGCGAGAGGCATACCCCAAAAGCAAGGGGTGAAGAGAGATTTAGGGCGTCCTGCTCCACCTTCTGTTCCACAATCTTCTAATAAACGCTCTCAGCAATCCAACCATACTAGTCAAAATGTTCACGAGGATGAAATTGCTAAGAATTCAGTGGTGGGACAAGCTGAGAATCAAGAATTGAAGCACACTTTACTTAATGCTCCTAACAGGGATGTACCTTCAATTGAAATTGACATGACAGAAGACCTCAATAATGAAAAATTGGAGCAAACTCAGTCTTCTACCTCCATTCTTGGTCAAAAGTGTTGCCAAGGAGAACATGAGTTCAGTGGAAATTGACATGAAAAAGGATAATATTAAGGAATTGAAAAATACCCAATCTCCTAACTCCAGCGTTGTTCAAGGTGCTTTAGAAAAGGAATTGGGTCCAATCAAACATGACATGAAGGAAACTAGCATTGATGAACGTTCTAACAGGAATGTGGGTTCGATCCAACTTGACATGAAAGAGGCTCATAATGAAGAGTTGGTAAAACCATTTACTACATTTCAGTTTACAGTCTCTAACTCTGTTACAGCTTCTAGCTCTGTTACAGAAGTTGCTAACCAGGAAGGGGATTCAATGAGACTGTATGAGAAAGAGGTTAATAAAGAAGAACTAGAGAAAGCAGTGTCTTCTTCCTCTACTACCTCTAGCCCTGCACAGTATGATACTAACCAAGATAGGTGCTCCACTGGACTTGTCAATGATGCCAAGCCTGACATTTCTTCTTGGCCTGATTTAACAGCCACTCAATTTGAGCAGTATGCAGCAGAGAGTTCTTTGGAACGTTTGGTAAGGCAGGTAATCATCTCTTCCCTTGTAGAGACAAAATGAACAACTTTAAGTGGGCATACATTTTTCCTGATAAAATTTCATTTGAATTAACTAGGAATATTTTTTTTAAGCCCACACCCAACAACATTAGAAACAATGACAATAGGTAATTAGTATAATTTCAATGGCTTTCTTATATTTCTAATAAATCCATATATATTTGTTTCTCAGATAAAATCAATGAAGCCAGATACCTTCAGAATGGATGTGAAAGACATTGCATCAGCAATTGAGGAACATCATTGCAAGGTTGTTGAAAACCCTTCTATAGAGCAAGAAAGATGGTTACAGAAGTACTGCAGATTTGCTAATGCACCAGAGGAATCCCACTGCAGAGATAAGGATATATTAGAGCTTGTACAGGAGGAAATACTAGCAATCAGAAATAAAATGATTGACATTAGTTTCAAGATCAGCAAGGACGAGGAGGAAAATCATAAAGCCTTCATGAGCATAAATCTTGAATCAGTTACTGATGCTGATACAAAAAATGGAATATATGTGAATCTTTCTTACCTTGGTATATCATTGGACCAGGAATACAGGGCTCTCTGTAAATCTCAACCTAAGGTATTGTTTAAATCTAAACAGTGTATTGCTTTGCACTGCTTGGATCTGATTTCTGATAATGATATTTCCACCATAACATCTCTTGTTATACTGATTTTCATCAACAGATGCAAATTAAACCACTGCACCTGCTTATTCCACCAAACTATCCAGAACGTTCTCCAATAATTCTAGAAAAATATCCAGAGTCAGGCCAGTTCAGGTGAGTAGATAATGAATGAAATTTTTTTGTTCATTGTTAAATCCTCTATTGAAATGAGCATCTAACTTATTACATTTAATATGACAGTGAAGGCTTCTCATCTCAGGGAAGTGCAAAGTTTATTGAGTCAGTGAGGTGTGTTGAGGAGCCAATTTCTCTGACCAAAATTGCAGATATCTGGAATTCAACAACCCATAGATGCCATATAGAATTATGAGTTGGGTTATCAATGTGATCTAGCCGTGAAATACCTCTTTCTTTAATCTATTCTATGAGCGTCTACGACAATCTGTGATTTGGCCCATAACTTAGTCAAGGGTCCTAACCCAATCTCACTTTCAACCATTGCCAACCTTCCAAGCATTTTTCATAGCAATAAGATCACATGAATTAAGAACAAATCTTCAAATAACATAAATATTGGTACGTGGCTTATCCCTCAACCTCGGCCTTATCAAATCTTCCGGGGTATGAATAAATGTACTTTTGATAGACCACCAACGTACACAGATTATGAGTGGATAAAAGTCTCCATCAACATTTTGTTTGTTGCTAGGGATTTTGAGAACATAAAATACTTTTGAGATGATAACCACCCAACATTTTTTGCAATGCAATGCAGTTCCATTTGACCTAAGGAAGAACATAATTTTCGTGAGTCCCAATCCATAGAATCTTGAAGCATATCTTAAAAATCCCCTAGGGATCCATGATGCAGGCATTTAAAATATAAGAATGGCTTCCAACAGCAATTTGACCACCTTAAGCTCTATCCTTTTAATCTTTTGCTAAGCTTTGCAATTAGCTAAGACCCAAAGATAGTATATTTCTTGTCATTTACAACCATACTAATGGCTTTCCCAAATATGTTAATGATCTCAGATACTTTATAAATATCTCTTAATGAACCATTATAGAAAATTGGAATATCATCAACAAATAGTAAATGGGTGATTGTGAGTGCATTAACAATAATTGCACCTTCACCTCTATGTTTAGCATCTTCTAGCAAACATTTGAGGCGTTCAACTACCAAGAGAAACAATAAAAGATATATTTAGCATCTTTTAGCAAACCTCTGAGGCCTTCTACCAAGAGAAATAATAAAAGATATAGGGGCAACATTTAGTTCATCATTTTGAGGCCTTTAACTACCAAGAGAAACAATAAAAAATATAAGGCCTTCAACTACCAAGAGAAACAAAAAAAAATATAGGGGCAACATTTACTTCATTTTTTTCCCAAAGAAAAAAGAGTAACTATATATTAAAAAAAATAAAAAAGACATTCAACAATAGTCTCACGGATAAATAGTCATCAACACAAATAGAAATTGGGTTGCACATCCATAAAAAAATAGTCTGTTAACTAATAGATATCATGGTAAAAAAATAGAACATCAATATGTTAAAAAAGTACCAGCGGAAGCCTCATTTGTTAGTAGTGTATATGCATGTTGTTCGGAAATCTGATCATAAAAAAAAACATAGAAAATAGAAAAAAGATATGGTTGTTGCAGTATTGCAGTGATAACTCGTAACGTTTGATACTATGTTTTAAAATTAAACTGCTATAAAGGGTTGATGCTAATATTCTTGAATTTGCCCATCTTTGTGCTCTAGAACCTAGGAGCACATATGTTGTTGAGAGCCCTCCTTAGACATGACATCAAATTCTGTATTTCTCTCCCTGTAAATTTGACAACAGGAAACATGGTCAATTAAATGTTTTAACTGCATAATTTCTTCAGGAACAAGAAGTCTGAAGTAGTGTGTGGTTGTGACATATTTATGTAACATTGGACTAGTTAATGAAATTCAGTGAATCCCTAAAGATTTGCAAAGACTGGAAATTGTGTTCATGATCGCAACATAGTGAAGGACACATTGGTTTCACCATCATTGTTGAATCAATTTCATAAATGACTTCAAGCTAGGAGCTTTGTTAGGTGATTTTATCCTCTCTGTAATTTTCTTTGAAAATAATGTAGAATTCATTTGTGAAGTATAAAGCTACTCCCAGATCACAAAATTGGTTAGAGCTTTAAGAGGTGCCATCATAGAAACCTTGGATTATTCCTTTCTCAATCAGAAACTCCCTAGTATTACTCAAAAACTCGTTAATCACTTGTAGAATTGATTGTCTCAAATCACCTTTATAGTATTGAAAAACAAAAGTGATCTAAGAAAATGTTTGAAAGATATGTACTTGTTCCTCTTTAAAATTTTGGGCACTTCAAGCTATCTAGATGGCCCATAGACCAGGAATAGTAAACAATGGAAATTCTTTATTCCCCCTTGTGCAAAGCAGTCTCTTAAACAAGTTTCTACCAAATGTCCCACCCATAACAAACAATAGGGAGTGAATAATTGTAATCAATCACATGCTAAAATAATTTTAGAATCATATGTTGGAAGGAACTCTTCTTAATCAATCATTAACAAATCATCAACAACAATATATTCAACAATCCAATGTTCAGTTTTATCCCTTAATCTGTCATCATCAATAGATAAATAATCCAATTCATCCCTCTACCGGTCATCATCAACAATAAATTCAATAAACATATAGTCCCTTAATAAACATTAGCAACAAGATATTCTAGAGTTCATTAATCTAGCCATCCCTTTGTTGGTCATCATTAGTGGCCCAATAATCTAATTTTCCCCTTGACGTATCATAAAAAAACAACCCAATAATACTAATCAATCCTCAATTGGCCATCAATAATAAATGATATAATCACCTAATAATCTCAATCTAACATTAATCAATTATTAGTAGTAGCCCCAATAATCCCAAGGAGCCCTTAATGGCCTTGAACAATAACCCCATATTCCCAATCAACCATAATGGGCCATTAACATCATAAAATTCATCATCCAAATAATCCATGTCACCCCTTAATGAGTCATTAACAATAATCCAATAACCCCATCAAACCTTAAAGGTCCATTAGAAATATAAAATTCAATAGTCCAATATATTATATTTATTCCCATTTAGAGCTTGAGTTGACATTAACACAAATATAGTCATGAACTTGATTCTATGTTCTTGACAAATATTTATACATTGGTTGTGTGATCTAGGTTGATATCGGTGGCCACCTGTCAAGAAGTGTAGCAAAAAAGTCTCAATTTGACTTTGCCTTGGTCAAATTGAGAAAATTTGAGTTTCCATATCAACGAAAAACTTGGAGGTAGTTAACTGAGGTGACATGGCTCTTGTCACTTAGTTGGCTTATAGTATATTTGAGTTAGAGGGCTTGGAGTTTAGTTATGCATGTGTGATTGCTAGTTTGTAGCAATCAAGGTCAGTTATTTCCATATGTATTCAATTAAACTAGTTCTAATTGTTCATAGAACTAGTTGGAGGTCAATTGTGCAGTAGGATAACAGTTTAACTAAGTGATCACCCAATTAACTGATCAATCAAACAAATATAGCTAGTCCATGAAGAGAATTTGATTTCTCCATCTATGATGGATATTTGAAGGCAATGTAACATTAGCTGTAGATTAGTCCTGAGTGTACAAGTGTTGCATGCAATCAGAGGATCAACCTTGGGAATTGCACAATCAATTGGAGGAAAATTCCTAAAAAATAGGGGCCAATTTCCTTACGATTTGTGCAAGGAAATAGGGGCTCAAGCTTGTGGAGAGTTATAAGCCCATGGAGACCCCTCTAGCAACCAACTGGAAGAAGGAGGATGTGATTTCAAGTAAAGAGGTTGATGTTACCATTTACCGACATCTAGTGGGTTCACTGATATATCTTGTGAACATACGACTAGATATGTACTATGTAGTCAACCCATTGAGCTAAGCTATGGTTAGGTCAACCAAATTGTATTGGAAAGCAGTGAAGCATGTTTTACGGTACCTCAAAGATACTACCCAATATGGATAATGGTACAAACAAACATAGGGAGTGAAGTTGTGTGGCTTCCTAGATGCAGATTGGGCAGAGACTCCATCTGACCAAAAGATTACATCAAATGGATTTTTCAGTGTTGGTTCCGCAATGGTTTCCTAGTATAACAGGAAGCAGAGATTTGTGGCACTCAAATTGGAAAAAACAGAATACATGGATACAAGTCAAGTAGCATGTGAGGTGATCTGGATGAGAGAGATACTTGTGGGACTGTTTGGTCAGGTGATAGATCAAACTATGATCTATTGCAATAATCAGAGTTGCATCTCTCTAAGACTATGGTATTTCATGATCGATCTAGGCATATAGATATTTGATATAATCATTTATGGGACTATGTACAAAGGAGGATAATGTTGCTAACATACACTCTGAGAGGAACAAGATGTTAACATTTTGACAAAGGCATTATCAAAAGGGAAGTTCGAATTCCATAGGTGCAGTATAAGGGTGGTTGAAAATCCCTTTCTTGCTAAGAGGGAATGTTGAGAAGTATAGCAAGAAAGTCTCAATCTGATTTTTCCTTGGTCAAATAGAGAAAATTCGAATTTCAACATCAGCAAACAACTTGGAGACAGTTAACCGAGGTGACATGGCTCTTGTCACTCAGTTAGCTCATAAATTTGAGTTAGAGGGCTTGGAGGGGAATCCAAAAATCATAGAACAAAGGACATATCTAAGGTGGACCACCCTAGGTAAACCCATCTAAGCAACACAAAAATAATGGGAATGGGAATATGAAGGAAGAAAATGGAAAGTGTTGTGAGTTCCACAAGAGACCCTCTTAGAACAACATTGAATGTCACATAAGGTAGTCATTGATGGTCAAGCTAAAACCTTTAGAGTTGGAAACTGAACCAGACCTAGACAAGGGGAAATAGATCATGAATGAAAAACCTAGGGCCATTGTTGCCACCACCAAGGTCCAACAAAGTGATCTTGAATATCTGGAAGAAGGTGAGCACCTATTTCACTCATAAATGCAAGTGAAGAGTGATCCACTATGTTTCATTGTTGATAGTAGGAGTCAAAATAACCTCGTCTCAATAGATGTCTTTAAGTAATTGGGCCCATTGACAACACCACACTTGTAGCCATACACCATCAGGTGGCATCAACAAGGGTGAGATCTTCACATTATCCAACATCATTTTCTTCCATACAACATCAAGCCTTTCAAGGATGAGGTATTGTATGATGTTTCTCCCCCTGAATTTTGTGATGATTTGTTAGGCCAAACATACTTGTGGAAGCATCATGTTATATATGACTCTAAACATTGCAGAGTTATTATTACTTTGGGTAGAAAACTATACATGATACCATAGAGAGTCTCACCTAGTTCCATTTTTTTATCTCCATTAAGAAATGCAGTAAGGACATCTCCTAGACTGCGGAATTTGTCTTCTTCCTGGTTCTCTCTCAAAGTAAGGAGAAGATTGTGGCCACATCCATGGCCTCCACATAGGGATCCTCCACATAGCAGAGAAAAGTGGATAAGGTCATGGAAGAATACAAATACATCTTCTCCTCACCCATTGTGGGTATTATATAAGCTAGGCATCCCCTCTCCCCTTTGAAACCTAGTCTACACTTCTTCAATACTCAGAGACTAGTGGTAATGATCTTTGTACATTAGATGTAAATAATGATAATTACCTTAACTTATATGTAAATAATGATAGTTTAATTCAATTAGGATCTAATACTAACATGTGGGCTTGTATTTTAAAGGTTATAAGATGGAAGATGTAGTTAGCATTGGATACATCATAATTGATCCACATAAATATAAAAACATTATATCCTATTGATTAGAATTTGAATATACCAACAATACCACAAGATATGAAACAAACATATCTAGTTTGAAGAAGGCCATTGACTTAAAGGTAGAGTGCTTGAAATTTATGGGCGATTTTGAGACAATTGTGTACTAGGTACAAAATAACCTTCATAGTTTGTCGATAAGTTACACCAGGGGCATCTGACACCAGAGCTATCAATACAAAAAGAGCCTAAAAAGTTAATGGAATCACAAATACTATTTAAAGTCAAAAATTCCATGTTGATATCAAACATTATGCCAATGAGAAAGAATTTAGCATAGAATATACTTCTCCTAGTAAATGGTCAAATTCTAAATGGAAAAATTGCATAGAATCTTCAACTTCCATTATTTGTACTTAAATAAACTTGTTTTGGCTTTCATTTCCTAGTTTTTATTTCTTGTTTCTTTTCTATATTTTAATCAAACTAGTTAATTCTTGTAATAAATAAATCTTGTTTCGATAATGGATACCGTTGCATTTTCTCTAACATATTTTTTATTTGCCAGGTTGCTCCTTTCAAGAATAGTGTATGTTAGACCATGAATATGTGTGTGACATCTAGGACTAGTTTACAATAATCACAACCACAAATCATACCTATGGATGGCATGATCACTATCACATGGGGAACACTCAGAGAATAGTGAGAAGGTTGAGTGGACTCTAACCCAATTACTAACTCGGTTGAGAGGCCTTAAATAAATGCTTGTGATTTAAAGGTGACTTCGTTGGGGCTATGTAGGGCTCCAACCCTAGATGAAGACACCCAAACTCTAACCTGGGATGTGCCAAGCACCTACCTAGACTTTCCAAGGCACCAACCTTATCAATTTTGAGGCATCGACCCCAAGGACTCCAATCCTAGATCTTTTTCTTCAGGCATTGACCTGGATTCGTGAGGACTCTGATCCTTTAGGGCTCCAACCCTATCCTTCAAGGCACCAACCTTGTTTGTTCGAGGCTCCAACCTTCTGTCACCAACCTTATGGGATCCAACCCACTGTTGTACTTTGTCTAGATATGTTTGATAGAAAATCACGACTCTCAAAGTATTCTTCACAGATCCTTGTCAATCTTCAATTTTATCATAGTATCCATGTTATGTCATCAATGACAACCTTGTCATATAGAAGGTGTCACCATTGCTTTTCATTATCCACAATCAATTTCTTCAAGTTACCTCGTGATGACACCAACATTGCATTATGATCTTCAATACAACACTTCAATGTGTCTTCAATGAACTGCACCAAGTTCTGAACCAGGTCTAATAATAGTTCTGCACCTTCTTCAAATCTGGTCCAAGGTTAGCCCCAAAGATTACTTCAAGTTACGTTTGCACCAAACTTACCTCCAATCAATCCACTATATAAGAGCTTCTGCTTCTTCACTACTTTCTTGAATTGCACCAAGCAATGCCTAATCCAGGCTTAAGACTGAGCCTCTTCAAATTACTATAACAAATAGGTACGAGTCTCCACAAGTCAAAGAATAGGTGACAGTTGTTTGGATAGTCCATTGTTCATAAATCCTTAAGCGAGCTCCCATAGGTGGCCTTTAACTGCTTGTCAACGTCCTTAAGCAATCCTTCAATGCTGGAGAAGATCACAGTTCCAAGCTTGGTGTAGTTCTGTAGGTGTCTTACTTGCTGCAAAGACAAATGGTCCACAGGTGGTAGCTACAAGACTGAACTGTATGTTGTTCACAGTGATGAACCGAGCTTCTGAGCCTTCAATTTGAACTCCCTAAGAGACTGTACAGCTCACAGATCTGAGCTCACATAATGATGACAGGTCTGTAACTTGGTGCCAAAAATCCAAGCTCCAAAAGACTAAAATTCTATGGTGTAAGAGCTACAATAGGACACTGTTCACCCTTTCGAGCTTCTACAAGAGCCTAGAGACCATGATACGAGTTTTCCATAGTCCGAAACAACAAATATGAACTGTAAGGTAAATGAGAACATGTTTGAAGCATTTTTTTGTCCATTGTTCCTTTACACAGCTAGCTTATCACAACAATATTCCTCCTTGACCTCCTTAGATTTTCCCAAATAGTAGACTACTAAGTCCTCTCGGCCTCCTTGTTGTTCTATATCTTTTCTCTGAAATGATCACAGAAAAATTGATGCAAGAATGAAGTGTTTAACGTCATATTTATACACATTTTTCATTTTGATGAAGAGTCACATCCATTAGTGAAGGGAAATGAGTCTACAAGTCAGCTTAGGTCGGCTAGCCTTAAAAAGTATTATATTCCAACTTAAAAATCATTTTCTCTTCAATGATAGGGATTTTGAGGGCGTGTAACAGCTCGTTAGAAAGCTAAAAATATGCTCTAAAGGATGGTGAAGATATCATAGAGAAATTCTTCCTCTAAGGTAGTAAAAGGCAATTTTCTTTGTGGTTGTCCTTAAATT